>OY740807.1:5447525-6047525 GCA_963514005.1 Raja brachyura | reverse complement strand
CTGAGCTCCCAGAGAAAACCCACGCAGGTCACAGGGAGAATGTAAAAACTCTGCACGGCCAGCTCTGTACAGGATGGAACTTGGGTCTCTGGCGCTGTGAGGCAGCAACTCCACTGCTGCGGCACCCACTGATCCAGCTGGAGTGTACTTTCTCCGGAATGTTCCCTGGACATCACCAACTTATATAGAGCATAGAATATAGCACAGTACAGCACAGGAGCAGACCCTTCAGCCCACAACTCACTGTTGTTCTTTAACCTACAGGATATACGGAGATCCTTCAGGTTTAACGACGGGAACTAAAATAAAAACAAAAACAACTGGATAAATGCATTTCTCATTTAATTTTCAATGCTCTTAATTTTCAATTCTATGCTCTATAAAAGTTTGAGGGAATGCATAATGATTTAAAAGGAGTGAATTGGGACATTTTGGTTTATGGGAAGGATGTAGAACAGAAATGGAGGACATTTAAAGGGGAAATTGTAAGAGTACAGAATCTTTATGTCCCTGTTCGGTTGAAAGGAAATAGTAAAAATCGGAAAGAGCCATGGTTTTCAATGGAAATTGGACACTTGGTTCGAAAAAAGAGAGATATCTACAATATTTATAGGAGGCATGGAGTAAATGAGGTGCTAGTGAAGTATAAAGAATGTATAAAGAATCTTAAGAAAGAAATAAGAAAAGCTAAAAGAAGATATGAGGTTGCTTTGGCAAGAAAGGTGAAAGTAAATCCAAAGGGTTTCTACAGCTATATTAATAGCAAAAGGATAACGAGGGATAAAATTGGACCATTAGAGAGCCAGAATGGACAGCTATCTGCAGAGCCTAAAGGGATGGGGGAGATATTGAACAATTTCTTTTGACCATATTTCAAATGTCATTAGAAACGGGAATAGTGCCGGAGGATTGGCGTACTGCGCATGTTGTTCCATTGTTTAAAAAGGGTTCAAAGAATAAACCTAGCAATTATAGACCGGTTAGTTTGACGTCAGTGGTGGGCAAATTAATGGAAAGGATACAGAGATAATATATATAAGCATCTGGATAAACAGTGTCTGATCAAGAACAGTCAACATGGATTTGTGCCTGGAAGGTCATGTTTGACAAACCTTCTTGAGTTTTTTGAAGAGGTTACTAGGGAAATTGATGAGGGTAAAGCAGTGGATGTTGTCTATATGGATTTCAGTAAGGCCTTTGACAAGGTTCCCCATGGAAGGTTGGTTAAGAAGGTTCAATCTTTGGGTGTTAATGGCGGAGTAGCAAGATGGATTCAACAGTGGCTGAATGGGAGGTGCCAGAGAGTAATGGTGGATGGCTGTTTGTCAGGTTGGAAGCCGGTGACGAGTGGGGTGCCTCAGGGATCTGTGTTGGGTCCACTGTTGTTTGTCATGTACATCAATGATCTAGATGATGGGGTGGAAAATTGGATAAGTAAGTATGCAGATGATACTAAGATAGGGGGTGCTGTGGATAATGAAGTAGATTTTCAAAGTCTACAGAGAGATTGGGGCCATTTGGAAGAATGGGCTGAAAGATGGCAGATGGCGTTTAATGCTGATAAGTGTGAGGTGCTACATCTTGGCAGGACAAATCAAAATAGGACGTACATGGTAAATGGTAGGGAATTGAGGAATGCTGTAGAACAGAGGGATCTAGGAATAACTGTGCATAGTTCCCTGAAGGTGGAATCGCATGTAGATAGGGTGGTAAAGAAAGCTTTTGGTGTGCTGGCCTTTATAAATCAGAGCATTGAGTATAGGAGTAGGGAAGTAATGTTAAAATTGTACAAGGCATTGGTGAGACCAATTCTGGAGTATGGTGTACAATTTTGGTCGCCTAATTATAGGAAGGATGTCAACAAAATAGAGAGAGTACAGAGGAGATTTACTAGAATGTTGCCTGGGTTCCAGCAACTAAGTTACAGAGAAAGGTTGAACAAGTTAGGCCTTTATTCTTTGGAGCGCAGAAGGTTAAGGGGGGGGACTTGATTGAGGTCTTTAAAATGATGAAAGGGATAGACAGAGTTGACGTGGATAAGCTTTTCCCATTGAGGGTATGGAAGATTCAAACAAGAGGGCATGACATGAGAATTAAGGGACAGAAGTTTAGGGGTAACAAGAGGGGGAACTTCTTTACTGAGAGAGTGGTGGCTGTGTGGAATGATCTTCCTGCAGAAGTGGTGGAGGCAGGATTGATTTTAACATTTAAAAGTAAAGTGGATAGGTATATGGACGGGAAGGGAATGGAGGGGTATGGTCTGAGTGCAGGTAGATGGGACTAGGGGAAAATAAATGGTCGGCATGGACTAGAAGGGCCGAGAAGGCCTGTTTCCGTGCTGTAATTGTTATATGGTTATATGGTAATGATCATAGAACTGCACGTTCTCCCTGTGACCACGTGGGTTTTCTCCGGGTGCTCCGGTTTCCTCCCACATTCCAAATACGGGCGGGTTGGTAGGTTAATTGGCTTCAGTAAACTTGTAAATCGCCCCTAGTGTGCAGGATGGTGTTAGTGAACAAGGACCGCTGGTCGGCGCGGACTCGGTGGGCAGAAGGGCCTGTTTCCGTGCTGTTTCTCTACAGTCTAAAGGTCTCCCCTCAACCTCCGGGCGTTCCAGAGAAATCAGTGGAGACGGTGGGAGGGAATAGCTTTGCAAAGGCATTCGTGTCAAGGATTAATCTCACAACTTGTCTCATTTTCTCCAAGGCGTCCCAGCTAATAGTCGAATATGATGAACATGAGATCAACGACAAGTTCAAGTTTGGGGTGATTTATCAGAAGGCCAGGCAGGTGAGTAATGAATATTCAATTTAAAAAAACAAAATCTACATTTGAACAGACTGGCATTTATCAAAGTCACTTCCCTTTACAAGTTAGACACAAAATGCTGGAGTAGCTCAGCGGGTCAGGCAGCATCTCTGGAGAACATGGATAGGTGACGCTTTGGGTCGGGACCCTTCTTCAGACTGATTGTAGTGAGGTGGAGAGAAAGCTGGAGGAATGATGGGTGCTGGACAAAGCCAGGCAAGTGATAGGTGGACACAAAAAGCTCTCAAAAGTATTTCAGCGGGTCAGGCAGCATCTCCAGAGAAAAGGAATAGGGTCGAGACCCTTCTTCAGACTTAGAGTCAGGAGAGAGGGAAACGAGCGATGTGAAAAGGTGCATAGAACTAATGAATGAAAAATATGCAAAAAGCAACAGTGATGAAGGAAAGGTGGAGCCCACAATGGTCCATTGTTGGCTGTGTGGTAGGTGACAGACAGTGAAACTCAGCAGGACAACAGTGAAACTAGTATGATGACTACAGTGGGGGAGGGTCAGAGACTGAGGTCAAGCAGGGATTCCTTGAAGTTAGAGGTCAATGTTCATACCGCTGTGGTGTAAGCTGCCCAAGCGAAATATGAGGCGCTGTTCCTCCAATTTGTATGTGGCCTCGCTCTGACAATGGAGGCTGATTCCGCCTTTGTATTCATTGCTTCATCTAGTAAGTCAGACCCAATTTTTTAACCCGATACTTCACCTATGAGTGGCACTGGGCCTGTACTCGCTGGAGTTTAGAAGAATGAGGGGGGACCTCACTGAAACATACAGAATAGTGAAAGGCTTGGATGGACTGGATTTGGAGAGGATGTTTCCACTAGTGGGAGAGTCTCGGACGAGAGGTCATAGCCTTAGAATTAAAGGACGTTCTTTTAGGAAGGAGATGAGGAGAAATTTCTTTAGTCATAGGGCGGTGAATCTGTGGAATTCTTTGACACAGACGGCTGTGGAGGCCAAGTCAGTGGATATTTTTAAGGCAGAGATAGATAGATTCTTGATTAGTACGGGTGTCAGAGGTTATGGGGAGAAGGCAGGAGAATGGGTTAGGAGAGAGAGATAGATCAGCCATGATTGAATGGCGGAGTAGACCTGATGGGCCGAATGGCCTAATTCGACTCCTATCACTTATGACCTTATGACCCATTCCTTCTACCCAGAGATGCTGCCTGTTCTGCTGAGTTAATACATCGTTGAAATCATTAGCGACGCAATGGTGCTGGTTTCCGGTGGGCTGGCTGCCTGTCCTGCCGAGTTACTCCAACATTTTGTGTCTGTCTTAGGTGTAAACCAGCAGTTCCTTCCTACACATAGGAAAGATGTTGTCAAGTTGGAAAGGGTGCAGCAAAGGTTGCCATGACTCGCGGGCCTGAGTTACAGGGAGAGGTTGAGCAGGGTGGGACACCATTCCCTGTAGCACAGGGTGACGAGGGGTGATCTCATAGAGGTGTGTAAAATCATGAGAGGAATAGAGCGGATAGCCGCACCGAGTCTCTTGCCCAGAGTAGGGGAATCGAGAACCAGACAGCATAGGTGTAAGGTGAAGGGGGAAAGATTTTAAAGGTATCTGAGGGGTAATATTTTCACACCCAGGGTGGTGGGTGTGCGAGCATGTACCGAGGTGCAGTGAACAGCTTTTTGACGCGTTCAAACCAGTTAGTGGTTGACAGAATTGATGTTATTGATGTTTTTTGCTTCTCATGGGGCTACAGAGCTGCAGCAAGTAAGAATGGCGTTGTTCTCTGCTTCATATCAGGTGGTGCTGGGCTGTCGTCGGTGATGATGGCATGGTTGTACAGCCTCATATCTTGTGGGATCAAGTGTGGCTCACTAGTCCGATGCACGGGCCACACACACGGGCGCAGTGAAGGCGCATGAAGGCCGCTGTGGGGGGCGCGGGGGGGGGGAAGGACAGGGGGTTATAAGGTCATAGGATCATAAGTGATAGGAGTAGAATGAGGCCATTCAGCCTATCAAGTCTACTCCGCCATTCAATCCTGGCTGATCTATCTCTCCCTCCTAACCCCATTCTCCTGCCTTCTCCACATAACCTCTGACACCCGTACAAACTAATCCATCTATCCCTGCCATAAAAATACCCACTGACGTAGCCTTCACAGCCTTCTATGGCAAAGAATTCTAGTCACCACCCTCAGACTAGAGAAATTTCTCCTCATCTCTTTCCTAAAAGAACGTCCTTTAATTCTGAGGCTGTGACCTCTAGTCCTGGACTCTCCCACTAGCGGAAACATCCTCTCCACAATCACTCTATAACCATATGACCATATAACAATTACAGCACGGAAACAGGCCTTCTCGGCCCTTCCAGTCCGTGCCGACCATTTATTTTCCCCTAGTCCCATCTACCTGCACTCAGACCATACCCCTCCATTCCCTTCCCGTCCATATACCTATCCACTTTACTTTTAAATGTTAAAATCGATCCTGCCTCCACCACTTCTGCAGGAAGATCATTCCACACAGCCACCACTCTCTGAGTAAAGAAGTTCCCCCTCATGTTACCCCTAAACTTCTGTCCCTTAATTCTCATGTCATGCCCTTCATGCCCTATCCAAGCCTTTCACTATTCTGCACGTTTCAATGAGGTTCCCCCCCCCCCCTCATTCTTCTAAACTCCAGAGTGTACAAGCCCAGTTGCTCCATTCTCTCAGCATATGACAGTCCCGCCATCCCGGGAATTAACCTTGTAAACCTACGCTGCACTCCCGTGCAAGGTCCATGTTTTATTTCCATACAGCTGGATCCCATCTGGGCCAGAGGACAAATAAACGCTCTTGACGTTGATCATTCATTGACAATAAGTAAGACCGTTTTTCAGTGGAGTCAGTGCTGGGTTCATTTGCTACATGCCACGTCTTAGCAACGTTCCCCGAGTCGCTTCAGACTGAAAGAAGGAAGTAATTGAAGAAGGGTCCCGACCCGAAACGTCACCCACCCTTTTTCTCCAGAGATGCTGCCTGACAGACTGAATTACTCCAGCACTCTGTGTCTATCTTTGGTATAAACCAGCATCTGCAGTTCCTTGTTTCTGCAACCTTTCATTTTGTGATTATTCTTAATTGTTAAGTTGCGTCATTCCTGTTTTTCAGACGACAGAAGCAGAACTATTCAGCAACAATGATGAAAGCCCTGAGTTTAAAGAATTCCTTCACTTGCTTGGCGACACAGTGGTGCTCCAGGATTTCAAAGGGTGAGTTTAGTTTAGAGATACAGCGCGGAAACAGACCCTTTGGCCCAGCGAGTCCGCACCCACCAGCCATCCCCGCACACTGACACCATCCTACACACACTAGGGACAATTCACTTTTATACCAAGCCAATAAACCTGCAAAGCTGTACGTCTTTGGAGTGTGGGAGGAAACCGAAGAACTCGGAGAAAAGACACGCAGGTCACGGGGAGAACGTGCAAACTCCGTACAGGCAGCACCCGTAGTCAGGATCGAACCCGGGTCTCTGGCACTGTGAGGCAGCGACTCTACCGCTGCGCCACCGTGAGGTTAAGAATGCGGGGAATGGGAGGGGAAGAGATCTTACTCCAGATGCCCGCCTTTCATGCTCCTCATCTTTGGCGTTCCTGCCCCCTTCCTCATCCCTTCAAAGATGTACTGTATGGAAGCCAGAGGCGAGGCGAGGGATGTCGGCTCATGGGCACTGCTCCAGTACATCGTCCGACCCGACCTTGGAAATGGCGTCCGCATGTGTAATGTATGCAAATAGAATTTCACTGTGTGGTTGAATACGACAAATAAAACACTATTGAACCATGGTCTGTGTCCAGCATTATGCCAAGACCTATTCTTAACACATGTCCCTCCATTCCCTACATATCCATGTCCCGATCCAAAGTCTCTCAAACACCACTATCGTGTCTGCCTCCACCGCCAGCCCGTTCCAGCCTCGGTGTAAAAACCTGCTCCACAGGTTTCCGTTAAACTTTGCCCCGCTCATCGTCACTGAGGAGAGGTGTAAAGTGGTTGTCAAATTCCTTGCCGTTCCAGCTTCCGTGGAGGCCTTGATGTGGCGCATGGCCAGACCGGGTCCGAGTCCGTCTACACCGTCTTCAAGGACCGAGAGATAATGTTCCACGTCTCCACAAAGTTGCCGTTCACAGAGGGGGACACGCAGCAGGTGAGTTCCCAGAGCCCTCGATGCCCCCAGCGTCACCACTCACCCCGTCACCAAGATACGTCATGGCCGGCACGGTGGCGCAGCGGTAGAGCTGCTGCCTTGCACCGCCAGGGACCCGGGTTCAATCCTGACTACGGGCGCCGTCTGTAGGGAGTTTGTCCGTTCCCCCTGTGACCCGCGTGGGTTTTCACCCACACTCCAAAGGCGTGCAGGTTTGTAGATTCTGTAAAAATTGTAAATTGGCCCTAGTGTGTGGGATGGTGCTAGTGTACGGAGTGATCGCTGGCCGGGGTGGACACAGTGGAGCGAAGGGCCTGTTTCCACGCTGTATCTCTGAAGTCTCAACAGTCCAGAGATTCAGAGGAGGTTGACCAGAATGATGCCCGGGCTGGAGGGAGTTAACTGTAAGGACAGGCTGGACAACTTTGGATTGTCTTCTCTGGAGTGTCAGAGAAGACTGACTGAATGAATGAATGAGACTGAATGAATGAATGAGTGAATGAATGAGTGAATGAATGAATGAATGAATGAGTGAATCAGTGAATGAATGAATGAGTGAATGAATGAGTGAATGAATGAATGAATGAGTGAATGAATGAGTGAATGAGTGTGAATGAATGAATGAGTGAATGAATGAATGAGTGAATGAATGAGTGAGTGAGTGAATGAGTGAGTGAATGAATGAGTGAATGAATGAATGAGACTGAATGAATGAATGAGTGAATGAATGAGTGAGTGAATGAGTGAATCAGCGAATGAATGAATGAGTGAATGAATGAGTGAATGAATGAATGAATGAATGAGTGAATGAATGAGTGAATGAATGAATGAATGAGTGAATGAATGAGTGAATGAATGAGTGAATGAGTGAATGAATGAGTGAATGAGTGAGTGAGTGAATGAGTGAATGAATGAATGAATGAGTGAATGAATGAATGTGAATGAGTGAATGAGTGAGTGAATGAATGAGTGAATGAGTGAGTGAATGAATGAATGAATGAATGAATGAATGAGTGAATGAATGAATGAGTGAATGAATGAGTGAATGAATGAATGAGTGAATGAGTGAGTGAATGGATGTGAGTGAATGAATGAATGAGTGAATGAATGAGTGAATGAATGAGTGAATGAATGAGTGAATGAATGAGTGAGTGAATGAATGAATGAGTGAGTGAGTGAATGAATGGGTGAATGAGAGAGTGAGTGAGTGAGTGAGTGAGTAAGTGAGTGAATGAATGAATGAGTGACTGAGTGAGTGGGTGAGTGAGTGAGTGAGTGTGAATGAATGAATTAATGTGTGAGTGAATGAATGAATGAGTGAATGAATGAATGAATGAGTGAATGAATGAGTGAGTGAGTGAATAAATGGATGACAGTGAGTGAATGAATGAATGAGTGAATACTTTATGAATGAATCCTTCATCATTACATGTGGCAAGTCACAGTGATATTCTTTACTATAGATGAGGGTGTAAATTACAGAGGACCAATTAACCTACAAACCTGCACGTCTTTGCATTGTGGGAGGAATCTTGAGCACCCGGAGGAAACCCCCACGGTCACAGGGAGAACATGCAAACTCCACACGGACAGCAGTAAAGGTCAGGATCAACCGGGGTCTCTGGTGCTGTGAGGCAGCGGATCTAGCAGCCGCGCCACCGTGATGCCCACTCTGGTCCGAGTTGTCATCTCATCTCATTCAAGTGAAAGGGATGAGAAGGACATTTTTGTTTGGGCTTTAGACTTTAGACAGGGTAGGAAGGAATGCTTTATTGTCACATGTGACTAAGCACAGCGAGATTCTTTGCTTGCATACACAAATACGTTAGAGATAGAGCCTGCAAACAGGCTATTCGGCCCACCGGGTCCGTGCCGTCCAGCGATCACCCTGTCGACTAGCACTGACCTACACACACGAGGGGAATTTTACAATTTTACCAAAGTCGATAAACCCACAAACCTGCACGTCTTTGGAGTGTGGGAGGAAACCGGAGCACCCGGAGAAAACCCACGCGGTCACGGGGAGAACGTACAAGCTCCACACAGACAGCACCGGGTCCCTGGCGCCGTGAGGCAGCAACTCTACCGCTGCGCCTACACGGGCTGATTGTCTGTTGTCTCCATGGCAGCTGCAGAGGAAGCGACACATCGGGAATGACATTGTGGCCCTCGTGTTTCAAGAGGAAAACACTCCGTTTGTTCCTGACATGATCGCCTCAAACTTCCTTCACGCCTACATCGTGGTGCAGCTCGACACTGCCGCGGAGAGTGAGACAACGTACAAGGTAAATGGCATTGGAAATTATTCATAAACATTGAAAATCATAGCAGGAGGGGGCTCCAGGCACAAATAGAAAGGCCACACGGAGTTGGTGCTCGAAGCAACGGGCTATTTTATTACAACTGGTGTGCACTAGGGGACCAATCAAAGCTGAGCTCCTGAGCGCGACTTCGGTACAGCTTTTACATTCTCAGATGACAAGACTGCACAGAAACCTGATTAACAGTAAACCTAGGTCATGGTTACTGTATAAAAAGATTATCCACCATTCGAAGACCATCCACCGGTTCCAGAGACAAAGCCCAATGTCCGCAATGGGGTAGAGGTGAATCAGACAGTACCCTAGCTCATGGAAGGACTGGTCAGAAGCCTGATCACAGAGGGGAAGGAGCTGACCCTGAGTCTCTGGGACATGGGAGTCTTCTGTATCCTCTACAGGACGGGAGCGGGGAGAAGTAGGAACAAGTCTTTGATTATGTTGGCTGCTTTTCCCAGGCAGCGTGAAGTGTAGATGGAGTCAGTGGTGGGGTGTCTGGTCTGTGCGATGGACATCTTTACATCTTTAACTTTCTGCAATTTTGGGCAGAGCTGCTCCCAGACCAAGTTGTGGTGCAACCCAATGGTATTCCATTTTTATTTAAAAAATATATATATATTTTTTTATTAGAGTAGGTAAGCAGTGAATTAGCAAACACATATTATGATAGCAATATTTTGTGTACAACAATTATACATTATTAATATTATTAAATGAATCATTTTGTCTCTAATAATTTTATTTTTTTAATAAAAAGAGAGAAAAACAGAGAGAAAAATAAAGTAAAAATCAAAAAAAAATCATAAATAATGGAATAATTTACCATTAATACGTCATTGGAGATACGATCAAGGAATATAGAATATAACTTTTCATCTAATCCCAAGTTCAAGTTTCAGTTAGGGTTCCTTGCCGAACCGATCTACCCTTTTAAGTAATCAATGAAAGAAGACCATATTCTAACAAAATTAGGGCAAATCTAATTCTTTCCAGGTGTAGGGTCTCCGACATTTCCGTGATCCACATTTTAATTGTGGGGGATATAGGGCCTTTCCAAAATGTTAATATTAATTTCTTCCCAATTATTATACTATAATCTAGGAAATATCTTTGACTTGTTGTATGTGTTAAACTTTGTTCTGATATTCCAAGTATTATAAATTTTGAGTCCGGATCCAATTTGGTATTAATAACTTCAGAAGTTATTCTAAAAATTTTAATCCAGAAATTCTTAATTTTTACACAATTTGCAAAAGTATGTGTTAAATTAGCCTCTGGATGCTGACATTTATTGCAGATAAAGGTGACATGTGGGAAGATTCTATTCAATTTAACTTTTGAGTAATGTAATCTGTGTAATACTTTAAATTGTATTAAAGCATGTCTGGTATTTAACGAGCAATGGTGTATATATTGTAAACTTTTGTCCCATATATCTTTTGTTATGGGTTGGTTTATTTCATTTTCCCATGTATCTCTAAATGATTCCGTCGTTGGTATCTCGCTATCTAAAAGGATATTATAAATATAAGATGTTAGTTTTTCTGTATTAGGATGCTTATTCAAACATTCATCAAGGATTTCTGGTTCCTTATTCCTATAATCTTGATTTAACATATATAACAAATATTTGATTTAACATAATCTCTGAGTTGTATATATCGAAAAAAATTATTTGAGTGTAATCCATAAATCTGTTGTAATCCCTGACATAAAAGAAAAGTGCCTTTCTTATAAAGGTGTTCCATCTTTTTGATTCCATAGTTTTTCCATTGTGTAAAACCTTTATCCAGCATGGAAGTTTTAAATAAGGGATTGTTTACAATAGGAAGACAGAGTGGTATATTATCCAATTTTAAGGCCCTTTTTAGTTGTTTCCAGATTCGTGTACCACTGTAGATTATAGGGTTTTCCCTATAGGTTTTTCTGTGCAATTTTGTTGGTGCAAATATAATCGAACCGATTTCAAAAGGTAAACAGTCCTCCTTTTCCATCCTTAACCAGTCTGGTTGTTGATCCATTTCTTCCAGCCAAAAATTCATGTTTTTAATATGGACTGCCCAATAATAAAACAGGAAATTTGGTAGAGCTAAGCCTCCATTAATCTTTGATTTACATAAATGTTTTTTATGTATTCTATGATTCTTGTAGTCCCAGATGAAACTTGTAACAGTAGAGTCTACTTTTAAAAAAAAAGATTTTGGAATATATATCAGGATTGACTGAAATAAGTACAATAATTGCGGCAGAAAGATCATTTTTATAGCATTAATTCTACTGAACTTTGAAAGAGGAAGTGATTTCCAGTATTGAATATTCTTATTTAGTTTATTCAGTAAAGGTGGGAAATTTGATGTAAATAAGGAAGTATACGCCTTAGTAATAAATACCTAGATATTTAAATTTTTCCTCAACTATTTTAAAAGGTGATTGTTGTAGTATATGTAAATTGAGTTCCGTTATTGGCATGATTTCGCTTTTATTCCAATTAATTCTATATCCTGCGAACTGACCGAATTGAGTTATTAGATTTAATAAATTTGGAATACTAATTTCTGGCTTTGTAATATATATTAATACATCATCTGCATATAGACAAATTTTATTAATTGTATCTTTAGTATTATACCCATGTATTTCTGGATGAGATCTGACATTTTCTGCGAGTGGTTCAATTGCTAAAGCGAATAATAATGGAGACAGCGAGCATCCTTGTCTACAACCTCTAGAAAGATTAAATTTAGTTGATAACATTCGGTTTGTTAGTATTCTAGCTGTTGGGTTAGAGTATAAAAGTTTAACCCATATACAGTACTTCTCTCCCAGTTGAAATTTTTCCATCACTGAAAATAAATATGACCATTCTACTTGATCGAAGGCTTTTTCAGCATCTAGCGAAATAATTGCTAGATCTGCGTTAGCAATTCTATTTATAATATTAAATAATCGTCTCAGATTGTAAAATGAGTGACGTTTTGGGATAAAACCTGTTTGGTCGGGGTGTATTAATTTTTTAATCACTAAGCTCAATCTATAAGATAGGATTTCAGTTACTATTTTCTGATCAGTATTTAATAGAGCTATTGCTCTATATGAGGCCGGGTCTTCCAGATCCTTATCAGTTTTAGGTATAAGTATTATTGTCGATTCGTTTAAAGTTTCCGGGAGTTGCTGTTGAGTATAAATGTGTATATACAGTGTTTGTAAGCGTGGAGAAATCAGATCATGAAATAGTTTATAAAATTCAGAGCTTAGACCATCAGGGCCTGCAGCCTTTCCATTTTTTAAAGATCTAATTGACTCTTCGATATCTTTTGTCATTATTTCAGCACCTAATAGTTCTTGCTCTTGCAAATCTAAGCCTTTAAGGTTACATTTCTGTAAAAATGCTTCCATTCCTGTTGATTGTTCTGTCACTTTAGTTGAATAAAGATTTTGATATCATTGTGAAAATCTGTCATTAATATCTTTGGGGAGTGTTAGTATTTCTCCCTTATCTGATCTAATCTTATGATTCATTTTTTTCCCCGTCCAATTTACGAAGCTGGCGTGCTTATAGTTTTTGTGGTTTATCACCAAATTCAAAATTGAATTGTTTTGTGTGTTGATAAAGTTTTATTACTTGGTCAGAGTAATGCCTTCTATGGAGCATCTGTAGAAGTTTGTAAGAGTCAATGGAGAGAGACATGCCGAATGTCCCCAGTCTCTTGAGGAAGTAGAGGCGTTGCTGCGTCTTCTTGTCTGTCGCGTCAGCATTATTGGTCCACGACAGGTCGTTGGTAATATTAACGCCAAGAACCTGAAGATCTCAATCATTTTCTCTTCGGCACCATTGATGCTGATTGAGTCATGTGTCCTATCCCACTCTGGCCGAAAATGGAGTAGAGACATTTCTCCCAATCTCTGGCTTAAATGACTAACTGTTTATCCTGGGACAAATCCCCCATCTCTATGGGAATGGACAGACTTTGGTCCAAATTGTCACATTCTGCCAGTGAACTCATCCCCCTAGTGGCTGGTGGTGGCGGTGAAAAGAGATGAGGAGGAATTTCTTTAGCCAGAGGGTGGTGAATCTGTGGATTGCCATTGTCATTGACGGAGAAGGCCGTGGAGGCCATGTCTGTGGGTATTTTTAAAACGGAGATTGACAGGTTTTTGATTAGTGCGGGTGTCGGGTTATGGGGAGAAGGCAGGAGAATGGGATAAGGGGAAGAGATAGATCAGCCAATAATTGAATGGCGAAGCAGACTTGATGGGCCGAATAGCCTAATTCTGCTCCTATAACTTCTCGATTAGTACGGATGTCAGAGGTTGTGGGGAGAAGGCAGGAGAATGTGGTTAGGAGGGAGAGATAGATCAGCCATGATTGTGTTAAAGAAGGAACTGCAGATGCTGGAAAATCGAGGGTACACAAAATGCTGGGGAAACTCAGCGGGTGCAGCAGCATCTATGGAGCGAAGGAGATAGACAACGTTTCGGGCCGAAACCGTTCTTCAGAGAGATAAATGTTCCAGAGATAAATGTTCAGCAAATCAAATGGCCTAATTCTACTACTATCACATGGTCCTATGATAACATATAAAGGTGTGTTTACTGGTAGATTCCTTCTCTGGTTGGTTTGCATATTTTGCATTCTTCACTGCTATGGTCAGAGGTGATCTTGAGTTGACCGATGTTTGGATGAAGACTGTCTCATTGACGTAGGTGTAGATTCATTCAGACAACACTCGTGTTAACTTCCTTAACTCTCGGCAGGTTTCGGTCACTGCTCGTGAAGGTGTCCGCCACTTTGGCCCTCCGTTACCGAGCCCAGCGCTGTTCAAGAAGGTAAGATCACCAAATTCATGCGCAGTTAGCTTTTTTGGATATTGAACAACAGTGGGATGGGAGACGGTAAGGATCTGGTGCTTTATTTCCGTATACAGTATCACTTTACATACTGTAAGCACTTAGATACATATTAGATGAGCATCTCAGATACAGTACAAGTGTATAAGCGAGTTCGGTATTCCGAAAGTTAACTTTAATCTTACCATTCTTGTTGTCCCCCTCATGAAAGACGTTGTTTGTTAACCTTCGGGAGACTAGCCTGCTAAATACAGTCACAAAGGGCAGCTGTAATCTCAAGATTGCAACAGATAAGAATTTGGACAGAACTGCAAAGGACTCCCACCCCGCCCCCCCCCCCCCCCCCCCTTAGATAAGAAAGCCTGCTTTTCAGCAGAATGTTTCAGCCTTAGCCATTGTAACTACGTTCTACCTTGGCCATTTTCCCTATCATACACCCCAGTGTGTGAGCTCCAGGTAGGATTGCCAACTGTCCCGTATTAGCCGGGACATCTTGGGCTAAATTGACCGCCCTTGTCCCGTATTTGACAGCTGCTACTCAGGTTGAGGGGACTGTCGGGTCGGAGCGCCGCGTCCGGCCCCGCCTCACCCGTCCCGACGTAGTGCAGCCCATGGAGTGCAGCAGCAGCAGCAGCGCCTCGCCCGTGGCCCCGTCGTTCGGCAGCCCGGCCGGCTGTCCGACCTTCAGACCTTCGCTTACCGCCAAAACCACCGCCCCTCCTTCTCACGGCCGATCATCGGTTCATGAGTTGGACGGGGCGCCGGACTTTGCGTGCGACCAAAACTCCTCAGCTGGCCCGCCGGCTGTGCTTTGTGTGCAGTCCGGCACCCGGGCCAACTCATCATTCACCCAGTCACGGCCGAGTCGATCAACAAATCGCCGTCGGGCATTTGTCCCGTTTTTGACCTTTTGTCCCTTATTTGGGAGTGAGGAAGTCGGTGACCCTAGCTCCAGGGTTAACCACACTATAACCTACTCAACTTCCTTATCATTCCCAAAGTTCCCGGCAACAATCTTGCCCGTCTCACGTTAAACGTGATGCCTGAAGGAGGGAAGGGTTGAGTGTTGGGTGGGGTATTGGGACCAGGCGCTCCTGACGCACACTGGGCTCACCGTGCCAAGTGTACCCGCAGCTACGCACTAATGCATTGAACCGGGAAACCAAACTGACAAACGTTTGCTATATTTGCCCAGGGCCCGGAGTTCAGAGAGTTTCTGCTGACTAAACTCATCAACGCAGAGTCAGCCTGCTACAAGTCGGAGAAGTTTGCAAAGCTGGAGGTAAGGATGCGTGTCCAAGGTTGTTCCCGAGAGTTACCCCTCAGATTCCTTTTAAATCTTTACCCCTTCACCTTAAACCTATGTCCTCTGGTCCTCGATTCACCTACTCTGGGCTAGAGACTGTGTGCCACTGTGTGCCAATCTATTCCTCTCATGATTGTCTACACCCTCTGTAAGATCCTCCCTCGTCCTCCTGTGCTCCAAGGAATAGAGCCCCAGCCTACTCAACCTCTCCCTGTAGATCAGACCCTCTAATCCTGGCAACATCCTTGTAAATCTTCTCTGCACCCTTATCCACCTTGACAACATCTTTACCATAATATGGTGCCCAGAACTGGGGCCTTTAGGATTAGGTTATTTTACTTTCCTTTCCAAAGCACCCCGGCCCTGCTGTTCATAAGTTGACTAGATGGGCCTAATGGCCAAATTCTGCTCCCATCACTTATGAACTTATAAACTTAGGAAGAAATTCCTCCTCATCTCCTTCCTGAAGGTACGTTCTTCTTCAGGGAAACATAGTCAGGGCCGATCGCGTCAGCTTCCCACTTTAGGCGGGTTTGCCATCTCCGTTGCAGGCGAGGATTTTGCCAGGCCTTCCGCCGGGGTATGACCCGCGACCCACGCCCGTCCGGGAGATTCTGCCGCGCGCAGCCCATCGGTACAGAGGCGTGCTGGCTCTGGAGAGGGTCCAGAGGGGGTTTACAAGAATGATTCCAGGAATGAGTGGGTTGGCATATGATGAGCATTTGACAACACTGGGCCTGTACTCGCTGGAGTTTAGAAGGTTGAGGGGGAACCTCATTGAAACTTACAGAATAATGAAAAGCATCGATAGAGTGGATGTGGAAAGGATGCTTCCACTGGTGGGAGCGTCTAGGACCAGAGGGCACAGCCTCAGAATTAAAGGGCACTCTTTTGGAATTGAGGTGAGGAGGAATTTCTTTAGTCAGAGGGTGGTTAATCTGTGGAACTCGTTGCTACAGAGGGCTGTGGAGGCCAAGGCAGTGGATATTTTAAGGCAGAGATAGACAAATTCTTGATTAGAATGGGTGTCAAGGGATTTGGGGAGAAGGCACGGACTGGAAGGGCCGAGAGGGCCTGTTTCCGTGCTGTAATTGTTATATGGTTATAAGGCAGGAGAATGCGATTAAGAGGCAGAGATCAGCCATGATTGAATGGCGGAGTGGACTCGATGGACCGACTGTTTGGCCCGGCCAGAGGCAGGGGCGGTTTGATCGTGGCCCTCAGCGTACAGTGGGACCTCGGTGAAGTAGGCCTTGCAGAGCAGTTTGTGAACGATGTGTCTTTGGTTTTCCCCTGTCCAGAACCGCACGCGGGCAGCGCTACTCGACAACCTGTACGAGGACCTCCACAACCAATCACAGGCCATGTTGGGGCTGGGTCCTGACGAAGAAAAGATGGAGAATGACACTCATGGAGGCTTCCTGGAGTCCTTCAAGGTAATTAGTCGACTGATTGATCATTGAAAGACACACACACACATTCAGCACTCACCGAGCCGAGAAGGACAATAGACAATAGGTGCAGGAGTTGGCCATTCGGACCTTCGAGCCAACACCGCTATTCAATGTGATCATGGCTGATCATCCCCAATCAGTAACCCATTCCTGCCTTCTCCCCCATATCCCCTGACTCCGCTATTTTTAAGAGCCCTATCTAGCTCTCTCTTAAAAGCACCCAGAGAACCTGCCTCCACCGCCCTCTGAGGCAGAGAATTCCACAGACTCACCACTCTCTGTGAGAAAAAGTGTTTCCTCGTGTCCGTTCTAAATGGCTTACCGCTTATTCTTAAACTGTGGCCCCTGGTTCCGGACTCCCCCAACATCGGGAACATGTTTCCTGCCTCTAGCGTGTCCAAGCCCTTAACAATCTTATATGTTTCTAAACAGATAAATTCTTCTCTTTTAGCTTTATGAGGAACAAAAATAAACTCGTTCAGGTGAGGCAGCATCTATGGAGCGAAGGAAATAGGCAACGTTTCGTCCCGAAACGTTGCCTATTTCCTTCGCTCCATAGATGCTGCCTCACCCGCTGAGTTTCTCCAGCATTTTTGTCTAAGGTCAAAGCAAAGGTCTTTGATGATGTCGGCTGCTTTTACGAGGCAGCGTGAGGTGTCGATGGAGGCAGTGGCAGGGAGTCTGCTTTGTGTGCTGGACTGTGTTGCAAATCGCCCAGCCATCCAAAACCGGTTCTTCATGATTTTATTTTTCATACAGTAAATGAGGAAAGATTTAAGAGCAGCAAATACCTGTGTATGTGGGTAGTCACTTCCATAAAACTGCTCCCCAACCCAGTAAGCTGCATTAGTAACTACAGATATATTCCCCTCCCTTAAACCCCTGAGGGTCTGAGCTACAGGTAGACTGGAACTCTATTCCTTGGAGCGCAGGAGGATGAGGGGTGATCTTACAGAGGTGTACAAAAACATGAGAGGAATAGGTCAGGTGGACACACAGAGTCTCTTGCCCAGAGTTAGGGAATCGAGAACCAGCGGACATAGGTTTAAAGTGAAGGGGGGGATAGATTTTATCAGCACCTGAGGGGTAACTTTTTCACACAAAGGGTGATATGGAATGGGCTGCTGGAGGAGGTAGTCAAGGCAGGTACTATCGCAACGTTTAAGAAACATTTAGACAGTTACATGGATAGAGCAGATTTGGGGGGATATGGGCCAAACGCAGGCAGGTGGGACTAGTGTAGTCCCATGATGGCCGGTGTGGGCAAATTGGGCTGAAGGGCCTGTCTCCAGGCTGTGTTACTCTATGACTGTGTGGCTCTATAATGCAGAGAAATACAAGGATTGATGACACCTGAGACTGATGAAATAGGATTATTTCACAGCTCAGTGGCGCAGCGGTAGAGTTGCTGCCTCACAGCGCCAGAGACCCGGGTTCGATCTTGACTACGGGTGCTGTCTGTACAGAGTTTGTACATTATCCCTGTGACCTGCGTGGGTTTTCTCCGAGATCTTTGGTTTCCTCCCACTCTCCAAAGACGTGCAGGTTTGTAGGTTAATTGGCCTGGTATAAGTGTAAAATTGTCCCTGGTGCGTGCAGGGTAGGGATAGTGCACGGGGACGGCTGGTTGGCGCAGACTCGATGGGCCGAAGGGCCTGTTTCCACGCGGTATCTCCAAACTGAACTAAACTAAAAGTGCCAATTGAACCCTAATAGTCCTGTCCCACGGTACGAGTTCATTCCACGAGCTCTCACGAGTTTGCCCTGATTCGAATGCGAAGATTCGGAGTTGGGGAGGTCCAGAACAAGGGGTCACAGTCTAAGGATAAGGGGGAATTCCTTTAGGACTGAGATGAGGAAAACATTTTTCACACAGGGAGTGGTGAGTCTCTGGAATTCTCTGCCACAGAAGGTAGTTGTGGCCAGTTCATTGGCTATATTTAAGAGGGAGCTAGATGTGGCCCTTGTGGCTAAAGGGATCAGGGGGTATGGAGAGAAGGCAGGTACAGGATACTGAGTTGGATGATCAGCCATGATCATATTGAATGGCGGTGCAGGCTATAAGGGCCGAATGGCCTACTCCTGCAACTATTTTCTATGTTTCTATGTTTCTATTTATGGTAACGGTACCCGGGGTTCTCATGGACATTTTTCAACATGTTGAAAAATCTTCACTAGTCTTCCCGAGCTTACCGTGTTTCCCGAGTACCTGCCGTTAGCGTTACGAGCCGCTAAGGGACGTCCCCGAGCACCGACGTACCCCCTAGGTAAATTCTCCGTGCTTACCACGAGTTTGATTCTTTAAAACTCGGGAGAGCTCTTGGAATGAACTCGTACCGTGGGACAGGGCCATTAGTAGGCCTCTAGCTCGTAAATTCCTTCACCCCACTGACACTGTGGAATGCAGTTTTCTGACAATTGAAGACAATTTCCAGCCCCACCTCCGTCATTTTATCCTTGAAGCATCAACAATGTCAACACAAAACCCTCAGTCATGGACAATAACTTCACTTGCCGCTGAGAGAAATAATCATTTGGGAGAGTTGGCTAAGCCTCCCATAATGAATTCCTTTGAATTTGCTAACACACTTGACTGCTTTTCTTTGCAAAGTGACAGCAGAAAGGCTCAGGCAGGTGGTAGACGAGGAATAAGGTAAACAAAAAAACAGTGTGGTGTCTGTAGCTATTAAGGTGAAACATTTTTCTAAATCTAAATCTAACCATCCTCTGGTAACTAACCCCTGTCCCACTTAGGAGACCAAAACAGCGACCTCTGGTGACCTTGCCCGCCACCCAGAAAAAAATCAAGGTGGAGGTGACCTGCAACCTCCTACCACCTCCCACACACATGTTGAAAACCTTCCTCGACTGTGAAGCAAACCGGCTTCGTCTAGACCAGCGACCAAAGAATTATCGATTTTTAAAACGGCAACCTAATTTTATTCGAGGCCGGATATAATCAGGATGAAAAAATAGCTGCAACCTAGATGAAGCCTCGACCAAGCGGAAACCACTTTCAACCATTAAGGAGAGTGGCCAAAACCTCGGGTGACCTCATGGAAACCTTGGGTGGCAGGGCAAGTTCACCAGAGGTTGCTGTTTAGGTCTCCTAAGTGGGACAGGGGCTTAACCCCCGGCTTCAAACAGGGAGTGGAAGCTAACACTTTACTCATATATAGTTTGGTGGGTTTTTTAATGTAGTTTTGTTTAGTATACAGCGTGGGGGTCAGGCTCTTTGGCCCACCGAGTCTGTGCCGACCAGCGGACTAGTTCACTAAAGATAGACACATAATGCTGGAGTAACTCAGCGGGACAGGCAGCATCTCTGGAGAAAAGGAATGGGTGACGTTTCGGGTCGAGACCCTTCTTCAGACTAGTTCACTAGGTCTATCCTACAATTTTTACAGCAGCCAAATAACCGACAAAACTGCACGTCCTTGCACCCCAATAAAAAGGCATCACCTCAGTTGAGAGATACAGTGTGGAAACAGGCCCTTCATCCCACCGAGTCCATGCTGGCCATCGATCACCCACTCGTTCTATCATGTCCCACTTTCTCTTCCACTCCCTACACACCAGGTGCGTTTACAGAGGCAGACTAACCTAGACACCTGCAGATCTTTGAAGTGTGGGGGGAAACCGGAGCTCCTGGAGAAAACCCACCCATGTCGCAAGGAGAACGTGCAAACTCCGTACAGACAGCACCTGTAGTCAGGATTGAACTAGGGTCTCTGTAAACTGTCCCTGGTGTGTACGGAGTGGATGAGAAAGTGGGATAACATTGAACTACCATGATTAATGGCCAATGTGGACTCGATGGGCCGAAGGGCCAGTTTCTCTGCTGTATCTTTAAAATAGATGTAATCAGCGACCTTCCACTGATTGTTGCGTAGGAAGGAACTGCAGATGCTGGTTGATACCGAAAATAGACAAAATGCTGGAGTAACTCAGCGGGACAGGCGGCATCTCTGGAGAGAAGGAACGGGCGATGTTTCGGGTCAAGACCCTTCTTCAGACTGAATCAGGGGAGAGGGAGATACAGAGATAAGGAAATGTAAGGTGTGAAAACAAGACATAGGTGGTGAAGGAAGCAGAGATAAAAGGTAATCGAGGACAGTCCGACTGGTCGGAGAACTGGGAAGGGGGAGGGGATGGAGAGAGAGGGAATGCAAGGGTTACTTGAAGTTAGAGAAGTCAATATTCATACCGCTGGAGTGGAAGCTGCCCAGGCAAAATATGAGGTGCTGTTCCTCCAATTTGCTCTGGGCCTCACTCTGACAGTGGAGAAAGGTCATATTGGGAATGGGAGGGGGAGTTAAAGTGTTTGGCCACCAGGAGATCAGGTTGGTTAAGGCGGACTGAGCGGAGGTGTTCAGCGAAACGATCGCCGAGCCTGCACTTGGTGTCGCCGATATACAGGAGTCCACACCTGGAACAGTGGATACAGTGGATGGGGAGGTGCAAGTGAACCTCTGCCTCACCTGAAAGGACTGTCAGGGCAGAGATGGATAGGTTCTTGATTAGTAAGGGTGTCAGTAGGTGGCATTGCCTAAGGTGGTATCTCATTGTAAGCTCAGCGAATAACTTACTTGCAAGGTCCTTGCACAAAGATAGTTCGACAATCAAGTGCATTCTTTCATTACAAAGAGCTGATAAAAATATCAAATGACTTTGAACATATTTCCCCAATACTGCTGATAACTACACTATTTGAAGCACTCTGTCCTAAAAGCAAGCACATTAGTTACCAATTTTTGGTAATGGATACAAAAAAATCATTAATTTATGGATTTGAATATTTTTTTAATGTAATTCTCCATAACTTTGGTATAAACATTACATTTTAAATGGTCTGCGTTGATGGGTGATTTGCATTTTAATTATCAAGGAAAAAAGTCATCAAATCTCTTTTCTGAGTGCAAACTAACCCTGTTCTGGTCTTTGGTAGAAAAAAGTACTGGAGAAACTCAGAGGGTGAGGCAGCATCTATGGAGCGAAGGAAATAGGCGACATCTCGACCCGAAACGTCATCTATTTCCTTCGCTCCATAGATGCTGCCTCACCCTCTGAGATTCTCCAGCATTTTTGTCTACCTCTGCTCTTAAATTGTTCCGTTGACTTTCACCTATTGATGATAGTGTCTTCAGTGTCTTTGTGATTAGTGCATATTTATCTCCAGTTTGCATCATATCAATCAGAGTAAAAAGCAATTTAGCAGAAGACCAAAGGGCCTGTCCCACTTTCACGACCTCAGCCGAGTTTGCCCTTGACTCATACTCGCAGCATGGTCGTCACGAGTTCGTAGCAGGCCGTGACGCTAGTCGTAGGTACTTGTAGGTCGGGGCGTTTTTCTAGTCTGATGAAAAATGTCCCCGAGTAAACAACGTTGTGAATTAGGTCGCGAAAGTGGGACAAAAACTTCAACCTTCCTTGCCTTCGCAGACCATGGTGCCAATCTGACTAATCCCAAATCCTCACATGCTCCATATCCCGCTAGTCCCTAGAAAGATGCAAAGTACTGGAGTAACTCAGCGGGTCAGGCAACATCTCAAGAAAAAAGATGGGTGACATTTTGGGTCAGACCCCTTCTTCTGACTGGACTTCCTACTGCCTTTATTCCCTACCTGTTCTGTCTAAAGGGCCTGTCCCACTTTCACGACCTAATTCACAACCTCTGCCGAATTTGCCCTTGACTCATATTTGCAGCATGGTCATCACAAGCAAAGATCCTATAGCGGAGCAAGATAGACCACTCCTTCTAAACGCAATGGGCTGACGTGTAGTACGCAACGGGGCGGAACGTGGGCCTTTTTTTCATCCATTTCCGTAACCCGACCCGACCCAACTCGCAGTGTAATCAGTTTGTGTTAATAAATTCTAATTCTGAAAATGAGGATTTATCCCAAATAACTTTTATTTTTACGAGGACGTTTCCGTAACCGGCTTCCGTCTCCGCACTAGTATCCTGTGGGATCTTTGGTGCGGAGACGGAAGCCGGTTACGGAAATGGGGCCGAAGATTCCCTATGAATCTGCCCATGACCGTACTACGTATTTTTCGTCGAGTGGTCTATCTTGCTCGCTATAGGATCTTTGATCACGAGGTCGTAGGTAGGTCGTGATGCTAGTCGTAGGTACTCGTGGCATCAAGTAGGTCGGGGCGTTTTTCTAGTCTGATAAAGAATGTCCACGAGTAAAAAAGGTTGTGAATTAGGTTGTGAAAGTGGGACAGGCCCCGTAAATGCTTCTTGAACATTGCTATTGTAGCTGCTTCCGCCTCCTCCCCTGACAGAGCTTTTAGCTGCGTACCAGTTGCAGAATTAAAAAATGTGCGTCTCTAAGCGCTCCCCCTCTAGACCTAAAGCAATGCCATCTTGATCGCTCAACCCTGGGGATGAAAAGAATCACACTATTTGCTCGTTGCCTTTTCATAATTTGACATACCTTTTCAGCTCACCCCTCCGCCTCTGCTTTAGAGAAAGCAATCCGTATCTAACCCCAAGGGTAATCCGATTGCAATAACTAGAATCAATGGTCCTTGGGGCCCCGCCATCTATTATACTCTGCCCTCTTAGACCAGCTACATGGTCATTCAAATATGTGTATATTATAAACACAGATCCCAGTACTGTTCCTTGCCGAACACTACCCAGAGAGTTGTGAATCTCTGGGTAGTCTCTGCCACAGAAAGCAGGGGAGGCCAATTCACTGGATGTTTTCCAGAGAGAGTTAGATAGAGCTCTTAGAACTAACGGAATCAAGGGATACAAGGAGAAGGCAGGAACGGGGTACTGATTCAGGATGATCAGGCATGATCATATTGAATGGTGGTGCTGGTTCGAAGGACCGAATGGCCTACTCCTGCACCTATTGTCTATGTTTCTATGTCCTTGGATGGTGTTGAGGGGGGAGGTATAGGGACAGGTGCGGTTGCAGGAGAGGGGGTGGTTTGGGTGGGAAGGGACGAGTTGACCAGGGTGTTGCGGAGGGAGGGTTCTCTGCGGGAAGCGGGAAAGGGCAGAGATGGGGAAGGCGTGGGCGGTGGAGGGAATCCCGTCTTCCTGGGATTGCCGACGGCTCGGGACTGACTGCCAGTGGGTGAGGCCGGTCTTCCTTCTCTTTGCCTGGCAGCGGGCGATTCGCGTGCGGAGCCACTCGATGGAGACGATGGTGTCAAGTCACAAGAAGCATCACAGTGGGGGTCTACCAGGCAGCCAGAGCGGAGGCATCCCGCACAGCGCCATCGAGATCATCAAACACCCTCCTAATGTGAGTACACCCCACTCACCCCCACGCTCCACGTTGTGTCATACAGCACAGACACAGGCCCTTCGGCCCAACGCATTCATGCTGACCAAGATGCCCCAACTAACTAGTCACATTTGGCCCACATCCCTCTAAATTTATCTTATCGACAGATGTGCAAAAGCAGTGTTATAGTCCCTGCCCCGACAACCTCCTGTTGAGGCACGGACTGGATAGCCACCCAGTGGCCACAGGAGTGGAAGGCAATCTCATCCCCATTACACAGCGACATCTCTTCACCAGATAAAAGCTGCCCAGGGTCTGACCTCCCCAGAGGAGCATGGGTGAAGCTCAACAGACTTGGTACTGGATTGGGCGTTTCAACGCCAGCGTGTGGAGATGCGGGCTCCCTCCGCCAGAGCCCGGCCTGTGAATGTTTTGCAGAACAACAGACAGCCAACCATGTCATCTCTGGGTGCCCGCTCTACCACCCACCAAATGGAGCTCAGTCAGGGCCTGGCAGACATTGACGCCAACAGAGACAACAACCTGGCTGCTCAACACCCGGCGCCAGATCTCACTATTCCTATGTTTCATTTGCAAGTAGAACGACCTCCTCTGACAGTTTGTTCCGTACACCCACTACCCTCTGTGGAAAATGTTGCCCCTCGGGTTCCTATTAAATCTTTCCCCTTTCACTTTAATCCTCTGCCCTCTGGTTCTTGATTCCCCGACTCTGTGTAAAAGACTGTTGTTATTTTACCTGCCTCAACTACGTCCACTGGCAAATCATTCCCTATTAGAAACATAGAAACCTAGAAAATAGGTTCAGGAGGAGGCCATTTGGCCCTTCGAGCCAGCACCGCCATTCATTGTGATCATGGCTGATCGTCCCCAATCAATAACCCGTGCCTGCCTTCTCCCAATATCCCTTGATTCCACTAGCCCCCAGAGCTCTATCTAACTTTCTTAAATCCATCCAGTGATTTGGCCTCCACTGCCCTCGGTGGCAGGGAATTCCACAAATTCACAACTCTCTGGGTGAAAAAGTTTCTTCTCATCTCAGTCTTAAATGGCCTCCCCTTTATTCTAAGACTGTGGCCCCTGGTTCTGGACTCGCCCAACATTGGGAATATTTTTCCTGCATCTAGCTTGTCCAGTCCTTTTATAATTTTATATGTTTCTATAAGATTCCCCTCATCCTTCTAAACTCCAGTGAATACAAGCCAAGTCTTTTTCAATCTTTCCTCATATGACAGTCCCGCCATCCCAGGGTTCAATCTCATGAACCTCAATCACAAGGATGTCCTTCCTCAAATTAGGAGACCAAAACTGTACGCAATACTCCAGATGTGGTCTTACCAGAGCCCTATACAACTGCAGAAGAACCTCTCTACTCCTATACTGAAATCCTCTTGTTATGAAGGCCAACATTCCATTAGCTTTCTTCACTGCCTGCTGTACCTGCACACCAACTTTCAGTGACTGGTGGTCAAGGACACCCAGATCTCGCTGTACCTCCCCCTTACATAACCTAACCCCATTGAGATAATAATCTGCCCCCTTATTTTTGCCACCAAAGTGGATAACCTCACATTTATCTATTATACTGCATCTGCCACGCATCTGCCCACACACTCAACCTGTCCAGATCACCCTGCAACCTCCTAACTTCCTCTTCACAGTTCACACTGCCACCCAGCTTTGTGTCATCCGCAAACTTGCCAGCGTTGCTCCGAATTCCCTCTTCCAAATCATTCATATATATGGTAAACAGTTGTGGCCCCAACACCGAGCCTTGCGGCACTCCACTCGCCATTGCCTGCCATCCTGAAAAGGACCCGTTCACTCCTACTCTTTGCTTCCGGTCTGCCAACCAATTTTCTATCCATGTCAACATCCTACCCCAGGAGTTCCCTATTCCCACCACCCAATGTGCGGAAACGTTGCCCTTTAGATTAATGAACTCTTTCTAATCTCACCTTAAACCTATGTCCTACACGGCCACAGGGGGGGATGTGTAAACTCCTTGATTGAGCCCGTGCCTCTGGCGCTGTGAGGCAGCAACTCGACCGCTGTGCCATCGTGCCTCCCTGTACACTGCGGATGATCAGTGTGTGACTGTGGCGTGGGACTGTAAGGACGTCTGCGGATGGTGCTGCTGTCCCAGGTCCGCGGCCCTCTGTTCCTCTTCCTCGCTCAGAAAGAGGCCATCCCTGCAACGTGCACTGTCCCACACACCCTGGGGACAATCTACAATGACACCAAGCCGATTAACCTACAAACCAGCACGTCTTTGGAGTGTGGGAGGAAACCGTGCAGAAAACCCACGCGGGTCACGGTGAGGACGTACAAACTCCGCGCCGGTCAGGATGGAACCCGGGTCTCGGGCGCCGTGCCGCCCACAGTGTAACATGTTCTTGTTTTCTTGGCAGCAAGTCAAGCTTCTGAAGAGCCCGGTGAAAAGGAGGTCGGCTCTCTTCCTGCGGACCCACGGCAGCTCGGACGGCCAGCTGGACGGCAGAACCCGCTGGTGAGTGCAGCCCCTCCAACACCTCATCTATTTTCATTTAGTTTAGTTTAGAGATGCTGTACAGACACAGGCCCTTCGGCCCACTGGGTCCGTGCCGGCCAACGATCCCCGCACATTAACTCTATCCCACACGCACACACGAGGGACAAATTACACTTATACCAACCCAATCAGTCTACAAAGCTGTGTATGAAAGACCCGCAGATGCTGGTTTAATGCAAAGATAGACACAAAAAGCTGGAGTTACTCAGCCGGACGGGCAGCATCCCTGGAGAGAAGGTATGGGTCTTCTTCTTGTTCTACTTGCGTGTGGCGTGCACAGCCTAAAGTTGTTGGACAACTTGTTCTGTTTGATCTTATTTGATTGTGAAGGAATAGATGATGTTTCGGGTCTGAAGAAGGGTCTCGACCAGAGACGCTGCCTGTCCCGCTGAGCTACTCCTGCATTTTGTGTCTAGCTGCCGTCTACAAACCTATGTGTTTGTGTTGGGAGTGTGGGACAAAACTGAAGGCAGGCAGGTGACGGGGAGAAGGTACTGGCCCCGTCTTCCTCAGTGGTTCCACGGTCCTTTGTTGCCGGGCATTTGCACCGGGCTGTGGCATCCATTTGCACGACTACAAACTCTCAGATGCTACAATTTTGACGCAGTTTTTTCAAAAAAATAACGGAACAAAAAAGGAAAACACAAACAGTCCGAAGCGCAAAGTCTGGTCCACGTGTTGGAAGACCGGGAGCGCCCCCGATCCAAGAACCCCCCCCCCCCCAGCCGACGTCCCTCTCCCGATGGTCTCCTGGGGTAAAGTAGCAATGTTACAACATTTTGAGATTTTAATAATCAAGTCTGCAATTTATCCCATCAGATAAAGCATAAAAAGAAGTTTAATTTGACACCTAATTCACTTTCATATCTTCAGTATTAAAGAAGTTGTGGCCATTTTCATACTCGGAAATTAGCATCTTGTTCCCCATTGCCTTTCCATTGACTTAACACAAAAGCTGTGATCAAGGACAGTCAAAAGCCCAATTTCTTAAAAATTGAGAGAACTTTAAGAAATTTTCAGTTATTATAGATTGAACTATTCTGAAACAAATATGAAACAATCTTGCTTGGATTGCCTGAAATTAAAGCATATAATTAGTTAGTTACCCAATTGTAGCTAATTACAAAATTCAGTTACTAGATCTAAACATCTATCTATTTCTTAAGAAAAAATTAACATTTTAAAATAGCCTAAGTGTTCAAATAACATTCACACAGGAGTTCACAATAGAACATGATTTTTAAATCTCATTGTCATGCATTTATGGGCCAAATGGAAGGAATTTTATGTTTAATTCCCGTTTATTAATGGGCATTTAAATCAGCTAGCGAGTGGGTTTTTTGTGGAACGCGATCAATTGGAACTTTGCGGTTGCGGTGAATTTGAAACCCATATCGGCAGGAAAAATACTGCCGGTTCGTATGGGGAATAAATCACCGTTTCGCAACGTGAGAATTGTGGATTAAAGGCATCTTAAAAAGTTCTTTTATACATAAAATAAATGTGAAATCCATCCCCGTTGTCGGCGTTGACGGCTTTAGAAACTGATTTTTAAATTCCTCCAGCGTTGAACTTGTCGGGCGATTTAAAAAAATTAATTCACAGAATGGCAGTCGGAACAATTCTTCAGCAAAAGCCTGCACTCCGAGTAAAAAATATTTAGGACAGGTAGGAGAACACCGCATTTTAACCCCGCGCCCCCCTCCCTCAAAGGCGCCAAAGTCGCGCACACGGCCAGTGGCAGAACTACAGCGCCGCTGAAGGTAAGTTTTGTAACATACCTAGGTACAGTCGCTGCCTCACAGCGCCAGAGACCCGGGTTCAATCCTGACTACGGGTGCTGTGTCTATTTGTACGTTCTCCCCGTGACCACGTGGGTTTTCCCCGGGTGCTCCGGTGTCCTCACACACTCCAAAAACATGCAGGTTTGTAGGATAATTTGCTTCTGTAAATTGTGGCTGGTGTGTAGGATAGAGCTAGTGTACGGGTGATCGCTGGTCGGCGCCATCTCAGCGTGCCGAAGGGGTTGTTTCCATGCTGTATCTCTAAACTAGAACTAAAGCATGGTATTGGTATTGAATGAACCCCTTGAGCTTCCTGGGCAGGTCAAACATAGTTGATTTGAGGTCCAGCCTTTAAACGTCTACTTCAATAGATAGACAGACAATAGACAATAGGTGCAGGAATAGGCCATTCGGCCCGTCGAACCAGCACAGCCATTCAATGTGATCATGGCTGATCATCCACAATCAGTACCCCATTCCTGCCTTCTCCCCATATCCCCTGACTTAAGAGCTATCTTTAAGAGCCCTATCTAGCTCTCTCTCTCTTGAAAGTATCCAGAGAACCAGCCTCCACCGACTTTTAAGGCATAGAATTCCGCAGACTCACAACTCTCTGTGTGAAAAAGTGTTTCCTCGTCTCCGTTCTAAATGGCTTGCCCCTTATTCTTAAACTGTGGCCCCTGGTTCTGGACTCCCTCAACATCGGGAACATGTTTCCAGCCTCTAGTGTGTCCAAACCCTTAATAATCTAATATGTTTCAATAAGATCCGCTCTCATCCTTCTAAACTCCAGAGAGTACAAGCCCAGCCGCTCCATTCTCTCAGCATATGACAGTCCCGCCATCCCGGGAATTAACCTTGTGAACCTACGCTGCACTCCCTCAATAGCAAGAATGTCCTTCCCCAAAATAGGCGACCAAAACTGCACACAATACTCCAGGAGTGGTTTCACCAGGGCTCTGTACAACTGCAGAAGGACCTCTTTGCTCCTATACTCAACTCCTCTTGTTATGAATGCCAACATGCCATTCGCTTTCTTCACTGCCTGCTGTACCTGCATGCTAACTTTCATTGACTGATGAACAAGAACCTCCAGATCCCGTTGTACTTCCCCTTTTCCCAACGACACCATTTAGATAGTAATCTGCCTTCCTGTTTTTGCTACCAAAGTGGATAACCTCACATTTATCCACATTATTGTGCATCACTCCCCATTGCGCTGATCTCGTGAACATTCCTGAGTTTAACTGATCCACAGTTGATACCTGTTCCTTGTCCTGCTAAAGCCTTAACCTCTGAAATTACCGTAGTTCAGTTTAGAGATACAGCGCGGAAACAGGACCGTTAGCCCACCGAGTCCGCGCCGACCAGCGATCCCCCCGTACACTATCCTACACACTCGGAACAATTCACAGTTTTTATTGAGGCCAAATTAACCTACAAACCTGCACGTCTTTGGGACGAGGGAGGAAACCGGAGCACCCGGAGAAAACCCACACAGGTCGCGGGGAGAATGTACAAACTCAGTACAGACAGTAACCGTAGTCAAGATGGTACGCGCTGTGAGGCAGCAACTCTACCGCTGCGCCACCGTGCCTCCCCCAATTATCTGCCTAATACCCGCAGCCTCTCCATCCACATCCTTTCCTGAGGTAAGGCTTTGCGATGTGGCTCGGAGGTCAAGGGTCAACAGTCTCCAGATATTTTGGGAGTGCGATACTGATCTCCGATTTAGTGCGGTGATCGTAAACAAGAGGAGCATTCAAGAAGCAGTGTTTTAATTTCAAAGAACATAGAACTGTACAGATCAGGACCAGGCCCCATTCAGCATATCGGGCATCCAGCCTGATTAAGGCCTACCTATTAAACAGCCTCTAACCCTCTGCCAATAATCCTTGTCGGAAACAAATGGCAGGTCATGAATGTAAATTGCTTTACAATAAACCCTTCGTCAGCACATGGGGGCTGTCTTCAAAGAATCTGACCCGGCGATCACATGGGACAGAACAGGGCAGGAACAGGCCCTTCGGCCCACGATGCCTGTGGCGAACATGATGCCAAGACCAGCTCTTATCTCCATCCCCTGTAAATCCATGTGCCTGCCCAAAGCCACTTAAATGCCACCATCCTATCTGTCTCCACCTCCACCTCTGGCAGTGTGTTCCAGGCACTCACTACCCTCACGTACCTTCAGAAAGGAGACGAGGAGGTATTTCTTTAGCCAGAAGGTGGTGAATCTGTGGAATTCCTTGTCATAGATGGCTGTGGGGGCCAAGTGAATGGGTATTTTGAAAGCGGTGATCGGCAGGCTCTTGATTAGTGCGGGTGTCAGGGGTTATGGGGAGAAGGCAGGGGAATGGGGTTGAGAGGGAAAGATAGATCAGCCATGATTGAATGACGGAGTAGACTCGTTGAGCCAAATGGCCTAATTATGCTCTTCAGTCTTATAATTTATTAACTCAAGCGTGTCTCGGTGGCGCAGCGGTAGAGTTGCCGCCAGAGGCCCGGGCCCGATCCTGACTACGGGTGCTGTCTGTACGGAGTTTGTACGTTCTCCCCGTGACCTGCGTGGGTTTTCTCCAGGGGCTCCAGATTTCTCCCACGCTCCAAGGATGTGCAGGTTCGTAGGCTAATTGGCTTGGTATAATAGTACATTATTCCTAGTGTGTGTAGGATAGTGCTAGTGTACAGGGATTGCTGGTCTGCGTGGGCTGAAGGGCCTGTTTCCATGCTGTATTTCTAAACTAAACTAAACTCACCTTAAAGCTATAACGACTGTCGACCCCAGCTATGCCACTCATATTTTTACATACTCCTGACTTTGAACATTTTTTTTGTGTTTCTGGAAATTTTTGTGACGCATAGTTGATCAAGAAGGGACAAGAGGCCATATGATAATAACTCCAGAGGGATGGCCAACACGGGATGACATCTCGTGAGCCAAATCTATCAGACAGATCCATCTGCTCCTCGCAATTAAACAGTCAGCTGCTGCAAACTAGCTATTTATATTCAGACCATTCGGGCATTCAGCTTGATTAAGATTTGTTAAACAGCTCAGTTTGTGGTAAGCATCATTTGTTGACAGCACGCTGCCGGTCACATGCCTGATGAGTTAAGGAGGCAGCACAGTGGCATTCAATGGGCGGCACGGTGGCGCAGCGGTAGAGTTGCTGCCTCACAGCGCCAGAGACCCAGGTTCCATCCTGACTACGGGTTCTGGCGGCACAGAGCTTGTACGTTCTCCCCGTGACTTGCGTGGGTTTCTTCCAACACTCCAAAGACATGCCGGTTTGTAGGTTAATTGGCTTGGTTTAAATGTAAATTATCCCTAGTGTGTGTAGGATAGTGCTAGTGTACAGGGATCGCTGGTCGGCACGGACCTGGTGGGCCGAAGGGCCTGTTTCCACGCTGTGTCTCCAAACTGAACTAAACTAAACTAATTTCAGAGGTTGAGGCTTTAGCAGGACAAAGAACAGGTATTAACAGTGGAGGAGTTAAACTCAGGAATGTTCAAGAGATCAGGACTAGTGGACAATGGAAGGGAAGTCGACCTTTATAACCTGGACCTAAAATCAACGATGTTTGACCTGCCCAGAAAGCAACAAGCTTTTCACTACAGCTTAGTCCATGAGACGCTAACAAACTAGTCAAGAGTCAGAAACAGAACGATGAAATTCTTACTTGCAGCAGGACAACAGAATATGTAAACACAGTACTCTGTAAAACCCATAATAAACAACAACAAAGTTCCGTTTATATTAAAAACACAAACGGACAAATAAATAAACAATAGTAATTCTAAACTAAACTAAGACGTGTGGCTTTGTAGGTTAATTGGCCTCTGTACATTACCCATAATGTGTATGGAGTGGATGAGAAAGTGGGATCACATACAGCTAGTGTGTTGTTGCATCAAGCGTTTGTCGGCACTGGGCGTTACACAAAAAGCTGGAGAAACTCAGCGGCTGCAGCAGCATCTAAGGAGCGAAGGAGCTAGGCGACGTTTCGGGTCGAGACCCTTCTTCAGACTGGTCAGGGATCAGGGAAACGAGAGATATAGATGGTGATGTGGAGAGATAAAGAACAATGAATGAAAGATATGCAAAAAAGTATTGGTGATAAAGGAAGCAGGCCATTGTAAGCTGTTTGTGGTGTGAAAATGAGAAGCTAGTGTGACTGGGGGGGGGGGGGGGGAGATGGAGAAGGAATGCCAGGGCCCAAGGGCAGAGGGAGAGGTGGGGAGGAGGCAGTCTGGGTTAACAGAATTGAGAAAATTCAATCTTTAAGCCCAGAGGATGTAGACTCCCCAAGCGGAATATGAGGTGCTGTTCCTCCAACTTGCGGTGTTGCTCACTCTGGCCGTGGAGGAGGCACAGGACCGAGAGGTCGGATACGGAGTGGGAGGGGGAGTTGAAGTGCTGAGCCACCGGGAGGTCGGGTTGGTTATTGTGGACCGAGCGGAGGTGTTCGGCGAAACGATCGCCCAGCCTCCGCTTGGTCTCACCGATGTAGATCAGCTGGCATCTGGAGCAACGGATGCAGTAGATGAGGTTGGAGGAGGTGCAGGTGAACCTCTGTCGGACTTGGAATGACTGCTTGGGTCCCTGAAAGGAGTGGATGGGGGAGGTGAAGGGACAAGTGTAGCATCTCTTGCGGTTGCAAGGGAAAGTGCCCAGGGAAGGAGTGGAGCGGGAGGGAAGGGAAGAATTGACGAGGGAGTTGCGGAGGGAGCGGTCTTTGCGGAAGGCAGACGGGGGGGAGATGGGAAGATGTGGCGAGTGGAAGGGTCACGTTGGAGGTGGCGAAACTGGCGGAGGACTATCTGTTGTATGCGCTGGCTGGTGGGGTGAAAGGTGAGGACCAGGGGGACTCGGCCCTTGTTGTGAGTGGGGGAATGGGGAGAGAGGGCAGTGTTGCGGGGTATGGAGGAGACCCTGGTGCGAGCCTCATCTATAGTGGGGGAGGGGAAATCCCGTTCTCTGAAGAACGAGGACATTTGCGATGACCTGGTGTGGAACACGTCATCCTGGGAGCAGATGCGGCGTAGACGGAGGAATTGGGAATAGGGGATGGAGTCCTTACAGGAAGCAGGGTGGGAGGAAGAGTAGTCCAGGTAGCTGTGGGAGTCACTGGCCTCTGCTCCACATCGTCAAGTTTAGGAGGATGAAGGGGCACCTCATTGAAACTTACCAAATAGTGAAAGGCCTGGATAGAGTGGATGTGGAGAGGATGTTTCCAATAGTGGGAGCGTCGGGGACTAGAGGTCATAGCCTCAGAATTAATGGATGTTGCTTTCGAAAGGAGATGAGGAGGAATTTCTTCTCTCTGTGACAAAGAACAGGTATCAACAGTGGAGGAGGGCGGTGAATCTGTGGAATTCTTTGCCACAGAAGTGCCATGGAGGCCAAGTCAGTGGATATTTTTATGACACAGATAGACAGATTCTTCATTAGTACAGGTGTTAGAGGTTACGGGGAGAAGGCAGGAGAATGGAGTAAAGAGGGAGAGATAGATCAGCCATAATTGGATGGCGGAGTAGACTTAATGGGCCGAATGGCCTACTTCTGCTCCGATCCCTTATGACCTAACTAATGTGAAGGGATGAATGATGCTCAGAATGGACTAGATGGGCCGAATGGTACCTTGGTGATCCCCGTAGAATCCGGCGTAACTCTGGGGAATTTGCAATGTTTAACTGATAAAGAAGGCACACGGTACTCTTGCCTTCATTGGTCGGGGCACTGAATATAAGAATCATGAAGTCAGGATGCGGCTTTATGGGACTTTGGTTAGGCTGCATGTGGAGTATTGCCTGCAGTTCTGGTCACCCCCATTACAGGGTGTGGGGCTTTGGAGAGGGTGCAGAGGTGGTTTACCAGAACGATGCCTGGATTAGAGGGTTTCAGTTGCAGGGGGAGGTTGAACAGACTCGGATTGTTTCCTCCAGAATGCTGGAGGTTGAGGGGAGACCTGATAGAAGTGTATAAAATTATAAGAGGCACCGATGTGGTAGACAGTCAGAACCTTTTTCCCAGTATGGAAATATCAAATACTAGAGGGCAGAGCTCCCGGGTGAGAGGGGCAAAGTTTAAAGTAGATGTGTGGGGCAAGTTTGTTTTGCACAGAGGGTGGTGGGTGCCTGGAACGCGCTGCCAGGGGGTGGTGGTGGAGGCAGATACAATAGTGGCGTTTAAGAAACTTTCGGATAGGCACATGGATATGCAGGGAATGGGGGGATCTGGAGCATGTGCAGGCCGGTAAGAGTTGGTCTTGGCATCATGTTGGGCACAGACATTGTGGGCCGAAGGGCCTGTTCCCGTGCTGTACTGATCTATGGTCTATGTTCTCACTGGACCAGACTCTTCAATCGCAGACCCCCATGTGCTGATGAAGGCTTTATTTTACAGCGATTCACATTCATGACCTGCCATTTGTTTGCGTCAGAGGAACATTGGCACAAACCACCGGGCTGTTGAACTTAATCAGGCCGGATGCCCATCAAGCTGAATATAAATAACTGATTAGGGCAGCAGACTGTTTAGTTGAGATGAGCAGATGTGTCTGTGTGGCAGATGTATCTGCTGATGCATGGGTCAACATTGAACTTCTCAGCCTCACAAATCCCTTCCACAGCCCACACCCATCCTGTAGTACCTCCTTTTGTGGTTCATTCCTCTTGTCCTGACCTCCCACCCATTCCCATATCTAACTGGTCCACAGTCATAAAGTCATAGACTCACATAAAATAGAAACAGGCTCTTTGGCCCAACTTGCCCACGCCAACCAACATGGCCCATCTACACTAGTCCCACCTGCCCGTGTTTGGCCCATATCCCTCTAAACCTTTCCTATCCGCGTACCTGTCTTTTAAATGTTATAGTCCCTGCTTCACCTACCACGCCTGGTTGCTCGTTCCATACACCCACCAGCCGTTCAACCAGTTGATGCCAGTAACTTTGCCAACTTCCAAGTTAAACTTACGGGCCTGTCCCACTTGCCGATTTTTTCGGGCAACTGCCGACGACTGTCATAGTCGTAGCAGGCCGGCGAAAAACCGGCGACAACCTACGTCAACCCGGCGACAGCGTACGACAGCGCCTACGTCAGGAGAAGGCAAGCTACGCTCATTGGCGTCAAACCCACTGTCACCGACAAATGTTCAACATGTTGAAAATTCAGCGGCGACCATAAAGATGCTACTACTTTTTGCCCGACTGAGGAGACGACTCCCGGCGAACATTTGGCGACAAACTAGTCGCCTGTAGTTCCCTAAAAAATGGCCAAAATGGCACAGGCCCACACCTGACGTCATTATTTACTTTATTCTCCAAGAACCAGAGGGCTGCACGGTGGCGCAGCGGTAGAGTTGCTGCCTCACAGCGCCAGAGACTCGGGTTCTGTGAGGCAGTGGCCCTACCCGCTGCACCAAAGTGTCGCCCAATATCTGCCCTCTTCCAGTCCTGGCCTAGTCAACGTTGCTCCTCCACCAACTCATGTCTGAACCTCTCTAAAAACCCTCAGCCTCCCTTTCTTCATTCAATATTTGTTCCTTAACATGGTCCTCTGGTCAGTTTTGAGTTTGCAGCTCCTAAGATTTCCACAGTCCAGTGTGAAACAACCTGGGGCAGTTTACTATGTCTAAGTTGCTACATATATGCAAATTGTCGGTGCACCGCATCTGCAGAGAACATGAATGGGCTACGTTTCGGAGTGTCCCAATGTCATTCTGACCCGTATCGTCACCTATCCATGTCCTCCAGAGATGCTTCCTGACCCGCTGAGTTGCTCCAGCACTTTGTGTCTTAAAAGGAATTAATGAAACATGCTTATACAGAATCTCTCTTAGGTTAAGGGAATAGATTGGGTCGGTGCTCAGAATGCTTTACCCAGGGTAGGGGAACCATGAACCAGAGTGCGGCACGGTGGTGCAGCGGTAGAGTTGCTGCCTCACGGCGCCAGAGACCCAGGTTCGATCCTGACTACGGGTGCTGTCTGTACGGAGTTTGCACGTTCTCCCCGTGACCTGCGTGGGATTTCTCCCGGATCTCCAGCGCACTCCAAAGACGTACAGGTTTGTAGGTTAATTGGCTTGGTATAACTGTAAATTGGCCCTAGTGTGTGTAGGATTAGTGTTGGTGTGCGGGGATCGCTGGGCAGCGCGGAATCCACAGCCAGACATAAAACCATCTTTTTTCCACGAGCAGTAGCTCTACTCAATAACCAATACTCTGTCGCCTCTGTTTGCTCTGGTATTTTATTTCATTCACATGTTTAAACCATAATGTTTTATTCTTAATTGTTTCCCATATGTCGTGCGAGTGGAGCACCAAGGCAAATTCCTTGTATGTGTATCCATTCTCTCTCGCTGACACTGACGTTGGTTTTCATTTGTCCTTTGCAGTGAGAGTCTGTCGAGCTTGTCAAAGACTCCTGAGAGTGGCCAGATATCGCCGGACATCAAGTGGGAGACGTCGTCTAACCCCAGCTCGCCTGAAATGGGCCCCAACAAGGAGAGGTACGTTCAAGGGAGTCAAGCAGGGCGGCACGGTGGCGCAGCGGTAGAGTTGCTGCCCCACAGCGCCAGACACCCCGGTTCGATCCTGACTACGGGTGCTGTCTGTATGGAGTTTGTACGTTCGCCCCGTGACCAAGTGGGTTTTCTCCGGGTGCTCCGGTTTTCTCCCACTCTCCAAAGGCATGCAGGTTTGTAGATTAATTGGCTTCAGTTAAATGTAAATTGGCCCCAGTGTGTGCAGGGTAGTGTTAGTGTACGGGGATCGCTGGTCGGCGCGGACTCGGTGGCCAAAGGGCCTGTTTCCGCCCTGTATCTCTAAACCCCAAGATGTACCAGATAGGAAGAATGAATTGTTGTAGGTTTACAGCCATATTGGGCACAGCAAACAACAAACATGGGGAGGAATTTCTTTAGTCAGAGGGCGGTGAATCTGTGGAATTCATTGCCACAGGCAGCTATGGAGGCCGAGTCAGTGGATATTTTCAAAGTGGAGATTGATAGGTTCAGTAAGATTGTGGGGACTGCTCAGTACGTGTGTCAAACCAGCGGGTGCAGTTCCTTCCTACACATTCTGGACTGTTCTCCGTTCTTGTAGCTTGCGGCAACAGTCAACACTGTGATCGCCACCGTCTATGAGTCCAATCAGAGTGGATGTACCATCACCGGGTGAATGTTGTAGTTTGCTGAGTCTAATAGTGAACAGTGAAAGGCCCGGATAGAGTGGATGTGGACAGGATGTTTCCACTAGTGGGAGAGTCTAGGACCAGAGGCCATTGCCTCAGAATTAAAGGGCGTTCCTTTCGGAAGGAGCTGAGGTGAATTTCTTTAGTCAGAGGGCGGTGAATCTGTGGAATTCATTGCCACAGACGGCTGTGGAGGCCAAGTCAATGGATATATTTAAGGCAGAGATAGGTTTAGTTTAGTTTGGAGATACAGCATGGAAACAGGCCCCTTGGCCCACCGAGTCCATGCCAAACCAGCGATCCCTGCATAATAACATTACCCTATACACACTAGGGACAATTTTACATTTATACCAAGCCAATGAGAACCTACAAAACCTGTACGGCTTTGGAGTGTGGGAGGAAACCGAAGATCTTGGCGAAAACCCACGCAGGTCACGGGGAGAACGTGTAAACTCTGTACAGACAGCGCCCGTAGCCAGGATCAAACCCGGGTCTCTGGCGGTACACGCGCTCTAAGGCAACAACGCTACTGCTGTGCCGCCCTTTTAAGAACATTTGGATGGGTAAATGGATAGGAAAGGTTTATAGGGATATGAGCCAAATGCAGGCAGGTGGGACTAGATGTGGCATCTTGGACGGCGTGGGGGGCGGGCCAAACGGTCCAGTTTCCACGCTGTATGACTCTACGATAAAATATTCAGCGACATACCGAATCTCCTCAGCCAAGCAGGCGACCCATTCTAGTCACTAAAAGGCATGGCTCTCTCTTTATCCTCAGTTCTGTATTCTGTTCCATCTTCGGTGGCATATGTCACGTCACGGCGCGCGGCCAAGTGTTTGATCGTGAAATGGTCCCAAATGAGTCACTTCCAATCACCATCATCCCCAACCTCCGAATCATCTACCATGAACCATGAGCGAGCCATCTGCTGGGCTCCAGCCTGGCTCTGCTGCTCCATGCATAAGTTCCCTGGCCGGCTCAGTATTTGACATCCAATGCTCGTTGCCCCAGACAAGGCGGTGATGTGCTGCATTTTATGAAGTGCTGCGTCCCTTCCGCTGAAGATGTTGCCCCAAAGAGCAGAGTGGAGTTCAAATGGTCAATGGACAATAGACAATAGGTGCAGGAGTAGGCCATTCGGCCCTTCGAGCCAGCACCGCCATTCAATGTGATCATGGCTGATCATCCCCAATCAGTACCCCGTTCCTGCCTTCTCCCCATATCCCCTGACTCTGCTATCTTTAAGAGCCCTATCTAGCTCTCTCTCGAAAGTATCCAGAGAACCAGCCTCCACCGCCCTCTGAGGCAGAGAATTCCACAGACTCATCACTCTCTGTGAGAAAAATTGTTTCCTCATCTAAATGGCTTACTCATTATTCTTAAACTGTGGCCCTTGGCTCTGGACTCCCCCAACGTCGGGAACACACAGAATCACACAGTCTTTTAGCAGGCCCTTCGGCCCAACTTACCACTGCTGACCAAGGTACCCCATCCAAGCAAGCCCCATTTGGCCCATATCCCTCCAAACCATCCCTGTCCATTTACCTGTCCATAGAAACATAGAAAATAGGTGCAGGAGGAGGCCATTCAGCCCTTCGAGCCAGCACCGCCATTCATTGTGATCATGGCTGATCGTCTCCAATCAATAACCCGTGCCTGCCTTCTCCCCATATCCCTTGATTCCACCAGCCCCTAGAGCTCTATCTAACTCTCTCTTAAATCCATCCAGTGATTTGCCTTCCACTGCCCTCTGTGGCAGGGAATTCCACAAATTCACAACTCTCTGGGTGAAAATGTTTTTTCTCACCTCTGTCCTAAATGGCCTCCCCTTTATTCTAAGACTGTGGCCCCTGGTTCTGGACTTGCCCAACATTGGGAATTTTTTTCCTTCAAAGTCCAAGTGTCTTTGAAATACTGTTATAGATTCACGGAGTCGTCGAGTGCGGAAACAGGCCCTTCGGCCCAACCAACATGCCCCATCTACACCAGTCCCTCCTGCCTGCGTTTGGCCCATGTCCCACTAAACCTGTCCGATCCATGTACTTATCTAATGTTTGTGATAGTACCTGCCTCAACTACCTCCTCTAGCAGCTCGTTCCATACACCCACCACACCAACTTCAACAAGGGAAAGATTGATGGCAGCTCGTTCCATACGCTCACCACCCTCTGAGTGAAAAAGTTGCCCCTCTAGTTTCCCATCCCCTGGGTTAAAATTCCACCCTATCTATTCCACCTATGATTTATACACGTCTGTAGGATTATTCCTCAGCCTCTTGTGCTCTATGGAATAAAATCCTTGTCTGCCCAACCTCTTCCTACAGTTCAGCAGCCCCAGTCTGCTCCTTTTCCTCTTTTCCTCTGTCTTTCTATTTTGCTCTGTCTTTCTCCCTCTCTCTATCTACCTCTTTCACTCTCTCGTTCCCCTTTTTTCTCTTTTCACTCTCTCGCTCTCTCTCTTTCTCTCTCTCTCTCTCAATCTCCTCTCCCCCCGCCTTGCCCTCTCTTTCTCTCCCCTCTCTCCATCACTCTCCTCCCTCCCTCTCACGCTCCCCCCTCCCTCTCACTCCCCCCCTTTCTCCCTCCTCTTTTCCTCTCTCTCTCTCCCTCTCTCCTACTCTCTCCCTCTCCCCTCCCCTCCCCCCCCCCCCCAAACTCTCCAACTGAGCCCCTGACCCATCCCTGCCCTGCCCTCCCAGAGCTGGGCTTCCCCCGTCCCTCCACCCCAGGCATCTCACGGTCCGTCTCCGTCCCCCAGCAGGGCCTACATCAAGCGGCGGGAGAATGGCCGGGCGAACATCTCGCGCTCGTCCTCCAGCACCAGCAGCTTCAGCAGCACGGCGGGCGAGAGCGAGGCCATGGAGGAATACGACACCGCCGTGAGTACTGCGGGCTGGGCTGGGATGGATGGACTGGGATGGGATGGGATGGGAAGGAATGGGCTAGGATGGAATGGAATGGGATGACGAGGGATGGGATGAGCCAACACTGTGATCTCCACCGTCTATGAGTCCAATCAGAGTGGATGGACCTGAGTCGAATGGTGAACAGTAAAAGGCCTGGATAGAGTAGCAATGTTACAAAATTTTGAAATTTTAAAAATCAAGTCTGCAATTTATTCCATCAGATAAAGCATAAAAAGAAGTTTAATTTGACACCTAATTCACTTTCATATCTTCAGTATTAAAAAGGTTATGTCCATTTTCATACTCGGAAATTCGCATCTTGTTCCCCATTGCCTTTCCATTGACTTAACACAAAAGCTGTGATCTAGAACAGTTAAAAGCCCATAACTTTCTTAAAAATTAAGAGAACTCAATGAAATTTTCAGTTATTATAGATTGAAGCATTCTGAAACAAATATGAAACAATCTTACTTGGATGACCTGAAATTAAAGCATATAATTAGTTAGTTACCTAATTATAGCTAATTACAAAATTCAATTACTAGATCTAAACATCTATCCATTTCTTAAGATTAGGCAAACATAAATTGCCTAATTGTCCAAATAACATTCACACAATAATCCACAATATAACATGATTTTTAAATGTCATTTTCATGAATTTATAGGACAAATGGAAGGAATTTAGAGCTTAATGCCTGTAAATTAATGGCCATTTAAATCAACTAGCGAGTGGGTTTTAGTGGAATGCGGTGGATTAGAACGTTGCGGTTTGCGGTGAAGTCGGTATGAAAAATACTGGCCGTTCATACATTTTTTTTTGTCCCCATTTCGCAACATGAAAATTTGATTAAATGTTCCCTAAGAACCAAGTTTTTATGTAAAAATAAACTGTGTAGCTTCTTTTATCGCCTACGTTAGGTCCGTTCCACTGTCACCATTCAGAGCTTTAGAAGATGATTTTTAAACTAGTCTAGTTAATAAATAATCTAGCGTAGTTTAAAAATAGCTTCATGAATGAAATGTCGGAGCGATTTCTCTTTAGCGACGAAATCGCCCGACATGGATCGACTTGGACTGTCTGGGGAAAAACGGCATTTTAAACCCGCCCACCTCTGAAAGGCGCCAAAGTCTCACACACGGGGAGCGGCAGAACTGCAACGCTGCTCAAGATAGGTATTGTAACATACCTAGATAGAGTGGATGTGTGGAGAATGTTTCCACTAGTGGGAGAGTCACAGCTCCTCAAAATTGAAGGATGTTCCTTTAGGAAGGAGATGAGGTGGAATTTCTTTAGTCAGAAGGTGGTGAATCTGTGGAATTCTTGGCCACAGGTGGCTGTGGAGGCCAAGTCAGTGGATATATTTAAGGCAGAGATTGATAGACTCTCGATTAATATGGGTGACAAGGGTTCTGGAGAGAAGGCAGGAGAATGGGGTTAGGATGGAGAGATAGATCAGTCATGGTTGAATGGCGGAGTAGACTTTATGGGCCGAATGGCTTAATTCTGCTCCTATCTTGTATTACCTTATGCACATGAACGTTTGAATGGTGACGGTTCCTCTGTCCCTGCAGGGAAGCCAGCCGTCCACAGCATCGCCTTTCCGGCAGGATGTCTTTGTGTACAGCAGCGACAGCCAGAGCAACTCGGGGCAAGTCAGCTCGTGCAAGAGTCCCACAGGTCTGTACCCTGCCCATCGCACTGTCACACCCTGCACTGCCTCGGCACAACCCGCAGGGCCAACCTTTTATTCTCCATTTACTTTAGAAATACAGCGCGGAAATCCTCTTCAGTCTGCAGAAGGGTCTTGACCCGAAACGGCATGTATTCGGTGTGCCGTAGGGCCTGTTTCCATGCTGTGTATCTGATCTAAACTCTAACTCAGGTCTTCCTTCCTTTCACTGTTCGTATCCCCCTTGTTGTCACCTCTTCCGCAGCCAACAATGGACCATTGTGGGCTCCACATTTCCTCGTACACCGTTGCTGGCTTTGATTTGTCCTTTTGCATACTTTTCATTCATTTGCTCTTTGTAACTATTCACACCGTTAGTTTCCCTCCCCCTCACTCTCAGTCTGAAGGGTCTCAACCTGTAACATCACCTATTCCTTTCCTCCAGAGATGCTGCCTGACCCGCTGAGTCACTCCATTATTTTGTGTCTATATAAACCAGCATCTGCAGTCCCTTCCAACCTATAATGGTGACGTTCTCAAAGTCGATGTTCTCAAAGTCCAACTTCGATAGCCATTACCCCTTGGGGATGGTTCGGAGGTATATTTTACGCACTGACGTCACACTTAGGGGCCTGTCCCACTTACGCGACCTTTACAGGCGACTGCCGGCACCCGTAATAGGTCGCCGAAATTTTCAACATGTCGAAAATTCAGCGGCAACCAGAAAGACTCTTTGGGGACCTCTCACGACCGTAGGAGATCTCTCTCAACCTCGGTCGTGAGAGGCCAACCGTGACATGTCGCCTGTAAAGGTCGCGAAAGTGGGACAGGCCCTTTAAGATTGAAAAAACTAATCCATCAAAGGAAAGAAACTGGCGGCGCTGTAATGGCGCTGCCCCTGCAGCTCGTCTGTCAATTTGTTTTTATTTTTGTCCCGTTGCTGTGGTTTTTTATATTGTTTTTAACTGCGTATGTGTGGGGGGGGAACTTTTAAATCTCTTCCCTGTGCGGGTGACCCGACCTTTTCCCTGTCGGGTCTCCGTTGTCCGAGGCCTAGCACCGTGGAGCGGCCTCCAACCGGAACGACCTGGGGCTCCAGTCGACGAGCCTGCGGACTCGCCATCGTGGGGCTGGCCGGCTTCGGAGCGCGGGGAGCTGTGGTGGCGCGCGGCTGTGACCCGACTCCGGAGCTTCGGGGGCTCCAGCCGCAGGTCCGGTGGACGGTGACATCGGGAGCTCGCGGGTCCCCGGTGGGAGACCGCTTTCCAGAGCTCCCACGGCGGCAACTTCTCCCACCCGAGTTGGGGGGTTGAAGGTGACCCGGAGCGGGGCCTAACATCGCCCAGCGCGGCTTTAACGGCCGCGGGACTTGCCATCGCCCGCCGGGGGCTTTAACATCGGGAGAAGAATGGAAAGCAGGGGAGAGACAAGACTTTGCCTTCCATCACAGTGAGGAGGAGATTCACTGTGATGGATGTCTGTGTGAATTGTGTTGGTGTGGGTCTTGTTAATTGTTTCTTCTTGCTGCCAAAGGCACTAAAGATGGAAATTAGTTACTGGCTATAATCTTGCATATTTACATGTAAATGTTCATCAACACTGTCCCTGTTGAAATTTTAAAAAATTCAAATTAAAAAAATTCAAATTCAAACGTTGTTTCTTAATTAATGGGTCTTTTATTGAAGTAGTACGTGGCAAAGAAATATTCCGCCACCCTCTTAATCGCTGTGTCAGATAAATCATATGAAAGTTTCTTCTTATAAAAGTACGTCATCTCATTAACTTGTGTGTGTCGTGATCATGTCGTGGCTAAAAACTGTATTCTCACCATCCATCCCAGACCCAACTAATCTGTGAGTCTGCACTCATCTCCTCTAGAAATAGATATACCCCTTCTATGCATTAAATCCCACCTACAAAAGTACAGACAGATACAAACTAAAAATATTAGGCATGGCTACAATATACTGACTTAAGCTTAATGGCTCCTGTTGTCCTGAGATGCTGCCTGGCCCGCTGAGTTACTCCAGCATTTTATACCAATTATAAGGTAGTTGAGGCCAGTTCATTGGTTATATTTAAGAGGGAGTTAGATGTGGCCCTTGTGGCTAAAGGGATCAGGGGGTATGGAGAGAAGGCAGGTACAGGATACTGAGTTGGATGATCAGCCATGATCATATTGAATGGCGGTGCAGGCTCGAAGGGCCGAATGGCCTACTCCTGCACCTATTGTTGATTGAACTCTGTAGCTGCACTCCTGGCTGCTCTATAATACTCCCAGGGCCCTGCTATACACTGTGAAGGTCTTTAAATGCCCTGTATTCATGACTTCTGCCTTGTAAATACAGGGAAGGCCATGGGCTACCTCGAGTGGGTTATTCATCACAAAATGCATTTGTTCTGACTGAGTTTAGTTTTTAATTAAGTTTAGTTTAGAGATACAGCACGGAAACAGGCCCTTTGTCCCACTGAGTCCACACCGACCGTCGATACCCGCACATTAACACTATTGTACTCACACCAAAGGCAATTTACAAGTTTACCAAAACCAATTAACCTACAGGCCAGTCTGTCTTTGGGATGGGGGAGGAAACCGGAGCAGCCGGAGAAAACCCACGGTGAGAACGTGCAAACTCCGTACAGACAGCAACTCTACCGCTGCGCCACCGGGCCCGCCCTAGTTTAGAAGCCACAAAGTTACTACTACTGTGTATTTGCATATTTTGAATTCTTCTCCTTTGTGTCACAGACTCGACAAAGTGTAAAACCTCTCCGAGAAATACTTTGAAATTGCGATTTGAGAAACTGCAGCAGAGCTCGAACCCGGTGAGTGTGGCACATTGGTGTTGTATTATTTGCTATTATCGGTGTGACATACATACAGCTCCGCCACCAATTTCCCGGCACCCTTGGTTCAAGAACCGTTCAGGATTGCCCGTTTTGCCGGACCAGCCGAGGTCGCGGCCTCCGAGAGGAGTCCAACGTTGCCGGAACGGTCCGCCGATGGGCCGAGACACCGGCCCCGCAAAGCCCGCTATGGGAACGGATCCGACCGGGCCGGAGTTCCAGAGCGCCGGCCGAAGGCGGCAAATTCAACCTGCCGATCGCCCGCAGAAGTCTTGATGAGGTTGAGATCTGCCGCCTTGCCCGATCTAGGCGCCATATTTTTGGGGGTACTTTTGGGTCGGGATTTTAAGGCGTGCTCTTAATTTAGTCAGGATTAACAGAATTGCCGAACCACCAGTTACTGGAAAATTGGCGGTGGACCATAATATGCAATCCAGTCAAATCATACTAGATGTGAGTGCAATCAGGCCATAGACATGTGCAACAGTTAGTGCAAAGAGAACAATAACCAGAGTGCAGAATGCAGTGTTACAGCTGAAGAGAAAGTGCAGGTTTAATAAAATTGCCAGGGCTGCTTTGAGGTAGGCTGGAAGATATATCAACTTGTAAGATGTTAGTTTCAGTTTTTAGTTTTAGTATTAGGGATACAGTGTGGAAACAAACCCTTTGGCCCGCCGAGGCTGCACCAACCAGCCATCTCCACCCATTATCACCATCCTGCGTACACTAGGGACAATTTACATTTATACCAAGCTAATTAACCTGCAAACCTGTGCGTCTTTGGAGTGTGTGAGGACACCAAAGATCTTGGAGAAAACCCACGCAGGCCACAGGGAGAACGTACAAACTCCGTACAGACAGCACCCGTTGTCAGGATCGAACCCTGGCGGTCTAAGCACTGTAAGACGGCCACTCTACCGCTGCACCACCGTGCCACCCTACGCTCCGTAGTCTGACAACAGCAGGGAAGATGATGTTCCTGAACGAGGTGGGGCATGTTTTCAAGAATTTGTACCCTCTGCCCGATGGATGGGGGGGGGGAATAGAGGGAATGACTGAGTTGTGAAAGGGCCTCGATTATGGAGACACAAGGAGCTGCAGATGGTGGTTTACAGAAAAAAGACACAAAGTGCTGGAGTAACTTCAGGCAGCATCGCTGGAGAACATGGATAGGTGACGTTTCGGGTGGTGAACCTTATTCTGACTGATTGGGTCGGGGGGTAGAGGGATGGGGGCAGGACAAAGCCTGGCAAGTGATAGGTGGATACAGGTCCATGGGTGGATAGTTGGGCAAAGACCAGAGATAAAAACGTGTGAGATCAGAATGGAAGAGGTGGGAATTGTGAAGCCAGAGGGAGGAATTTAGGTGGAAGCGGATGGGAGAAAGGGGAAAAGTTGGTGTAAATCAAGGTGGGACAAAGGGAAGAGATCGGGGGGAAAGGGGGCAGTGGGAAGGGGGGTTTGTTTGTAGTTTAGTTACCTGAAATCGGAGAATTCAATGTTCACACCGCAGATAGATACAAAACACTGGAGCAACTCAGCAGGTCAGGCAGCATCTCTGGAGAAAAGGAATAGGTGATATTTCGGGTTGAAGCCCTTCTTCAGACTGAATAATGGAGGTGGGCACCAGAACAGATATGCTCAGCCCGCCTTGGCCTACGTGATCTCCCGGTTGCCGAACATTTTAATTTGGCAATTTTCTGTCCTGGGCCTCCTTCATTGTCAGAGCAATTCCGCTCAAATTGGAGGAGCAGCACCTGATATTTGGCGAATATGGAAGGAATGCTGGGGTTTGCTTGAAATGGGGGTGTAAGCTGCCCAAGCAAAATATGAGTAGCTGCTCCTCTAATTTGCGCTGGGCCTCACGCTGACAGTGGAGGAGGCCCAGGATAGAAAGGTCAGTGTGGGAATGGGAGGGGAGTTAAAGTGTTGGCAACCGGGAGATCAGGTAGGCCCAGGCCAAGAGAGTGGTGAGTCTGTGGAATTCCAGAGGGCGGTGGAGGCCGGTTCTCTGGATGCTTTCAAGAGAGAGCTAGATAGGGCTCTTAAAAATAGTGGAGTCAGGGGATATGGGGAGAAGGCAGGAACGGGGTACTGATTGGGGATGATCAGCCATGATCACATTGAATGGCGGTGCTGGCTCGAGGGGCCGAATGGCCTACTCCTGCACCTATTGTCTATTGTCTAAGGCAGAGCATTGCGAGCGTGGTCTCTATTCTATGCTGTTTCTCTACGCTAAACTAAATGGGCATTTGCCTCTGGACTCTCCTGTGTCGAGCAGTCATTGAGGGCGGTTTGGACTGAAAACCTGTTCTTTGTTGTTGTCGCAGATGCTGGGACCTTACCCTTCACCGCAGATGTAACTGAAGCCGGCACAGACACTCAACCCCCACCCACATCGTACGCCGCACCCACCCCTCCCGTATCTGAGGCACCCCAGGGTGGACGGAGACGGTCGGGACGACGGGCCTCAGGGGTGCCCTTGCAGGGGTTCCAGTTGCCCTGGCCGTTCACCTGCAGAATGAAAACCATCTCAACGCCTCTTTGGGGGGGCGTGTTGATCCACCGGCATCGGCACCTTGCAAGACGTACAAGTAGAAGATAGCATTGGATGTGTGGCCTGGGTCACCGTCAATCTTTCCGACGCTTACCTTGGCTTTCTTGTAACCTTCTGGGATCCAGGTTTTCTTTCTGGGAACTTGGGACTGCACGGATTTCCTTCACGGAGTCTGTATAGGGGGGTCGGCACTTCGGACGCGATGGATCTTGGCGCGACGGCACTACGATGGGATGGATCTTGAAGCGTCTCGAATCGCGAGCGATCTCCAAGAAGCTCCGTGGTGGCGGGGGTGGGGTTGCTCGTCAATGTGGAGACGCCAGTGGCCGCCCGCATTCCCCTCCCTCCCTCTCTCTCCCCCTCCCCACAATCCCAGCAGATGTAGCATGAGCCTCAACCTTGCGCTGTCATCTTCCAGCTGCCATAATTGTCCACACTGCTGATTAACGAGGACCAGCCTTGTGTCTCGTTTGTCCTCCCGCTTAATGTGTTTGTTGTGCAAAGGAGAATCTGCCCTCCTCAGCCTCGGGCCGCGGCTTTGCTTTGCAGGTTTCAGTAAAACATTCATCACCAGAATGACCAACAGGGTTCATCTCCGAACATTCTGAGTGAGAGGATTGTATCAGGTCATCAGACGATCATTTCTTGATTAGTACGGGTGTCAGAGGTTATGGGGAGAAGGCAGGAGGATGGGGTTAGGAGGGAGAGATAGATCAGCCATGATTGAATGGCGGACGATTCGATGGGCCGAACGGCCTAATTCTACTCCTATCACTTGTGGCCCTTATGATCTTCACTTTCACCTTCTTCCTGCTCTGAAGAACGGTGCCAACCCGAGACTCCAGAATTAAAGGGCGCTCTTTGCGAAAGGGGGTGAGGAGGAACTTCTTTAGTCAGAGGGTAGTTAATCTGTGGAACTCATTGCTGCAGACGGCTGTGGAGGCCGTCAGCAGATATTTTTGAGGCAGAGATAGACAAATTCATGATTAAATGTGTAGGAAAGAACTGCAGATGCTGGTTTAAATCGAAAGGTAGCCACAAAATGCTGGAGAAACTCAGCGGGCCAGGCAGCATCTCTGGAGAGAAGGAATGGGTGACGGAATGTCAGAGAGGGAACATCCAGAGATGCTGCCCGTCCCGCTGAGTTACTCCAGCTTTTTGTGTCTTATCTTCAGTTCCTCCTTACACAAATTCTTGATTAAAATAGGTGTCTAGGGGTTATGGGGAGAAGGCAGGAAAATGGGATTGGCAGATAGAGATCAGCCATGATTGAATGGCGGAGTACTCGATGGGCCGAATGGCCTAATTCTACTCCTCCAGCTTGTGAACTTGTGAAACATCACCCATTCCATTTCCCCAGAGCTTGAAGAAGGGTCTCGCCCCAAAATGGCACCTATTCCTTTCCTCATTCCAGAGATGCTGCCTGACCCGCTGACATATTCCAGCACCTTGTGTCTATCACAGAACAGTACAGCACAGGAACAGGCACTTCGGCCCACAAACCCCATGCTGACCATGCAGACACTGAGTTACTCCAGCACTTTGTGTCCATCCTTGGTGTAAACCAGCATCTGCAGTTCTTTGTTTCTACCTCTTCCTGGTTGTTTGGGGCCTTTGGTTTTGGGGCCTTTGGTTTTTGGGCCTTTGGTTTTGGGGCCTTTGGTTTTGGAGGTTTGGCTGAGAGAAGCCACTGTATTACCAAAGCCTAGGCATTGCCTTCTGATAATGGCTGCCTACCCTCCAACTTAGCACCAGAGCGGAGCAAGATAGACCACTCCTGCTAAACGCAATGGGCTGACGTGTAGCACGCAACGGAGCAGCACGTGGGCCTTTATTTCATCCACTTCAGTAACCCGATCCGACTCGCAGTGTAATCAACATTGCAGGGGAACAGTTTGTGTTAATAAATTATAATTCTGAAAATGAGGAGAAGACTTTTACCAAAGAACTTTTATTTTTACGAGGATGGTTCCGTGACCGGCTTCCGTCTCCGCACTAGGTATCTTTGCTCCGCTACGGGATCTTTGGTGCGGAGACGGAAGCCGGTTACGGAAATGGGGCCGAAAATTCCCCATGAATCCGCCCATGACCGTACTACGTCTTTTTCGTCGAGTGGTCTATCTTGCTCGCTGTAGGGTCTTTGGTCCAGACCTCTTGCCTACTGCTCACACCCCAATCAGTGCTGTCATGTTCTAAGTTGAAATAAGGAACTGCAGATGCTGGTTTACAAAATAAAAAAACAGAATATGCTGGAGGAACGTTTAAAGAGGATGTCTGGGGTAATTGTTTTTTTCCCAGAGGTTGGTGAGTGTCTGAAACACATTGCCAGGGGGTGGTGGTGGAGGCAGATACGATAGTGGCGTTTAAGAGGCTTTTGGGTATGCAAGGAATAATGTTTAGGAAGGAATTGCCGATGCTGGTTTACATCGAAGATAGACACAAAATGCCGGAATAACTCAGCGGGACAGGCAGCATCTCTGCGGAGAAGGAGCGGGTCGGGTCGAAAGGTCAGTGTTACAATGTTCGGCAACCAGCTGATCCCGTAGCCCATGAGGGTCTGAGTGTATTTGTTCTGGCCTCCTCCCCCTCCCTTTAATCTGCAATTTGAGAGGGAGAAGGTTAAATCAGAAGTGTCAGTGTTGCAGTTGAACAAAGGGGACTATGAAGGCATGAGAGAGGAGCTGGCCAAGGTCGACTGGAAAAGAATCCTAGCAGGAATGACGATGGAATACCAATGGCAGGAATTCCTGGGCATAATCCAGAAGATGCAGGATCATTTCATTCCAAAGAGGAAGAAAGATCCTTAGGGGAGTAAGAGGCAACCGTGGCTGACAAGAGAAGTTAGGGATAGAATAAAACTAAAATAATAGGTGTATAACATTGCAAAGAGTAGCCGGAAGCCGGAGGATTGGGAAACTTTCAAATGACCATAGAAGGAAACAAAAAAGGCAATACGGGCTGAAAAGATGAAGTACGCGGATTAGCTGGCCAAGAATATAACGAAGGACAGTAAAAGCTTATTTAGGTATGTTAAGAGAAAAAGATTAGTAAAGACAAATGTGGGTCCCTTGAAGGCAGAAACAGGTGAATTTATTGTGGAGAACAAGGAAATGGCAGAGAAGTTGAACAGGTACTTCGGATCTGTCTTCACTAAGGAAGACACAAACAATCTCCCAGATGTACTAGAGGACCGAGGATCTAGTGAGACAGAGGAACTGAAAGAAATTTGTATTAGGTGAGAAATAGTATTGGGTAGACTGATAGGACTGAAGGCTGGTAAATCCCCAGGGCCTGATGGTCTGCATCCCAGGGTATTCAAGGAGGTGGCTCTAGAAATCGTGAACGCATTGGTGATCATCTTCCAAAGTTCTATAGATTCAGGATCAATTCCTGTGGATTGGAGGGTAGCTAATGTTATCCCACTTTTCAAGAAAGGAGCGAGAGGGAAAACAGGGAATTACAGACCAGTTAGCCTGACATCGGTGGTGGGGAAGATGCTGGAGTCAATTATTAAAGAGGTAATAATGGGGCATTTGGATAGCAGTAAAAGGATTAGTCCAAGACAGTATGGATCTATGAAAGGGAAATCATGCTTGACTAATCTTCTGGAATTTTTTGAGGATGTGACAAGTAAAATGGATGAAGGGGTGCCAGTGGATGTAGTGTATCTAGACTTTCAGAAAGGCTTTGATAAGGTCCCGCACAGGGGATTAGTGGACAAAATTAGACCACATGGTATTGGGGGTAGGGTGTTGACATGGATAGAAAATTGGTTGGCAGACAGGAAACAAAGAGTAGGAATTAACAGGTCCCTGTCAGAATGGCAGGCAGTGGCGAGTGGAGTGCCGCAAGGCTCGGTGCTGGGGCCGCAACTATTTACAATATATATTAATTATTTAGATGATGGAATTAAAAGTAACGCTAGCAAATTTGCAGATGACACAAAGCTGGGTGGCAGTGTGAAATGCGAAGAGGATGCTAGGAGGTTGCAGGGTGACTTGGACAGGTTGGGTGAGTGGGCAGATGCATGGCAAATAATGTGGATAAATGTGAGGTTATCCACTTTGGCGGCAAGAACAATGAGGCAGATTATTATCTCAATGGTGTTAGATTAGGAAAAAGCGAAGTGCAACGAGACCTGGGTGTCCTTGTACATCAGTCACTAAAAGTAATCATGCAGGTACAGCAGGCAGAGAAGAGAGCTAACAAGTGGATTTGAGTATTGGAGTAAAGAGGTCCTTCTGCAGTTGTACAGGGCCCTGGTGAGACCACGTATTGTGCGCAGTTTTGGTCTCCTAATTTGAGGAAGGACATCCTTGCAATCGAGGGTGCAGCGTAGGTTCACGAGGTTAATGCCCAGGATGGCGGGACTGTCATGTGATGAAAGATTGGAAAGACTGGGCTTGTATTCACTGGAATTTAGAAGGATGAGAGGGGATCTGGACAAGCTAGATGCAGGAAAAATGTTCTCAATGTTGGGGCCACAGTCTAAGAATAAAGGGGAGGCCATTTAAAACTGAGGTGAGAAAAACCTTTTTCTCCCAAAGAGTTGTCAATTGGTTGTTTTAATGTAATTTAGAGTTACAGCCCTTCGACCCATCGAGTCCATGCCAACCACCTGTTCACCCTAGTTCTATGTTATCCCATTTTTACACCCACTCCCGATACACCAGGGGCAATTTAGGGAGGCCAATTTACCTGCACACGTCTTTGGGACGTGGTAGGAAACCAGAGCATCCGGAGAAAACCCACACGGTCAAAGAGAAAATGTGCAAACTCCACACAGACAGCACCCGAGGTCAGGATCGAACCCGGTCTCTGTCCTACAAACCCGCACGATGTTTGAGATGTGTGGGTGATGTTGGGAGTGTGCGGGTTTCAAACTGAGGTGACTGACTTGCTGTATGCTTATTGTACTAATAATGTGTGTAAAATCATGAGAGGAATAGATCGGGTGGATGCACAGTGTCTCTCGCCCAGAGTAGGTGAATCGAGGACCAGAGGACACAAGCTGAAGGTGAAGGGGAAAAGATTTAATAGGAATCTGAGGGGTAACATTTTCATGCATAAGGTGGTGGGTGTATGGAACAAGGTAGTTGAGGCTGGGACTATCCCAACATTAAAGAAACAATTAGACGGATACATGGATAGGACAGGTTTGGAGGGATATGGACCAAACGCAGGCAGGTGGGACTAGAGTAGCTGGGACATGTTGGCCGGTATGGGCAAGTTGGGCCGAAGGGCCTGTTTCCACTGTATCACTCTACGCCACCACACACGTCTTCCCCTCCCCTTCAACCATGTACTCCTCAGCCCCTGCACTTTGCACCTTCATCCTGACCCAGTTGCCGTGCCAAGCTCATGCCACTTGCCCAGCCCATGCCCACGCCAACCTCTCCTGCCCATCCATGACCGTGCAGCTGCGCGACTGTTTGTTCTGCTTTATGTTTCGTGAAGCGGCTTGGGTCTCGTTCGCCAGGTTTAACGGCGTGATGTAGAAATAAAATGTGATTGTAGTTTCTCCTGCCGCGTGGCCAAAGGGCCCCTGCCATTTGGTAATTGCCCATTGTAACATTTTTTATTTTCGTTATTTAGTTTACCCTCGCGCACGCGCGCACACACACACATCAGGACGGGCGTTTAGGAGGCGAGGGCCGTTCACGATCCTGCTGTAATGTGTTTTTGGGATTCCGGAGACTTGACCCTCTGGCCCGGGCTAATATGGAGTGTGTAAGGCCGCTGGGTAAACGTGCAGATAGATGTACATCGCGAGTAGAACAGCCGTTAACAAGCGGCTGGGCTTTACAAAGCTGCCTGATTGATCCACAGATGTAAATATTGTACAATTAATTTATTGCTACTTTGGCAAAATTAATTTTGTTGTGATGTAAAAACTGGAGGATCCGGAATTTCCTGTATGTACATTCTGTTTGCTGCTGACTCATTTTGTGTAGCATTGCACAGTAATAAATGTATTTTGTGTCAAGAACCAATCGAGCTGCAAATTGTGTGCATTGTCCGTGTGGGAAGTGGACTTGAGAAACAATTAAACCCCTGTCCCACGGCACGAGTTCATTCCAAGAGCTCTCCCGAGTTTGCCCTGATTCAAACTCGGAGATTTACGGTAATGGCCGCTCATCGGTACCCGGGGCTCTCGTGGACATTTTTCATCATGTTGAAAAATCTTCACGAGTCTTCTCGAGCTTACCTGCCGTTAGCGTTACGAGCCACTAAGAGACGTCCCCGAGCTCCGACGTACCCGCTACGTTCATTCTCCGTGCTTACCACAAGTTTGATTTTTTTTTACTCGTGAGAGCTCTTGGAATGATCACGTACAGTGGGACAGGGCTATTACCTGGATGGAGTTAGGACTCAAGGGCCTGAGCTATCGGGGGAGGTTGGGCTGGCTAGGACTTTATTCCTTGGAGCGCAGGGGGGCTGAGGGGTGATCTTATAGAGGGGTACAAAACCATTAGGGGTATTTTCCGGCACCCTTGGTTCCAGAGCCTTGCGGGATTATCCGTTTTGCCGGACCAACAGAGGTCACGGGCTTGAGAGGCCGAGTTACTGGCCCACAAAATCGCCCATGGGAACGGACCTGCCAGCTCTGGCCGGGCCGGAGTTACAGAGCCCTGGCCATGGGGCAAATTCGGCCCGGCGATCGGCCGCTGAAGTCCCGATGAAGCCGAGATCAGCCCCCTCGCCCGGACTAGGGGCCACATTTTCGGGGGGACCTCCGCGTGGGGATTTTGTCTGGATTAATGGAGGGCCCATCCACCGGTAGAAATCAGTAATGGACCTGGACAATTAATGGCAAGACCCTCAACAGTATTGATGTACAGAGGGAGCTGGGAGTTTAAATCTATAGGGTACACAAAAGGCTGGAGAAACTCAGCGGGTGCAGCAGCATCTAAGGGTTTCGGGTCGAGACCCTTCTTCTTTTAAGTCCATAGCTCTCTGACAGTGGCTACACATGTAGATAGAGTGGTGAAGAAGGCTCCATGCATTAAGGTATTGGCCACTGGGAGCTGGAGTAACTCAGCAGGCCAGCGGGGCAAAGTTTAAAGGAGATGTGTGGCACAAGTGTCTTTTCATACAGAGGGTGGCGAGTGCCTGGAACGCGGTGCCGGAGGTGGCGGTGGAGATACGATAGTGGCGTTCAAAAGGCTTTTGGAAAGGCACGTTGATATGGAGGGATATGGATCTTAGCTTAGGTTCATTTCAAGATATAGCACAGAAGCAGGCCCTTCGGCCCGCCGAGTCCGTGCCGACCAGCGATCACCCGTGCACTAGCAGTGTCCTAGAGTCTAGAGCCAATTTATAATTTAAGACAAGACAATTAACCTACAAACCTGCACGTCTTTGGAGTGTGGGAGGAAACTGGAGCACCCGGAAAAAACCCACGGGGTCCTGGCGAGAATCTCTTTTTCAGGCAGCACCCGTAGTCAGGATCGAACCCGGGTCTCTGGCGCTGTAAGGCAGCAATTCTACCGTGTAGGTAGATAAGAGTTGGTCTTGGCATCGTGTTCAGCATATTGTGGGCCGAAGGGCCAGATCCTGTGCTGCACTATAATATGATCAATGAAGATTAAATGAGAAAAGCAGTTATTCCAGCTCTTTTGTATTTTATTTTAAGCCCTGCGTTAAACCCTGAGGCGTGTCCCTAGCATGTATATTCCTTTAATTGAAAGAACAATGGACACAACTCATGAGGTTAACGAGTTCAGTGACAGTAAATTGTTCATCTCAACCACCCACGTATGTATCCTGCTCTCTATATTACAGTGGCTCCCTGAATAATAATATGATGAGCATTTGAAGGGAGGAACTGGGCCTGTACTCGCTGGAGTTTAGAAGAATGAGGTGGGACCTCATTGGAACATACACAATAGCAAAAGGCTTGGACAGAGTGGATGTGGAGAGGATGTTTCCACTAGTGGGAGAGTCTAGGACTAGAGATCACAGCCTCAGAATTAAAGGACGTTCTTTTAGGAAGTTGATGAGGAGGAATTTCTTTAGTCAGAGGGCGGTGAATCTATGGAATTCTTTGCCACAGGCGGCTGTGGAGGCCAAGTCAATGGATATTTTTAAGGCAGAGATTGATAGATTCTTGATTTGTACGGGTATCAGGGGATATGGGAAGAAGGCAGGAGAATGGGGTTAGGAGGGAGAGATAGATCAGCCATGATTGAATGGCGGAGTAGACTTGATGGGCCGAATGGCCTAATCCTGCTCCCATCACTTATGACCTTAAGACTAATGACTGTGTCATTGAGACATGTTGTGTTTGCTCTGGGGGATGCAGCATGGAAACAGGCCAATTCGGCCCGTCCACCACCGACCATTCATCGCATTCACAAGTCAGTTGTCACATGTCAAGTCATATTGAGTTGCGTCAAATTTTCATTGATGAAAACTAATTTATATTCGTTCCGAGATAATAATAATAATATCTTTTATTGCCATTACACATAAGTGCAACGAGATTTGGTTTGCAACTTCCATCCGATGTCATAACTTAAACAACTAATACAATTTAGGTTTAGATAGCCCGAGAACAAGGTTTGTAAAGAGAACATTAGACCAGTGGAACAGTCAAAACCAAAACCGAGGGAGACAGTCCATGGGGGGGGGGGGGGGGGGGCACTCAGCAGGGCCGGTTCAGAGCCGCTATAGCTCTTGAATGAAGCTGTTCCTGAGTCTGGTAGTGCGGGCGTAGAAGGCCTTGTAACGTCTGCTGGAAGGGAGTGGTTCAAACAGTCCATTACAAGGGCGAGAGGAGTCTTTATGGATGCTGACGGCCTTCCTGAGGCACCGTGTGTGGTAGATGCCCTCCAAGGCTGGTAGCGGTGTCCCAATAATCTGTTGCGCTCTATGGACAACGAGCTGAAGAGCTCTCCTCTCCGCCTCCATGCAGCTGAGATACCACACTGAGATGCCATACGTTAGTATGCTCTCTGTGGTGCAGCGGTAGAAGGTCGTCAGCAGCTGTTGGGGCAGACCAGTCCGTTTCAATGTTCTCAGGAAGAACAGTCGTTGCTGTGCCTTTTTGACCAGCGCAGCGGTGTTGGTGGACCATGTGAGGTCCTCTGAGATGTGAGTGCCCAGAAACTTGAAGCTGGACACTCTCCACACTGTCGCCGTAGATGGAGATTGGGGCGTATTCCCCGTTCTGTGACCTCCTGAAGTCGATAATCAGCTCCTTGGTCTTGGAGGTGTTTAGCGACAAGTTATTCCGTGAGCACCAGTCCGCCAGGTTCTGCACCTCCACTCTATAGTTTGTTTCATCACCGTTGGTGATCAGCCCGATCACCGTTGTGTCGTCTGCAAATTTGACAATGGTGTTGACAAAGTTACAGCCTGGCCTCTTGGCCCACCAACGACTCTACTTCCTTGGAAGGCAAAGGAAGTTCAGCATGTCCCCTGCAACTCTCGCCAACTTCTACAAGGGCGCCGTAGGAAGCATTTTATCGGGATGCATCAAAAACATGCAGTGTTCCGATCCGTCCCGATGCCAGAGTCTCCATCATCCCAACGCGAGGGCTTGAACATCGAGCTGTCGCCAGAGGCAGTGCGGGGGGTTCAAGGCCCCGACCACCACAGGTGGACAGAGCAGGAAGATGCCTGAACGTTATTGCCTTCCATCACAGTGAGGAATGTGGATTCCACTGTGGTGGATGTTCATGTTAAAATTATTGTGCATTGCCTTCTTTTTTTGCTTGTATGGCTGCATGGTAACTCAAATATCACGGTACCTTAACTGGTGCATGTGACAATAGAGATCAACGTGGACCTCAACAGCTCCATCCAAGACCGCAAGAAATTGCAGCGAGTTGGGGACGCAGCCCAGACCCTTCTAATGACTCCAAACACCTCACGCTGCCTCGGCAAGGCCAGCAGCGTAATCGAGGAGGAGTCACAGCCCGGTCACTCCCTCTTCTCCCCTCTCCCATCAGGCAAAAGGTGTATGTGTGAAAACGCACACCTCCAGATTCAGGGTCAGTTTCTTCCCAGCTGTTATCAGGCGACTGAACCATCCTAGCACAAATTAGAGAGCAGTGCTGAACTACTATCTAACTCTTTGATGACCCTCAGCCTATTTTCGATCGCACTTTGCTGGCTTTACCTTGCACTAAACGTTATTCCCGTATCATGTATCTGTACGCTGTAAATGGCTTGATTGTAATCATGTATTGCCTTTCCGCTGACTGGTTAGCACGCAACAACAGCTTTTCACTGTACCTCGCTACACGTGACAATAAACTAAACCTAAACTAGCGTTCAGATCAATCTCAAGGCCATGCCATTGATCACCCGTTTACACTAGCTCTGTGTTGTCCCACTTGTTCATCCAGCACAACAGGAGCAAATTACAGAGGCTAATTACCCCACAGACCCGCACGTCTTTGGGATGTGGGAGCAAACCGGAAACCCACGTTGTCGCAGGGAGAAGGTGCAAACTCCACACAGACAGCACCCGAGGTCAGGATCGAACCCGGGTCTCCGGCGCTGTGAGACAGCTACTCTACCAGCAGCACCACTGGAATATACATGTAATCTAGTGAAGACAATGAAGGGTACGCAGTTATAGAGTCAACAATCTGTTGCGCAGTTTCTAATTGTTGCTGCATCTACAATATCACTTTACAAATGTGGTCTAGACCACCCTCTGGTGGTGCCTTGCAGTACTGCCCATGGTCTCGTCATTAACAGAGCCAGTGGAGGTTGTACAATGAGTGCTGGAGACAACCAGAGTGAAGATGATTGTATAATCCTCCCGTTAGTCAACCGTGGTGACAACACTGCTAGTTTAGCTTAGTTTAGAGATACAGGCCCTTCTGTCCACCGAGTCCGTGCCGACCAGCGATCCCCGTAGACTAACGCTACCCTACACACTAGGGACAATTTACATTTATACCAAAGCCAATTAACCCTCAAACCTGCACGTCTTTGGAGTGTGGGAGGAAACTGGAGCAGCCGGGGAAAACCCACGCGGGTCATGGGTAGAACGTACAGACTCCACACAGACAGCACCCGTAAGTCAGGATTGAACCCGGGTCTCTGGCGCTGTAAGGCAGCAACTCTACCGCTGCGCCACCGTGCCGCTAGAAATGATCAAGTACGGTTTAATGCCCTGAATAGTTTAGTTTAGAAATACAGTACAAAACAGGCTCTTCGGCCCACTGAGTCCGTGCCCACCACTGATCGTCCATTCACTCTAGTTCCATGTTATCCCACTTTCTCATCCACTCCCTGCACTTATCTTTAGGAAGGGGATGAGGTGGAATTTCTTCAATCAGAGGGTGGTGAATCTGTGGACCTCCAGGTTCAGGAGCTGCTTCTTCCCAACCTCTGGGCTCTGCAACCATACAAACCAAACTACAAACTAGGAACGGTTTGGTGTCTAGGGGGAAACTGAAGACAAGATACAAAGTGCTGGAGTAACTCAGTGGGTCACGCAGCATCTCTGGAGAAAAAGGATGGGTGATGAGCGTTTTACGGCACTGGGCCTGTGCTCGCTGGAGTTCAGAAGAATGAGGGGGGAACCTAATTGAAACTTACCAAAGAGTAAAAAGAATGGATAGAGTGTATGTGGAGAGGATGTTCCCACTAGTGGGAGCGTCTAGAACCAGAGGCCAGAGCTTCAGTATAAAAGGAGATGAGGAGGAATTTCTTTAGAGGGTGGTGAATTTGTGGAATTCATTGCCAGACGCTGAGGAGGCGTTTGGTTGTTTTTACAGCGGAGATGGACAGTTTCTTGATTAGTACGGGCATCAAAGGTTATGAGGAGAAGTCAGAGAATGGGTCTGAGAGGGAGAGATAGATCAGCATTGATTGAATGGTGGAGTCGACAATGTAGACTAAAGTCAGATAATGGCTGAGTAGACTTGATGGACCAAATGGACTAATTCTGTATCCATGACATATGAACTTTCACACAAGGGACAATTTTATGGATGCAAATTAAACCTACAAACCCCGCGCGTCTTTGGGATGTGGGAGGAAACCAGAGCACCTGGAGGAAACCCACGCGGTCACAGGGAGAACGTGCAAACTCCACACAGAGAGCACCCCAGGACGGGATCGAAACCGGGTCCCTGGTGCCGTGAGGCAGCGGGTCTACCAGCCCCATTGATGGTTGCCAAGGTTTCCACGCTGTATCTCCAAACTAAGGAGCTGACTTGTGTGTGTCAACAATAAAACGTTTAATAAATCAATTGTCCCACGTGACCAGGATTCTCAAACTCAAATCAAAAGAGGTCACATCACAACAATGTAATCACAGACCGCCAGTGTTTGTGCCACGGGTTGTGTAACCGGACGCCGGCAGCACAGCAAGCAGAACACAGCAAAAGACACTAATCTGGAATTAAAAAACAGAAAATACTGGGAAGACTCGGCAGGCCAGGCAGCTTCTGTGGAGGCAAGAAAACGTTCATCTACCTGAGACAGACACAAAGTGCTGGAGTAACTCAGCGGGACAGGCAACGTCCCTGGAGAGAAGGGATGGGCGACGTTTCTGGTCGAGGCCCTTCTTCAGACTGAGAGTCAGGGGAGAGGGAGACACAGAGATATGGAAGGGTAAGGTGTGAAAACGAGAGATCAAAGGGGATTAAGATCAAGGAAAATGTAGAATAGATCATAGTTAGCTGGGGGAGGGGACAGCTGTTCACTCTGTGTCACTGTGTCGAGGCCTGCACAGATCATATTGAACAGGGCAGGCTTGGGTGGTGCTGGCCTCCGCCTGTGTCCGTGCCTCCTCTCCATTATGCTTCTATTTCCATTCACATCAGAGAGTGATACACCATGGAAATAGGCCATTCAGCCCATCCTGTCCATGCTGACGAAGATGCCCCATCTACTCTAGTCCCACTGTTGGCCCAGATCCCTCTAATCCTTTCCTCTCTGTGTACCTGTCCAGGTTCTGTTATTATAGTACCTGCCTCAACGTCCTTCTCTAACTTCAAGTAACCCTTGCAACCCTCTCTCTCCGTACCCCACCCCCCCGCCCCCCGCCCCCCCCACCAAAGTCGTCGTACCAGTTTCAATATTGTCTTGTTGAGTCTCATTGTCTGTAACTCATTTTCACCTAGCTCACAGCTAACAATGGCCTGTCTCCTTTATCATCGTTACATTTTTGCATATCTTTCATTCATTTGTTCTATATCTCTCTACATCTCTCGTTTCCCTCTCCCCTGACTCTCAGTCTGAAGAAGGGTCTCGACCCGAAACGTCACCTATTCCTTGTCTCCAGAGATGCTGTCCGACCCGCTGATTTACTCCAGCTTTTTGTGTCTAATTAAATCTTTCCCCCTCACACCTTAAACCTATGCCCTCTGTTTTTTGATTCTCCTACTTTGGGTTAAACAATCTGATTACTTCATGATTTTAAGCGCCTATATAAGATTAGCCCTCAGCCTCCTGCGCACCGACAGTCCCAGCCTGCCTATCCTCTCGCTATAGCTCAGGCCCTCGAGTCCTGGCAACATCCCATATCTATGAAAGTAAGCATGCAGGTACAGCAGGCAGTGAAGAAAGCGAATGGCATGTTGGCCTTTATAACAAGAGGAGTCGAGTGTAGGAGCAAAGAGGTCCTTCTGCAGTTGTACAGGGCCCTAGTGAGACCGCACCTGGAGTATTGTGTACAGTTTTGCTCCCCTAATTTGAGGAAGGACATTCTTGCTATTGAGGGAGTGCAGCATAGGTTTACAAGGTTAATTCCTGGGATGGTGGGACTGTCATATGCTGAGAGAATGGAGCAGCTGGGCTTGTATACTCTGGAGTTTAGAAGGATGAGAGGGGATCTTATTGAAACATATAAGATTGTTAAGGGTTTGGACACACTAGAGGCAGGAAACATGTTCCCGATGTTGGGGGAGTCCAGAACCAGGGGCCACAGTTTAAGAATAAGGAGTAAGCCATTTAGAACAGAGACGAGGAAACACTTTTTCTCACAGAGAGTGGTGAGTCTGTGGAATTCTCTGCCTCAGAGGGCGGTGGAGGCTGGTTCTCTGGATACTTTAAAGAGAGAGCTAGATAGGGCTCTTAAAGATAGCAGAGTCAGGGGATATGGGGAGAAGGCAGGAACGGGGTACTGATTGGGGATGATCAGCCATGATCACATTGAATGGCGGTGCTGGCTCGAAGGGCCGAATGGCCTACTCCTGCACCTATTGTCTATTGCCATCTGCGTGAATCTTCTCCGCATTCTTTCCAACTTAACATCTTTCCCTAATATGGTTCCCAGAACTGAACACAACTCAAAATGCGGCCTCACCGATGTCTTTTACAACTGCAACGTGACCTCCCAACGTCATACTCATTACGCTGACTGATGATGTTTTAGGGTTTTTTGGGGGGGTTTCAACAACAGGGATGACTCCCAAGTTCGTCTTCAGCAGAGAGCATAGACAAGGCTTTAGTTTTAACGTTTCATCTGAAAAACATTACCTCTGGCAGTGCAGCACTCCATCAGTATTCACCTGTATTAATTTGTGCAGAGGTCCCTGGACTTGAACTCACAACCTTCCGGCTGAGGGGTTAGAGCACTACCCAATGAGCCATGGCCAATACCTTTGGAAGGGGAACTTCCAGATCTCCTCTTTAAGAAATCAAACCCCAGCCATCTCTGTGCCACACCATCCAAATACCAACCCGCAAATGCACTTAACCTTAGGAACCCTTGGAATAAAGGGGTATCCATTGGGATCTCGGCTCAGCTTCGAAAATGGGATCAGGTTACTTTATTAATTCCAAGAAAGCAACACATTTCTTTCCTCATCTTGGTCTAAGTACTGCAGCCAACTAAGGCAAGAAGGTAAGACACAAAGTGCTGGAGTTACTCAGCGGGCCGGGCAGCATCTCTGGGGAAAAGGAACAGTTGACGTCTCGGGTCGAGACCCTTCTTCAGACTGAGAGTGCCTGGGAGACGGGGACTAGAGGTGTGAAAAAGGTGCAAAGAACAAATGAATGAAAGGCATGAGAAGAACAAATCAGAGCCGCCCGGCACCGATGATCAAGGAGAGGTGGAGCCCACAATGGTCCATTGTTGGCTGCGGGAGAGGTGATGGCAAAGGGATACGAACTGTGAAACGAAGCAGGATAACAGTGAAAGACAGGAAGACCTTAGACTTTAGAGCACTTATTCACCATGGAAAAGGCCCTTCGGCCCACCAAGTCCGACCCGTCCATACCAGTTCTATGCCATCCCATTTGTTGATTGGTGGCCAGTGCAGACTTGGTGTGCCGGCGCGTCTCTCTAGGACTCCATGGCTAAAGCTGCTGCCTCAAAGTCGGTAGGTTGTAGGTTCAGATTCATTTCAAGACCAGTATTCCTCATCGTCAGTAAGAATCCTCATTAAACGCCCATTGGGTGGAACTTTAAATGGAGGCTCCACTTTCCATTTCCTGGGGGGAGGGGGGTCAAGTGGATGTGATGCACCAATGAGTGGGTCTGGTGTCCTGGTCAATATTCCTCCCCCAGCAAACAAATAACTGGGTGATTCGCCTCAATGGGTCCGTGTGGGCTGCTGGTGTGTCCAATCTCCACCGCATTGGCCGACAGCAACCAGTGTTGAAGAGGTTCATTGGCGGGAAGGCACTTGAATACGTTCCAAGGACACAAAGGGTTTCTGCATGAGATTAGATCCTTTCTCAGCCTCAGCAGCTGCATCCTGCCCGAAGTGCTCTTCCCTGGGCTCAATACGGCTTCTTCTGATGGGGGAGACAAAGGAAACATGAGTGGAAAACCCGCGCCGTGGACCGGAACCCGCCTCGCCCGCCGCAGATCGAGAGCCACAGGAACTCTCTGCCACAGAGGGTAGTTGAGGCCAGTTCGTTGGCTATATTTAGGAGTGAGTTAGCTGTGGCCCTTGTGGCTAAAGGGATCTGGGGGTATGGAGAGAAGGCAGGTACGGGATACTAATTGTGGATGATCAGCCATGATCATATTGAATGGCGGTGCAGGCTCGAAGGGCCGAATGGCCTACTCCTGCACCTATTTTCTATGTTTCTATGTTTCTATGAGAGCCCACGGGGCCCACCTGGAGGGCCGGGAGGGAGTGCACGGCCTCGATGAGGGAGTGGCCGCTGGAGGCCCTGCAGCAGCCTGGGGCTCGACTGGACCGGGGGCCTCTCCAAGAGGCCGAGAGTGTGGACGGGACGCGGCCTACAGCAGCGGATGTCACCATGGTTACACTTGGCCAGGCCGACCCTGCAATGTTGCTTGGTTTTTGCTCTGACATGCACTGTCAACTGTGGGACCTTATATAGGCAGGGATGTGCCTTTCCAAATCATGTACGATCAATTTAATTTACCCCTGGTGGACCAATCTAAGTTGTAGAAACATCTCAAGGATAATCAATGGAAACAGAATGAACCTTAAGCTCAATTTTGAGTGTCGTTGCAAAGGGTCTGAATATTTATTCAATTATTTCTTTTTAATCACTTTGCAAAAAATTATAAACGTGTTTTCACTTCTTCATTCTGGGGTATTGTGTGTAGAGTGATGATTAAAAAAAATTGAATTTAATGCATTTTAAAATAAGGCTGTAACGTAACAAAATGTACAACAAGTGAAGGGGTCTGAATACTTTCTGAATGCACTGTAACTTTAGAAAGGAGATCAGGAGGAATGTCTTTGGTCAGATGGTGGTCAAGCTGTGGAACTCATTGCCAGACAGCTATGGAGGCCAAGTCATTGGTTATTTATAAGGCCAAGATTGAAAGATACTTGATTGGTACGGGTGTGAGGAGTTATAGGGAGAGGCCAAGAGAATGGAGTTGAGAGGGAAAGAAAGATCAGCCATGATTGAATGGCGGAGTAGACGAGATTGGTCAAATGGCCTATTTCTGCTCCAGTGGTTTAGGAACTTGGGAATGTTTTGTACTGTTTTCCTGCATGAATAAATGTAGTATTGAAAGACAATATTTCTCTTACCTTGTTTTTGTCCATAACTGCAAAGCAAAGGATACAGCGGCATTACAACGCATGTCAGCACCACCACACCACTGATGCATCATCATTGCTAGCTTCGTTCAAAATACGTTTACAAAATGGATACACTACAGGGCAAAATTCACACGGCTATGTGCACAAACTCGTCCCTTCCTCTCCACTAAAGCTACAGGAATGGAAACACATTGGTCATGAATAGTTTAGTTTAGCTTAGTTTAGAGATACAACGTGGAAACAGGCCCTTCGGCCCACCGGGTCCGTGCCGACCAGCGACCCCGCACACTAACACTATCCTCTTCACTAGGCACAATTTACAATTTTCACTGAAGCCAATTAACCAACAAACCCGTACGTCTTGGAATGTGGGAGGAAACCGGAGCACCCGGAGAAAAGATTAGACGAGAGAGACCGCGTGGAATCAGGCCCTTCAGCCCACTGAGACCGTGAAGACCAGCGATCCTCCCGTACACTGACACTATCCTACACATTAGGGACAATTTACAATTTACAGAAGCCAACTAGCTTACAAACATCCACATCTTTGGAGTGTGGGAGGAAACTGGAGAAAACACACACGATCACGGGGAGAACATGCCAACTCCACACAGGCAGCACCCGTAGTGAGGATCGAACCCGGTTCTCTGGCGCTGCAACTTCGCAACTCTACCGCTGCGCCGCCGGGCCGCCCCGGTAAACATCAGGTGACGTCATCTTGTGCAGAACAAACCCAAAACTATACATCAACAAAGGGCAGCGGTCGAGTTGCGGCCTGACAGCGCCAGGGACCCGGGTTCGACCCTGTCTACGGGTGCTGTCTGTGTGGAGTTGGCATGTTCTCCCCGTGATCGTGTTTGTTTTCTCCAGTTTCCTCCCACACTCCAAAGATGTAGCTGTTTGTAGACAAATTGGCTTCTGTAAATTGTAAATTGTCCCTAATGTGTGGGATAGAACTGGTGTGAGGGAGGATCGCTGGTCTGGACGGACTCTGTCTGGTGGGCTGAAGGGCCTGATTCCACGCGGTCTCTCTAGACTAAAGGAATCCTCGAGAGATGGGGTCACCTCCCCACTCATTAATAACATGTAAAATAAAACAGACAGCACTCACCTTTATTCAAGTGAATTAGTAGGATGATCACAATAGCGCAGACGAATAGGAACAATATTAAAATTAAGATGTAAAATAATATCTGAGGTCGTGCTGTGGAATAAAAAAATATTGAGCATTACTGATTTGAGACTTAGGACAGGAAGAAGCACTTCAGCCCATGTGGAGCATGATGACGTTAAACTCATCTCCCCTGTGGCTGCATGTAAGTAAGTAATTAAGTTTATTGGCCAAGTATTCACATACAAGGAATTTGCCTTGGTGCTCCGCCCATAAGTAACAACATGACATACAGTGACAGTTACGAATGACTCAGAATACACTAGATATTAATAATAATAAAACATTAATGATCAAACACCATTGATCAAGCACGTGAACCAACAAAATACCAGATCGAAGGGAGGCCACAGATTTTTGGCTGTTGAGTAGAACTACTCGTGGATAAAAACTGTTTTTATGTCTGGCTGCGGCAGCTTTGACAGTCCGGAGTCGCCTTCCAGAGGGAGGTGATTCAAAGAGTTTGTGGCCAGGGTGAGAGATGCCCGCTCGCTTCCTGGACCTTGCATTGTACAGTTCATCAACGTGATCCATGTCCATCCATTCCCTGCATATCTATGTGCCCCTCTTAAATGCCACCATTGCATCTGCCCCAACACCACCCCTGGCAGCACGCTCCAGACACCCACCGCCCTCTGTGTAAAAAAAACCTACCCAGCTCAACTCCATTAAACTTTCCCCTTCTCACCTGGAAGGTATGGCGTCTATCTCTGGACATTCCCTTCATAGACTGTCTCCCCAATCCACACCTCTCATGATGTTACATACCTCTATCTGGTCTCCCTTCAACCTCCCAAACTCTAGAAAAAAATAAACCCTCTAATCCAGGCGTCACTATGGTAAACCCCTTCTGCACCCTCTCCGAAAACTCCACATCCTGGAATAGTGCGACACTTCATTGCGTAGATTGGAAACAAGGGCCGCACGGTGGTGCAGCGGTAGAATAGCTGCCTTACAGCGGCAGAGACCCGGGTTCGATCCTGACTACAGGTGCTTGTCTGTACAAAGTATGTACGTTCTCCCTGCGACCTGCGCGGGATTTCTCCCAGATCTTAGGTTCCTCCCACACTCCAAAGGTTGACAGGTTAATTTTTACTTGGTGTAAATGCAGATTTTCCCTAGTGTGTGTAGGATAGTGTTAGAGGGCGGGGATCGCTGGTCGGTGCGGACTCGGTGGGCCTGTTTCCGCGCTGTATCTCTAAACTATTAAGTTCCCAGAGACATGGTGAGGAACTGTCTCCTGGTTTTGTTCAGCCTTCATGCATCCACCATCAGAAACAAATAGTTCTGCACTCATTCTTAACAATAGGGACGGCACATTGGTGCATCTTGTAGAGTTGCTGCCTTACAGTACAAGAGACCCGGCTTTGATCCTGACTACGGGTGCTGTCTGTGTGGAGTGTGCACGTTCTCCCTGTGACCGTGTGGATTTCCTTTGGATGCTCTGGTTTCCTCCCGCTTCCCAAAGACGTGCGGCTTTGCAGGTTGTCCATACGAGGAACTGCAGATGATGGCTTACCTCCACCCACCTGGTCGACTCCGACCATCGATCACCCGTTCACGCTCATTCCATGTTATCCCACGTTCTCGTCCACTCCCCACACACTAAGGGGACAGCTCAAAGAACAATTAACCTACAAACCCGCACGCCTTTGGGATGTGGGGGGAAACCGGAGCATCCGGAGGAAACCCACGTGGCAATAGAGGGAGCGTGGAAACAATACACGGACAGCACCGGAGGTCAGGATCGAACCCAGATCCCAGGCGCCGTGAGGCAGCAGCTGTACCGCTGTGTCGCCATGCTGTGATGGATGGTCCGTGTGGGCTGAAGGACCCGTTTCAATAGCCAATAGACAATAGGTGCAGGAGTAGGCCATTCAGCCCATTTAATGTGAGCATGGCTGATCATCCCCAATCAGTACCCCGTTCCTGCCATCTCCCCATATCCGCTATATTTAGCTCTCTTGAAAGTATCCAGAGAACCGGCCTCCACCGGCAGAGAATTCCACAGACTCACCACTCTCTGTGAGAAAAAGTGTTTCCTCATCTCCGTTCTAAATGGCTTAAGGGCCTGTCCCACTAGCGCGCGATTAGACGCGACAAGCGCGACAAATTCGGACGCGGGGGTCGCGTGGGGGTCAGGCGATCCCGGTGCGAGTGAAGGGCCTGTCCCACTAGCGCGCGATTACACGCGCGACGTCCGAAGGAAGGACGTTATTTTTCATCACGTGACGATGCGCATGAGCATGCGCGTTGCACGACGTCGGGCAGTGACGTCATCACGCAACGCCACGCTGAAGACGCACAACGTCAAAACGTCATCACGTTAATCACGTTCTGCGCGACAGGATTTTGCCGCGCGTAATTTTTTAAGCAGTGTCGGTTTTTGGACACTACGCGCGATGTCGACACCAGCTACACACAACTCGACGAGACTCCGGCGATCGCAGTGGGACAGGGTCACGCGAGGCCGGGCGACTAAAGCGACCACGGTAGGTCGCGCTTGTCGCGTCTAATCGCGCGCTAGTGGGACAGGCCCTTTACTCCTTATTCTTAAACTGTGGCCCCTGGTTCTGGACTCCCCCAACATCGGGAACATGTTTCCTGCCTCTAGTGAGTCCAAGCCCTTAACAATCTTATATGTTTCAATCAGATCCCCTCTCATCTTTCTAAACTCCAGAGTGTACAAGCCCAGCCGCTCCATTCTCTCAGCATATGACAGCCCCGCCATCCCGTTTGCAGGCAGTATTTAAAATGCCTGCTCATTGTTTACCTTGCACTTTTACATGGACGTAGCGTTTGATTGTCTTCTCCAAGCTGACGTGGTCGACGTGACAAATGAACGTGGCTCCGTTGTCCTTGAGGGAGGCGGTGAAGCGGAAGTAACTGGTCACGTTGAAGGTGCCATCCCTGTTCGGCACGTGTGGGGAGAAAATGGTGTTGTCCAGGTAGTTGGGCAGCAGGTGCTCTCCGCCCTGCCGCCACTGCCAGCGCACCGTCACGTCCAGCGGGTAGTACCGCTCCGCACTGCACGCCAGCTTCTGCTCGTCGCCCTCCCTCAACGAGAGCGAGCTGTGGCTCAGGGACACTGTGGGCGCCTCTGCACAGGGGAGAGACAACACAATGCAGGAGTAACTCAGCGGGACAGGCACAGCATCTCCGGAGAGAAGGAATCGGCGACGTTCCGGGTCGAGACCCGGAATTTCAGACCGAGAGTCAGGGCATGAGGAAGAGACAGAGATAAGGAGGTGTTAGGTGTTAAAACGTGACATCAAAGTGGACGAGGGCCCAGGTAAATGTAGAATTGATCATTGTTAGCGAGGAGTAGGTGACAACGAAGCATACTGAGATAAAATTTAATCAGGGGTAGACAAAAGTGCCGGAGAAACTCAGCGGGTGTGGCAGCATCTATGGAGCGAAGGAAATAGGCAACGTTTCGTCCCGAAACGTTGCCTATTTCCTTCGCTCCATAGATGCTGCCGCACCCGCTGAGTTTCTCCAGCACTTCGATTTTCCAGCATCTGCAGTTCCTTCTTATACATATTTAATCAGAGGACAGTCAGACTGGTCGAACTAGAGAGGAGGGGGGATGGAGAGGGAAAGCAAGGGTACGTGACGTTAGAGAAGTCAATCTTCATATGGTGTAAGCTGCCCAAACGATATATGACGTGCTGTCCCTCCAATTTTCCTCACTCTGACAGTGGAGGAGGCCCCGACAATGATCGATTCTACATTTTCAGGGGAGAGGGAGGCACAGAGATATGGAAGGGTAGGGTGTGAAAACAAGACATCAAAGGGGATGGTTTTGCCACAGTGTGATGATGAGCATTCGGCTGACGTTTATCACTGTAGGTTGGAATCTGACACATTTTGTACCTTCAAAAACATAGTCCTGACCTCATTGGAGACCCTCGGACTACATTTAAATGGACTTTGCTGGCTTTACCTTGCACTAAACGTTATTCCCTTATCATGTATCTATGGGCTGCTAATGGCTCGATTGTAATCATGTATTGTCTTTCCGCTGACTGGTTAGCATGCAACAAAAGCTTTCCACTGTACCTCGGTACACGTGACAATAAACTAAACAGCCTGTCCCACTTAGCGATTTTTTCGCCGAGTGCCGGCATCATATCGGTGCCGCCAAAAGATTTTGAACATTTCAAAATCCAGCGGTGACAAAGAAAAATGTTACGACCCTTGAAAAAAACACCGCGCGTCACACGTTATCACGCCACGTATTTTTTGGTGACCTGATACGTCAGTCAATGATGCCGGCAGTCACCGAAAAACTCAGCAGGTGGGACAGGCCCTTAAATTAAATTGAAACTTTGTAAGTTCATATGTGCTGGGCACAGAATTAGGCCATTCGGCCCATCAAGTCTATTCCCATTCATTCATGGCTGATCTATCTTTCCCTCAACCCCATTCTCCTGCCTTCCTGACACCCGTACTAATCATAACCATATGACCATATAACAATTACAGCACGGAAACAGGCCTTCTCGGCCCTTCCAGTCCGTGCCGACCATTTATTTTCCCCTAGTCCCATCTACCTGCACTCAGACCATACCCCTCCATTCCCTTCCCGTCCATATACCTATCCACCTTACTTTTAAATGTTAAAATCGATCCTGCCTCCACCACTTCTGCTGGAAGATCATTCCACAAAGCCACCACTCTCTGAGAAAAGAAATTCCCCCTCATGTTACCCCTAAACTTCTGTCCCTTAATTCTCATGTCATGCCCTCTTGTTTGAATCTTCCCTACCCTCAATGGGAGACGTTTATCCACGTCAACTCTGTCTAACCCTTTCATCATTTTAAAGACCTCAATCAAGTCCCCCCTTAACCTTCTGCGCTCCAAAGAATCATGAATCTGTCCACCTCTGCCTTAAAAATATCCACTGACTTGGCCTCCACAGCCTTCTGTGGCAAGGAATTCCACAGATTCACCATCCTCTGACTAAAGAAATTACTTCTCATCGCCATTCTAATGGTACGTCCGTTTATTCTGAGACTCTGGCCGCAGACTCTCCCACTAGTGGAAACATCCTCTCCACATTCACTCCACACAGGCCTTTCGTCAAAGTTTTTTAAAGTTTTAAAACATAGAAACTTCATAGTTTTAAAACAGAAACGTTGTCGGTTTGAAACAGAGAAATGGTGTAGTTTTAAAACGTACAAACATCGTGGTTTTAAGGCATAGAAACGTTTTAGGTTTAAAACGTACACATTTTATAGGATTAAAACTCACATGGTCCATATCCCTCCATTCTCTGCATATTTAGTTTGCTAATTTACTGTAAAGGGCCTGTCCCACCAGCATGCGAGTCCATGCGGTGAGCGCGACCTAACGTGGTCGCTTGAGCCGTCCGGCCTCGCGGGGCCGGTCCCACTTCGATCGCCGGAGCCGTATAGAGTTGTGCGGAGCTGGTCCCGACATCGCGCGGGGCTCCGAAAAACTGACCGTGTTCAAAATTCCGCACGGCAACGGCCTGTCGGCCCGCAGCCGCCTCAACGTATTACGCACCGCCTCGACGTCGTGCCTCCGTGGCCCTCTCTATGTGCCTCCATGTCCCTCTCTATGTGCCTCCGTGACCCTCTCTATGTGCCTCCGTGACCCTGTCTGTGTGTGCCTCTGTGTCCCTCCGTCCTTGCAAACTTACTGCGGACTTCGCTCCAACTTCGCGTCACTCACCCGACCTCCGTGTGACCCCCGCTTCTGGTTTGGTGGCGCTTGCCGCATGCAGGTTGCATGCTGGTGGGACATGAGTTATAACCATGTGGGATTCAACCATGTTAAATGCTCGGTGAAGATTGAAGATGTTTTATCAAGTATTTGCATTAATCTTAACCACAGAACTCTGCACTTCACCCTGGCACTGAACTTGCCATACAGTAATTAATCCCACTCCGAAGACTGACATAGAAACATAGACAATAGGTGCAGGAGGAGGCCATTTGGCCCTATGAGCCAGCACTGCCATTCAATATGATCATGGCTGATCAACCAAAATCAGTACCCTGTTCCTGCCTTCTCCCCATATCCCTTGATTCCATTAGCCCTAAGAGCTATATTTAACTCTCTTTTGGAAACATCCATGGAATTGGGCTTCACTGCCGTCTGTGGCTGAGAATTTCACAGATTCACCACTCTCCGGATCTCAGTCCTAAATGGCCAACCCCTTATTCTTAAACTGTGGCCCCTGGTTCTGGACTCCCCCAACATCGGGAACATTTTTCCTGGATCTAGCCTGTCCAATCCCTTAAGTATTTTATATGTTTCTATAAGATACCCTCTCATCCTTCTAAATTCCAGTGAATATAAGCCCAGTCGTTTTTCCTAAACAAAGGAACTGCAGATGCTGGTTCACACCGAAGAGAGACATAAAAAGCTGGAGCAACTCAGCGGGACAGGCAACATCTCTGGAGAAAAGGAATATGTGACGTTTTGGTTCGAGAGTCTGAAGAAGGGTCTGAACCCGAAACATCACCTATTACTTTTCTCCAGAGATGCTGCCTGTCCCGCTGAGTTACTCCAGCTTTTTGTATCTATCTTTAAGGATAGGTGATATTATGGTTCGGGGTCCCTTCTTCAGGGATGGGACTCGTCTGAAGAAGGGACATGACCAAAAAAATCGCCCATCCATGTTCTCCAGTGATGCTGCCTGACCCGCTGCCTTACTCCAGCTGAAGATTTCCTCCTGATTTTCTGCTAATATCTCCACCACCCAAAAATATTAATCTAACTTCAATACTCAAGGCTGGCACGGTGGCGCAGCGGTAGAGTTGCTGCCTCACAGCGCCAGAGACACGGGTTCGATCCTGACTACGGGTGCTGTCTGCACGGTGTTTGTACCTTCTCCCCGTGAGGGTTTTCTCCAAGATCTTCAGTTTCCTCCCACACTCCAAAGACCAACAGGTTTGTAGGTTAATTGGCTTGGTAGAAGAGTAAATTGTCCCTAGAGTGTGTAGGGTAGTGTTAGTGTGCGGGGATTGCTGGATTTAGTGGGCCGAACGGCCTGTTTCCGCGCGGTATCGCTAAACTAAGCTGGTCGTGTCATCAACATTGGCATCTTACCCCATATCTCCAGATTGATGGTGTGCGTTCCAAAGAGTGGAGGGACATACACCAAGCAGGTGTAGGTTCCTTCGCTGCTAATGTCGACGTTGTTAATGCGGATGGATGCGTTCCCGTCCCCGATCCGATCCAAGAATGCTCCAACTCCCTTCTCGATCTGTTCGGTGTGCTGGTTCTTCCCGTTGTAGACAAACAGTTTCTTCCTCACCCCTCGGTGCTGATACCTCCAGTCAATGTAAAAGTCCATCCTGCGGTCAATCTTGTAGCCGCAGTCCAGAACCACGTCTTGCTTCATTTTGCTTCTGACCAATGGAGTTCGTGTGCGGATAATATAGTTCACTAGCAAGAGAAAAGAAACGACAGTATCACATCGATTATTAATGATATCACCCACGTTTTAAGTACCTTAGAAAGACACATAATGCTGGAGTACCTCAGCGGGCCAGACAACATCTCTGGAGAAACGGAAGAGGTGTCATTTCGGATAAGAGCCGGATCGCAAGAACGGTCTCGACCGAAAACATCACCTATTCCTTTTCTCCAGAGATGCTGCTGCCTGACCCGCTGAGTTACTCCAGCTGTTTGTGTCTATCTTCGATTTAAACCAGCATCTGCAGTTCCTTCCTACACATTTATTTACCTCAGATGCGTACCATTTTAGTCTACCTATTTATTGCCGTCTAGGCTTTAATTCTTTTGTAATCCAGGTCCATCCCCGATCTTCCGGCAACTGGTGGTCCAGCACCTCCTTTAATCCGGACAAAATCACGAGAGCGCAGTTGACATTCCCCCCGCAAGTCCCCCTGAGCGCGTGGCCCCTAGTCCGGGTGAGGCAGCCGATCTCGATCTCATCGGGGGACTTCCGCGGCCGATCGCCAGGTCAGATTTGCCCCCTGCGGCCGGGGCTCTGGAACTCCGGCCCGGCCAGAGCCGGCAGATCCGTTCCCATGTCCCACTTCCGAGGCCGACTTTGCGGGCCGTGACCTCTGACGGTCCGGCAAAACGGATAGTACGGCAAGGCTCGGGAACCAAGGGGGCCGGAGAACCGGGCGATGGTCCTGTATTGTTGGAAAAGGGGGTTTGTAAACCATTCCTCCGCTATTCCCTGCTGAGGTCAAAAAATATTACGGCATTTCTAAGTGGGTAAATTATATTATGTTTTAGCGTTATATTTGTTATTGTCACGTATACCACAGTGACAAACTTGGTTTTGCATGCTATCCAAACTGATCAGATAATACTATGCATAACACACCAGGATCTTGATCGGTTGGGTAGGCGAGCTGAGGATTGGTTAATGGAGTTTGATGCAGATAAGTGCGAGGTGGTGCGTTTTGGAAAGTCTAACCGGGGCGGGACCAATACCGTGAATGGCAGTGTTGTAGATCAGAGGGATCTAAAGGGCCTGTCCCACTTTCACGACCTAATTCACGACCTCTGCCGAGTTTGCCCTTGACTCATACTCGCAGGTCACGAGGTCGTAGGAGGTCGTAGGTAGGTCATGATGCTAGTCGTAGGTACCCGTGGCATCAAGTAGGTCGGGGCGTTTTTTCAACATGATGAAAAATGTCCACGAGTAAAAAAGGTCGTGAATTAGGTCATGAAAGTGGGACAGGCCCTTAAGAGCGCAGGTAAAATGTGTCGGAAGGAACTGCCGATGCTGGCTTATGTCAAAGAGAGACACTAAAGCTGGAGTACATTTTAACTCCCCCTCCCATTCCCACACGAACCTTTCTGTCCTGGGCCTCCTCCACTGTCAGAGTGAGGCCACACACACAAAATGGAGGAGCAGCACCTCATATTTCGCTTGGGCGGCTTACAACTGAGCGGTATGAACATTGATATGTCTAATTTCAAATAACCCCTGCACTCCCTCTCTCTCTCTCCGCCCCTCCCCCACAGCAGCCATCCTGCTAGTTCCACTGTTTGCTTCCCTGTATCCCTTCGTTATCACTTCTTCCACAGCCAGCCGTGGACCATCAGGGCCGGCTCTGATTTGTTCTGTACCTTTTCATACCTCTAGTTTTCCCCTCATAATGGTTATGGGAACTGGCATTATAAAAACAATTGTGTCATTGAGGGCTCCAATATTTCAAACTTACAATTACAAAGTCATTCTCCCATGGGAAAAATAACCACCAGACTCAGGAGCAGCTTCTTCCCCTCTGTTATCAGGCTTCAGAACGGTCCTTCCATCAGCTAGGGTACTGCCCAATTCACCTCTACCCCATTGCGGACATTGGACTTTGTCTCTGGAACTGGTGCGCTACAATGCTGAGAACTTTATTCTGCACTCTGTATCGTCCCCTTTGCTCCACCTAGTCTACTTGAGTTTGACTAGATTTGTAGTTGTGAATTAACTGAATAACATGCAAAACAAAGTTTTTCACTTCACCTTGGTACACATGAGAATAATACACCTAACCCCACTAATTACAAATTACAAAGTACAAAATAGCCAGAATCAAAACAAAAGATGACGTGTAAAAATTAGCCAGAGCAAGCAGCCAACCAGAGGACTGGGAGAAATTCAGTCCAACAGAGGAGGACAAAGGGCTTAATTAGGAAAGGGAAAATGGATTATGAAAGAAAACTGGCAGGGAACATAAAAATTGACTGCAAACGTTTGTATCGATATGTGAAGAGAAAAAGATTAGTTAAAACAAATGTAGGGCCAAATGCAGCCAGAAACAGGTGAATTGATCATGGGGAACAAGGACATGGCAGACCAATTGAATAACTACTTTGGTTCTGTCTTCATTAAGGAAGACATAAATAATCTGCCGGAAATAGTAGGGGACCGGGGGTCAAATGAGATGGAGGAACTGAGTGAAATCCAGGTTAGCCGGGAAGTGGTATTAGGTAAATTGAATGGATTAAAGGCCGATAAATCCCCAGGGCCAGATATGCTGCATCCCAGAGTACTTAAGGAATAGCCCCAGAAATAGTGGATGCCTTAGTGATAATTTTTCAAAACTCTTTAGATTCTGGAGTAGTTCCTGAGGATTGGAGGGTAGCTAATGTAACCACACTTTTTAACAAGGGATGGAGAGAGAAAACGGGGAATTACAGACCAGTTAGTCTAACATCGGTAGTGGGGAAACTGCTAGATTCAGTTATTAAAGATGGGATAGCAGCACATTTGGAAAGTGGTGAAATCATTGGACAAAGTCAGCATGGATTTACAAAAGGTAAATCATGTCTGACGAATCTTATTGACTTTTTTGAGGATGTAACTAGTAGAGTGGATAAGGAAGAACCAGTGGATGTGTTATATCTGGACTTTCAGAAGGCTTTCGACAAGGTCCCACACAAGAGATTAGTATACAAACTTAAAGCACACGGTATTGGCGGTTCAGTATTGATGTGGATGGAGAACTGGCTGGCAGACAGGAAGCAAAGAGTAGGATTGAACGGGTCCTTTTCAGGATGGCAGGCAGTGTCTAGTGGGGTGCCACAAGGCTCAGTGCTGGGACCCCAGCTATTTACAATATATATTAATGATCTGAACGAGGGAATTGAATGCAACATCTCCAAGTTTGTGGATGACACGAAACTGGGGGGCAGTGTTAGCTGTGAGGAGGATGCTAGGAGGCTGCAAGGTGACTTAGATAGACTGGGTGAGTGGGCAAATGCATGACAGATGCAGTATAATGTGGATAAATGTGAGGTTATCCACTTTGGTGGCAAAAACAGGAAAGCAGACTATTATCTAAATGGTGGCCGATTAGGAAATGGGGAGATGCAACGAGACCTGGGTGTCATGGTACACCACTCATTGAAAGTAGGCATGCAGGTGCAGCAGGCAGTGAAGAAAGTGAATGGTATGTTAGCATTCATAGCAAAAGGATTTGAGTATAGGAGCAGGGAGGTTCTACTGCAGTTGTACAGGGTCTTGATGAGACCACACCTGGAGTATTGCGTGCAGTTTTGGTCTCCAAATCTGAGGAAAGACATTCTTGCCATAGAGGGAGTACAGAGAAGGTTCACCAGACTGATTCCTGGGATATCAGGACTTCCATATGAAGAAAGACTGGATAGACTCGGCTTGTACTCGCTCAAATTTAGAAGATTGAGGGGGGGATCTTATAGAAACTTACAAAATTCTTAAGGGGTTGGACAGGCTAGATGTTCGGGAAGTCCAGGACAAGGGGTCACAGTTTAAGGATAAGGGGGAAATCTTTTAGGACCGAGATGAGAAAATCATTTTCCACACAGAGAGTGGTGAATCTGTGGAATTCTCTGCCACAGAGGGCAGTTGAGGCCAGTTCATTGGCTATATTTAAGAGGGAGTTAGATGTGGCCCTTGTGGCTAAAGGGATCAGGGGGTATGGAGTGAAGGCAGGTACGGGATACTGAGTTGGATGATCAGCCATGGTCATATTGAATGACGGTGCAGGCTCGACGGGCCTAATGGCCTACTCCTACTCCTGCACCTATTTTCTATGTTTATAGCACGGCAGCACAACAGCAGAGCTGCTGCCTTACAGCGCCAGAGACACAGGTTCGATCATGACTCTGGCTGCTTCCTGTATGTATCTACAATTCTTTACCGAAGCCAATTAACCTACAATCTTTGTAGGTAGAGCACATCTTTGGAGTGTGGGAGGAAACCGGAGCATCGGAGAAAACCCACGCAGTCGCAGGGAGAACGTGCGAACTCCGTACAGACAGCACCCGCAGTCAGGATCGAACCTGGGTGTCCGGCGTTGTAAGGCAGAAGCACTACCGCTGCGCCACCGTGCAGTTTTGATTTACTATTGGTTAAAACTAAAATATGCATGGTTTAAAAACACCTGTCCTTTCTTGTGTCATTTTGAGCAAGATTGCGGTGGCTTCTTTAGACGCCTCGAGTGTGAAAGCGTTACCTTGAATGATGAGGGTGTCCGTGTTACCAATGGGTGGATTGTCCTCGTCGGTTGGTGCTTCAATCCGCTCCTTGCCCTCGTGCTCCGGTAGTTTTAGTTCCCTCATGAAGCTGGTTGTGGTGAACTTGCCGTGTCTGTGCTTCAGAGTCATGGTGAACCATCGCCTCCCCGGGGTTTCCTCACCCCGGGGGGGCCAGTCAACATGGTGGTTGTGTGTGGAATACCGGCTGATTTCACACTCCAATTCCTCGTGTTTCCCGTCCACATATTGGAAAATATCTACAGAGGAGCCTGTTAAGAAAAGGAAAAGATCGCATTTCTATTAGGCGGAGTGATGATTCACAAGCATCGTCGAGTTGTACCGCATGGAAACAGGCCCAATCTGCCCACACCGGCCAACGTGTCCCATCTACACTCGTCCCACCTGCCTGCGTATGGCCTATATCCCTCAGTCTGCAGAAGGGTCTCGACCCGAAACCTCACCCATTCCTTCTCTCCAGAGATGCTGCCTGTCCCGCTGAGTTACTCCAGCATTTTGTGTCTCCCTATATCCCTCTAAACCAGTCCTATCCATGATGTACTTGATACATTCACCCATATACACTTCACGAGGAGGTAGTTGAGGTACCAGACTATCACAATGGTGAAGAAACATTTAGATAGGTACATGGATAGGATTGGTTTAGAGGGTTATGAGCCAAAGGCAGGTAGGAGGGACTACCGTAGATGGGGCACGTGGGTCGGCATGGGCGAGTTGGGCCAAAGGGCCTGTTTCCACACTGTGTGACTCCATAAAAGCACTTTAGAAATATTACTCGTGCATCATAGAGAAGTCGAATGCTCACGAACAAAGGCTGCAGATAGTGGTGGACAATGCCTGGTCCATCACGGATACCGACCTCCTCGCCATCGAAGGGTGGTGAATCTGTGGAATTCTTTGCCACAGGCAGCTGTGGAGACCAAGTTAGTGGATATTTTTAATGCAGAGAAGGATAGATTCTTGATTAGTGCGAGTGTCAGAGGTTATGGGGAGAAGGCAGGAGAATGGGGATACGAGGGAGAGATAGATCGGCCATGGTTTTAACGGTGGAGCAGACTTGATGGGCCGAATGGCCTAACTCTACTCCTATCACTTATGACCTTATGAAGAGATCTCCAGGAAGTACCGCCTCAATAAGGCAGCTAATAGAAGTTGTCTATCCAAAAAAAAAACCTGCTTGCTGACTTCACTTGATGTGTCAGCGTACCTTTTACTTTAAAATGAATTGCTTTCTCATCGGAATCGATACCACCAAAGAGCAGAAACGCCTTCCTCGAGATGGTCAACTGGTCCAACATATGAGCCCCTTCATTTTGCTTCTCTTCTCGAAAGGTGCATTCCAACTTTCTGTTTGCATCAGTGTGTCCATTGTGGCCCAGCGCTGGCCCTGAAGAGGTAAAAAGTATAAAACAAAAGGGAACATTTTTGTAACAATGCTTGGACAACGCATTTAACAGCGCCACTTCATTGAGAATATATGCATATAAACTAGATGTCCATACGGTCTATAAACGAGAATGTAGACACAAAGTGCTGGACTAACTCAGCGGGTCAGGCAGCATCTGCGGAGAAAAAGAATAGGCGACGTTTCGGGGTCGGGACCCTTCCTCAAACAACCTGAAAGGGTTAGGAGATGTGGGGGGCAGGTTTGTCTTACACAGAGGGTGGTGGGTGCCCGGAACGCGCTGCTGGAGTTGGTGGTGGAGGCGGATACGATGGTGGTCTTTTGGACAGACCCATGGATGTGCAGGGAGTGGAGGGATATGGATTGCATGCAGGCAGAGAAGAGTTGGTCTTGGCATCATGTTAGGCACAGACATTGTGGGCCGAAGGGCCTGTTCCTGTGCTGTACTGTTGTGTGCTCTATGGTCCCAAAGAAGCAACTCACGCCCCTGCTTTAGGATATTGTTGCTGGCTCTGCCTGAGGTTGGATTTAGAACGACTAAACTGGGCATTAGGGTTTGCTGGAGGTCCAATGCGAATGGTTTGTGTGGGAAAGAACTGCAGGCGCCGCTTTAAGCCGAAGATAGACGCAAAATGCTGGAGTAACTGGGCGGGTCAGGCAGCATCCCTGGGGAGAAGGAATGGAGAGACGGGTCGAGTGCCTTCTTCGGACACGGGTTCCAAGCAACACTGTGCGTGCCAAGGACACGCAAGTGGGACAGGCCCGCAGCGCCTGACAGCGCCGGGTGGTCTTACCAGCGAGGAGAATGTGAAGGAGCAGAGGGAACATGCCGAGCAAAGATGCCGAGTAGATAGATGTGGAGCGGGCCGGTGGTAGCACAACGCCAGTCATTTCACTTTCGATTTCTCGGATCCTACGCGGTAGCTTCCGGGGTAAGGAAGGTTGGTTTGGAGATTGTCACTGTGCAGGCAGTGTGGGCGGAGAGGGGATGGGGAGGAGAGAGGGGTGGAGAGGGGAAGCAGAGGGGATGGGGGTTGGGAAGAGGAGGGAAGGAGGGGGCTGGAGGGGGAGTTGAGAGGGGAAGGGGGGGTGGGGGCGGGGGGTGGAGGAGAGGGGAGATTGCCAGGGGTGATGGGACTGGTAACAGCCTGGAGGCTGGTGGCCTGGAGTCTGTGTGTGGGGCCGTGGTCAATGGGTAGGTTTGAGGAGGTGTGACAATCAAACTAGATGGGATTGTGCGGGGGGAGAATTGTCATGGGTGTCATGTCATGATCAGTGAACGGTGGACCAGGATCGAAGGGCCAAATGGCCTCCCCCAACCCCTTAGGGGGCGGTAGAGTTGCTGTCTTACAGCACCAGAGCCCCGGGTTCGATCATGATTACAGGTGCTGTCTGTATGGAGTTTGTATGTGCTCCCCATGGCCCGCGTGGGTTTTCTCCGGGTGCTCCAGTTTCCTTCTATTCCCCAAAGACGTACAGGTTTGTAGGTTAATTGGCTTGGTATCATTGTAAATTATCTCCAGTGTAAGGGTTAGTGTGTGGGGAATTGCTGGTCGACGCGGACTCAAAGGACCTGTTTCTGCGCTGTATAAACTAAACTATTTCTTACATTCTATTTCCAGAATATACTTTATTCATAGAAAATATAAACAGGAAATGCAAGGCAATCAGTACACTTCTTTCTTTACATTCAATGTGCCATCAAATCTCCCACACGTTATCCCTGGGACCACGTGGGTTTCCTCTGGGTGCTCCGGTTTCTTCTCACATTCCAAAGATTTGGAGGTAAATCGGCCTCTGCAAATTGTCCCTCGAGTGTAGGGAGTGAATGAGTGAGTGGGGTAACATGGAACTAGTGTGAGGGATGATCGATGGTCACCAAAAATAGACATGTGGTGTTGACTAACTCAGCAGGTCAGGCAGCATCTCTGGAGAACGTGGATAGGCTACATTTCCGGTCTTGGTTTCTAACCATATCAAAACGGCACGCATGTTAATCAGACGCTAAATTGCCGGCAGTGTGTAGGGAGTGAATGAGACAGAAGGATAATATAGAACTAGTGTGAACAGGTGATCGATGGTCAGCATGGACTCAGTGGGCTGAAGGACCCGTTTCCACATTGTATCTGTAAACTTGTGTGTGTGTGTGTGTGTGTGTGTGTGTGTGTGTGTGTGTGTGTGTGTGTGTGTGTGTGTGTGTGATTGGCGATCCAGCTCGAGGTTTTCCAGGCGAGTGCCCTCGAGCTTGAAGGTCGAAAACACTTTCTGAACTCCCTTACGAGGGAGTTCATTGCCCTTACTAATCAAATCCCTGTTAATCTCTGCTTTAAAAATACCCAATGATGGCCTCCACAGCTGTCTGTGGCAATGAATTCCACAGATTGAACACCTTCTGTCTAAGAAATTCTTCCTCATCTCCTTTCTACAGGTATGTCCTTTTACTCTGAGGTTATGGCCCCTGGTCCTAGACTGTCCCACTAATGTAAACACCCTCTCCACATCCTTTCATTATTCAGTGCCTCTCCATGTTCTCCTGAGTTGCTGTCTAACCGGCTGAGTTACTCCAGCACTATGAATCTTCTTTAGGAAACCAGTCTCTGCAGTGCTTTGTTTCTATAACTACTATCGACCTCATTGGTGACCCTAGGACTATCCTTGATCGGACTTTGCTGGCTTTACCTTGCACTAAGCATTATTCCCTTATCATGGATAGGTCAAGTTTGGAGGGATATGGACCAAGCGCAGGCAGGTGGGACTAGTGTAGCTGGGACATGTTGTCTGCTATGGGCCAGTTGGGCGGAAGGGTTTGTTTTCACACTGTATCACTCTATGACTCTATGTATCTGTACACTGTAAATACATTGATAGGAATCATGTATTGTCTTTCTGCTGACTGGTTAGCGCACAACAAAGATGTTTCATTGTACCTCGGTACAAATGTCAATGAATTAAACTGAACTATAAACAAATATACCTTCCATGTTAACATGGTAAAACTGCAGTTTTTTAAAAATTATGTTTGCTTATTGAACGTAATAGAGAAATCGATACAAAAGACACTTACATAAGCAAATGTTGTTTTGAGGTTTAAAAAAGTAATGAGCATTTTTTCAGTGTAATAAATACTTGATGCTCAATAAATGCTATACGTAGTTCTGGACAATGTACAAAGGTTTGGAGCTTATAGACATGATAATAATATCTAACATCAACAGCAGCTTATTTTTCAACAAGGCAAAGACATTGAAATGAATCACTGGGATACTGGCAGGCCAATTCTTAGATTTCATGTGGAATGCTTCATCCCATTCCGATAAGAATGTCACATTTGGAATGCTGGGCAGATACATTTTATAACTCCATCCAGATGTGTGTGAGGCATAGATACAGTAAGTAATGAGGAGCTTTTCACCTCAGCAAAGGCATCTATAGCCAGGTAAGGAGACGATTTGGAGTGGACCTTTTAATCTGGAATTTAGTTTACTTTAGATACAGCGCTGAAACAGGCCCTTCGGCCCACCGAGTCTGCACGGACCAGCGATCCCTGCACATTAACACCACCCTTCACACACAAGGGACATTTTTTTTACATTTATACCAAGCCAATTAACCTACAAACCTGAACGTCTTTGGAGAGTGGGAGGAAACCAAAGATCTTGGAGAAAACCCACGGCGAAGGGCCTGTTTCCATGCTGTAGCTCTATACTATACTAGTACCTCTGTCCGCCAGTGTGCAAACTTGGAGGATTCGTTATGCACCTCAGACATCATCTATGTGGTACACATCCTGAAAATTCATGGTCATATTTGTGTCCACCACTGATGCAACTTGATATCATAAGGAAAGGCCTGGTGACAATCCAATATATCTAAAACACATGCAGAATGCTGGAGTAGCTCAGCAGGTCGGGCAACATCTCTGGAGAACATGGATTGACAATGTTTTTGTCAGAATCCTTCTTCAGACTCGGGTCTGAAGAAAGATCCCAACCCAAAATGTTCACAAGTTGTAGGGGTAAAATCAGGCCATCTACTCCACCATTCGATAATGGCTGATCTATCTTTCCCTCTCAATCCCACTCTCTTGCCTTCTCCCCTGACATCCTTCCTAATCAGGATGCTGTGAGTCTCCGCTTTAAAAATACCTGACCTCCACAGTTGCCTGTGGCAATGAATTCCACAAATTCACCACCCTCTGGTAAAGAACGTCCTCATCTCCTTTCTAAAAGGTACATTATTTTATTGTGTGGCTATGCCCCCTGGTCCTAGACTATCACACTGGATGTGCAAACATCCTCTCCATCTCCACTGTATCATCGTGATGAAGTGCTTTGAGAGGTTGATCATGGCGCAAATCAACTCCTACCTCGACAAAAACCTGGACCCACTGCAGTTCGCTTACCGCCACAACAGATCAACGGTGGACGCGATCTCCCTGGCCCTCCACTCCGCTCTGGACCACTTGGACAACAAAAACTCATATGTCAGACTGTTATTCATTGATTAAAGCTCAGCATTTAATACAATCATCCCCTCCAAGCTGGTTACCAAACTAGCAGAACGGTGCCTCTGCGAATCCCTCTGCAATTTGATCCTCGACATCCTCATCCACAGACCACAGTCTGTTCATATTGGTGGAAATGTGTCAGACTCGATAACAATCAGCACGGGAGCACTTCAAGGCTGCGTGCTCAGCCCCCTGCTGTACTCACTCTATACTCATGACTGCGTAGCCGGTCATGGTGCGAACTCCATCATCAAGTTCGCTGACGACACCACTGTTGTGGGACGTATCACTGATGGGGACGAGTCAGAGTATAGAAGTGAGATCGACCGACTGACGAAATGGTGGCAGCACAATAACCTGGCCCTCAACACCAGCAAAACCGAGGAACTGATTGTGGACTTTGGAAGGGGTAGGATGGGGACCCACAGTCCCGTTTATATCAATGGGTCGATGGTGGAAAGGGCCAAGAGTTTCAAATTCCTGGGCGTGCACATCTCTGAAGATCTCTCCTGGTCCGAGACCACTGATGCAATTATCAAGAAAGCACATCTGCGCCTCTACTTCCTGAGAAGATTACAGAGAGTCGGTCTGTCAAGGAGGACTCTCTCTAACTTCTACAGGTGCACAGTAGAGAGCTTGCTGACCGGTTGCATCGTGGCTTGGTTCGGCAGCTTGAGCGCCCTGGAGAGGAAAAGACTACAAAAAGTAATAAGTAAGTACGTTTATTGGCCAACTATACAAATACAAGGAATTTGCCTTGCTGCGTAAAAGTAGTAAACACTGCCCAGTCTAACATCAGCTCTGACCTCCCTACCATCGAGGGGATCTATCGCAGTCACTTCCTCAAAAAGGCTGGCAGCATCAAGGACCCATACCATCCTGGCCACACACTCATCTCTCTGCTACCTTCAGGTAGAAGGTACAGGAGCCTGATGACTTTAACGACCAGGTTCTGGAATAGCTATTCACAGAAGTAGAGTGCTTCTACTCTGCGGCTGTGGAAAGCATCTTGTCCGGAAACATTACAATCTGGTTTGGGAATTGCTCTGCCCAGGACAAGAAGGCTCTGCAGAGAGTAGTGTGTTCGGCCGAACACACCATGGGGACTTCTCTCGCCCCTCTGCAGGAACTATACATCAGGAGGTGCAACTCCAGAGCCAACAAGATCATGGGAGACCCCTTCCACCCCAGCAACGGACTGTTCCAGCTGCTACGGTCAGGCAAACGCCTCCGTTGCCATGCTGTGAGAACGGAGAGGATGAAAAGGAGTTTCTTGCCAGAGGCCATTCGGCCTGTAAATCCTATCTCACCAGGGACTAACTCTACTAACTTACTGGACCACAATACCGCCCACAATATTTAATATGAAAAAGAACATGTGATTCTGTTTGTAGTTTGTTTGTTTGTTTTTTGCACAAAGTCCGCAGGCACGGCCATCCCGTATGTGTATGCAACGAATAAACTTGACTTGACTTGATCTACTTCCCCACAGCCATCAAGCTATTAAACTCCTCAAAACAAAACTTTGAACATTAATAACCCATTATCTGTTTATTTGCACCTCATCTGTTTATTTATTCCTGTGTGTATATATTTATACAATGGTGTATGGACACACTGATCTGTTCTGTAGTCATGCCTACTATGTTCTGGTATGCTGAAGCAAAGCAAGAATTTCATTGTCCTATCTGGGACACATGACAATAAACTCTCTTGAATCTTGAATCTATCCTGTCCTTGCATTATTCGGTACCTCTCCACGTTCTCCTGAGTTGCTGTCTGACCTGCAGAGTTACTCCAGCACTCTGTGTCTTCTTTTGTTAACCAATATCTGCAGTGCCTTGTTTCTATAATTATTATCTATTTCTTTGGTGACCCTCGGACTATCCTTTATCAGACTTTGCTGACTTCACCTTGCAGTAAACATTATTCCCTTATCATGTATCCATACACTGTACATGCATTGATTGTAATCATGTATTGTCTTACTGCTGGCTGGTTAGCACGCAACTACAGCTTTTCACTGTACCTCGATACACGTGACAAAGAACTAAACTGAACTAAACTGAAGCTGAACTATAAACAAATATACCTTCCATGTTAATACTGGTAAAACTGCAGCTGACTCCCAAGGAATTATTACCCAAAGGATATAAAAACAACTTGACATACAACACATCAATGGAAACATTGCAAGCACATTTATCAGCACTTTCGGAGAAAAAAATTATTGATTTTTATACAAACTCATGTTTTTTATTATGTTTGCTTATTGAACCTAATAGAGAAATAGATACAAAACACAATAACGTCAGCAAATGTTGTTTGAGGTTTAAAAAAAGTAATGACAATTTTTCAGTGCTATAAATATTTGAAGCTCAATAAATGCTATTAGTAGTTCTGGACAATGTACAAACGTTTGGCGCTTATAGACATGATAATAATATCTAACATCAACAGCAGCTTATTTTTCAACAAGGCAAAGACATTGAAATGAATCACTGGGATACTGGCAGGCCAATTCTTGGATTTCATGTGGAATGCTTCCTTCCATTCCGATAAGAATGTCACATTTGGAATGCTGGACAGAGATACGTTTTATAACTCCATCCAGATGAGGCATCGGTAGAGTAAATAATGAGAAACGTTTCACCTCAGCAACTGCATCTATACCCAGGTAAGAACATTTGGAGTGGACCGTTTAATTAGAAGGTGTTTGAAATCTGGAATACATTGTTTAATTTAGAGATACAGCACAGAAACAGGCCCTTCGGCCCACAAAGTCCGCACAGACCAGCGATCCCCGCACACTAACACTACCCTTCACACACAAGGGACAATTTTTTTTACATTGATACAAAGCCAATTAACCTACAAAACTGTACGTGCTTTGGAGATTGGGAGGAAACCAAAGATCTTGGAGAAAACCCATGCAGGTCACGGTGAGGACTTACAAACCTCGTAAGGACAAGCACCCATTGTCAGAAACTATCCCGGGTCTCTGGCGTTGTAAGACATTACCGTTGATCCACCGGGCAACTCGTCCTGAAAGTTTTTTAAGGAAACAGTACACTTTGTCTAAATGCATCGGTCGGATCACTACTTACAATCTGTTAAATACAAACTGTGTTTCACAACGCAATAATAAGTGCAGTTAACGACTTTAGGCACAATTTAATTGACCAAAGTCCTTTGGACCATCCTCTGGTTATGAAATGTGTGGCACGAAACAAGTTCTTTTAGTTTCCACATCAACGATAAATCATCACAAAAATAACTAGTACAGGTCCATCATTGACCTTCGGGTCGAGACCCTCCTTCAGACCCGAAACATCACCCATTCCTTCTCTCCAGAGATGCTGCCTGACCCGCTGAGTTACTCCAGCATTGTGTGTCTACCTTCGATTTAAACCAGCATCTGCAGTTCCTTCCTACAGATTGTAGGTTAATTGGCATGGTATAAGTGTAACTAGTCCCTAATGTAGGATAGTACTTGTGGGTGGGTGCCTAATGTAGGATAGTACTCGCGGGTGGGTGTGGACTCGATGGGCCAAAGGGCCTGTTTCCGAGCTGTAGGTCTATGATCATTTTCTGTGATTTGCTCGATTCCTCGCGACAGCTTCTTCGGCTTTCTTCTCTCTCCACTGACAGATGTCTGCAAAGTCGCACGATCGGCATTTCCAGGCCTCCTCGATATCCACTCCCTGGGCCTCCCGCTGGCCCTTCCAGAAGGAGCAGTAATGTTTCAGCTCCTTTACAACCCGCTTCTCCTCAAAGCGCACCACTTCCGTCCCGATCACAGAGGCATCGGCTTGGTAGCAGTACTCGATCTTCAGAACGTCAATGGTGGGGATCTCAATGTACGTCAGGTTCAGAAATATCAAATCCAAAAGTTCACCAAATGTGTTTACAAACAGACCCATCTTCTTTGCGTGCAGCATGACCTCCGAACCAAAGCTCCGCTCTGTTTGCAACTGAAGATGTTGAACGATTGTGTCTTTCTTCAGCTGGCCTTTGACCAAAGCCTCAAACAGAAGCTTGTACACACTGACCTGGTAATCAAAGGAATTTGGTTTTATTAGAGGAAAGCTATCATTAAAGCCTTAAGGGCCTGTCCTACCAGCATCCGACCATGCGAATGAACGCGATCAAACTAGAAGCGGGGGCCGCGCGGAGGTCGGGTGATCCCTGTACAGGGCCGTTCCCACCAGCATGCGCCTGCATGCGGCAAGCGCGACCAAACCGGCAGCGAGGGCCGCGCGGAGGTAGGGTGTGTGGCGCAACGTGGCGGAAAGTGAGGCGAACTTGGAGCGAAGTCTTCAGGTAAGTGCGCCAGGACAGAGAGGGTCACACAGAGAGGGGCACAGAGGCACACACACAGAGGGCACGGAGCCACACACATAGAGGGTCACGGAGGCACCTACAGAGAGGTTCACGGAGGCACGACGTTGAGACGGTGTGTAATGTGTCGAGGCGACTGCGAGCCGACAAGCCGTTGCCGCGCAGAATTTTCGAACATAGTCAGTTTTTCGGAGCCCCGCACAATGTCGGGACGAACTCCGCACAATTCCGCTCGGCTCCGGCGATCGAAGTGGGACCGGCCCCGCGACGCCGGACGGCTCAAGCGACCACGTTAGGTCGCGCTCATCGCATGGAGTTGCATGCTGGTGGGACAGGCCCTTTACACTGAATAAAAAAGCCTCTTGAGGGCACACAGTAGCGCAGCTGGTAGAGCTGCTGCCTCACAGTATCAGGGACCCGGACTCGATCCTGACCTCATTTGTTGTCAGTGTGGAGTTTGCATGTTCTCTCTGTGACCGCATGGGTGCTCCAGTTTCCTCCTACATCCCAAAGATTTGCTGATTTGTCAGTTAATTGGCTCTCTGTAAGTTGCCCTAGCATGTACAGAGTGAATGAGGATATGGGACAACATAGAACTGCAGTTCCTTGTCTCTACATACAACTAGTGTGAATGATGAGCGAAGGTCGGCATGGTCTCAGTGGGCCGAACATCCTGTTTCCATGCTGCATCTCTAAACTAAACTACCCTACCCTATCTGTGGACCACAGAGACAATATCTGCGTAGAAGCCAGATAACATACTAGGGTCCCTAGTTTTGTGGTAAAGAAACATGGAAACAAAACACACAAACATACAGCTTCTTCTTGCAGTTGCATAATCAAGTGCCAAGACATTTTATCACTCTTTTGTAACTTTCTGTGAGAGTGAAAGATAAGTTATAACTAAACAATTAACAGGAGATTTTGGCGATTTGGGGATATCAGCAAATTCACATAGATTTGAAATAAATCAGAACACTCTCACAGATAATATGAATTTAAACTGACTTTATATTGCACCAAACTGGTGAACATCAGGAACATTAGAGGAAGATGACTGACTTTGGTGCCTTCCCTCACAGTGGGAAGCTTTTTGATTCTGCTGTGTGGGGATGTTTTATGTTGGACTCTATCGTGTGTTGTGATCTTTATTTTATTGTGTGGCTGTATGGTGACCACACATTTCACTGTGCCAACTGGTACATGTGACAAATAAATATATCTTGTATCTTGTACGTTATTCCCTTTATCCTCTACCTCTATACTCTGTGTGACGGCTTGATTGTAATCACGTATACTTTCCACTGCTTAGATGTCACTCAACACAAACGCTTTTCCCTCTTCCTCAGTATACTTGACAATAAACTACACTAAACTAACTGTGAATCGCCCAACAAATTAAACCAATTATCTGAAGCAGTCTGAAAAGGGTCTCGATCCTGAAATGTCACCTATTCCTTTTCCCCAGAGATGCTGCCTTACCCACTGACTAACACCAGCATTTTATCTATCAATTATCCAAAAGTAAGATGTAGACATGAATATAAAAGAATACTGCTTTTGTTCTGTTATTCGCATTTTTAATGTGCAATTAAACATCTGTTTCAAGATGGGGACCCGGTTGGAGTTGAAAGATGACTCTTACAGCAGGGTAATACAACTTTCCACTTTCCACAGAGACCATTCTATTCTCAACTTGATGGTCACACTCTCATCCAAAACAACACCTATACTTCCTCCCTCAGATCTATCCAGGGATGGCAGCAGGGGTGTAACAAGGGTTCCTGTGCGCCTCCTCTAACCTCACCTACTGCATTTGGTGTTTCCGATGTGGCCACCTTTACACCTTTACAAGCGTTGTCCAGGTGACGTTTTCTACCAAGGCCTGCTGGATCTCCAGTTTTGTTAATCATTTTAACTCCCCTTCCCACAACGACCTTTCTGTCCTGGGCTTCCTCCATTGCCAGATTGAGGCCACACACAAACTGGAGGAACAGCACCTCATATTCTGCTTTGGTAGATTACTACCCAACGGTATGAACATTGAATTCTCCAATCTAAGTTAGCAACCCACCCAAACCACCCACCCCAACAAACCTCTCTTCCCCCCCCCCCCCCCCATTCTCTCCGCTGTGCCCCACACAGATGCTTTCCCCGTCCCCTTCCACCTGTATCCCTTCCTCTGGCTTCAGAATTTACTCCACATCTCCTTATCAGCCTAGTGGCTTCATTTCATCTCTGGCCTTTGTCCACCGATATGCCAATAAAAATGTCCTCACCTGTATCCACCGATCACTTACCAGACCTTATCCAGCCTCCACCTTTCTTCTCAACTTTCTCCCCACCCCACCCCCACAACTGCTGAAGAAGGATCCTGACCTGAAACATCGCTCATGTTCTCCAGAGATGCTCTGTTAAAGAAGAAACTACAGATGCTGGAAAATCGAAGGTAGACAAAAGTCTACCTCTCTGTCCTGGGCCTCCTCCATGGCCAGAGTGAGCACCACTGGAAATTGGAGGAACAGCACCTCATATTCCGCTTGGGCAGTCTGCACCCTAGCGGCATGAACATTGAATTCTCCCAATTCCGGTAGCCCTTGCTGTCTCCTCCCCTTCTCAGCCCTCGGGCTCCTCCTCCTCCTTTTTCCTTTCTTCTCCCTGCCCCCCCCCCACCCTCCATCAGTCTGAAGAAGGGCTCGTCCCGAAACGTTGCCTTTCGGCCCGAAACGGATAATTAGGGTGAGGCGGTCTGAGAACCGCAGAGGCATCAGTTTCACAAGTTCCAGGAGCCATTTGGCCCGGCCCAAAAGTTCATAAGGTAGACAAAGGTGCTGGAGAAACTCAGCGGGTGCAGCAGCATCTATGGAGCGAAGGAAATATAGCTCCATAGATGCTGCTGCACCCGCTGAGTTGCTCCAGAGATGCTGCCTGATCCGCTGAGTTGCTCCAGCACAGTGTCTTTCTTTGTAAACCAACATTTGCGGTTCCTTGTGTCCAGTGTCCTGTGTGTATTACGGCACTGCAGTTGTGCATTTAAGACCTGATGGGTGACTTGAACCAAAAACATTCTGACCCAGAGGAGAGGGGACTGATAAAGAAGCCACACAGCATGCACTTGGAATTTACTGTGACTCACAAAAGCCCCATGTTAGTGCCTATGAACTTGACTCTACCATAAGATGGCACAAAGTCTAACTCACAACATGCACTTGGGTATGCCGACCCAAGGGAGGACCATTTGTTTTGTTCTAAACTTTAGTTTAGAGATACAGCAGAGAAACAGGTCCTTGGCCCACCGAGTCTGCGCTGACCATCGATCAGTCACTCACACTTCTTCATGTCACCTCACTTTCCCATCCACTTCCTACACACAGGAGGCAATTTGCAGCCTGTATTTGTCAATTTTTAGCTGGGATCAAGAAAGAATTGAAAAGTACAGCATGGAAACAGGTCCTTCGGCCCACCGAGTCCACGTCGACACTTGTTCTAAGTTAACCTACTGGCCCTCTATTAGCTGGAGTTTAGAAGGTTGAGGGGGGAACCTCATTGAAACCTACAGAATAATGAAAGGCATCGATACAGTGGATGTGGAAAGGATGTTTCCACTGGTGGGAGAGTCTAGGACCAGAGGTCACAGTCTCAGAATTAAAGGGCGCTCTTTTAGAAAGGAGGTGAGGAGTCAGAAGATAGTTAATCTGTGGATCTCATTGCCACAGAGGGCTGTGGAGGCCAAGTCAGTGGATATTTTTACGGCAGAGATCGACAAATTCTTGACTAGAACGGGTGTTAAGGGCTACGGGGAGAAGGTAGGAAAATGGGATTTGGAGGCAGATATCAGCCATGATTGAATGGTGGAATAGACTCGATGGGCCGAATGGCCTAATTGGAAACTCCGTAAACCTGTAAGCTATACGTCGGTTTAAAATGAATGCGTTTCGAATGATTCTCACCCGACTCACTTACTTGTAAGTGGTAGCTCTTCCTTTGGGCAGCACTGGGGAATGTCGGCTGGGCACGAGTTTTCAGCTCACGCAGTTCCAGCTCACCACTGGAACTGTAGCACAGCTCATCAATCACACCCACCAGCAAGATCCCCTCCACTTCTCCAAACACTGGCAGCTCTCGTACACGCTCTCCTGAAGAACACACAACCAAATCATGACATTGGCTTATCTGGTTATCTGCTAAAGATTTCTGTGCAGAGTGTCTCACAGTCCAAATTCAACTGGTTTTCAGCTAGAATTTGTCAATTCTCAGCTGTGATTATAAAATCAGCCCACGGATCCATGCCGACCATCAATTACCGGTTCACACTAGTTTTAGACTTCATAAGTTCATTAGTTATAGGAGCAGAGTTAGGTCGTTCGGTCCATCAATCTTCAAGTCTACTTCGTCATTCAATCATGGCTGATCTATCTTTCCCCATTAACCCCATTCTCCTGCCTTCACCCCATAACCCCTGACATCTGAGCTAATCAAGAAACTTGCAATCTCCATCTTAAAAATATCCATTGATGGCCTCCACTGCCTTCCGTGGCAATTAATTCCACAGATTCACCATCCTCTGACTAAAGAAATTCCTCTCATCTCCTTTCTCAAGATTAACTTTGGAGGTACAGTGTGGAAACAGGCCCTTCGGCCCACCAAATCTATGCCGACCATCGATGACCGGTTCACACTAGTTTTCAACTTTAGAGATACAGCGAGGAAACAGGCCATTTGGCCCATCGAGTCCACGCCAACCAGCGATCACACCCACAAACTAGCACTATCCTACAGGGGTGGGAGATTGCAACCTTCACGTGGTCCACCCTGTTTTGGCGAATGCAATCAACCCGACGTGCACAAGCAAGATCAAATAGAACAAGTTGACTTACAACTTTAGGCTGTGCACGCCATGCGCAAGAAGGAGACTATCCTACATACTTGGTACAATTTATAATTTTTACTGAAGCCAATTAACCTACAAACCTGTGGGAGAAAACAGGAGCACCTGAGGAAAAGCCAAGCGGTCAGAGGAGAGCGTAAAACTCCACACAGACAGCAGCCGAAGTCAGAATCGCACACGGGTATCTGGTGCCATGAGTCAGCAGCTCTATCAGCTGCACCACTGTGCTGCCCAGAAATGGTGAAAACAGGCCATCCGCACCTTACAGAGGCCAGCAAAGCAATGCTTTAAAACAGAAAGAATGTTATGTTGTGTTGTGCGCTTTTCCATCTACTCCCTACATATTAGGGCCAATTTACAGAAGCCTATTAACCTTCCTCAAAAAGGCAGCCAAAATCATCAAAGACCCACACCATCCTGGCCGCACTCTCATTTCACCATTGCCACCAGGAAGAAGGTACAGGAGCCTGAAACCCGTAACGTCCAGGTTCAGGAACAGCTTCTTCCCCACAGCCATCAGGCTGTTAAATACAACAACGAATAAGCTCTGAGCTCTGAACTGCAAAAGACTATATTATTATTGCATTATATTTGTTATTTATTAAACTTTTTATTTTTTCTCTTCACCCGTTATATACAATGTTTACATATTCACATATTCTGAAGGAAGAATTTCAGTGTCCCGTCCAGGACATATGACAATAAAACGCTCTACACAAACTACACAACATTGGGATGAGGGAGGAAACCAGAGAATCCGGAGGAAACACATAAGATTGTTAAGGGCTTGGACACGCTAGAGGCAGGAAACATGTTCCCGATGTTGGGGGAGTCCAGAACCAGGGGCCACAGTTTAAAAATAAGGAGTAAGCCATTTAGAACGGAGACGAGGAAACACTTTTTCTCACAGAGAGTGGTGAGTCTGTGGAATTCTCTGCCTCAGAGGGCAGTGGAGGCCAGTTCTCTGGATGCTTTTAAGAGAGAGCTAAATAGGGCTCTTAAAAATAGCGGAGTCAGGGGATATGGGGAGAAGTCAGGAACAGGGTACTGATTGTGGATGATCAGCCATGATCACATTGAATGGCGGTGCTGGCTCGAAGGGCCAAATGGCCTACTCCTGCACCTATTGTCTATTGTCACACGAGAATGTGCAAACTTTAAACAGTCAGAATCGAACCAAAATGGTGCCAAATACAACTTCCCTACTTTTATGTGTCGGCTTTGCAACAATCTGTTGATATCTTTGACCTACCTGCCTGCAAGAACTGTATCATCGAGAGAAAATTAATAAGTTTTACAGCCCAACTATCTTCTCGGCTCTCTATGTTTATTGGGACGATGTCCTGAATCTCCAACTCTAGAGCAAATCAGAGAGAAATTTAACATTTTTAACACAATCCTTTAAATAAAACACTAATATATTGCATAATGTAAAACACATACAAATCAAGATGGACAGAAAGTTTCATTTATAGATACAGAATGGAAACAGGACTTTTGGCCCACCGAGTCCATGCCGACCATCGATCACCTGTTCACACTCATTCATACTCAAGAGGGATATGGGTTATGTGCAGGTAGATAAGTGATGGGCTTGGCATCATGTTTGGCACAGACTTCAGTGGTTGGTAAAATTTTAGAGTCCATTGTCAAGGATGAGGTTTCTGAGTAATTAGAAGCACAGGATAAATTTGGACGGTCAGCATGGTTTTATGAACATGGAAACATAGAAAATAGGTGCAGGAGTAGGAGTAGGCCATTCGGCCCTTCGAGCCTGCACCGCCATTCAATATGATCATGGCTGATCATCCAACTCAGTATCCTGTACCTGCCTTCTCTCCATACCCCCTGATCCCTTTAGGGATGAAGGGGTGATCGATCTTGCCTGCCAAATCTGCTAGAATTATTTTAGGAAGTAAAGAGCAGGATTGACAAAGGAGAGTCAGTGGATGTTGTTTACCGAGATTTTCAAAAGGCCTTTGATAAGGTGAGGCTACTAAAAACAAAATGAGAGGCCATGGTATTGGAGGGAAAATACTAGTGTGGACAGCAGATGGCCGAATGGCAGAAGGCAAAGAGTGGGAATAAAGGGGGCTTTTTCTGGTTGGTTGCCAGTGACTAGTGGAGTTTGTTGTGTATCAATGAATTGAAGAGGGAATTGAAGGCTTTGGGGCCAAGTTTGTGGATAATACAATGAAAGGTGAAGGGGCAGGTAGTGTAAAGAAAGCAGGAGCTCTACAGAAGGATTTGCGCAGGTTGGGAGAGTGGGCAGGGAAGTGACAGATGGAATACTGTGAAGTAGGAATAAAGGCAGGGACTATTTTCTAAATGAGAGGATTCAGAAATCAGAGGTGCAAAGGGTGCTGGGAGTGCTGATGCAGGACTCCAAAGAGGTTAATTTGTAAGTTGTAAAGGAAAGCAAATGCAATGTTAGCATTTATTTTGAGAGGACTAGAGTATAAAAAACAGGGATGTAACGCTAAGACTCTATAAGGTACTGGTCAGACCACATTTGGAGTATTGTGAGCAGTTTATGGCCTCATATCTGAGGTAAGATGTGCTGACATTGGAGAGAGTCTAGAGGAGGTTTACGAGAATTATCCCGGGGGATGGTTAGGTTAATGTATGATGAGTGCTTGACGGCACTGGGCCTGTACATGGTGGATTTTACTTCGGAGTCACGTGAGTGGTTCCGTGAAGAAGACCCGCCAGGCCGCATGCGCATCAGTACGTCAGCCGCATTTGACGCACGGAGGCTGCGAGGAACGGAAGCTCCTCCAGCGGTAAGTATGCAGACTCCAGGTAAGTTTAAAGCTTTCCACTGGAGCTTGAAATCCGTGCTGGCCGGTACGCTATACCGAGTGCTAGCATGGAAAAAACAGGGAAGGGAAAGCGGCGCCCTACAACCGCCCACGGCAGTTCAGGCTTGGAAGCCCTGCCTCATACCCCTGTTCAGTCGCTTAGTACAGAAACAGCGACTGCAGACAGACAGCTACATAGCACAGAGCCGTTGCCATTAGGGCACAAGGCAACAGATAAGTCTGCTAGGCACATGGAGTCGGGGGATTATTCCTCACCGGGGCTGGATAGAGTGTGTACATGCCTATCCCAAGTGGAGGATCTGTTGCATACAGTCCTCCAAAGAAGTTCAAGCTGAACTCACAAAATTATATAACAAAGGTGTTATTGAAAAGACAGATCATCAAGTCAATCAATTTGTGTCAAATATTTTTCCCCGTACCAAAAGAGACGGAGGATGTAGAATCACTTTGGATCTAACAAAATTAAATCCATTTGTACTCTATAGACACTTTAAAATGGAAACATTGGTTATTGCCAAACAACTCATTTCTAAAGGTTACAATATGGCTGCAATAGATCTGAAAGACGGTTATTATTCAGTGCCTGTTCATTGCGAGCATAGACGGTATTTTAAATTCATTTGGATGAATCAATTATGGCAGTATAAGGCATTGCCAAATGGATTGACCTCAGCCCCTAGAGTATTTACTAAAGTGTTAAGACCAATTTTGGGATTGCTTAGAGGTCAGGGCCATGTTATTATGCCGTATTTGGATGATAGTCTAATAATTGGACAAACAAAAGCTTTAGCCGAAATATCAGTGGCAGTTGTCAAATCCACATTTGAAAAACTGGGGTTTGTCATTCATTTGGAAAAATCCAAACTTACGCCAATTACCACAATTGATTATTTTGGGTTTTCAATTAAATCAAAATGGTAATTACTTTGCCAATTGAAAAAGGTACAGATCTAATTGAGGATTGTGTAACGCTTTTAAACAAGCATAAACATTCAATTAAGCAAGTGGCAAGGCTTCTTGGAAAAATGGTTGCAGCCTTTCCAGCAGTCCAATTTGGGCCTTTGCATTATCAGCAATTACAAAGAGCAAAAGAACAGGCACTTAAGGTACAAATTGGGCATTATGATAGGCCCATGCAATTATCAGCTGAAGCAATTACTGATATCTTATGGTGGATTCAACATGTCTCCAGTGGTTTTAGCACAATAGAGCTGGAACAACCTTCCATGGTTTTGCAGACTGATGTAAGTGCACTTGGATGGGGTGCCGCAGACACAAGTACATTGTGGAGGAAGATGGAGTTTAGAAGAAGCTGTGCTTCTGCAGACATGGGGAATTAACCATTTAGAGCTTTTAGGAGCATTTCATGGGCTTAAAGCTTATTGTTCTAACAAAAACAGTCTGCATGTTCAGCTCCAGATTGATAACACCATGGCAGTGGCATATATCAATCACATGGGTGGTATCAAGTCTGTATCTTGTGACAGACTGGTAAACCAAATCTGGATCTGGTGTATTGATAAACACATTTGGCTCACAGCTATATATCTGCCAGGAAAACTTAATACAGTGGCAGACAACAGGTCACGGAAATTCCATGACAACATAGAATGGATGTTGAATTACGATGTGTTCAAAGACATCGTTGCCAAATATGGAATGCCAGATGTCGACTTGTTCGCATCTAGACTAAACCACCAGGTTCCCAAATATGTGTCATGGGAACCAGATCCTGGGGCAGTAGCGATTGACGCTTTCTCGCTGAATTGGGGTGGTATGTTTATTTATGCATTTCCACCTTTCTGTCTCATAAATCGATGTCTGCTTAAAATCAAGCAGGACAATGCTTCAGGGGTACTGGTTATACCCGACTGGCCTACCCAGCCATGGTATCCTTTGATCCGACAGCTGACGACACAACCTTTGATGGCTGTTCCTAAACGAAGGAATTTATTGGTGAATCCAGTGGCTGGTGAATGTCATCCGTTGTATGACCGTATTGATTTGTTAATTTGCAGATTCTAAGAAGGCCTGGGGCATGGATTGTCGGGTCGAACTGTCGACATGCTTACTGCATCTTGGAGATTGAGTACTCAAAAGCAGTATTTTTGTTATGTAAAGAAATGGGTCGTTTACAGTGTACAAAATGATATTGATTATTGTACAGCACGTATTTCACATGTTTTGGAATTTTTGTCAACTCTCTACTATGATGAAGGACTAAGTTACAGTGCAATCAATACAGCAAGAAGTGCTTTATCGTCATATTTAGTGATGAAGTCAGACAATCATGCAATTGGATCTCACCCTCTTGTGGTTCGATTTATGAAAGGCATTTTTAATTCCAGACCTCCCAAACCTAGATATATGGCTATTTGGGATGTAAGTATAGCCCTTAGGAAACTACGAGAGTGGTTTCCTATATCATCTTTGACGTTGACCAAAATTACCATAAAATTGGCCATGCCTATGGCGTTGGTTTCAGCACAAAGAGTACAGACGTTACAAAAATTACACTTAGACAGAATGGAAACTGCTGTGGACAATGTTACGTTTTACATTTACGACCTCCTCAAACAGAGCAGGCCAGGTGTCACAGGGTTTAAAATAGTATTTGCAGCATATCCTACGGATCCATCTTTATGCGTAAAAACACATTTGATGCAATACATTGCACTTACAGAGAATTTACGTAATATGGAGACAGGATTGTTTATCAGTTGTAAAAAACCACGTAAACATAGAAACATAGAAAAATAGGTGCAGGAGTAGGCCATTCGGCCCTTCGAGCCTGCACCGCCATTCAATATGATCATGGCTGATCATCCAACTCAGTATCCTGTACCTGCCTTCTCTCCATACCCCCTGGTCCCTTTAGCCACAAGGGCCACATCCAACTCACTCTTGAATATAGCCAATGAACTGGCCTCAACTACCTTCTGTGGCAGAGAATTCCAGAGACTCACCACTCTCTGTGTAAAGAATGTTTTCCTCATCTCGGTCCTAAAGGAATTCCCCCTTATCCTTAGACTGTGACCCCTTGTTCTGGAAGTCCCCAACTTCGGGAACAATCTTCCAGCATCTAGCTTGTCCAACCCCTTAAGAGTATCAGTTAACACTATTTCCAGGTGGCTGAAACAAGTTTTGATTGATGCAGGTATTAACACAGATGTGTTTACATCTCATTCCACTAGGGCAGCAGCTACTTCGGCGGCCAAAGTGAAGGACGTGCCCGTCGACCATATTATGGCGGCCGCCGGATCAAGTCATAAGCCATACAGCGTGGCAACGGGCCCTTTGGCCCAACTTGCCCACACTGATCAACATGTCCCACTTACACTATTCCCGCCTGCCTGCGTTTGGCCCATATCCCTCTAAACCTGCCCTATCCGTGTACCTGTCTAACTGTTTCTTAAACATTGCGATAGCACCTGCCTTAGCTACCTGCTCCGGCAACTCATTCCATACACCCACCACCTTTTTGTGGAAAGGTTACCACTCGGGTTCCTTTGGTTCTCAATTCCCTTACTCTGGGCAAGAGACCCTGTGGTCTATTTCTCTCATTATTTTGTTCACCTCTATTAGATCACCTCTCATCATCATGCATTCCAAGGAATAGAGTCATAACGTGCCCAACCTCTCCCTATAGCTTGGGCCCTCGAGTCCATGTTGGAGCAGGCTGGTGCTGGTAATTCCAAATTGTGCATTCGCCTTAATCTATTCTCCTCATGATTTTAAACATCTCTACAAGATCACCCCTCATCCTCCTGCGCTCTGAGGAATAGAGTCCGAGTCTGCTCAACCTCTCCCTATAACTCAGGCCCTCGAGTCCTGGCAATATCCTTGGAAATCTTCTCCGCACCCTTCCCAGCTTGACAAACATCGTTCCTATAACACTGTGAGCAGGCCTGGCTAGAGGGTACATGGAGAGAGCGCAGCCAAGCAGCCAGTGAACAGTAGCCGAGCTTGGGTTGCTGTGAGCTTTTACTAGTGTGCTCTCACGTCTCCCCCCTTCCCGTTCTCTCGATGAAACAACAAGTGGAGCGGGGAAAACATCCCAAATTATTATTATTATGAATGATTATTATGTGAGCTCTGGTGGTCCGGCAAAACAGATAATGCAGCAAGGCTCTGGTACCAAGGGTGCCGGAAAACTGGTGGTGTACCTGTACTTTATTGCAAATAGTGGGCCCGTTTCACGAAGCCTGATAAGAGTACCTCTTGCCAGATGGATGCTGCTGCCAGCCTTCACGACTGGTGCATCGTCACGTAGCTGCTGAATGTGCGGCAGCTCCAGCCCGTAAAACACCTGCTGCTCGCACCAAGCCTGGCGAGTCAGGTCAGTGACGCTCAAGTGCTTGCGATCAAAGCGCTCCAGCGGAGTCCCTTTGTCCTGCCTTCTCCTTTTGTTGCTGTTGCTCTCACACTGTGCATCACCTCCACTCCCCGACATCGACAGCTGGCTGGGAGATTGCCCATGCTCACTGTGGGCGAAAGGGCAATATTTTAAAGGAAGATTTAATTTTCGGCACAGTGCGGCAGACTTGCACTGCAGTAGAGTTGATGCCTTACCGAGCCAAAGACCCAGATTAAATCCTTGACATTGGCTGTTGTCTGTAGTTTAGTTTAGAGCGCGGAAACAGGCCCTTCTGCCCATCGAGTCTGCGCTGACCAGCAAACCCAGTAAACTAACACTATCCTACACAATAGGGACAATTTACAATTGTTATCAAAGCCAATTAACCTACAAACCTGTATTTGTTAGGAGTGTGGGGGAAACCGGAGCACCCGGAGAAAACCCACGTAGTCACAGGGAGAACGTCCAAACTCAGGATAAAGCCCGGGTCTCTGGCGCTGGAAGGCAGCAGCTCTACCGATGTACAACCGTGCAGTTTGTACGTTCTCCCTGTGACTGTGTGGGTTTTCTCCAGGTGCTCCGGTTTCCCCCACATTCCAAAGACATGCAGGTTTGTTGGCTTCTTTAAATTGTCCCCGGTGTGCAGGATAGAACAGGTGTAGTGTACAGGATTGTGTACCGCTGATAGCTGGTCAGCGTGGACTCGTTGGGCCAAAGGCCCCGTTTCCACGCTGTATCTCTAAACTAAACTAAAATTTACTTCTCAATGCTGTGTCTGAACAAAGTTAAGAACTGTCAACACTCCTGAAGATCATTTTCGATTCGATAAATAAGCTGTTAAAATGCCCCCATCCAGTGGTATCAGTCAGTGATTCCCTTCCTCGCAAGGTGCAATCTTCACCAAAGCAATCAATACAGAATCAAGTACGACTGCTTGGGTCCTTGAATGGAGTGGAGGGGGGAGGTAAAGCGACAAGTGTTGTTCACTCTGGCCATGGTGGAGGCCCAGGACAGAGAGGCCTTGGAGGAGGCCCTTGACAGAGAGGCTGTGGAGGAGGCCCAGGACAGAAACTAATTGTGTGTGCAGGCAAGTGGTTCAATTCCAAAGTGATCCTTTTTAAAGTATATAATGTTTCAGGTTCCATATTTTTGCCCTCTTGTGAAATATACAAAATATTTAATTTATATGTTTTTAATTAATATATATTTTAATAATACCTAATAGCAAAATATATATTTTAATATATAATAAACTATTATATTAATTCATAAATAATTTTTGATAATGACATAAATTAAAAATGCAAAATGATTCTTTTAAACAAGCCAGGTTTTTTTCCTTTTATTTGTGTTTGTTGGCTGTGAGAGGTGTTCAAGGGATGACCAGAGTGGGGGATTGAAGAGCCAGAGGACAAAGGGGCAAAATTTAATAGGAATCTGAGGGGCAACTTTTACATACAGAGGGTGGTGGACGTGGAACAAGCTGCCAATGGAGGTAGTTGAGGCAGGTACTATAACAACATTTAAAATGCATTTGGACAAGTACCTGGATAGGAACGGTTTAGAGGAATGTGGGCCAAATGCAAACTGGGGGGGGACTAGTGCAGGTGGGGCATCTTGGTCGCCATGGGCAGGTGGGGCGGAAGGACCAGTTTCCGTGCTGTATGACTATATAACAGTACAGCACAGAAGCAGGTGGGACTGGCAGAGATGGGGCATTTTGGTTCACATGGGTGAGTTTGGCTGAAGGGTCCGTCTCTGTGCTACACGACTCTACGACATAACTGCAGTCTCGGCATTAAAACATACAGTTTTTAGAGTCTATGACAGTCAGTTATTTGCCAGGCCACATCTCACAGGAAAAGCAGAAATGCACAGCAGGACACCCATTACTTCTTTGTATGCAGGCTCTCCCTATGTCACTGGCGGGCACTGCTCTCACCCATGGACTGCATTGCTTAAGCTATTGTGTCAATTAAATTACTATCACAGGTACTGACCTCCCCATCAGCGAAGCGATCTACAAGAGTCGCTGCCTCAAAAAGACAGCCAGCATCATCCGAGACCCACATCACCCTGGCCACACTCTCATCACACACACACCATTCCTTCTCTGCCGAGATGCTGCCTGTCCCGCTGTTACCCCAGCTTAGTATGTCCATCTTGAGTTTAAACCATCATCTGCATTTCCGTCATAGACATTTACTATATGTATGTGTATCTATGTATATATGTATGCATATATGTGTATATCCCTATGTATGTAGAGACATATACACACATACACAAATGAATGCATATGCATACATTTGCGTATATGTGTGTATGTGGATATGGATATACACATATATGCACACATATATACATAGATTCATATATATGTTGCAGAAAGTAAGAATTCCACTATTCCGTTTTGGGACATATGACAATAAAACACTCTTGACGCTTGAAATTCAATACGTGAATGAACCTGCAGGAAGCTGTGTCTGTTCCGTGGTCAGACTCACTCGATCTGTACAAGGTGTGGGCATTGTCTCCTTCACATCGCTCAGGCTTTCCTGGAATTCAGCAATTTGACAAAAGATATATTAGATATACTTCAGAAAATATTTCTTTGATCTTAGTTTTAGAGATAGAGCAAGGAAACAGGCCCTTTGGTCCACCAAGTCCACGCTGACCATCGATCAGCCGTTCACACCAGTTCTATGTTATCCCACTTTCCCATTCATCCCCAGCACACTAAGGGTCATTTACACAGGGCCAATTAAATTACAAACCCGCAAGGCTTTGGGATGTGGGAAGAAACTGGAGCACCTGGAGAAAACCCACGTGGTCACATGGAGAACGTACAAACTCTGCACAGACAGCATCTGAAGTCAGGACCAAACCTTGATCTCTGGCACAGTGAGGCAGTAGCTCTACCAGCAGCACCTTCTCCTTATATAGTCAAATTAAATGTTGGTTATCCTAAGACTGAAAACTTAATTTCCAAGAGGTCAATAAGCTTGTTTGAAGATTTAGAAGCATATGGACCAAACGTGGGCAGGTGGAACTAGCTTAGATGGGGCATGTTGGTCAGCATGGGCAAGTTGGGCTGAAGGGCCTGTTCCCATGCTGTGTGGCTGGCTTGCTGAACATCAACTCCAGCCTCTGCCTTATTCATTACCAGTTGCCAAGTACAGCCAACTTATCCCAAGTGTGTAACTGCCTATTGCAGACTTCATAAACTAGGGCCAAATGTAATGAAGGCTGAAGAAGGTCCGACCCAAACCACACATGTCCACGTTCTGCTGAAATGCTGCCTCACCCGCTGAGTTGCTCCAGCATTTTGTGGGTTTTTTTGTAAACCTGCATCTGCAGATCCTTGTGTCTCCAAATGTGATATATCTAGTTTGCTGGTAAAAAGTTGGGTGGCACAGCATTGTGTGGTGAAGTCAGCGAGGCGCAGGTAAAGAACGAGTGTCGAGAGGTACTAAGGCCTGCAAATGAGATTGATGTAGATGTACAAAAAGGTCAGCAGAGAATCGTGCAGCATGGAAACAGGCCTTGCAGTCCAACTTGCCCACGCTGACCAAGATGCACCATCTACACTAGGCCCACCTGTCCACATTTAGTCCATATTCCTCCAAAACTTTTCTATCCATGTACCTGTACCTTTTAAATATTTCTAGTACCTGCCTCAACTATGGCTCTGGCAGCTCGTTCCAGATGCCCACCACCCTGCGTGTGAAAATGTTCTCTCTCCGGTTCCTGTTGAATCTTTCCACTCTCACAACCCAATGTTTTCTTGGTCTTGATTCCTCAACTCTGGGTAAATGACTGTGCATCTACCCTATCTATTCCTCCCATTATTTCACACACCAAGGAGTAAAGCCCTAGCCTGGCCAACATCTCCCTATAGCTCAAGCCCTCATGTTCTGGCAACATACTGTTAAATCTTCTCTGCCCTCTTTCCAGCTTAACGACATCTTTCCGATAGCAGGGAGACCAAAACTGAACACGATACTACACTTGGTGAGGCAAAGAGTCTGTTTCGATGCTGTTTAACATTGTGAAACCCTTATTTTAAACCTTGAATGCGTTCAATGTCCCTTACTTTAAACCTTGAATATTTAGGTTTATTATTGTCATGTGTACCAAGGTACAGTGAAAAGCTTTGTTTTGCATGCTAGCCAATCAGATACATAAATACGATCAACTCATTGCAAGCCTTGATATTCAGTGCCCTTATCACAAGTCATTAGAAAGCTTAGGAACGTTTCCTTAGACAGCTTAGGAAGTTCGACATGTCCCCAACAACTCTCACCACTTCTACAGGGAAGCATTCTATCAGGACGCACCACAGCATGGTTTGGGAACAGCTCCATCCAAGATCGCAAGAAACTGCAGCAAATTGTGGACGCTGCCCAGACCATCACACAAACCAACCTCCCTTCCATTGACTTCATCTACACTTCACACTGCCTCAGCCAAGTCACCAGCATAATCAAGGACCAGTTGCAAGAGCTATAGAAGTGTGAAAACACACACCTCCAGATTCGGGGACAGTTTCCTCCCAGCTATTATCAGACAACTGAGCCATCCTACCACAACCAGAGAGCAGACCTGGTCTCCCATCCACCTCATTGGAGACGCTCGGACTATATTTCATCAGACTTTGCTTGACTTTATCTCGCACTAAACGTTATTCCCTTTATCCTGCATCTCTACACTGTGATATAAAATCATAGAAAATAGGTGCAGGAGTAGGCCATTCAGCCCTTCGAGCCTGCACTGCCATTCAATATGATCATGGCTGATCATCCAACACAGTATCCTGTACCTGCCTTCTCCATACCTCCTGATCCCTTTAGCCACAAGGGCCACATCTAACTCCCTCTTAAGTATAGCCAACGAACTGGCCTCAACTACCTTCTGTGGCAGAGAATTCCACAGATTCACCACTCTCTGTGTGAAAAATGATTTTCTCATCTCGGTCCTAAAAGACTTCCCCCATCCTTAAACGCTGGAGTAACTTCACATCCGCAGTTCCTTCCTACATATTTTGTCTGTACATTGTGTGATTATAATCATGTATAGTCTCTGACACTGACTGGAGAGCAGGCAACAAGAAGGGCCTTGAACGGAAACGTCACCCATTCCTTCTCTCCTGAGATGCTGCCTGTCCCGCTGAGTTACTCCAACATTTTCTGTCTATCCCGCCATTCAATCATGGCTGATCTCTCTCTCTCTCTCTCTCTATCTCTCTATCTCTCCCTCTCGATCTCCCTCTGTCTCTCTCTCTCTCTCTCTCCTCTCTCTGGCCCAACTCCCCCTACTTCACTGTACTCTCTATCTCTCCCTACACCTTCACTGTACCCTCTATCTCTCCTACACCTTCACTGTTCCCTCTACCTCTCCCTACACCTTCACTGTACCCTCTACCTCTCCCTACACCTTCACTGTACCCTCCATCTCTCTCTACACCTTCACTGTACCCTCTATCTCCCCACTACACCTTCACTGTACCCTCTATCTCTCCTACACCTTCACTGTACCCTCTATCTCTCCCTACACCTTCACTGTACCCTCTACCTCTCCCTACACCTTCACTGTACCCTCTATCTCTCTCTACACCTTCACTGTACCCTCTATCTCCCCCTACACCTTCACTGTACCCTCTACCTCTCCCTACACCTTCACTGTACCCTCCATCTCTCTCTACACCTTCACTGTACCCTCTATCTCCCCCCTACACCTTCACTGTACCCTCTATCTCTCCTACACCTTCACTGTACCCTCTACCTCTCCCTACACCTTCACTGTACCCTCTATCTCTCTCTACACCTTCACTGTACCCTCTATCTCCCCCTACACCTTCACTGTCCCCTCTATCTCCCCCTACACCTTCACTGTACCCTCTATCTCCCCCTACACCTTCACTGTACCCTCTCTCCCCTACACCTTCACTGTACCCTCTATCTCCCCCCTACACCTTCACTGTACCCTCTATCTCCCCTACACCTTCACTGTACCCTCTATCTCTCCCTACACCTTCACTGTACCCTCTATCTCCCCTACACCTTCACTGTCCCCTCTATCTCCCCCTACACCTTCACTGTACCCTCTATCTCCCCCTACACCTTCACTGTACCCTCTCTCCCCTACACCTTCACTGTACCCTCTATCTCCCCCCTACACCTTCACTGTACCCTCCATCCCCCCTACACCTTCACTGTACCCTCTATCTCCCCTACACCTTCACTGTACCCTCTATCTCCCCTACACCTTCACTGTACCCTCTATCTCCCCTACACCTTCACTGTACCCTCTATCTCCCCCCTACACCTTCACTGTACCCTCTATCTCCCCTACACCTTCACTGTACCCTCTATCTCTCCCTACACCTTCACTGTACCCTCTATCTCCCCTACACCTTCACTGTACCCTCTATCTCCCCCCTACACCTTCACTGTACCCTCTATCTCCCCCTACACCTTCACTGTACCCTCTATCTCCCTACACCTTCACTGTACCCTCTAACTCCCCCTACACCTTCACTGTGCCCTCTATCTCCCTACACCTTCACTGTACCCTCTATCTCCCCCTACACCTTCACTGTACCCTCTATCTCTCCCTACACCTTCACTGTACCCTCTATCTCCCCTACACCTTCACTGTACCCTCTATCTCCCCTACACCTTCACTGTACCCTCTATCTCCCTTACACCTTCACTGTACCCTCTATCTCCCCCTACACCTTCACTGTACCCTCTATCTCCCCCTACACCTTTACTGTCCCCTCTATCTCTCTCTACACCTTCACTGTACCCTCTATCTCCCCCTACACCTTCACTGTACCCTCTATCTCTCTCTACACCTTCACTGTACCCTCTATCCCCCCTACACCTTCACTGTACCCTCTATCCACCCTACACCTTCACTGTACCCTCTATCCCCCTACACCTTCACTGTACCCTCTATCCCCCTACACCTTCACTGTACCCTCTATCTCCCCTACACCTTCACTGTACCCTCTATCTCCCCTACACCTTCACTGTACCCTCTATCCCCCCTACACCTTCACTGTACCCTCTATCTCCCCAACACCTTCACTGTACCCTCTATCTCCCCCTACACCTTCACTGTACCCTCTATCTCCCCTACACCTTCACTGTACCCTCTATCCCCCCCTACACCTTCACTGTACCCTCTATCCCCCTACACCTTCACTGTACCCTCTATCTCCCCTACACCTTCACTGTACCCTCTATCCCCCCCTACACCTTCACTGTACCCTCTATCTCCCCTACACCTTCACTGTACCCTCTATCCCCCCCCTACACCTTCACTGTACCCTCTATCTCCCCTACACCTTCACTGTACCCTCTATCCCCCCCTACACCTTCACTGTACCCTCTATCTCCCCCCTACACCTTCACTGTACCCTCTATCTCCCCTACACCTTCACTGTACCCTCTATCTCCCCTACACCTTCACTGTACCCTCTATCTCCCCCTACACCTTCACTGTACCCTCTATCTCCCCCTACACCTTCACTGTACCCTCTATCCCCCCCTACACCTTCACTGTACCCTCTATCCCCCCTACACCTTCACTGTACCCTCTATCCCCCCCTACACCTTCACTGTACCCTCTATCCCCCCTACACCTTCACTGTACCCTCTATCCCCCCTACACCTTCACTGTACCCTCTATCCCCCCTACACCTTCACTGTACCCTCTATCCCCCCTACACCTTCACTGTACCCTCTATCTCCCCTACACCTTCACTGTACCCTCTATCTCTCTCTACACCTTCACTGTACCCTCTATCCCCCCTACACCTTCACTGTACCCTCTATCTCTCTCTACACCTTCACTGTACCCTCTATCCCCCCTACACCTTCACTGTACCCTCTATCTCTCTCTACACCTTCACTGTACCCTCTATCCCCCCTACACCACTGTACCCTCTATCTCCCCTACACCTTCACTGTACCCTCTATCTCTCTCTACACCTTCACTGTACCCTCTATCCCCCCCTACAACTTCACTGTACCCTCTATCTCCCCTACACCTTCACTGTACCCTCTATCTCTCTCTACACCTTCACTGTACCCTCTATCCCCCCTACACCTTCACTGTACCCTCTATCTCCCCTACACCTTCACTGTACCCTCTATCTCTCTCTACACCTTCACTGTACCCTCTATCCCCCCTACACCTTCACTGTACCCTCTATCTCCCCCTACACCTTCACTGTACCCTCTATCCCCCTACACCTTCACTGTACCCTCTATCCCCCTACACCTTCACTGTACCCTCTATCTCTCTCTACACCTTCACTGTACCCTCTATCTCCCCCCTACACCTTCACTGTACCCTCTATCTCTCCCTACACCTTCACTGTACCCTCTATCCCCCTACACCTTCACTGTACCCTCTATCCCCCTACACCTTCACTGTACCCTCTATCCCCCTACACCTTCACTGTACCCTCTATCTCCCCCTACACCTTCACTGTACCCTCTATCCCCCTACACCTTCACTGTACCCTCTATCTCTCTCTACACCTTCACTGTACCCTCTATCTCTCTCTACACCTTCACTGTACCCTCTATCCCCCCTACACCTTCACTGTACCCTCTATCCCCCCTACACCTTCACTGTACCCTCTATCTCTCCCTACACCTTCACTGTACCCTCTATCCCCCCTACACCTTCACTGTACCCTCTATCCCCCCTACACCTTCACTGTACCCTCTATCTCTCCCTACACCTTCACTGTACCCTCTATCCCCCCCTACACCTTCACTGTACCCTCTATCTCCCCTACACCTTCACTGTGCCCTCTATCTCCCCTACACCTTCACTGTACCCTCTATCCCCCCTACACCTTCACTGTACCCTCTATCCCCCCCTACACCTTCACTGTACCCTCTATCTCTCCCTACACCTTCACTGTACCCTCTATCTGCCCTACACCTTCACTGTACCCTCTATTGTCCCCCTACACCTTCACTGTACCCTCTATCTCTCCCTACACCTTCACTGTACCCTCTATCTCCCCTACACCTTCACTGTACCCTCTATCTCTCTCTACACCTTCACTGTACCCTCTATCTCCCCTACACCTTCACTGTACCCTCTATCTCCCCTACACCTTCACTGTACCCTCTCTCCCCCTACACCTTCACTGTACCCTCTATCTCCCCTACACCTTCACTGTACCCTCTATCCCCCCTACACCTTCACTGTACCCTCTATCTCCCCCTACACCTTCACTGTACCCTCTATCTCCCCTACACCTTCACTGTCCCCTCTATCCCCCTACACCTTCACTGTACCCTCTATCTCCCCTACACCTTCACTGTACCCTCTATCCCCCCTACACCTTCACTGTACCCTCTATCTCCCCTACACCTTCACTGTACCCTCTATCCCCCTACACCTTCACTGTACCCTCTATCCCCCCCTACACCTTCACTGTACCCTCTATCTCCCCTACACCTTCACTGTACCCTCTCTCCCCCTACACCTTCACTGTACCCTCTATCTCCCCTACACCTTCACTGTCCCCTCTATCCCCCTACACCTTCACTGTACCCTCTATCTCCCCTACACCTTCACTGTACCCTCTATCCCCCCTACACCTTCACTGTACCCTCTATCTCCCCCTACACCTTCACTGTACCCTCTATCTCCCCTACACCTTCACTGTCCCCTCTATCCCCCTACACCTTCACTGTACCCTCTATCTCCCCTACACCTTCACTGTACCCTCTATCCCCCCTACACCTTCACTGTACCCTCTATCTCCCCTACACCTTCACTGTACCCTCTATCCCCCTACACCTTCACTGTACCCTCTATCCCCCCCTACACCTTCACTGTACCCTCTATCTCCCCTACACCTTCACTGTACCCTCTATCTCCCCCTACACCTTCACTGTACCCTCTATCTCCCCTACACCTTCACTGTACCCTCTATCTCCCTACACCTTCACTGTACCCTCTATCTCCCCTACACCTTCACTGTACCCTCTATCTCCCCTACACCTTCACTGTACCCTCTATCTCCCCTACACCTTCACTGTACCCTCTATCTCCCCTACACCTTAACTGTACCCTCTATCTCCCCTACACCTTCACTGTACCCTCTATCCCCTACACCTTCACTGTACCCTCTATCTCCCCTACACCTTCACTGTACCCTCTATCCCCCCCTACACCTTCACTGTACCCTCTATCCCCCCTGCACCTTCACTGTACCCTCTATCCCCCCTACACCTTCACTGTACCCTCTATCTCCCCCTACACCTTCACTGTACCCTCTATCTCCCCTACACCTTCACTGTACCCTCTATCTCTCCCTACACCTTCACTGTACCCTCTATCTCCCCTACACCTTCACTGTACCCTCTATCTCCCCTACACCTTCACTGTACCCTCTATCTCCCCTACACCTTCACTGTACCCTCTATCTCCCCTACACCTTCACTGTACCCTCTATCTCCCCTACACCTTCACTGTACCCTCTATCCCCCCCTACACCTTCACTGTACCCTCTATCTCCCCTACACCTTCACTGTACCCTCTATCCCCCCCTACACCTTCACTGTACCCTCTATCCCCCCTGCACCTTCACTGTACCCTCTATCTCCCCCTACACCTTCACTGTACCCTCTATCCCCCCCTACACCTTCACTGTACCCTCTATCCCCCCTGCACCTTCACTGTACCCTCTATCCCCCCCCTACACCTTCACTGTACCCTCTATCTCCCCTACACCTTCACTGTACCCTCTATCCCCCCCTACACCTTCACTGTACCCTCTATCCCCCCCTACACCTTCACTGTACCCTCTATCTCCCCTATACCTTCACTGTACCCTCTATCTCTCCCTACACCTTCACTGTACCCTCTATCTCTCCCTACACCTTCACTGTACCCTCTATCTCCCCTACACCTTCACTGTACCCTCTATCCCCCCCTACACCTTCACTGTACCCTCTATCTCCCCTACACCTTCACTGTACCCTCTATCTCCCCTACACCTTCACTGTACCCTCTATCCCCCCCTACACCTTCACTGTACCCTCTATCCCCCCTGCACCTTCACTGTACCCTCTATCCCCCCTACACCTTCACTGTACCCTCTATCTCCCCTACACCTTCACTGTACCCTCTATCTCCCCTACACCTTCACTGTACCCTCTATCTCCCCTACACCTTCACTGTACCCTCTATCTCCCCTACACCTTCACTGTACCCTCTATCTCCCCTACACCTTCACTGTACCCTCTATCTCCCCTACACCTTCACTGTACCCTCTATCCCCCTACACCTTCACTGTACCCTCTATCTCCCCTACACCTTCACTGTACCCTCTATCCCCCTACACCTTCACTGTACCCTCTATCTCCCCTACACCTTCACTGTACCCTCTATCCCCCCTACACCTTCACTGTACCCTCTATCCCCCCCTACACCTTCACTGTACCCTCTATCTCCCCTACACCTTCACTGTACCCTCTATCCCCCTACACCTTCACTGTACCCTCTATCTCCCCTACACCTTCACTGTACCCTCTATCTCCCCTACACCTTCACTGTACCCTCTATCCCCCTACACCTTCACTGTACCCTCTATCCCCCTACACCTTCACTGTACCCTCTATCTCCCCTACACCTTCACTGTACCTTCTATCTCCCCTACACCTTCACTGTACCCTCTATCCCCCTACACCTTCACTGTACCCTCTATCCCCCTACACCTTCACTGTACCCTCTATCTCCCCTACACCTTCACTGTACCCTCTATCTCCCCTACACCTTCACTGTACCCTCTATCCCCCCTACACCTTCACTGTACCCTCTATCTCCCCTACACCTTCACTGTACCCTCTATCTCTCTCTACACCTTCACTGTACCCTCTATCCCCCCTACACCTTCACTGTACCCTCTATCTCCCCTACACCTTCACTGTACCCTCTATCTCCCCTACACCTTCACTGTACCCTCTATCTCCCCCTACACCTTCACTGTACCCTCTATCTCCCCCTACACCTTCACTGTACCCTCTATCCCCCCCTACACCTTCACTGTACCCTCTATCCCCCCTACACCTTCACTGTACCCTCTATCCCCCCTACACCTTCACTGTACCCTCTATCCCCCCTACACCTTCACTGTACCCTCTATCCCCCCTACACCTTCACTGTACCCTCTATCCCCCCTACACCTTCACTGTACCCTCTATCCCCCCTACACCTTCACTGTACCCTCTATCTCTCTCTACACCTTCACTGTACCCTCTATCTCTCTCTACACCTTCACTGTACCCTCTATCCCCCCTACACCTTCACTGTACCCTCTATCTCTCTCTACACCTTCACTGTACCCTCTATCCCCCCTACACCTTCACTGTACCCTCTATCTCTCTCTACACCTTCACTGTACCCTCTATCCCCCCTACACCTTCACTGTACCCTCTATCTCCCCTACACCTTCACTGTACCCTCTATCTCTCTCTACACCTTCACTGTACCCTCTATCCCCCCTACACCTTCACTGTACCCTCTATCTCCCCTACACCTTCACTGTACCCTCTATCTCCCCTACACCTTCACTGTACCCTCTATCTCCCCCTACACCTTCACTGTACCCTCTATCCCCCTACACCTTCACTGTACCCTCTATCCCCCTACACCTTCACTGTACCCTCTATCTCTCTCTACACCTTCACTGTACCCTCTATCCCCCCTACACCTTCACTGTACCCTCTATCTCCCCCTACACCTTCACTGTACCCTCTATCCCCCTACACCTTCACTGTACCCTCTATCCCCCTACACCTTCACTGTACCCTCTATCTCTCTCTACACCTTCACTGTACCCTCTATCTCTCTCTACACCTTCACTGTACCCTCTATCTCCCCCCTACACCTTCACTGTACCCTCTATCTCCCCCTACACCTTCACTGTACCCTCTATCCCCCTACACCTTCACTGTACCCTCTATCCCCCTACACCTTCACTGTACCCTCTATCTCTCTCTACACCTTCACTGTACCCTCTATCCCCCCTACACCTTCACTGTACCCTCTATCTCCCCTACACCTTCACTGTACCCTCTATCCCCCCTACACCTTCACTGTACCCTCTATCTCCCCTACACCTTCACTGTACCTCTATCCCCCTACACCTTCACTGTACCCTCTATCTCCCCTACACCTTCACTGTACCCTCTATCCCCCTACACCTTCACTGTACCCTCTATCTCCCCTACACCTTCACTGTACCCTCTATCTCTCTCTACACCTTCACTGTACCCTCTATCTCCCCCTGCACCTTCACTGTACCCTCTATCCCCCTACACCTTCACTGTACCCTCTATCTCTCTCTACACCTTCACTGTACCCTCTATCTCTCTCTACACCTTCACTGTACCCTCTATCCCCCCTACACCTTCACTGTACCCTCTATCCCCCCTACACCTTCACTGTACCCTCTATCTCTCCCTACACCTTCACTGTACCCTCTATCCCCCCTACACCTTCACTGTACCCTCTATCCCCCCCTACACCTTCACTGTACCCTCTATCTCTCCCTACACCTTCACTGTACCCTCTACCCCCCCCTACACCTTCACTGTACCCTCTATCTCCCCTACACCTTCACTGTGCCCTCTATCTCCCCTGCACCTTCACTGTACCCTCTATCCCCCCTACACCTTCACTGTACCCTCTATCCCCCCCTACACCTTCACTGTACCCTCTATCTCCCCTACACCTTCACTGTGCCCTCTATCTCCCCTACACCTTCACTGTACCCTCTATCCCCCCTACACCTTCACTGTACCCTCTATCCCCCCCTACACCTTCACTGTACCCTCTATCTCCCCCTACACCTTCACTGTACCCTCTATCTCCCCTACACCTTCACTGTACCCTCTATCTCTCCCTACACCTTCACTGTACCCTCTATCTCCCCTACACCTTCACTGTACCCTCTATTGTCCCCCTACACCTTCACTGTACCCTCTATCTCTCCCTACACCTTCACTGTACCCTCTATCTCCCCTACACCTTCACTGTACCCTCTATCTCTCTCTACACCTTCACTGTACCCTCTATCTCCCCTACACCTTCACTGTACCCTCTATCTCCCCTACACCTTCACTGTACCCTCTATCTCCCCCTACACCTTCACTGTACCCTCTATCTCCCCTACACCTTCACTGTCCCCTCTATCCCCCTACACCTTCACTGTACCCTCTATCTCCCCTACACCTTCACTGTACCCTCTATCCCCCCTACACCTTCACTGTACCCTCTATCTCCCCCTACACCTTCACTGTACCCTCTATCTCCCCTACACCTTCACTGTCCCCTCTATCCCCCTACACCTTCACTGTACCCTCTATCCCCCCTACACCTTCACTGTACCCTCTATCCCCCCTACACCTTCACTGTACCCTCTATCTCCCCTACACCTTCACTGTACCCTCTATCTCCCCTACACCTTCACTGTACCCTCTATCCCCCTACACCTTCACTGTACCCTCTATCTCCCCTACACCTTCACTGTACCCTCTATCTCTCTCTACACCTTCACTGTACCCTCTATCTCCCCCTGCACCTTCACTGTACCCTCTATCCCCCTACACCTTCACTGTACCCTCTATCTCTCTCTACACCTTCACTGTACCCTCTATCTCTCTCTACACCTTCACTGTACCCTCTATCCCCCCTACACCTTCACTGTACCCTCTATCCCCCCTACACCTTCACTGTACCCTCTATCTCTCCCTACACCTTCACTGTACCCTCTATCCCCCCTACACCTTCACTGTACCCTCTATCCCCCCCTACACCTTCACTGTACCCTCTATCTCTCCCTACACCTTCACTGTACCCTCTACCCCCCCCTACACCTTCACTGTACCCTCTATCTCCCCTACACCTTCACTGTGCCCTCTATCTCCCCTACACCTTCACTGTACCCTCTATCCCCCCTACACCTTCACTGTACCCTCTATCCCCCCCTACACCTTCACTGTACCCTCTATCTCCCCTACACCTTCACTGTGCCCTCTATCTCCCCTACACCTTCACTGTACCCTCTATCCCCCCTACACCTTCACTGTACCCTCTATCTCCCCCTACACCTTCACTGTACCCTCTATCTCCCCTACACCTTCACTGTACCCTCTATCTCTCCCTACACCTTCACTGTACCCTCTATCTCCCCTACACCTTCACTGTACCCTCTATTGTCCCCCTACACCTTCACTGTACCCTCTATCTCTCCCTACACCTTCACTGTACCCTCTATCTCCCCTACACCTTCACTGTACCCTCTATCTCTCTCTACACCTTCACTGTACCCTCTATCTCCCCTACACCTTCACTGTACCCTCTATCTCCCCTACACCTTCACTGTACCCTCTATCTCCCCCTACACCTTCACTGTACCCTCTATCTCCCCTACACCTTCACTGTCCCCTCTATCCCCCTACACCTTCACTGTACCCTCTATCTCCCCTACACCTTCACTGTACCCTCTATCCCCCCTACACCTTCACTGTACCCTCTATCTCCCCCTACACCTTCACTGTACCCTCTATCTCCCCTACACCTTCACTGTCCCCTCTATCCCCCTACACCTTCACTGTACCCTCTATCTCCCCTACACCTTCACTGTACCCTCTATCCCCCCTACACCTTCACTGTACCCTCTATCTCCCCTACACCTTCACTGTACCCTCTATCTCCCCTACACCTTCACTGTACCCTCTATCCCCCTACACCTTCACTGTACCCTCTATCTCCCCTACACCTTCACTGTACCCTCTATCTCTCTCTACACCTTCACTGTACCCTCTATCTCCCCCTGCACCTTCACTGTACCCTCTATCCCCCTACACCTTCACTGTACCCTCTATCTCTCTCTACACCTTCACTGTACCCTCTATCTCTCTCTACACCTTCACTGTACCCTCTATCCCCCCTACACCTTCACTGTACCCTCTATCCCCCCTACACCTTCACTGTACCCTCTATCTCTCCCTACACCTTCACTGTACCCTCTATCCCCCCTACACCTTCACTGTACCCTCTATCCCCCCCTACACCTTCACTGTACCCTCTATCTCTCCCTACACCTTCACTGTACCCTCTACCCCCCCCTACACCTTCACTGTACCCTCTATCTCCCCTACACCTTCACTGTGCCCTCTATCTCCCCTACACCTTCACTGTACCCTCTATCCCCCCTACACCTTCACTGTACCCTCTATCCCCCCCTACACCTTCACTGTACCCTCTATCTCCCCTACACCTTCACTGTGCCCTCTATCTCCCCTACACCTTCACTGTACCCTCTATCCCCCCCTACACCTTCACTGTACCCTCTATCCCCCCCTACACCTTCACTGTACCCTCTATCTCCCCCTACACCTTCACTGTACCCTCTATCTCCCCTACACCTTCACTGTACCCTCTATCTCTCCCTACACCTTCACTGTACCCTCTATCTCCCCTACACCTTCACTGTACCCTCTATTGTCCCCCTACACCTTCACTGTACCCTCTATCTCTCCCTACACCTTCACTGTACCCTCTATCTCCCCTACACCTTCACTGTACCCTCTATCTCTCTCTACACCTTCACTGTACCCTCTATCTCCCCTACACCTTCACTGTACCCTCTATCTCCCCTACACCTTCACTGTACCCTCTATCTCCCCCTACACCTTCACTGTACCCTCTATCTCCCCTACACCTTCACTGTCCCCTCTATCCCCCTACACCTTCACTGTACCCTCTATCTCCCCTACACCTTCACTGTACCCTCTATCCCCCCTACACCTTCACTGTACCCTCTATCTCCCCCTACACCTTCACTGTACCCTCTATCTCCCCTACACCTTCACTGTCCCCTCTATCCCCCTACACCTTCACTGTACCCTCTATCTCCCCTACACCTTCACTGTACCCTCTATCCCCCCTACACCTTCACTGTACCCTCTATCTCCCCTACACCTTCACTGTACCCTCTATCCCCCTACACCTTCACTGTACCCTCTATCCCCCCCTACACCTTCACTGTACCCTCTATCTCCCCTGCACCTTCACTGTACCCTCTATCTCCCCTACACCTTCACTGTACCCTCTATCTCTCCCTACACCTTCACTGTACCCTCTATCCCCCCCTACACCTTCACTGTACCCTCTATCCCCCCCTACACCTTCACTGTCCCCTCTATCCCCCCTACACCTTCACTGTACCCTCTATCCCCCCCTACACCTTCACTGTACCCTCTATCTCCCCTACACCTTCACTGTACCCTCTATCTCTCCTACACCTTCACTGTACCCTCTATCTCTCCCTACACCTTCACTGTACCCTCTATCCCCCCCTACACCTTCACTGTACCCTCTATCCCCCCCTACACCTTCACTGTACCCTCTATCTCTCCCTACACCTTCACTGTCCCCTCTATCCCCCCCTGGTACAAGTGACAATGAGGTGACGTGGAACTATATTCGGCGCCCATGACTACAAGCCGTGTGCGGGAGTGTGAAGCGGCCGCGGCGGGTTATCGGGGACTCATCACCGGGTGAAGCGCCGCCGCCTCCGACCTCCCGCCGCCGCATCGCCGCCGCCGCCGCCGCCGCCACTTCCGGCCTCCCCGCGCTCCACCCCCACTGATCCACTTCCGGCTGGCCCCGTAATACAGTTCCGCCCCCAAGTACAAAACGTCCCAGAATCAGAGCATACATAGCTTCTCGTTTTATTTTTATTAGCAGCGGACTCGCTGTATTGCCACCTCTCCTCCTTTACCTCCCTCCCCATCCCCGATTCTCCGCCTAAGGGGCTGCGAGGGGATGAAACCTCCCGCCGGACGGATGAGGAGCAGCACAGGGGCGCCGCGCTCCGGCGGAGTGATACCTGACCTGTGTGACCCAGCGGGGGGAAATACAACAGAATAACAAGATAGCTAACACACCGATGGCCTGGGTGTGTCAGATATGGAAGGATACGCGTTGGGATTCGTGCTTGGGGGTTTGAGCGGGCGTGTGAACGCTGTTTATTGCTCGTTGTTGAGACGCACTATATTCCCAGGGCGGAGGCGCGGCGGCTGCTGCGGCGGGGGGGGGGGCTGTGATGGGGCGGTCGCCATGGCAACGCGTCAGGTGGAGGAGATGCACTTGTTGCTCTGGGCTGCAGGGAGACAGGAGACAAGATCGCAGCAGGAAGGGGGAAAGGGGACAATATAGCCCAACTGAGAATGCAATAGCAACCAGCACGTGTTTGGCTGCTTAGTCTGCCGCCTGGGGGCCAGTTGCCCTGCATTTAGGAGCTGACCAACCAGATTTATATTGCATTAAAAATAACCCACCAAAGAACACAACACCCCAGGATCATCAAAGTCGTTTTCAATCAAAGGTCAGCAGTCAAAATTGTTCCAGACTCCCACAGCCAGTTATCGTGCATGGAAGTACTTTCCACTTTACCCTCAACTCCAGCAGACGTTTGTAAAAGTTCAACAACAATATATACCGTATATATATATATATATATACACATCTATACATCTAAATGAACTGATGCTTCAGACTGGGTGAAAGGTTTGCGTGCGGATTGAAGATGGAAGGCAGTGTGCTGGCCAGCAGATACAAAGTGAAGTCGTCCATCAACCTGATGGGGGGTTCGGCAGAAAAGAAGAAGGTCAAGAAAAAGGGAGCGAAAGAAAAGAAGGATTCCTGTAAAATAAGAAGAAATTCTTCAAGTACGCCATCAACCTCAGATGAGATTGTAATGGGTAGGGTAAATAATATTTGATTAGGGATATCAACCCACCCCAAACACCCCTTTCCAATTCATTCCAACCCTGCTGCTGAAACTATAATCCAGGCTTTTTGTTACCACGGATTTAGCTATGCTAATATTGAATCTTCTGAGTGTTCTCTTTATATTACTTTCTCTAAGTTCATGATTCAATGGTTCTTTATTATCATGTGTACTGAAGTACCCCAAAATGTTCCTGTTGCATACAGTTTGGTAAATTATTACCTTGCATACTACGACGGCACGGTGGCGCAGCGGTAGAGTTGCTGCCTCACAGCGCCAGAGACCCGGGTTCGATCCTGACTACGGGTGCTGTCTGAACGGAGTTTGTACGTTCTCACCGTGACCTGCCTGGGTTTTCACTGGAAACTCTGGATTCCTCCCACACTCCAAAGATGTACGGGGCAATTGGCATGGTAACATTGTAAATTGTCCCTAGAGTGTAGGATAGTGTTAGTGTACGGTGATGGCTGGGCGGCACAGACTTGGTGGGCCGAAGGGCCTGTTTCCGCGCTGTAGCACTAAACCAAAAAAATAAGCACAATCCCAGATTCAGTACAAAGTGTATAGAAATAGCCCATTGAGACCGATATACAAGAGTGGCCAGGTTTGGCGCCATTTTCAAAGTCCAAGCTGTTGCTGGCCATGAAAGCCCGTTGCACCCACCGCCTCCATCCGGTCATCCCTCACCTCACCCAGCTATCATTCAGCCTTTGTGCGCTTGGGGCTCCTCCTGCAGCTGCCCTTGACAACCGTCGCCAACTCCCCCCACCCTCCTCTCCAGGTGAGCAGGGGCCGGGCTCGAAGGCTTCCCTCCTCAGGTCCTTCTAAATGCTGTTGACCGCATACTGACTTGCATCAAATCCCATTCCCCCTAGTGCTGGCTGACTCGCATTTGCTCCTCAATAAATAATGCTTTGATTATAAATTTCAAACCTTTGCTTGCAAATTGCTCTCTGATCTCACTCTTCCCTGTGTCTGTAGTTGCCAGCAGCCATTTAATCTCCTGATGCGTGCTAGGCATTAGTTCTCACCTCTTAGTGATTGCTAAATTTAATGACTCATTCACTACTATGCCTTTTGCTGCCAAGGCTTTTGTGTTTCTGGCCTAAACATCTCCACCTAAAAAGCTGTCATCTTGTCATTTACCCACTATAGCTCGCGATCGGTTATGGTTTGCTCTCGTTCCTCGAGTCATAGAGTCATGCAGCATGGCTTTTCTGCCTTACTCAACCATGCCGACCCAGATCCCCCATCCATTCTGGTTCCATTTGCCCACGTTTGGCCCATATCCCTCTAAATCATGTGTAGGAAGGAACTGCAGGTGCTGGTTTACACCGAAGATAGACTCAAAATCCTGGAGTAACTCAGCAGGTCAGGCAGCATCTCTGGAGAAAAGGAATAGGTGACGTTTCAGGTCAAGATGAAGAAGGGTCTCGACCTGAAATGTCACCTATTCTTTTTCTCCAGAGATGCTGCCGGACCTGCTGAGTTACTCCAGCATTTTGTGTCTATCTTCCTTCTGAACAATTCCTATCCCTGTACATGTCCAAGTGTCTTTCAAAAGCTGTTTATAGTACCTGCCTCAACCTCCTCTGCCAGCTCGTTCCATATGCCCACCTCCATCTGTGTGAAAAACCCCTCTTGTTTGTATTACATCTTGCCTTTCCCACCTAATGCATACATCCTCTTGCGGTGACCTGAAACCTGAGGCAGTGTTCCTCGACCTTTTAGTTGCCAAACAGAACAGGATCCCTAACTGGCATAGGACACCTTTAATGTTGCGATCATGTTGGTTCTATTTTTCACTGCTATCTTTGCGTATATGAGCTAGAAATTAAATGAAAATGTACATATTAGGGTGTTATTGAATAATCCTAAACTTTCCCTATTGAGTGCAGATAACAATTTTTTTTAAATGGCGCAGCGGTAGAGTTGCTGCTCTACAGCACCAGAGACCCGGGTATGATTCTGGCTGCGCTTGCTGACTGTACGGAGTTTGCATGTTCTCCCCGTGACCGCATGGGTTTTCCGGGGTGTCCAGTTTCCTCCCACATTCCAAAGACATTCAGGTTTGTAGGCTAATTGGCTTTGGTAAAAATTGTAAATTGTCCCTAGTGTGTTGGCTAGAACTAGTGAAGGAGTGATCACTGGTTGGCGTGGACCTGGTGGGTGAAGGACCTGTTTCCACGCCGTTTCTCTAAACCAAACTAAACTAAAAAGAAAGATAGACACAAAATGTTGGAGTAACTCAGTGGGACAGGCAGCAACTCTAGATAGGAATGGACGACATTTTGGGTTGAGACCCTTCTTCAGTCTGATCCCTTCCACTTCTTTCTCTCCCTCTGGCTTTACATTTCACACCTGTTCTCTCCTTATCTGACACCTTTTGTCTCCTTTTCATCTCTGATCCACCCATCTGCCAAATAAACCCGGATCCTTTCTTAAGACTTTTCCACCAGAGATGCTGCCTGAATGACTGAGTTACTCCAGCACTGTGTGTTTCTTTTCGTATAATCCAGCACTTGCAGTTGTTGTTTCTCCTCTTCATGCTTTGCCCCACACCCACCTCATATGCCACTTTCTCAACTCCCCCGCCTCCCTAGGCTAAAGATGGATCCTGGCCCAAAATGGTACCCATCCATGTCCTTCAGAGATGCCTGACCCACTGAGTTAATCTCGCACTTTGTGTGTTTGATTGGAAACCAGCACCTGCAGTACCTTGTGCCTACAAGGCATTAATCATGCAATTCAAGCCAGATTATTTTAGATGAGCCAAAATGTATTCCAGTAGAGGGCACTCTATGATTAGAAAATATAACAGAACAGTCTTGACTGGAACTGCAATAACTATTCTCGGGTATCTGGGTATGATGCAGAGCTTTGCAGACTCACAGAGTTGATGCAGCATCTCAGGTCAAAAGCTTTTTGTATTTGGCGGTTGAATTACAAAACTCAGAAGGGTGGAGCAGTGGTAGAGCCGCAGCATTGCAGTGTCAGAGACCCGGATGCGATCCTGACTTCGGGTGCTGTCAGCGTGGAGTTTGCATGTTCTCCCTGTGACCGTGAGAGTTTTCTCCAGGTGCTCCGATTTCCTCCCAATTCCCAAAGACATTTGTAGATTAATTGGCTGCTGGCAATTGCCTCCAGTGTGTTGGGAGTGGGAAAGTGGGATAACATAGAACTAGTGTGAACGGGTGACCAATTGTCGGTGTGAACTCGGTGGGCCAAAGGGCCTTGTTTCCATGCTGTGTCTACAAACTCTAAACTCTAAAAGTGAGTTTGCAGGTTCAATCTCAGTTACTTTTTATAAACTTTTACCTTTTAAGTACATATTCTTGTACACGATGGAACACCTGCCTTGCCTTGTAAAACATTATGATTAGTTTCACGCCTGTAAATTCCCCCATTGTTATAAGTGTTTGACTTTAATGTCATCTGGGGACACACTCAGCTGTCCATAAAAAGGATTTACTGTTCACTAAAACACTGATTCAGATGGGTGTTCGCAGGGAATTCAAATAGGTTGCCTGATTACTTTTTCATCAGGATGTGGAGGCAAAGGCTCCCACTTGAGAGAAAATTAGGAAATAATGGAAGTTAAAATGGCAGCACGGCAGCACAAGATCATAGTGTAAATAATTAGAACATAGAACAGTACAGCACAGGAACGGGCTCTTCGTCCACAATATCTGTGGTAAACCTGATGCCAAGATCAACACTTATCTCCCCGCACGTAATACATAGCCCTCCATTCCCGCCTATCCAAAAGCCTCAAATGCCACTATTGTATGCTTCAACCACAACCCCCCCAGCAGCACATTCCAGGCACTCACCACCCTCTGTGTAAAAACTTGCCCCACACATCTACTTTAAACATTGCCCCTCTCACCTTAAAGCTATGCCCTCTATTTTCCCTTGCTGGGGAAAAAGGTTCTCGCTGTCTACCCCGTCTGTGCCTCTTGAGTAATAGTATGTGCAAATTCGTCCATTGACTCACTACACACCTATTTCCTGATTTCATTAATGTCGTTTTGGTATTCAGAATTTAAAATGTTCAGCGAGTAAAACTGACCTATGACAACAATTATCCAAATCTTTAATAATAAGCCCATTTAATTTAAATTAATAAGCCCATTAATTGTTGCAGGAAAGTTCAGAACTTTGTTTATTTTAGAGAAACAGCATAGAAACGGGCCCTTCAGCCTAACGAGTCCGTGCCCACCAGTGATCACCCATTGGCTAATTCTATCCTACACACTAGGGACTATTTACCGAAACCAATTAAATTACAAACCTGTCGGTCCTTGGGATGTGGGATGAAACTGGAGCATCTGGAGAAAACCCACGCATTAACAGGGTAAACTCCACACAGAGAGCACCTGTGTTCAGGATGGAACCCAGGTCTCTGGCACTGAGAGGTAGCAACTCTGCCACTGTGCCACCCCTGAGCTATTGTAATAGCCTGATCCTTTTAATATTAGTCAGCCTTCACCCTGAAACAAATTGGTGCTTCCTTACCACTGTGGACCGAGCTTGCTTCTAATAATGTATGTCAGTAAATCAAACTCCTCAAAACACTGTTTAGTTTTTGTTTTTTTAATCCATCACTGCCATGCAGCTAATATTTCCTGTTTCTGCAGCTCATAAACGAGGGAAAAGTATCAAGCTCCATGCTTCTAAAGCTTCTAAAGCATCTCCGGGCGTTGAGAAATCAACTATTCAAGGGGGTACCAAGCCTTGTTCAGAACCGATGGAGAACAGTGATAAATCTGACAGAGATGGAGATCAGGCCGAAGCATCCTCCATTTGCTCCATAGACCAACTCGCTACCTCCGTAAACGAGTCCCTACGCTGGGATGGAATCCTGGAAGACCCCGTGGCGGAAGAGGAAAGGATCAAACTTTACAAATTAAACCGGCAGCTGAGATACCTGGCAGCCCAGAACACCACGCGCAAGGAGATCCAGTTCTGCCAAAAGGACTTCTCCGACTCTCAGTCTCAGAAGGAGAATCCATACATCATCACCAGCAAAATGTACCAGCAACTATCCTCACAGGATCACGCCAACTCTTACTTTATGGGCCAAAGCACCTGAAGTCCCCAGTGCAATGAAGTTAATGCAGCCAGAGTCAGACGCACTACTCCTCCAATCTTCTACTGTTCTTGATAGTTAGAAAGCTATATATATTAACGTGAATTGGGTTTATAATTCCAGTCCCGCATGATGGTTTTCCCAAACACTTGAACAAGATCTTAAATTGTATCAACCACTGTTCAACTTGGTTGAGCGGCATATTGTTTTATATTTCCCTTTTCAGGTTCAAAATTGAAATAGTCTGGATAGGATGTGAGTATTGTGGTATTGTGAGTAATTTTAAACAAAGTGATTAAATCTGATTGAGTTTCTGATTTTGGAGAAAATAAGATCCGTGCCTCTAAAGTGGCCACTCTGGGCTTTTATTCCAATTATCAGCACAAAATGGGTAAAATGTTTAATGCAATAACCAGTGCCGTCTGTTCGATTTTTATTTCCACCCTCCCTGTTAATTCAAACTTGATCTATTTGAACAGATGTGTGTAATTGATCACCCAGGACTCTTGCCATCGTCCTGTTCTTTAGCGAGAGACTTGTGAAATGGTGATAATCTGATTTTAAGGTGGAGTAAAGTCTCATCTTCTCATGTTCACCCATTTACGTTATGGATCCTCTCACCGGCAGGCACAGTATCAGCTTATTTGCAACATGCGGGTCACAGGATCAGCAATCAAAGGCTCCCACATATCACCCGTATGCTCTTGCAATAGCCCTTAACGTTTAGTGACTGCTAAACAACGAGATCAGCTCTGCAACTTCTCTCAAACAAGGTGATCAAGGTGATCAAGCTAGGGAGTAACTGCTCCAAGGTGGTGTGAAGCCACATGGTTATCCCCACACAACTCCGAATGGCCAACCCATAAACCATTTATTTAAGAAGGAACTACAGATGCTGGAAAACCGAAGGTAGACAAAAGTGCTGGAGAAACTCAGCATCTATGGAGCGAAGGAAATAGGCAACGTTTCTGGCTGAAACCAAAAGGAAATAGGCAACGTTGCCTATTTCTTCACTCCATAGATGCTGCCTCACCTGCTGAGTTTCTCCAACACTTCTGTCGACCATAAACCATTTGCAGTGCTTTGAACTAGATTCTCCTCCTAAATAGCACGATCAATTTTAATAGAACCATAGAAAATAGGTGCAGGAGAAGGCCATTCGGCCATTCGAGCCAGCACCGCCATTCATTGCGATCATGGCTGATCGTCCCCAATCAATAACCCGTGCCTACCTTCTCCCCATATACCTTGATTCCACTAGCCCCTAGAGCTCTATCTAACTCTCTTAAATCCATCCAGTGATTTGGCCTCCACTGCCCTCTGTGGCAGGGAATAATGGAGAAGGTTTAACCAAATTCACATGACAACTCATCAACAACCAACTCCGAGTGAGAGGGTGGGGTAGTGTCGATTAAAGCGATGACTTGTAGGATTTAAATAATCTTCTGTTGACAGTAATTTAAGTTAGTGAATATAGTAATTTGTAATCCCGTTTTTCATTTGCTGTATTTAAAATTATAAATCCCAAATCATTTGCAACTTTTGAACATGAACAAAAAATCTCTCACCCAAGTTATTTTCATAAGTTGCACACGACTGTTGTACAGAACTGTTAGAAAAGCTCAACTTGATTTAATAATTGAAAATAGAACATTTGATATACTCAGTGGGTCAGCCAGCATTTGGAGAATCAGAATGTTGTTTCAAGCCAGTGGCCTTTCATTGGTGGGGGGGTGGTGCGGCTGGGAGGAGATCTTGATGAAAGGTCAGGGATGAGGAAGATTAGTTTGGACTTCAGACTTCAGAGATATAGCACGGAGGCAGGCCCTTTGGCCCACCGACTCTGCACCGACCAGCGATCACCTCATACATTAGCACTATCCTACACACACTAGGGATATTTTACAATATTACCAAAGCCCATTGACCTACAAACCTGCACATCTTTTGGAGTATGGGAGGAAACTGGAGCACCCGGGGAAAACCCACACAGGTCAGGGGGAGAACGTACAAACTCCAAACAGGCACCACCTGTAGTTAGGATGGAACCCGGGTCTCTGGCGCTGTAAGGCAGCAGCTCTACTGCTGCGCCACAATGCCGGCCCATTATTTCTTCCTTTCTATACACGTTCTGCCGTGGAGTATTTCAAGCACGAAATAGTAATTCTGATTTAACATTAGTCTGTGTGGTGTGGTGCGGTTCACCGTGGACTTGCTCTGCGGCAACTGAACCACGTAACCACACATCCCCTCATGTCCCGAGGTATATTTCACATATAGCCATGCCATGATTTTAAAAGGCTGCACACTCAGAGAATAAAAGACATGCTGTTAACATGAAAGAATTTATATTGGGATTATCCATCAACGCTATCTTCGGTAAGGCAGCAGCACACTTGATTGGCATTCCATTCATCAGTCTACACGTTCAAATCCTCCTTTCTCAGTCCACCAGGTTGTACAGTAAACCCTTGTTATAACAGTGATGTCCGTTATTGCCGATTATCCACTAAACCAAATAAGGTATTATCATTATATGTAGTTGAAACAAAGACCGCCAGATGATGGTTAATACACAAAAGGGCACCATGTGCTGGAGTAACTCTCAGTGGGTCAAGCAGCATCTCTGGAGAACATGAATAAGTGTTGTTCCACCTTAAATCTAGGTGCCGATGCCACTGGCCAGCACCGGCAAGCCTTTTTTCACTGGCTGATGTCTATAAGATGTACTGTCAGAACTCATCAAGATTCCTTGAACAGCATCCTGCAAACCCCTGATTTATACCATTGGTGAGGAAAAGATAGCAAGTGTATGGAGAAACTGCTGCCATCCAGGAAGTCCTATGTAATAGACAGAACATTCCAAGTTGGAAATGCAATTCCCGTTCCTTCCCTGTCACTCGTTCAAAAATCTGTAACTACCTACCCAGCTCCTGTGTTCAGTTTTGGGCACCATTGTGTCAAATTATGGGCACCATTGTGTTCAGTTCTGGGCACCATGTTATGGGAAAGATGTTGTCAAACGGGAAAGGGTGCAGAGAAGATTTACGAGGATGTTGCCAGTTGGGGCCCCTGATCTATCGGGGCAGATTGAGCAGGCTAGGATTCTATTCCTTGGGGAGCAGGAGGATGAGAGGTGATCTTATAAACGTGTACAAAATCATGAGAGGACTAGCTTCGGTGAACACTCAGAGTAGGGGAATCGACAAACCAGAGAACATAGGTTCATGGTGAGGGGAAAGATTTAATATGAACCTGAGGGGTAACTTTTTTACACAAAGGGTGATGGGTGTATGGAATGAGCTGCCAGGGGAGGTCGTTGAGGCAGGGACTATCGCAGTTTTAAGAAACATTTAGACAGGTGCATGGATAGGATAGGCTTAGAGGGATATGGGCCAAACACAGGCAGGTGGGATCAGTGTAGATGGGGCATGTTGGTCAGTGTGGGCAAGTTGGGCCGAAGGGCCTGTTTCCATACTGTATGACTATGGCTAAGACTTATTGCAATTTACAAGGAGATTCACAGAATCACGCCATCAAATCTCCCGTCATCTCAGCGCACCAACTGCCATGAAACAAGACAAAATAACAGTCCCTACAGAACCAGACAGTAGCACAGGAGGTATACTTGCTCCACAGACACTGCAATACTCAATCTAATTCACCACCACCAAAGGGAAGTAAAGACTGAACACTACAATATTGCCTTGACAACAATGCCCACAGGCATGTTGTGTCAGTTGCCATTCCATGTTGGCATGTTGTTACTATTACAAGGAACTTCATGGGTAATCAGGAATCAAGAACATAGGTTCAAGTTGGGGGGGGGGGGGGGGAGATCTAATAGGAATCCAAGAGGCAACATTTTCCCCACACTGAATGTGGTGGATATATGGAACAGGCTGCCAGAGGAAATAGTTGAGGTTAGGTACAAAAACAACATTTCATCATTTCTACTAGTGGGTTCAGATGGATAGGGAAAATGGGACAAGATTAAATAGGGCGGCATGGACAAGTTGGGGCAAAGGACCCGTTTCCATGCTCCATGACTCATGTATGGATGTCTGCCAAATTTCCACATAAATTGTGAAATTGTAAATTGTCTGAAATTGTTCTTATATTGTGTGCTGCATCTGGTCAATAATAGATCACCAGTTTCTACAGCCAGACAGACTGGATCAGCAACCTCCTGTATTCAAATGGCTGCTTTCATTTTGCTCACTTCATATCAATTACCTGGGGTTATCCATGCAGACCCATCAACAACCAAAGTGAGTTTTGGAATCCTTGAACCAGGTTCCTTCGCCATTTAGAAGACACAAAGTGCTGGAATAACTCAGTGGGTCAGGCCACATCTCTGGAGAACATGGATAGGTGACGTTTTGGGTCGGACTTTTTCTTCAGTCTTTGAACAATGGTCCCGACTTACAAAATGAGTCAAAATGTTCTCCAGAGATGTTGCCTGACTTGCTGAGTCGTTCCAGCACTTTAGTAAACCAGCATCTGTAGTTCCTTGTTTCAACACTCCCTCACCATTCAATTTCCCCATAACATATTGACATTTATTTTAATACATTTCAACATCCTAATTTGCATCTTGATGGAACCAAACTACGACCAAACTTAAAAAATCTTAGTTTAGCTCAAAATGGTGGTTATTTCAAAATAATGGCTATAGACCTCTTCAAGTACACTATAATCTGCAGTTAACCTCCACTGTTTGATTAGGAAAATCATTTGGAATATTTCAAGGTTAAAATCGGCCAATCCAGGCATAAATCATAATGCTCCAGCATAGCACTCGTTCTGAGTGAGCTCTTTGTCTTTACTTTCTCCATAAGATAAATACCAATGTCCCAGTGAAGGTAGACACAAAACGCTGGAGTAACTCAGCTAGGACAGGCAGCATCTCTGGAGAGAAGGAATGAGTGACGTTTTAGGTCGAGATCCTTCGCGAAATCTTCCAGCGAAATGATTATTTTCCGTTTAGTTTAGAGGCACAGCGTGGAGGCAGGCCCTTCGACCCACCGAGTCCACGCCGACCAGCACACTAGTTCGATTTACAGAAACCGATTAACCTACAGACCTGCTCGTCTTTGGAATTTGGGAGGGAGAAAACCCTCACTGTCACGAGGAGAACATACAATGTCCACACACAGCACTGATTGAACCCGGCAGCAATGTGCCACTGTGAGAGAGTGGAGAGATAAAACATTGTAATAAAAATACTCTGTTATTAAAATCTGATCATGGAAGTTAGAGAAAGCATTCTAAATCAGTATCTTGTCTTCTGCCTGTGATTAGAATAAAGGGGAGGTCATTTAAGACTGAGGTGAGAAACAACTTTTTCTGTGTATGATGGATAGGGAGGGGGGGTCGCCTATTTCCTTTGCTCCATAGATGCTGCCTCACCCGCTGAGTTTCTCCAGCACTTTTGTCTACCGTTGATTTTCCTTCTTAAACAACTGATACTCTCTGTGTTCTCTCCCTCCTCCCCCAAAGGAATGAATAGACAGCGACATCCTAAAAAGGCAGTAAACTAAATATCTTTCCACTGGGAAATGTTGATGACAGCCACCACGACATTTGAAATTGCCCCCGCCTCTTGCAAGGTTAGAATGGAATTCTTTAATCAGACTGCAGCCCATGTCTGCGGTAACCATGTGTTTATTCTTTCATCATAAACTCTCTTTCTCTCCCTCTCCTCAAGGAACCAAGGAATGATGGGGAAGCAATTTAAGTCTGAGGTGAGAAAAAACTTTTTTCACCCAGAGAGTTGTGAATCTGTGGAATTCCCTGCCACAGAGGGCAGTGGAGGCCAAGTCACTGGATGGATTTAAGAGAGAGTTAGATAGAGCTCTAGGGGATAGTGGAGTCAAGGGATAAGGAGAGAAGGCTGGCACTGGTTATTGATCAGCCATGATCACAATGAATGGCGGTGCTGGTTCGAAGAGCCGAATAGCCTCCTCCTGCACTTATTTTCTATGTTTCTATGTGAGCAACCTGTGGTTTCGAACAACTGAATAATCTTTCAACGCCTTATTCAGGATCCGTTTCTGGTTCCATCGATGCACAGTAGTCAGTTTCTGGAGAAACTTTTAAAAAGACTTTGAATCTATTAGCAACATGGAAAGAAAAACGGCATAATTTTAAGAGTCTCCAAAGCCCTGTAAACAAACTCAGTGGAAATTCGCTACAAGTGGCCATAGCCAGATTTCAACAATGCATAGACAGACATCTAGTTTGAAGAAATCTGGAAAAGAAAATAGTCTGAAGAAGGGTCTCGACCCGAAACGTCACCCATTCCTTCTTTCCAGGGATGCTGCCGGTCCCGCTGTGTTACTCCAGCATTTTGTATCTATCTTCGTTTAAACCAGCATCTGCAGTTCCTTCCTACACATTTCAACAATGTTTTGGAATTCAAGACACACTAACTTTGCACAAAAAATGCGTTTAAAGGTCGTCCTTCTTTTGGCCAACACAAGTAAGTCACAGTACACAGTATTTCAGGGTATTAATTGTTTTGTGGGCTTTTTAAAAACATTTTGATTTTATGTTAAAAATTCAAAAATCCCGTACTGCATGTGAATTGATAATTTGTTATCACAAGTATCGCCCAGTATAAAAATACGCAACGCCCATAACTGGCACCCGACAAACCAATAACTAGCCAAATTTGACCTGAGGAACTGCAGATGCAGGAATCTACAGCAAAACACACAAAGTGCTGGAGTAACTCAGCAGACCAGACTGCATCTGTGGACAACATGGATAGATGACTTTTCTGGTCGGGGCCCTTCTTCAGACTAATTGCAGTGGCGAAGGAGAAAGCTGAATTAGAGGTACGGGTGGAACAAAACCAGGCAAGTAATAGGTGAAAATAGACACAAAGTGTTGGAGTAACTCAGTGGATTAGGCAGCGTCTATGGAGAAAACGGATAGGTGATGAAGAAGGGCCCCAACCCAAAATGTCACCCATCCTTTTCCTCCAGAGATGCGGCGCGACCTGCAGAGTTACTCCAGCACTTTGTGCCTATGCTGTAAACCAGCATCTGCAGTTCTTTCCTGGGACATTATTAGTAATAGCTGGATGCAGATGAGGAATTTAATTGGGAGATGATTGAATAGAAACGAAAAGGAGGTAGAAAAGGCTGTGAGATAAGGCAAGAAGAGGCGTGAAATGTGAAGCCAGAGGAAGGGATATAGGTGGAAGGGGAATGGGGTTGGATGGGATAGCGGGAGGAATGGGTGTGCGTCTAGGTGGTACACAGTGAAGAAGGACCGTTAAAGAGAGGGAGGGGGTTGATGTGTAAGAAGCAACTGCAGATAATGATTTAAACCGAAGATAGACACAAAAAACTGAAGAAACTCAGCGGGTCAGGCAGCATCTCTGGTGAAAAGGAGCAGGTGACGTTTTGAGGCGGGTCCTTTCTTCTAACAGGTGACGTTCGGGTTGAGACCCTTCTTCTGAAGGATAGTCCCAACCCGAAACATCACCCATCCATGTTTTACAGAGATGTTGCCCACCTAAATGTGGTGTCTTTTGACCCCAGTCTGAAGAAGGGTTTTGGTCCGAAACGTCACCTATTCCTTTTCTCCAGATACTGTCCGGCCTGCTGAGTTACTCCAGCTTTTTGTGTCTAATTTTGGGAGGGAGTTGATAGTTACCCAAAATTGGAGAATTCAGTGTTGACACCATTGGGTTGAAAGCTGCAAGCCAACTAGCCAAAGTCTTGTGCAAAACGTAAAAGCGGTAGATACTGTAAATCTTAAATTAAAAACAGAACAAGCCAAAAATACGCAGGTGAGGCAGAATCTGGGTTAAAGGGGTACTGTTTCAGGCGGAAGCCCCCTCAACCCAAAACATTATATTTATATTTGTTCCTTCACTCCATAGTAATGAAAGGGTGGCGCAGCAGTAGAGTTGCTGCCTAACAGCCCCAATGACCCAGATTCCCTCGTGATTATGGGTGCTGTCTGTGTGGAGTTTGCACGTTCTTCCTGTGGCTGCCTGGGTTTTCACCCAAGTGCTTCAGTTTCCTCCCACACTCCAAAGACATACAGGATTTGCAGGTTAATTCTCTGCCCCAGAGGGCAGTAGAGGCCGGTTCTCTGGATACTTTCAAGAGAGAGCTAGATAGGGCTCCTAAAGATAGCGGAGTCAGGGGATATGGGGAGAAGGCAGGAACGGGGTACTGATTGGGGATGATCAGCTGGCTCGAAGGGCCGAATGGCCAACTCCTGCACCTATTGTCTATTGTCAATTGGCTTCTGTAAATTGTCCCTAGTGTGGTCGGCGCAGACTAGGTGGGCTGAAGGGCCTGTTTCCATGCTGTATTTGACTTTAGAGCTACAAGGTGAAAACAGGCCCTTCGGCCCACCAGGTCCGCACCGACCAGCAGTCACACTGTACACTTGCACTATCCCACACACTGGGGACAAATTATATTTCTTATCAAGGCCAATGATCTTACAAACCGGTACGTCTTTGGAGTATCGGTAGAAACCGGAGCACCAGAATAAAACGCACACAGTCACAGGGAGAATGTACAAACTCCGTGCAGACATCACCTGTAGTCAGGATCGAACCCGGGTCTCTGGCGCTGTGAGGCAGCAACTCTACCGCTGCACCACTGTGCCACACCAAATCTTTAAACCAAACTAATGCCACTGGCAATGCCAACACTTACCACACATTCTTGTGTAGGAGGTGTGAAGAGGCAGCAACAACCTTGTACCTTCCGAACAGTCCCTTCGGGGACTATACTGGAAATAGCATGAACCACAATGATACCACAAGTATCGATTTGGTTGGAATTATTGATCAGTATCAATAGCACCAGCGTGGGGCTTAATTGCTCAATAGTATTTACACAATCACTGAGTTTAGTTTAAAGATAGTGTGGAAACAGGCCCTGCGGCCCACCAGGTCCATGCCGACTAGCAATCGCCCGAACACTAGCACTGTCCTACACACCAGGGACAATTTTTTTAATGCTTCAGCTCCGCCTTTAACACTGTCATACCCGCTAGCTTGATCACCAAACTCAGCGGTCTTGGCATCCCCACCTCCCTCTGCAATTGGACACTGGATTTCCTCACTAACAGACCACAGTCTGTTAGGGTCAACAACATCACCTCCTCCACTATAACACTGAACACCGGCGTGCCACAGGGCCATGTGTGCTCAGCCCTCTCCTCTACTCCCTCTTCACGCATGACTGCATCCCCAAGTATGGCTCCAACGCCATCATAAAATTTGCCGACGACACCACGGTGGTAGGACTGATCAGTGATAATGACGAATCAGCCTACAGGGAGGAGGTCCAGCACCTGGCTACCTGGTGTGCCAACAATAACCTCGTCCTCAACTCCCAGAAGACGAAGGAAATAATTGTTGACTTTCGGAAGAACAGAGGGGGCAGACACACCCCCATCCATATAAACGGGACTGAGGTGGAGCGGGTCTCCAACTACAAATTCCTCGGGGTACACATCTCGGAGGATCTGTCCTGGTCCCTCAACACCTCAAAGCTAATCAAAAAGGCACAGCAGCGCCTTTACTTTCTGAGGAGGCTCAAAAAAGCCCACCTGTCCCGCCAGATCCTGACGAACTTCTACCGCTGCACCATCGAAAGCATCCTGACCACCTGCTTTACGGTATGGTACAGCAGTTGCACCGTGGCAGACAGGAAGGCACTACAACGGGTGGTGAAAACCGCCCAGTACATCATCGGTGCCCCGCTCCCTGCCTTGGATGCCCTCCACCGAAAACGGTGCCTGAAGCGGGCCGGGAAGATCATCAAGGAGCCCTCACCCCCTAATCATGGACTGTTTGCCCTCCTCCCATCAGGGAGGCGGTACAGGAGCCTCAGGTCCCGCACCAGCAGGACGAAGAACAGCTTCTTCAACTACACCATCCGACTGCTGAACTCGGAGCCCAGCTGATAGATTTGTCTGTACCCTGTATTTATTTATTTTCCATATTGCTACCACTGCACTCTGTATTTATTTTTCTATATCGCTATCACTAAGAACGACGCTAAACTGCATTTCGTTGTACCTATACTTGTATTTGTGCAATGACATTAAACTTGAATTGAATTGAATTGAATTAAATTAATGGAAGCTAAAAGTCTGCAAGTCTTTCAAAAGTGGGAGGAAACCGGAGCACCCAGAGAAATCCGTTTAGTTTTGAGATAGAGCATAGAAACAGACCCTTCGGCCAACCAAGTCCACGCCAACCAACGATTCCCGTGCACTAGTTCTATTGTACGCTCTAGGGACAATTTATAGAAGCCATTAACCTACAAACTGGCAATGTGGGAGGATAAAAACCACGCAGTCACAGGGAGAACGTGCAAACTCAGTACAGACAGCACCCGTAGTCAGGATCGAACCCCGGGTCTCTGGCACTATAAGCTAGCAACTCAAGAATCTATCTATCTCTGCCTTAAATATAACCACCGACTTGGCCTCCACACCTTTCTGTGGCAAAGAATTCCCCAGATTCACCACCCTCTCACTAAAGAAATTCCTCCTCATCTCCTTCCTAAAAGAACGTCCTTTAATTCTGAGGCTGTGACCGCCAGTCCTAGACTCTCCCACTAGTGGAGACATCCCAACGTTTAAGAAACATTTGGACGTACATGGATAGGACAGGTTTGGAGGGATATGGACCAAATGCAGGCGGGTGGGACCAGTGTAGCTGGGACATGTTGGCCGGTGTGGGCACGTTGGGCTAAAGGGCCTGTTTCCACGCTGTACGACTCTATAAGTTCAAGGGGGCAGATTTAATAGCTTTTACGGAGCAATCTGCCACCAGGTGGCACCAGCAATGGCTGCCTCGCCAACAGTCGGTCTGTCCCTTCTTTGTTGTCTTATAGTATGTGTTAAATGTATGTTTTAGTGTTCTTTAGCTTATGTGGGGGGTTGGGGGAAACATTTTTTTAGCCTCTTACCTCGACGGAGATGCGATTTTTTTCCGTATTGGCTGTATAGTATCTACGTCCGTACTGCAGCCTAACATCGTGTAGTCGGCGGCCTCTGCTGGAGGCCGACTTTGTGGGCTCCAACCGTGGGAGCCTGCGGACTTTAACATCGTGGAGATCGCAGTCCCTGGTCAGAGACCGACTTCAGGAGCTCCAAGCTGCAGGAGTTTCGACCACCCCGACACGGGGGGTTCGACCGTCGGCTGCGGGAGCTTCAATCGCCCCGACTGCAGATGGTTCGACTGCCCCGACTGTGGGAGAATAAGGAGGTAGAAGATTAGACTTTATTGCCTTCCATCACGGTGAGGAATGTGGGGAATCCACTGTGGTGGATGTTTATGTTAAATTTTATGTAGTTGTGTCTTGTTCCATTTTTTAGTATGACTATGGTAATTCGAACCTTAATTGGTACACGTGACAATAAAAGACGTTTGCAACCTTTGAACTTATTCAGAGGGTCATAAGGGATAGGAGTAGAATTAGGCCATTCGGCCACTCAAGTCTACCCTGCCATTCAATCATGGCTGATCTATCTCTCCCTCCTAACCCCATTCTCCTGCCTTCTCCCCATAACCCCTGACACCCATACTAATCAAGAATCTGTCTATCTTTGCCTTAACAATATCCACTGACAGCCTCCACAGCCTTTTGTGGCAATGAATTCCACAGATTCACCGCCCTCTGACTAAAGAAATTCCTCCTCATGTCCTTCATAAAAGAACGTCCTTTAATTCTGAGGCTTTGACCTCCAGTCCTAGACTCTTCCCACTAGTGGAAACATCCTCTCCACATCCACTCTATCCAAGCCTTGCACTATTTGGGTACTTTTCAATGAGGTCTCCCCTCATTCTTCTAAGCTCCAGCGAGTACAGGCCCAATGACGACAAGCACTCTTCATATGTTAACCTACTCATTCCAGGAGCTTTCAAAGTGGATGAAGACAATCACCATTTACACAGCAGAACATAAAGGACTCCAGCCGTTCCTAGAAAATGTGTTCAAAGATATCCCTTATATTTTTGAACCATTCTATTCGTGTCTTCTGGACTTCAGTTTAGAGAAAGTAAAACTGTCTGCTTCGGGTCTATAATGGTTTGTATATTATTCCACAAGGATTCAATGCTTTCACTACACTCCCGTATCCAGAACTTCCAGCTGAGAAAATACAGATTGATCAAAGTCATTTTTCCCATATAGAAAAAAAAACCGTGGCTATATTTTTTTGCTGGTAAACGTGCTTGCTTTAAGTTAGGCTGGCTGAGTGGAAGGTTTTGCATGGTGTAACTTTACACCAAGATACAAAAAGAACAACTTAGTTTACGGCAAGGACTCGTGGGACGCTGTGCAGAATGAGAAGGTTGCACTGGGACTGGCACACAAACAAGGCTCTTTGGCTGAAGTACAACCCGTAAAAGAGAAACCAAAACAGAGACAAACAATCTCTCCTCTACCCCGCAACTCCACAGGTACTGCTCGACATACTGAATGTGTAGGAAGGAACCGCAGATGCTGCTTTAAACCGAATACAGACGCAAAATGCCGGAGTTACTCAGCGGGTCAGACAGCGTCTCCGGAAAAAAGGAATAGGTGACTTTTCAGGTCGAGTTGAAGAATGGTTTCAACCTGAAACGTCACCTATTCCAGTGTGTCTATGCTCGACATACTGAGTTCCTCCAGCAGCTTGTTGCTCCAGATTCCAGCATCTCCAGTGTCTGGGTCACAATTTCTTCACTGTAAGCCAGTTTTTGTTTTAAATATTGTAATCCACCATGGCCAACCTCGAGACTGTGGTGCAAATCGCTTTTTAAAAACCAACAACATTAATATCTAAGATGGACACAAAATGTTGGAGTAACTCATCAGGACAGGCAGTATCTCTGGAGAGAAGGAATGGGCAACCTTTCGGGTTGAGAGCCTTCAGACTGAGATTCAGGGGAGAGGGAGTCTAGAGACAGGGAAGGGTAAGGTGTGAACATGACAGATCAAAGCAGATGCTGATAATGAAAGGTAGAATGATTCATTGTTAGCTGAGGGGAAGGTGACAACACGGCGTATCACTCACTAATCCAAACCGATCTGGACTGCTTCAAGCCACCTGAACACACTTGGGAAGATTCAAACAAGAAGGCATGACATGAGAATTAAGGGACAGAAGTTTAGGGGTAACATGAGGGGGAACTTCTTTACTCAGAGAGTGATGGCTGTGTGAAATGATCTTCCAGCAGAAGTGGAGGCAGGATCGATTTTAACATTTAAAAGTAAAGTGGATAGGTATATGGACGGGAAGGGAATGGAGGGGTATGGTCTGAGTGCAGGTAGATGGGACTAGGGGAAAATAAATGGTCGGCACGGACTGGAAGGGCTGAGAAGGCCTGTTTCCGTGCTGTAATTGTTATATGGTTATTATATGGAAGAGACAAAGACAAGATTTTTGCCTTCCATCACAGTGAGGAGGTGTCTGGTGAACTCACTGTGGTGGATGTTAAACTTGTGTTTATTGTGTGTCTTGTTATTTACTATATGTATGACTGCAGGCAACAAAATTTCGTTCAGACCACAAGATCTGAATGATAATAAAGTTTTCCATGAGCCCTCTTCCGCCTGGCGCTGTGAAGTCTTTGTGCCCCTGGAGGAACCTTAAAGGTTGGACACTCCTCCTCCTACTTTGACTAGCATCCACCGGTGTCTCCGACTCTCTCCTCCTTTCGGGCACCGGTTCTTCAGGGACAAGAGGGAATTAGCATAGGTCCAGAGTTTTCTTTCTTCCTTTTATTGCCTCTGCAGCATTGTGAAGTCAGCCATCAACTGCAGTCACAGTCTTTTTCCATACCCACTTAGAATGCAATGGTGTTGGTGAAACTCAGTCGACAGCACTCCAACATGGCATCATGTCTTGTGTTAAAGAAGGAACTGCAGATGCTGGAGAATCGAGGGTTACACAAAAAGCTGGAGAAACTCAGCGGGTGCACAGCATCTAAGGAGCGAAGGAGATAGGCGACGTTTCGGGTCGAGACCCTTCTTCAGACTGGACAGGGATCAGGGAAACGAGAGATATAGACGGTGATGTGGAGAGATAAAGAACAATGAATGAAAGATATGCAAAAAAGTATCGATGATAAAGGAAACAGGCCATTGTAAGCTGTTTGTGGTGTGAAAATGAGAAGCTAGTGCGACTTGGGTGGGGGAGAGATAGAGAAGGAATGCCAGGGCCCGAGGGCTGAGGGAGACGTGGGAAGGGGAGGAGGCAGCCAGGGTTAACAGAATTGAGAAAATTCAATGTTTAAGCCCAGAGGATGCAGACCACCCAAGTGGAATATGAGGTGCTGTTCCTCCAACTTGCGGTGTTGCTCACTCTGGCCGTGGAGGAGGCCCAGGACCGAGAGGTCGGATACGGAATGGGAGGGGGAGTTGAAGTGCTGAGCCACCAGGAGGTTGGGTTGGTTATTGCGGACCGAGCGGAGGTGTTCGGCGAAACGATCGCCAAGCCTCCGCTTGGTCTCACCGATGTAGATCAGATGGCATCATGTCTTGTCCAGTGTGGATCCCGAGCCAGGATCCAGTAGAGTGATACAGTGTGGAAACAGGCCCTTCGGCCCAACTTGCCCACATGTCCCAGCTACACTAGTCCCACCGGTCTGCTTTTGGCCCATATCCCTCCAAACCTGTCCTATCCATGTACCTGTCTAACTGTTTCTTAAATGTTGGGATTGTCCCAGCCTCAACTACCTCCTCCATACAAGCTTGTGTGAAAAAAGTTACCCCTTAGATTCCTTTTAAATCTTTTCCCCTTCACCTTAAACCTATGTCCTTTGGCCCTCGATTCCCCTACTCTGGGCAAGAGACTCTGTGCATCTACCCGATCTATTCCTCCCATGGTTTTATACACCTCTATAAGATCACCCCTCATCCTCCTGTGCTCCGCTAATCTGAACGAAGGTCTCACAGCAAGGAGAATGAGAAGGATGCCCAGGCTGCCACTCATATAAACTTGCCAAATTCCCATTCCAAAGGATCTCAATCACTCAGAGCTCATAGAGAGGCTGGTGACAATTATACAATGGTGCGACAGGGAGTGTTCTCAAGAAGCAAAAAGATACTGGTGAAGCTTATAGAACATAGAACAGGCCATTCGGCCCACAGTTTCTGTTCTATTCAGTTCAGTTTATTGTAACGTGTACTGAGGTACTGTGAAGAGCTGTTGTTGCGTGTTATCCAGTCAGCAACAAGACAATGCATGCTAATCATCATTGCCATTTGCAGTGTATAGATACATGATGAGGGAATAACGTTTAGAGCAAGGCAGGGCCAGCAAAGTCTGATCAAAGGTGGTCTGCATGCATGCTTGCCAAGTTAAACCAATCGCAAAAGATGCAAATGCTGGAGCAACTCAGCGGGGTCAGGCAGCATTTTTGAGGAACTTGGATAGGCCATGTTTCGGGTCAGGACTGTCATTCAGACTGTGGGGGGGGGGGGTGGGAGAAGAAACCTGGAAGAGAGGAGGGGGTCAGGACAACGTCTGGCAAGTGATAGGTGGATACAGGTGATTTTCTTGATTGGCAGATGGTTAGACAAAAGCCATGGATTAAAAGCCAAAAAGATGTGCGTTAAGGATAGAAGATGAGCGATGTGTGAAGCCAGAGGAAGGAATATCGGTGGAAAGGGATGGGAGGCAGTGGGGGAGGAGCATGTTTGTCGGTTGGTTACCTGAAATTGGCCAATTCAATGTTCATCCCACTGGGTTGCAAGCTACACTAGTGGACTGCGAGATGCAGTTCCTCCAGTTTGCGTGTGGCCTCACTCTGGCAATGGAAGAGGCCCAGGACAGAAAGGTCAGTGTGGGAATGGGAGTTAAAATGGATAGCGACCAGGAGCTACCTGCACGCGATCCATATCCATGTGTCCATCAAAAATCCTCGTACAAGCCACCGCGAGCAGTGAGTTTGAGCGTCCACCATTGTGTGTAAAAATGTCATGCCCTACGGCCTTGTCCTTTAAACTGCACCCCTCTCACCTTAATTCCATGCCCTCTCATGCTTGACATCTCCACCTGGAAATAAAGGGTTCTGACTGTCTACTCTATCTATCAAATGCCTTCTATGAGACTATTTTACATACTTAATGAAAATACAACCAGCACATACTGGGGAATTGCTCGACATAGGCACAATTTGAAGTCAGGTTTCATTCTTCAAAACATAGCTCAGAACTCAAAGATAGAGAGACACGGTGGCGCAGTGGTAGAGTCGCTGCCTTACGACGCTTGCACCGCCGGGTCCAATCTCGACTACCTGTGCTGTCAGTACGGAGTTTGTATGTTTTCCCAGTCACCACGTGGGTTTTCTCCGAGATCTTCGGTTTCCTCTCACACTGCAAAGACGTCCCTAGTGTGTGTAGGATAGTGTTAATGTGTGGGGATCGCTGGTCGGTGCGGACTCGGTGGGCCGAAGGGCCTGTTTTCTCGCTGTGTGTCTCAACTAAACTTTAGATTTACTTGGGATAATGGTGTTTATTTAGTATAGAGATACAGCAAGGAAACAGGCCCTTCGGCCCACCGAGTCTATCCTGACCATCGATCACCCTTTCACACTAGTTCTGTTAATCCAATTTCTCATCCACTCCCTACACACTAGGGTCAATATTTTGTTTTTAACAGAGGCCAATTAGTCTGAAGAGAGGTCTCATCCCAAAAAGTCTCCCATTCCTTCTCTCCAGAGATGCTGCCTGTTCTGCTGAGTTACTTCAGCATTTTGTGCCGATCTTCCATGTAAACCAGCATGTACCTGCAGTACCTTCTTACCAATGAACCTACAAACCTGCACCACTTTAGGATCTGGGAGGAAACCCACTCGGTCACTGAGAGAATGTGCAAACTCCACAAGGGCAGCACCTGGAGTTAGGTCTCTGATGCTGCGTTACTCTAACAAAAGTTTGACTTGATTTCACCCACCTTGCAAATCATTAAAGCTAGCATGCCATTCCTATCAGCCACAATCTCATCATTTGATTTTTTTTTAAATGATCAAAGGATTTCAACGCTACAATATTTATACAGTCTATTTACTCTGCAGGTATAATGTATTCAGTCCCCGGCCAACAATCTAGTACGCAGACTTTGGACAAGATGAGGTAACTATTAACACTGAGGCATTGGAAATTTAGTTTAGCGTAGTTTGGAGGTACAGCGTGGAAACAGGCCCTTCGGCCCACACCGACCATCGCTCACCCCCATGCACTAGCACCATCCAACACTCTGGGGACGATTCACAGGAGCCAATCAACCTACAAACCTGCATGCCTTCGGAGCGTGGAAGGAAACCGGAGCACCCGGAGAAAACCCACGCGGTCACGTACCAAATTCCATACAGACAACATCCGTAGTCAGGATCGAACCTGGTTCTCTAGCACTGTGAGGCAGCGGCTCTACCGCTGTGCCACTAATTGTTTTTTTGAAAACTGACAGTTTTTAAAAATGGGGAAGGGGGCTACTGGATCTGAAGTCAAACCGGCATACCCTTTTAAGACAAATGCTTTTAAAATCATTTTTAGTCACCAAACATGCCTCAACAGAGCCAGTCTACTTCACGGATTATCCAAACTATTTCAGGGTTGAGTGTCACGTTTCACGAACTGCCAGGATTGCGTCTACCCCACCCTCCCGCCCATTTAAAATCACTGCTGGGAATCCTGGTCAAGTATCCAGTATGCAACACCACATTTGTCAAGTCAACTGTGCGTGAAAACTTGAAACACTTGTGCAGTTGGTTACACTTTGTATGCATCTTAACACATGCTCTTCAACCAGGTTAAATTCCCCCATCTCAATGCTAGCTTGAGATAACATCATAAACTCTGCTCCAGGGCGGCACAGTGGTAGGGTTGCTGCCTCAACCGCGCCGGAGACCCCGGTTCGATCCCGACTTCGGGTGCTGTCTGTGCGGAGTTTGTACGTTCTCCCCCATGACTACAGTGTTTTCCCCGGGTGCTCCGGTTTCCTCACACACTGCAAAGGCGTCAAGAGTCGAGTCAAGAGTCAAGAGAGTTTATTGTCCTATGTCCCAGATAGGACAATGAAATTCTTGCTTTGCTTCAGCACAACAGAACATAGTCGGCATAAATAAATACAGAACAGATCAGTGTGTCCATATACCATTCTATAAATATATACACGCATGAATAACTAAACTGATAAAGTGCATATAACAGATAATGGGCTATTAATGTTCAGAGTTTTGTTTGAGTTGAGTTTAATGGCTGTGGGGAAGTAGCTATTCCTGAACCTGGTCGTTGCAGTCTTCAGGCTCCTGTACCTTCTACCTGAAGGCAGCAGGGAGATGAGTGTGTGGCCAGGATGGTGTGGGTCCTTGATGATGCTGCCAGCCTTTTTGAGGCAGCGACTGCAATAGATCCCCTCGATGGTAGGGAGGTCAGAGCTGATGATGGTTCTGGTACAGGTTTGTCGGCTAATTGGCTTTGGTAAAAGATTGTAAACTGTCCCTAGTGTGTTCGATAGTGTTAGTGTGCTGGGTTATGGACGGGAAGGGAATGGAGGGGTATGGTCCGAGTGCAGGTAGATGGGACTAGGGGAAAATAAATGGTCGGCACGGACTGGAAAGGCCGAGAAGACCTGTTTCCGTGCTGTAATTGTTATATGGTTATCGTTGGTCGGCATGGACTCGGTGGGCCGAAGGGCCTGTTTCCACACTGCATCACTAAACTTGGTCCATTTACTCCAGAGATGGTGCCTGAACTGCCGAGTTACTCAAGCACTTTGCGTCTACCACAGTGCTCAGCACTTAGTTTTTGTTCAACTGCCTCCATGGTGGGCCTGGACTCGGTGGGCCAAAGGGCCTGTATACCTCTAAACTATGCTTTAAAGGGTAACCTTTTTAGAACGTAGAGACCAAATAAATAACCGCAAGCCCTGTTTAACATATGAACTTGAATAATGACACCATTACAAACGTTAAAATAATTCATATTTATTGAGCCAGCTATACACATATGTACACAAGACCTATATAGTTTTTTTGAAAACTGCTTGGGCTAAATTGGGATTTTTGTGCAAACATTTGTTGAACCACATTCTAAACAAGTGCTTAGTCGGAGGACTTTTCCTCCTTTGGTCTTCTTACTCCTGTGAAAAATATCCAAAGAATGGGACGCAGTTTCACCAGTGCTCTTCTGTGGCTTAGAAGTGCTTGAATGCGACCAAACCCTTTCCCTAACCCAACCATAGCAGCTTGCTGCGAAACGTGGAATATGCACTGCATGTTGAAACTGTGTCTGGCAGTAAATTCTCTTTTCATTTCATGCCAATATTAATCTCTTCTTGAAAGAAGCTGCAAGATCAAGACATCACCACAGCTGTCTAAACCAGACCAAGAAACTTTTAAAACACAGCCCCGACCCGTCCTTTTTCTCCCCAGAGATACTGCTTGACCCAGAGTTACTCCAGTACTTTGCCTCCATCAGTAATCTCATGCCCTCTTCAACACAGTATCTTTAATAACGACACAATTAAGGGCCTGTCCTACAAGCATGCAACTCTATGCAATGAGCGCGATCAAACTAGAAGCGGGGGCCGCGCGGAGGTCGGGTGATCCCCTGTACAGGGCCGTTCCCACCAGCATGCGCCTGCATGCGGCAAGCGCGACCAAACCGGCAGCAGGGGCCGCACGGAGGTCGGGTGAGTGGCGCAACGCGGCGCAAAGTGAGGCAAACTTGGAGCGAAGTCTAAGGTAAGTTCGCCAGGACAGAGAGGGGCACACAGAGAGGGGCACAGAGGCACACACACACACACACAGAGAGGGCCATGGAGCCACACGCATAGAGGGTCACGGAGGCATGATGTCGGGGCGGTGTGTAATGCGTCGAGGCGACGGCGAGCTGCAAGCCGTTGCCGCGCGGAATTTTCGAACATAGTCAGTTTTTCGGAGCCCCGCGCGATGTCGGGACGAACTCCGCACAATTCCGCACGGCTCCGGCGATCGAAGTGGGACCGGCCCCGCGACGCCGGACGGCTCAAGCGACCACGTTAGGTCGCGCTCATCGCATGGAGTTGCATGCTTGTAAGACAGGCCCTTTATAGTAAGAGAAATCTTCCCCTTTTGGTCTTCTCAATCCCACAAAAACTATCCAGTCCGAAGAAGGGCCCCGACCCAAAATGTTACTGCTCTACGTTCTCCAGAGATGCTGCCTGGCCTGCTGAGTTATTCCAGCACTTTGGGCCTTTTTTCTTTCTAAACCTTGGACTTGCTTCAAACCTTCCACTGTACCGTAACCAAATGATTCTGCATTACAAACAGTACTTTCACCAGAAACATTCTGGAAAAGTCAACCCTAAACGTCCTCTGTTTCTCTCCCCCACGGATACTGCCTGATCTGCCGAGCATTTCCGGCAATGATGGTTTCACACTTCTAACATGCATTTTCTCTCTTTCCCTTCCACCCATCATCAGCCCCACACTGTTCATCCCCCCCCCTCTCTTCCCTTCGACGCACACTACTCTACGCCAACTGCACACTCTTCCCAACACTGGATGGGTCGTGACTGCAATTAATTTAGCCAGACCCCAAGTCGAACACAAGTCCACATCCACTGGATTACGTCCTCAACATAGGGACTTTCAGCAACTGAATGCACAAAAACAAACAGACGTCCTTAAAATGACCAGAATTGCATAGTCTTATAGGTCTTGGTTCAATCTTGAATATTTACACGCAAACGAATCAAAACGCTCAGAAAGTAATAAGACACGACAGATGTACAGGAGGTTGAAATTTGGTGACAGATTAAGCACTTAGCATCTATCCACAAATGGGCTGGATGGGCACATTAACCTGGGCAAGGTTTCCTTCTTCAACAGCCAGATAACATTGGGACAGGGTAGGGACAGACTAATGTCCCATCCCCATACATTTTTGTAGCATTCATTTCAGGACAGCAAATCCTCTAGTCATTTTTACACGCGCACACACACACACAATCACACTCACACATATACACCGTCTCCATAATGTTGAGAACTCCTTTTGATTGGAAACAGCAGAGATAAGGCTCTGTGCATCAACAAATCCTGACAATCTCTGTAGGCAAAAGTGCTGGAGAAACTCAGCAGGTGAGACAGCATCTATGGAGCGGAGGAATAGGTGATGTTTTAGATCGAGACCCTTCGCCAAACTGTTCCCCCCATTCTTCTGGAATGGGGGGGGGGGTTCAGTACAGGATGGATGGGGGGGGAGATAAGTACAGGATGAATGGGGGTTCACTACAGGATGAATGAGGGGATCAGTAAAGGATGAATGGGGAGATCACTACAGGATGGATGGGGGATCGGTGCTGGGTAAATGGAGGGCGGGTCAGTACAGGATGAATGGGGAGATCAGTGTAGGATGGATAGGGGGTTGCCTATTTTCTTCGCTCCATAGATGCTGCCTCACCCGCTGAGTTTCTCCAGCACTTTTGTCTACCTTTGATTTTCCAGCATCTGCAGTTCCTTCTTAAACAACTGATACTCTCTGTGTTCTCTCCCTCCTCCCCCAAAGGAATGAATAGACAGCGACATCCTAAAAAGGCAGTAAACTAAATATCTTTCCACTGGGAAATGTTGATAACAGCCACCACGACATTTGAAATTGCCCCCGCCTCTTGCAAGGTTAGAATGGAATTCTTTAATCAGACTGCAGCCCATGTCCACGGTAACCATGTGTTTATTCTTTCATCCGAAACTCTCTCTCTCTCTCTCTCTCTCTCTCTCTCCTCAAGGAACCAAGGAATAAAGGGGAGGCCATTTAAGTCTGAGGTGAGAAAAAACTTTTTCACCCAGAGAGTTGTGAATCTGTGGAATTCCCTGCCACAGAGGGCAGTGGAGGCCAAGTCACTGGATGGATTTAAGAGAGAATTAGATAGAGCTCTAGGGGCTGGTGGAATCAAGGGATATGGGGAGAAGGCAGGCACGGGTTATTGATTGGGGACGATCAGCCATGATCACAATGAATGGCGGTGCTGGCTCAAAGGGCCGAATGGCCTCCTCCTGCACCTATTTTCCATGTTTCTATGTGAAGACAGCCCAGAAGAACTCATATTAAAACCCATTTCTTGGCACCAGGTAAAGACCTAGAATGACCACCCTCCAATTTTGCCAAACCCTCCATTTGACCGAGTTCATCAATACGCAGAATTTCTCCGTTATTTGTTCACCGTGACAAATTCTTTTCACGTTCAGAACCGAAAAAGTCAAACGTGCAGTGGAAGTTTATTGGAGTTGGACCTTTGGCTCCCGTCTGTGGCCGTCGAACTCCAGCGTTCCCAGTTTCTGCCTTTGACTGGGTGCCACGGCCAGCTTTGCCAACGCACCCGTCCCAATCTTTCCCCCCCCACCCCCCCCCCCCTCAAGACCTTATGTTAAACACCAATGGCCCCCCCCCCCACAGAACGACCCCTGGGCAGATTTCTTCCGACCCACCCTCCGACCATCCACCCCCCCCCCCCCCCGCCCCACGATCTTCAGTCCCAACATATTAAAATGAAGAAAGATCAAATTGAATCTCGCACAAACTAGTCCTACCTTATACACTAACGGCATCAAAATCTCTAAAATAATTTCCTAATTTTTTTTTAAATTTACGATTAAGAAAATACTCAGGATTCGAAGATGCAAGGGGGGGGGGGATGGGGGGGGGGGGGGACGACAAGAAACGCAGTTTTGAAGCAGTTCAGGAGGCACCAGAGTTCAGAAGCAACAGGAGGGTCCAGAGCAGAATTGGATTCACGGGAAACACAATGTCGGGGAGCTTGGCTTAATGCAGTCAGTCACTTCGAGCTCGACGCTGGATAGAAAGCGCCGCACGGCCTTCCTGCAGTTGTAATCCACAGTGGTGGTGTAGACAGTCTTGGCGCACTTGGGGTACACGATCACAGCGCTGAGGAAGCGCTGCGGCTTGCGCTGCATCTCGAACTTCAGCTCCGTCTTGTAGTTGCGCCATGTGCAGTCGGGGACGCACACCACGGTCTGGCGGCACGAGCCAACGCCCAAGGAGTGCTGCAGGAACACGTTGTCGATGTAGTGCCGGTCGGAGTCATACTTGACCGAGGAGGTGTACCTGCAACACACAAGCACACAACAGGGGCCGATTATCACAATGAATCAGTTGCTGCCTTACAGCGCCACACCACACACCCGGGTTCCATCCCGACTACGGGCGCTTGTCAGTACGGGGTTTACACGTTCTCCCCGTGACCTCGTGGGTTTTCTCCTGGTGCTCTGGTTTTAACCCACGCTCCAAAGACGTACAGGTTTGTAGGCTAATTGGTTTCAGTAAAATTGTAAATTGTCCCTTGTGTGTGTAGGATAGTGATAGGGTACGGGGGTCACTGGTTGGCACGGACTCGGTGGGCCGAAGGGCCTGTTTCCATGCTGTATGTCTAAACTAAACTATTCATCAAGTCACAGCTCACCCTCCCTGGTTGTACAATTCCAACGTGTCCATCCATGACCCATGACTCAATACGAAGGGAAGGAACTGCAGATAGAAACATTGAAAATAGGTGCAGGAGGGGCCGGGGCAAACTGCAGCGCCATTCATTGTGATCATGGCTGATCCTCCCCAATCAATAACCCGTGCCTGCCTTCTCCCCGTATCCCTTGATTCCACCAGCCCCTAGAGCTCTAACTCTCTCTTAAATCCTTCCAGTGATTTGGCCTCCACTGCCCTCTGTGGCAGGGAATTCCACAAATTCACAACTCTCTGGGTGAAAAAGTTTCTTCTGACCTCAGTCTTAAATGGCCTTTATTCTAAGTGTGGCCCCTGGTTCTGGACTCGCCCAACTTTGGGAACATTTTTCCTGCATCTAGCTTGTCCAGTCCTTTTATAATTGTATATGTTTCTATAAGATTCCCCCTCATCCTTCTAAACTCCAGTGAATACAAGCCTAGTATTTTCAATCTTTCCTCATATGACAGTCCCGCCATCCCAGGGATCAATCTCATGAACCTACGCTGCACTGCCCCAATCACAAGGATGTCCTTCCTCAAATTCGGAAGATGCTGGTTTAAACTCAGCGGGTCAGGCAGCATCTCTGGAGAAAAGGAATAGGTGGCGTTTCGAGTTGAAACCCTTCATCAGACAGAGTCGGAGAAAGAGAAACGAGGTACATGCGCCAAATAAATGGAAGATATGCAAAAAGCAACAATAATCAAGGAAAGCTGGAGCCCACAATGCTCCATTGTTGGTTGTGGTACTGGTGACAACGAGTTACACGGACACCAATACTCAGCAGGATGACAGTGAAAGTCGTGCGATGAGCCAAAGATGACTCTGCTACCATCCAAAGACGCGCAGGTTTGTAGGTTAATCTGCTTCTGTGAAAACTAGTGTACGGATGATAAATAGTCGGCATGGACTTGGTGGGCCGAAGGGCCCGTTTTCAAGTTCTCACTCTCGCTAAAGCTAAAGTCTACCAAGCTAAACCCAACACCAAACCAGAAACGCCACTATCCATGTTCTCCAGAGATGCTGCCTGACCCGCTGAGTTACTCCAGCACTCTGTGAAACGTCACCTATCCATGTTCTCCAGAGATGCTGCCTGACCCGCTGAGTTACTCCAGCACTCTGTGCCCTTTTATTTAAGCCAGCATCTGGTTTAGTTTAGCTTGGTTAGGGAGGAGTGTGGGGGCCAGTGTAGTGGGAGATATTTTGTGCATCCACATATGGGGCAAACAAAGCCACCTAATCCCTGCCTCTGGCTTCGCATTCCATGCCCCTTCGCTCCTCATCTCACAGATTTCACCTACGACCTCTATCCAACAATCTTCCAATCAAGCACCCTTCACCAGTGGCACGGTGGCGCAGCGGTAGAGTTGCTGCCTTACAGCGCTTGCAGCACTGGAGACCCGGTTCAATCCCGACAGAGGGTGCTGTCTGTACGGAGTTTGTTCCTTCTCCCCGTGACTGCATTGGTTTTCACCGAGATCACAAGTTTATAAGTGATAGGAATAGAATTAGGCCATTCGGCCCATCATATCTACTCTGCAATTCAATCATGGCTGATCAGATAGAGATAGTCCCTTCTAAAAGGAGGAAGAAGGTACATATTATTTGCCTTCCATCACAGTGGGGAATGTGAGGTTGCCGAAAAACAAGATGGACGTGCTGCCTGCACTGGTGGGGACTCGGTGTGAGTGGGGTGAGCGGAGTGATCTCGGTGTATGCGGGGACGTGGCTCCATGTGGACATCCCGGAAGCTGGTGTGGACGGGATGGCTTTCCGACTGTTCGGGCGTACAGGGACTGCAGGGAGAGTGACAGCGGTCGGTGACGGTGAAGGAGCGTGTGTGTGCGTGTGCGTGTGCGTGTGTGTGCCCGGACATTGAACAGATGGCTGTGGGTCTCCACTTATGCTGTGTGCCCTGGGGATTCCCACACCACTGTGTTGGCTGTTTATGTTTAATCTTTATGTCGTTTTGTATCTTGTTGCTTTTTTGGTGTGACTGTATGGTAAATCAAATGTCACTGTACCTCAGTACAAGTGACAATAAAGGACCATATATTAATGATTTAGATCAGGAGTCGGCAACCTACAGCCCCCGGGCCAAATGCGGCCCGTAACCCAAAATCATCCAGCCCGCCAACTTCCTTCATCTCCGGTACCTCCCAGGCCCAAGGCACGGTGACACAAGGAGGCCTGTGCTGGCGGCCGCAATTGCGGAGCCACCAAGCGCCCGAGCTCCACAGCACGGCCGAGCTCTGGCTGTACCGCATCCTGCAAAGCCGCCAGCACGGCCGCGCACCTTCTGTGTCTGGGCTTCACTGTCGGGATCGGGGTTGTCAATAGGCCGGGGCCTTCAGGACAGAGCCAAGGCAATGGTCCCTAGGTGTGCCATGTTGGCGAGCGCCCATAACTAGGGACGCCATGTTGGTGAGCTCCCGTAACTAGGGGCCAGTGCTCCGGGTGGTGTCCTCGAAGGGGCGGGATCCATGTATACACGTGATAGATGTGGCTCGCCATCCGCTCACAGACATGCGTCCTGGCCCCTCTGCAGAACAAAGTTGCCCACCCCGATTTAGATGAGGCCTCCTCCTGCACCTATTTTCTATGTTTCTATGATGGGATTAAAAGTAACATTCGCAAATTTGCAGATGATACAAAGTTGGGTGGCAGTGTGAAATGCGAAGAGGATGCTTATGAGGCTGCAGGTTGAGTGAGTGGGCAGATGCAGTATAATGTAGATAAATGTGAGGTTATCCACTTTGGCGGCAAGAACAAGGAGGTAGATTATTATCTCAATGGTGTCAGATTAGGAAAAATGGAAGTGCAACGAGATCTGGGTTCCTTGTACACAAGTCACTGAAATTAAACATGCAAGTACAGCAGGCTGTGAAGAAAGCTAATGGCCTTCATAACGAGAGGATTTGAGTATAGGAGTAATGAGGTCCTTCTGCAGTTGTACAGATCCCTGGTCTGTAATTTGGTCTCCTAATTTGAAGAAGGACATCCTTTCCATTGAGGCAGTGCAGCGTAGGTTCACGAGGTTAATCCCCAGGATGATGGGACTGCCATACGAGGAGAGATAGGAAAGACTGTTCGTATTCATTGGAATTTAGAAGGATGAGAGGGGATCTTATAGAAACGTATAATATTATAAAAAGGACTGGACAAGCTAGATGCAGGAAAAATGTTCCCAATGACGCCAGGGGGCACAGTATAAGAATAAAGGGGAGGTCATTTAAGATTGAGATGAGAAAAAACCTTTTCACCCAGAGAGTTGTCAATTTGTGGAATTCTCTGCCACAGTAGGCAGTGGAGGCCAAATCACTGGATGGATTTAAAAGAGAGTTAGATAGAGTTCTAGGGACTAGCGGAATCGAGAGATATGGGGCGAAGGCAGGCATGGGTTAGTGATTGTGGATGATCAGCCATGATCACAATGAATGGCGGTGCAGGCTCAAAGTGCCAAATGACCTCCTCCTGCACCTATTTACTATGTTTCTAACCGCATTCTCCTGCCTTCTCCCATAATCTTTGACACCTGTACTAATCAAAAATCTATCTATATCTACCTTAAAAATATCCACTGACTTGGCCTCCACAGCCTTCTGTGGCAAAAAATTCCAGAGATTCATCACCCTCTGACTAAAGACATTTCTCCTCATCTCCTTCTGAAAAGAATGCCCATTAATTCTGAGCCTATGACCTCTAGTCCTGGACTCTCCCACTAGTGGAAACATCCTCTCCACATCCACTCTGTCCGAGCCTTTCACTATTCTGTACGTTTCAATGAGGTCGCCCCTTCATTCTGCAAAACACCAGCGAGTACAGGCCCAGTGCCGACAAACGCTGATCATAGGTTAACCCACTCATTCCTGGAATCACTCTTGTAAACCTCCTCTGGACCCTCTCCAGAGCCAGCACATCCTTCCTTAGATATGGGGCCCAAAATTGCTCACAATATTCCAAACGTGGCCTTACCAGCGCCTTTAGAGCCTCAGCATCACATCCCTGTTTTTGTATACAAACCCTCATGAAATAAATGCCAGCATTGAGTTTGCTTTCTTTACTACTGATTAGACTTGCAGATTAACTTTTTGGGAATGTTAACCAGCACTCCCAAGTCCCTTTGCAACTCCGATTCCTGGATTCTCTCCCCATTTAGACAATAGTCTAGGCCTTTATTCCTACTACCAAAATGCATGACTCCACACTGTGCTACACTATATTCCATCTGCCACTGTGCTACACTATATTCCATCTGCCCACTCTCCCAACCGGCCCAAGTCCCTCTGCAGAATCCCTGCTTTCTCTACACTTCCTGCCCCTCCACCTATTTTCGTATCATCTGCAAACTTGGCCACAAAGTCTTCAATCCCCTCATCCAAATCATTAATATACACCGTGAAGAGTAGCGGCCCCAGCACCGAGCCCTGCGGACCTCCGCTAGTCACTGGCAGCCAACTAGAAAAAGCCCCCTTTATTGCCACTCCTTGGCTCCTGCCATCCAGCCAACCTGCTGTCCATGCTGGTATCTGCCCTTTGATACCGTGGGCTCTCATCTTCCTTCGCAGCCTCGCGTGTGGCACCTTATCAAAGGCCTTCTGAAAATCTAAGTAAACAACATCTACCGACTCTCCTCTATTTACTTGTTCAAAGAATTCCAGCAGATTTGTCAGGCAAAACCTCCCCCTCACAGAGCCATGCTGACTTTGGCATATTTTATCGTGAACTTCCAAGTAATCTGTAACCTCATCCTTCATAATGGACTTTAAAATCTTACCGACCACCGAACCCAGACTTATTATTCCCACTATTCTGCTTTGCTCCCTTCTTGTGCAGCGGGGTAATGTTGGCAATTTTCCAATCCTCTGGGACCTCTCCAGTATCTAGTGATGCTTGAAATATCACTATCAATGCGTCCACAATCTCTAAAGCCACCTCTTTCAGAACCCTAGGGTGCAGTCCATCCGGTCCAGGTGACCTATCCCCCTTTAGCCCTTTCAGCTTCCCAAGCACCTTCTCCCCAGTAATAGCCGCTCCACTAACTTCCACCCCCCGACTCTCTTGAATTTCAGACACGTTGCTGGTGTCTTCCACTGTGAAGACTGATGCAAAAACGTTATTCAACTCCTCTACCATTTCTTTATTCCCCAATATCACTTCTCCAGCGGCTCAACGTCCACTCGTGCCTCTTTCTTGCTCTTTATATAACTGAAAAAACTCTTGCTATCCTCTTTTGTATTATTGGCTAGCTTACCTTCATATTTCATCTTTCTCCCTATATTATCTTTTGTTACCTTCTCTTGTTCCTTAAAATCTCCCCAATCCTTCACTATACACCTTCACGTTTAGTTTGTATATATACTGTCCTTGACTTCCCTTGAAAGGAATGAAAACTTACAAAATTCTTAGGGGTTGGACAGGCTAGATGCAGGAAGATTGTTCCCGATGTTGGGGAGGTCCAGGACAAGGGGTCACAGCTTAAGGATAAGGGGGAAATCCTTTAGGACCGAGATGAGAAGGACTTTTTTCACACAGAGAGTGGTGGGTCTCTGGAACTCTCTGCCACAGAGGGTAGTTGAGGCCAGTTCATTGGCTATATTTAAGAGGGAGTTAGATGTGGCCCTTGTGGCTAAGGGGATCAGAGGGTATGGAGAGAAGGCAGGTACGGGATACTGAGTTGGATGATCAGCCATGATCATATTGAATGGCGGTGCAGGCTCGAAGGGCCGAATGGCCTACTCCTGCACCTAATTTCTATGTTTCTAAAAGATCCAGCATCTTCTGAATTATTGGCAGAAATTCCTGCCATTGCTGTTCCACCGTCATCCCTGCTAGGGTCCCATTCCAGCTCCTCCCTCCTGCCTCTGTTGTTCCCTTTGCCCAGCAATATCGGCACGTCCGGTATCACCTTCTCCCTCTCAAATTGCAGATTAAAACTTATCATATGGTGGTCGTTACCACCAAAAGGGCCTGTCCCACTGTACGAGCTAATCCAAGAGCTCTCCCGAGTTAAAAAAAAAATCAAACTCGAGGTAAGCACATAGAATGTACGTAGTGGGTAGATCGGAGCTCGGGACTTCTCTTAGCGGCTCGTAACGCTAACGACAGGAACTCGGGAAATGCGGTGAGCTCGTTAAGATTTTTCAAAGTTGGAAAATGTCCACGAGAGCCCCGAGTACCTACGAGCGGCCATTACCGTAATTCTCCGAGTTCGAATCAGGGGAAACTCGGGAGAACTCTTGAATTAGATTGTACAGTGGGACAGCCTCTTAATGGTTCCTTTACCTCGAGTTCCTTTATCAAATCTGGTTCATTACATATCGGTACGTCTTTGGAATGTGGGAGGAAACTGGAGCACCCGGGAAGAGCCCATGTGGTCATGGAAAGAGCGTGCGGGCTCCGTGCAGACAGCTCCCGTGGTCAGGATTCAACCCAGGTCTCTGGTGCTTTAAGGCAGCAACTCTACCACTGCTCCACTGGGCCACTGTTAGGTAGAGCAAAGGGGAAGATCCAGAATGCAGAATATGGTTCTCAGCACTGTAACACATTGTCTGTATACATCGTATAATTGCAAGCATAAGTAGCCTTAACGCAGGCCTCCTCTCTGACATAAAAACGGAATTATTAGAAGCTTTCCAATTTTTGAAAATCAAGTGAGATTTTATAATTCACCATTTTTTCAAATAGTTGCTGATCTGTCTGTTTTGCCTTACACTTAATTCAATCTTTCCCTATTTTTCTCTTTCTGGTACTGAATTTCTCAGCTTTAATGTGTGCTTGTTTTCCAGTTCTGAATTCCCTTTGGTTGCCAAGCTGCATAAGGTCCCAGTTATCACTTTTCACTTTTGGCAGCAGGGGCAGAAGGCCGAGGAACTGAATGGAGTTAGCAGGCATTAATGGAGTGATTTGTCACAGACCCAGGGACGGTCTTGTTTAAGTCCCGGCCTTTACAAATTCACAAGCACAAGTTGTGTTGTGGCATTGAACAAGCTGTGGGCCTCTCTGCTTTGCACGGTGGCGCAGTCGCTGCCTCAGAGCGCCAGAGACCAGAGTTCGATCCTGACTACGGGTGCTGTCTGTGCGGCGTTTGTACGTTCTCCTGTGACCTGCATGGGTTTTCTCCAAATGCTCCGGTTTACTCTCACATTCCAAAGACGTACAGGTTTGTAGGTTAATGGGCTTCGGTAAAATTGTAAATTGTCCCTAGTGTGTGTAGGATAGAGTTAATGTGTGGGAATCGTTGGTAGGCACAGACTTGGTGGGCCGAAGGGCCTGTTTCCGCTCTGTATCCCAAACTAAACTAAATTAAACTAGACACCCGTAAGGCAGGGACAATGTGTGTGGGAGATGAGGGGGGTTTGGAGTGATGACAACCTGGAGACTCAGCTCAACTGAGTGAGGGATGATGGGGAATGGGCGGCAGATATGTGGTCAGGTTGTGGAAAGGATGGTGGGCCTGCTGGAGTTTCACAAGCTTAGAGGGAGAAGTTGGAGATGACGGGGCAAGGTTTGAGAAGCAGTATGGCCAACTCCATTTTCTTACATCAAGTGACCGTGTTCCAAAGAGAACCTTATTATGAAGCAGCCCCTCAAGGATGTTGCCAGGACTTGAGGGCCTGAGCTATAGGGAGAGGTTGGGCAGGCTAGGACACAATTCCTTGGAGTGCAGGAGGCGGAGGGTGATCTTATAAAATCATGAGGGGAATGGATAGGGTGAATGCAGAGTCACGCTACAAAAGCTTTTCACTACCTGAAATAGAAACCCGAGGGGCAACTTTCTCGTTCAGAAGGTGGTCCGTATATGGAACGAGCTGCCGGGGGATGTAGTTGAGGCAGGTCCTAGAACAACAATTAGAAGATATTTGAACAGGTACATCAATGTGAGGGGTTTGGAGGGATATGGGCCAAATGCGGGTAGGTGAGACTGGTGCACCCTGGCTAGTATGGTAAAGCTGGGCTGAAGGGCCTGTTTCGATGCTGTGTGACTTGATTAGTACGGGAGTCAGAGGTTACGAGAAGGCAGGAGAATAGGGTTAGGATGGAGAGATAGATCAGCCATGATTAAATGCCAGAGTAGACTTGATGGGCCGAATGGCCTAATTCTATCCCTATCACTTATGATAACACTAAATCCAGAATTGCCTTTTCCATGGTTGGCTCCATTACAAGCTGCTCTAAGAATCTATCTTGGAGGCACTCTACAAATTCCCTTTCTTGAGGTCCAGTGCCAAGCTGATTTGCCCAGTCGACCTGCATATTAAAATCTCCCATGGCCACAGTGACATTGCCTTTTTCCATGCTTAGAGGGAGAGGGCGGTCACGGTGGCGCAGCGGTAGAGTTGCTGCCTTACAGCGAATGCAGCTCCGGAGACCCAGGTTGGACCCCGACTACAGGTGCTGTCTGTACGGAGTTTGTACGTTCTCACCGTGACCTGCGTGGGCTTTCTCCGATTGCATTAGGGTGGGCCACGTGAAGGCTGCAATCTCCCACTCCTCCAAACTACTGAAATCAAACTGAAAAATGGTCCCGACCCGAAACGTCACCTACTGTACTTCTCCAGAGTGGGCTCCACCTTTCCTTGCTGGCTCGGATTTGCTCTAAACCTTGTCAAACCTCTAGTTTCCCCCTGCCCGACTCTCAGTCGGAAGAAGGGTCTCGACCCTAAACGTCACCTGTTCCTTTTCTCCAGAGATGCTGCCTGGCCCCGTTGAGCTACTCCAGAGCTTTGTGTCTTTTTCCCCCTCGATGCTGTTTAATCAGCAAAGGGCACGTTGACCCAGATGAAGCCGTCGTTACTGGAACCGCACTCGGGAAAGGAAACAACCTTTGTGATTGATTCCTATTCAATCATTTAAAAAACATTAATGGAGCGGCTCAACTTATCGCCGTACAAAATATGCACAACAAGTCTTCAGAAACAGGTTTCTGAGCCCTCCCAGGGCAGGGTGGAGACCGGGCAGCTCCTTAACCAAAGCCCACATAATTCATCAACAGGCTTATCATTCCAGTCCAGGAGCAGCTACACAAGACTCCCCTTACAGTATTGCCCAATACATCAGCCACCTTCTACACAGCTAGCTGGGACAGCACAGTGGCTCAGCTGGTATAGCCCCTGCCTCACAGCGTTAGAGGCCCTGGTTCAATCCCGACCTCGAGTACGGTCTGTGTGGAGTTGGCACGTGCTCCGCATGACCGGGTGGCTTTCCTCCGGTTGCTCCGGTTTCCTCCCACATCCCAACGACATGAAGCTTTGTAGGTTACTTGGCCCTCTTTAAATTGCCCTCAGTTATATAGAGTCCTTCTGGGTGGAAACAGGCCCCTCGATGCCGAGCTGCCCAATCTACACTGGCCAATATCCCTCCAAACCTTTCATATCATGTACAGTAATCCACGTCTGGACACTGGATTATGGTTACAGCGAGCCGAAGCTCACACTGCACCTCCCCACACCTCCGCCAGGTACCCAACGAGCTGGCTCCTCGCGGCGAGCGGGAAGGAGCTTCCGGTCGCGGGAGCGGAGAGAGTGAGCAGCGTGAAGGAGGCGCGTGTACGGGGCACCGCGTGTGGGTCCGGGGGGGGGGCCCTGCCACTGCCCGGCTGTGAACCCCCCCCCCTCCCCCTCCCGACCTTGGGTTAAACTCTACGCCTCTGACTCAGTTATAGCGGACAATCCGGCAATAGCGGACACCAACTCTCTCTCCTCCACGCAGTCGCAGAGAGAACGTGCAAACTCCGCACAGACAGCTTGTTAGTTTAGTCTATTGTTACCGAGGTACAGTGAAAAGCTTTTGCTGCGTGCTAACCAGTCAGTGGAAGGGCAATACATGTTTACAATCAAGCCATTTACAGTGTACAGATTCATGGTAATGGGAATAACGTTTAGTGCAGGATAAAGTCTAGTAAAAGGCAGGATGGAATCGGGGTCTGTGGCGCTGTGAGGCAACAACTCCACCTGCCCGCCACTCCTCTTTAACCCTTTTCATTGTAACACAGTGGAACGTCAAGTAGGTTTCTGTCACTGAGTTTCTGATCAGTGCATGCACAGACAAGGTACACCTCACGCAGCTGCTGACATTGTCTGCAACTATTGGACACGGGCCTGTGGAAGGTTTCGGCAGGCAGGAAAGTTTTAAGCACGCATAGTTTCCACCTTAAACATCGCCAGAACCAAGTGGCTTTCCAATCCACCATCGTGGAGACACTGCACTCGACGCACACTGCCAATGGCATTGGTTCAGTAAAAACAGCCGGAGGGATGAGTAACCAGAGAATGGGAATGAAGGGGGAGACAAGACACCTCGGAGATAGTCTACAAGCTGGAGTAACTGGCTGCAACTTGTGCATGAGTGATTGCCGGCCGGCTTGGACTCAGGCAAAGGGCCCGTTTCCATGCTGTATCTCCAAACTAAACTAAAAAATCCTGGAGTAACTCAGCGGGGCAGGCAGCATCCCTGGGGATGCTTGTGGGTCAAGACCCTTCTTCAGACTGAGAGTCAGGGGAGAGGGAGGCATAGAGATATGGAAGGGCAAGGTGTGAAAATGAGAGATCAAAGGGGAGTTTCGTGTGAGCTGCTGACAACCCAGCAGTGTGAATATTGACTTCTCTAACTTCATGTAACCCTTGCTTTCCCTCTCTCTCTCCATCCCTCCCCCATCCTAGCACAGACTAGTTTCACTGACCACCTGATTACATTTTACTAATTGTATACGTTTCGGGTTGAGACCCGTGTCAGACTCGACCCGAAACGTCACCTATTCCTTCTCTCTAAAGACGTTCCTCCTCACCTCCTTTTTAAAACATCGCCGTTTAATTCTGAGGCTATGACCTCAGGTCAATAGACAATAGGTGCAGGAGTGGGCCATTCGGCCCTTCGAGCCAGCACCGCCATTCAATGTGATCATGGCTGATCATCCCCAATCAGTACCCCGTTCCTGCCTTCTCCCCATATCCCCTGCCTCCGCTATCTTTAAGAGTCCTACCTAGCTCTCTCTTGAAAGTATCCAGAGAACCGGCCTCCACCGCCCTCTGTGGCAGAGAATTCCACAGACTCACCACTCTCTGTGTGAAGAAGTGCTTCCTTGTCTCCGTCATAATGGCTTACCCCTTATTCTTAAACTGTGGCCCCTGGTTCTGGACTCCCCCAACATCGGGAACATGTTTCCTGCCTCTTGCGTGTCCAAACCCTTAATAATCTTATATGTTTCAATAAGATCCCCTCTCATCCTTCTAAACTCTAGAGTATACAAGTTCAGCCGCTCCATTCTCTCAGCATATGACAGTCCCGCCATCCCGGGAATTAACCTTGTGAACCTGCGCTGCACTCCCTCAATAGCAAGAATGTCCATCCTCAAATTAGGGGACCAAAACTGCACACAATACTCCAGGTGTGGTCTCACTAGGACTCTGTACAACTGCACTCTATGCTCCTAGACTCTCCCAACAGTGGAAACATCCTCTCCACACCCACTCTATCTATACCTTTCATTATTCTGTAAGTTTCAATGAAAGGAGATATTAAACTATGAAATTCAACCAGGACTAGACATGGGGAGGATGTCAGTAGAGAAAAAGCAGTTTCCTTTCTCTTGGGGGGGTGGGAATATGCATTTGCAGCACAGTGATGCGGCTGATAGAGCCGCTGCCTCACAGCACCAGAGGCCCTGGTTCGATACCGACCTTGGGCGCTGTCTATGTGGAGTTTGCACGTTCTCCCTGTGGCTTGGATTGGGTGAATGGGGAGAGGACGTTTCCACTAGTGGGAGCGTCTAGGACCAACGGTCACAGCTGCAGAATTAAAGGACGTTCCTTTAGGAAGGAGATGCGATGGAATTTCTTTAGTCAGAGGGTGGTGAATCTGCAGAATCCTTTGCCACAGACGGCTGTGGAGGCATCAATGGATATTTTTAAAGCAGAGACATATACGATTCGTGATTAGTATGGATGTTTGGGGTTATGGGGAGAAGGCAGGGGAATGGGGTGAGGAGGGAGAGATAGATACGCCATGATTGAATGGCGTAGACTCGAGGGGCTGAATGGCCTAATTCCATTCCTATTACTTATGACCGCGTGGGTTTCCTCCGGATGTTTTGGTTTCCTCCCCCACGTGCAGGTTTGTAGGTTAATCGGCCTCTGGTGTGTAGGGAGTGAATAAGAAAGTGGGATAACATGGAGTTAGTGTGAACAGGTGATCGATGGGCCGAAGGGCCTGCTTCAATTAGACTAAATTATGCAGAAGAACATGAGGAGTAGGTGTTGGTTATTCAATAGCATATTGTCACATCAATCCCCTCTCCTGGATTATCTAGATATCCTTCAATTCCGTTGCTCCATCAGTCTCTGTCTAAATACAAATACAAAGTCCCTATGCATATAGGTGAGACCAAGCGCAGACTGGGCGATCGTTTCGCTGAACACTTACACTTACAATCCTCTTGTTATGAAGGCCAACATTCCATTAGCTTTCTTAGGAATGTTGGCCTTCATAACAAGAGGATTTCAGTATAGGAGTAACGAGGTTCTTCTGCATTGTATAGGGCTCTGGTAAGACCACATCTGGAATATTGTGTACAGTTTTGGTCTCCTAATTTGGGGAAGGACATCCTTGTGATTGAGGCAGTGCAGCGTAGGTTCATGAGATTGGTTTAAGATGAAGGGGGGGGGGGCAAGATTTAACAGGAATCTTAGGGGGCAACTTTTCCACCGAGATGGAAAATGGATGAATGGAATGAGCTGCCAGATGGGGTAGTTGAGGCTGGAAGTATAACAGCATTTAAAAGACTCATGGAGAGGTGCGTGGACAGGAAAGGTTTAGAGGGGTATGGGCGAAATGTGGAGGAAAATTGGACTAGCTTAGATGGAACTACTTGATCAACGTGGACAAGTTCGGCCGAAGGGCCTGTTTCAAGGCTCTATGACATGTGCTGTTAAAAACCGTTCCGTGGAAAATTGTGGATCAAGAGGTTCCAAGAAAGCATCCATTCAGAAAGGTGCACCTGTAATTCATTCCGTTCCATCATCAAGATAGGTAGTCCCGGTTAGTTGTGCAGCCAATGAAATAATTCTGAAGTGTTGTCATCTCTGGTGAACGTGGATAAGCGACAACGTCGGTCGGGGCCCTTTCTCAGAGCCGGCCTGAATCATCACCTATCCATGCTCTCCAGACATGCGGTCTGAGTTGCTCCAGCACGTTGTGCATTTTGCTGACCAACTGAGGAACCCTTCACCAAACAGGAGCGCACGGATAAACAGAATGGCCCATTTTTCCTACTAACAGATTAGTTCTGGTAGTAAGGAAATGTTGTATGGTGCCAAACTCACATAGACAAAGACCACCTGTAACCCTTAATAATTCCCATCACCTCTTTCTCCCTCAGACGCCTCTTTCTTCCCGTCCACCATCCCCTGTGCCTCACCTATTTCTCCCCTCCCCTTCATTCCTTCCTCTAGCTTCACAATTTAGATGCACATAGTCTCTTGCCCAGAGTAGGTGAATTGAGAACCAAAGGACAAAGGTTTAAGGTGAAGGGGAAAAGATTTAATAGGAATCTGAGGGGTAACTTTTTTCACACAAAGGGTGGTGGATGTATGAAATGAGCTGTCAGAGGAGGTAGTTGAGGCGGGGACTATCCCAACATTTGAGAAACAGACAGGCACATGGATAGGGCAGGTTTGGAGGAATAGGGGTGAAATGCAGGCAGGTGGGACTAGTGTACATGGGACATGTTGGCCAGTGTGGGCATGTTGGGCCAAAGGGCCTGTTTCCATGCTGTGTCACTCTATGACTCTAATTCATAATTCTTTTTGGGCCCCATATCTGAGGATGTGCTGGCTCTGGAGAGGGTCCAGAGGAGGTTTACAAGAATGATCCCAGGAATGAGTGGGTTAACATATGATGAGCGTTTGTCAGCACTGGGCCTGTACTCGCTGGAGTTTGGAAGAATGAGGCGGGACCTCATTGAAACATACAGAATAGTGAAAGGCTTGGATAGAGTGGATGTGGAGAGGATGTTTCCACTAGTGGGAGAGTCTCGGACTAGAGATCATCGAATTAGAGGACGTTCTTTTAGGCAGGAGATGAGGAGAAATTTCTTTAGTCAGAGGGTAGTGAATCTGTGGAATTCTTTGCCACAGAAGGCTGAGGAGGCCAAGTCAGTGGATATATTTAAGGCAGAGATAGATAGATTCTTGATTAGTACAGGTGTCAGAGGCTCTGGGGAGAAAGCAGGAGAATGGGGTTAGGAGGGAGAGATAGATCACGACGACTAAATGGTGGAGTAGACGATGGGCCGAATGGCCTAATTCTACTCTCACTTTTGATCTTATGACCTCTTCAATCCTTTTGTCACACACCTTTTTTTACATCTCTGGCCTTTATCCAACAGATTAACTTCCCTCTGACCAAAGAGGTTCCTCCTCACCTCCTTTCTAAAAGAGCGCCCTTTAATTCTGAGGCTGTGACCTCTGGTTCTCCCACCAGCGGAAACATCCTCTACACATCCACTCTATCGATGCCTTTCATTATTCTGGAAGTTTCAGTGAGGTCCCCCCCTCAACCTTCTAAACTCCAGCGAGTAGAGGCCCAGCGTTGTCAAACGCTGATCATATGTTAACCCACTTGTGCCTGGAATCACTCTTGTAAACCTCCTCTGGACCCTCTCCAGAGCCAGCACGTCCTTCCTCAGATATGTGGGCCCAAATTTGCTCACAATACTCCAAATACAGCCTGACCAGCATCTTATAGAGCCCCAACATTACATCTCTGTTTTTGTATTCCAGTCCTCTGGATATCAATGCCATCATTGAATTTGCCTTCCTTACTACCGATTTGACTTGCAAATTAACTTGTTGGGAGTCCGGCGCCTGCGCTCTTCTGGTCTTTTAGATATTTATTGAATTTTTGCTTATCATGTTGCCAATGATTCCTGTGTTTACAGCCGTGTTATGCATCTGCTGCAGCTGTGTGTGTAATTAACTTAGTTTAGTGATACAGTGCGGAAACAGGCCCTTCGGCCCACCGAGTCTGCACTGACCAGCGATCATTCGTACACTGGTTCTACCCCACACACGAGGAGAAATGTACAGGAGCCAATGAACCTACAAACCTGCGCATCTTTGGAACGAGGGAAGGGCGGCACTGTGGTGCAGTGTAGAGTTGCTGCCTTAAACCCCTGTCCCACGGTACGAGTTCATTCAAGAGCTCTCCCGAGTTTGCCCTGATTCGAACTCGGAGACTTGCGGTAATGGCCGCTCGTCGGTACTCGGGGCTCTCGTGGACATTTTTCTAAATTGTTGAAAAATCTTCACAAGCCTTCACGAGCTTACCGCGTTTCCTGAATACCTGCCGTTAGCGTTACGAGCCGCTAAGAGACGTCCCCGAGCTCTGGATTATCCGTTACGTTCATTCAGGTTAATTGGCCTGGTAAATATATGAAATTGTGCGGGGATCGCTGGTCTGCGCTGGTCACGGCGGGTTGAAGGGCCCGTGTCCGCGGTGTATCTCTAAACTAAAGGCAGCGCGGGAAACACTGCAATCACCTGATCTCCTTGGGAGGCAGAGGGTCAACTTCGACACCTTCTCCAAACGACAGCGGATGAAGTCTTGGCCCAAAGCCAGCGATGTGGAAAGGGGAATTAATCAAAGGATCCTGCAAAACAAAAAACAAGAGAGGATGAACAGACAAACACATAATACTGAGCGGGATCTCAGCCCCTTCGGGCTGTTCACTCATGCAATGACTAATGAGTGATCAACCTTGCCAACGGCATCATCCACCTCCAGAAATGATTCACCTTCCTTGCTCATCTAGAAATCATTCAGATATCCTGCCTTCACCGCCCTTCTGAAAGCAGTGGATTTACAGTTTGGAATAGATTGGATGAATGCCCTTAGAGTCTTTTATCCAGGGTAAGGAAATCAACAACTCTGGGCATGGAACAAGCTGCCAGACGAGGTCTGAAGAAGGGTCTCGACCCGAAACGTCGCCTATCTCCTTCGCTCTTTAGATGCTGCTGCACCCGCTGAGTTTCTCCAGCTTTTTGTGTAACCCTGCCAGACGAGGTAGTTGAGGCTGGGACTATCCCAACTTTTAAGGAACTTATAAGGTACATGGATAGGACAGGTTTGGAGGGATATGGGCCAAACGCAGGCAGGTGGGACTAGTGTAGCTGGGACATGTTGGGCGGTGTGGGCAAGTTGGGCCGAAGGGCCTGTTTCCACGCCTTGATTATAACTTCAAGGGGAGAGATTTAATAGAAACTCAAGGGGCAACTTATTCAGAGGGGAGTGGGTGTATGGAATGAGCTGCCGAAAGGGGGTAGTTGGGGCAGGGACTATAAACAGCATTTAGTGTAGTTTAGAGATACAGCGTGGAAACAGGCCCTTCGGCCCACTGGGTCCGCGCCAACCAGCGATCCCCGCACACTAACACTATCCTACACACTTAGGGGCAATTATTACATTTACCAAGCCAATTAGCCTACAAACCTGTATGTCTTTGGCGAGTGGGAGAAAACCGAAGATCTCGGGGAAAACCCACGCAGGTCACGGGGAGAACGTACAAACTCCGTAAAGACAGCACCCAGTCAGGATCGAACCGGGGTCTCTCGCTCGGTACCGCTGCACCACCATGTCCCCACTTAGTAAAGATAGACACAAAACCCTGGAGTATCTCAGTGCTAGGGCAGCGTCTCTGGAGAAATTGGAGCGACATTGTGTCTGAAGTAGGGGTCCAAACCTGAACCGTCACCTATCCACGTTCCCCAGAGATGTGGCCCGCTGAGTTACTCCAACACTTTGTGTCTCCCTCCCCTTCAGAGCCTGGGCTGAAGAGTACGTAAAGTGAGGGGCCTTTTCTGCCCAAGAACATGCACTCGAGGAGCCCTTCCATCTTGTCTTCATTTTGCCTTTATCCACAGCGACACAGCCAGCCAGCCATGGCTATTTTGAAACGGATACCGCACCAAAGCGTGGAACAGCCGGAGCAGAATTCCCCTCCCACCCAACATTCCAAGCATTCCCGATGCTTCCCATACCCACCAACCCACAAGCAACACTGAAACCCGGGCCAAATGACATTCCTGAAATCCCTTCCAAATCCCTGCTCAGCCAAGATGCCATCTTTGGAGGAGAAAGGGGGGGTTGGGGCGAGGGGGGAGAGTAACGGAATAAAAAGACCCAATTATTTGCTGCAAGACACGAACACTGGCAGTTGTGAACACTGCCCGGACCATCACGGGTACTGACCTCCCCACCATCGAAGGGATCTACAGGAGCTGCTGCCTCAAAAAGGCAGCCAGCATCATCAGAGACCCACACCACCCTGGCCACACTCTCACTTCACCCCTGCCATCGGGAAGGTGGTACAGGAGCCTGAAAACTGTAACGTCCAGGTTCAGGAACAGCTTCTTCCCTGCAGCCATCAGGCTATTAAACACTCCAACCTCCAAATAAGCTCTGAGCTACATAGACCTGGGGGCATTGCTTTTGTCTTTGCCCCGTTTATATATGTGTCGTGCTGCTGCAAGCAAGAATTTTATAGTTCCGTTTCAGTACCTATGAAATTTTTATCAAAACACTTCAACTGGTGAGGGAATGGAGACAAATAGTTTTGGTACTAAGAAGATACAAGGAACTGCAGATGCTGGTTTGTGGGAAAAAAACCTTGTGTATGTGTAGGGTAGTGTCAATGTCTGGGGGTCGGGGTAGACTCGGTGGGCCGAATGGCCTGTTTCCACACAGTATCTCTAAACTAAGAGGTGAGAGGTTCCGACCCAAATCGTCACCATCCATGTTCTCCAGAAATGCCGCCTGACCCGCTGAGTTACTCCAGCACTTTGTGCCTTTGCTGGTTACCAAGTCTGGGTCAGCTTGGGAAGTCCTGGCCAGTATCAGATACATTCTGCAGAATCCTTAGCTTGGACGATCCGACATAGCCAAAAACAGAACAATCAACAACTTTCCCCAGCTTTCTCTAGTTCTTGGGACATTAAACACCTATTAAGCCCCTTTTCCCCATTCTCAAAGGGATCTACAGGAGTCGCTGCCTCAAACGCAGCCAGCATCATCAGAGACCCACACCACCATGGCCAAGCTCTCATTTCACCCCTACCATCGGGAAGTAGGTACAGGAGCCTGAAAACTGTAACGTCCAGGTTCAGGAACAACTATCGGGTTATTCGTAACTGTCACTGTATGTCATGTTGTTACTTGCGTGGGCGGAGCATCAAGGCAAATTCCTTGTATGTGAATACTTGGCCAATAAACTTACTTACTTAACTAAACACTACAACCTCCAAATAGGCTCTTAACTACAGAGACCGTGGGTGGTCACGGTGGCGCAGCGGTAGAGTTGCTGCCTTACAGCGAATGCAGCGCCGTAGACCGGGGTTCGATCCCGATTACGGGGGCTGTCTGTACGTTCTCCCCGTGACCTGCGCGGGTTTTCTCCGAGATCTTTGGTTTTCTCCCACATTCCAAAGACGTACAGGTTTGTAGGTTAATTGGCTCGGTAAATGTAACAATTGTCCCTTGTGGGTGTAAGATAACGTTAATGTGCGGGGATCGCTGGTCGGCGCGGACCTGGTGGGCCGAAGATCCTGTTTCCACGCTGTATCTCCACACTAAACCTGGGGGCATTCATTTTTATTTTTGCACTATTATTGTTTGTTGAGTGAGCGCAAATATGAATGTTTATCATATTTACACACACACACACATAGTTTTAGGTTTATGAGGTGAATTAGTTTAGATTTTAAAGACACAGCACGGAAAAGGCCCTTAGGCCCACCGAGTCCACGCTAACCAGTGATTGCCTTACACTGGCACTATCGGGGACAATTTAACCAAAGCCAATTAACCTACAAACCTGCACGTCTTTGGAGTGTGGGAGGAAACCAGAGCACCCGGAGAAAACCCACGCGGTCACAGGGAGAACGTACAAACTCCGTACAGACAGCACCCGTAGTCGGGATCGAACCCGGGTGTCCGGTGCTGTGAGGGCAGCAACTCTACCGCTGCGCCACCGTGCCGCCGCTCATTCCAAGAGCAGCAGTTGTAACGTTCGCTGGAACATTAGGGGGCATTGTACCGGTGACGGGAAGCGGTTTGCAGTTCCCAAGTATTTAAGTGACCTCACATACAAGCCATAAAACTTGTTTTCACAGTGCCATTCCAATGCCAAGTGGGTATAACTGCTCAATGTGCAGCGCCTTCCACATGCACTCATTCAGAGCCAAGCGGCTGCAAGGAACAGTCGAATGATCTACTAATCTGGTCCTGGTTTGGGAGGAGAGGAGAGGGTGGGGATTGGGTGGATGGGAATTATTGGCCACGATCTTGGCAGCAGCCCAATAAAGTAGGCCCCGTGTCAAGAAGGATTACATTCACGGGAGGTTTATTTAATTATAAACAAAATCGCAAACTGAAAAGAACTGTTGGGCGACACAGTGGCCAGGTTGCTGCCTCGCGGCGCCAGAATCACGGGGATTGATCCTGACCTCGGGTGCTGCCTGTGTGGAGTTTGCCCGTTCTCCCCGTGACCGGGTGCTCTGGTCTCCTCCCAGTTTGTGGGTTAATTGGCGCTCTGTATATTGCCCCCAGTGTGTAGGGAGCGGATGAGAGAGAGTGGGATAACAGGGGACCAGTGTGAACGGGTGATCGATGGTCAGCGTGGATTTGGTGGGTAGAAAGGTCTGTCTCCATGCTGTCTGCATCTTTAAATGAGACTCAACGCCATCTGCATTACAACCTCGATCAATATTCCCTCTGAAAATAACTCTACGCTCCCTTACATGGTCAGATTGGGGGCTGCTCTAGCTCAGCCATTTAGGTTTAAGTCAGCTCAGGATCCACCTTTTGCTTCACCTTAAGCAGCATGCCCTAACTTCGTCATTTGTTTGAAGGATGTGAGTGCCGCTGACACCAGCATTTATCACCCACCCTTCATTGCCTGAATACGGAGGCCGGTTGGAGTGCACCGGTCAGATTGGCCTGCATCCACCAGGCTATCTATCACTACGACACCAAAATCTGTAATAAGATGCCAAGGGTGGTGGGTATGTGGAACGAGCTGCCAGTGGAGGCATGTGTAGGAAGGAACTGCAGATGCGGGTTTAAACCAAAGACAGACACAGAATGCTGGAGTAACTCAGCGGGACGGGCAGCATCTCTGGAGAGAAATAGGAATGGGTGCCGTTTCGGGTCAATGGACAATAGACAATAGACAATAGGTGCAGCAGTAGGCCATTCAGCCCTTCGAGCCAGCACCGCCATTTAACGTGATCATGGCTGATCATCCCCAATCAGTATCCCATTCCTGCCTTCTCCCCATATCCTCCGACCGCTATCTATAAGAGCCCTATCTAGCTCTCTCTTGAAAGTATCCAGAGAACCGGCCTCCACCGCCCTCTGAGGCAGAGAATTCCACAGACTGTGAGAAAAAGTGTTTCCTCGTCTCCGTTCTAAATGGCTTACTCCTTATTCTTAGACTGTGGCCCCTGGTTCTGGACTCCCCCAACATCGGGGACATGTTACCTGCCCCTAGCGTGTCCAAACCCTTAACAATCTTATATGTCTCAATGAGATCCCCTCTAATCCTTCCACACTCCAGAGTGTACAAGCCCAGCCGCTCCATTCACTCAACATATGACAGTCCCGCCATCCCGGGAATTAACCTTGCAAACCTACACTGCACTCCCTCAATAGCAAGGGTCGGATCTGAATAAGGGTCTCGACACGAAAGGTCACCTATTCCTTCTCTTCAGAGATTATTCCAGCATTTTGTGTCTATTACTGGTGGAGGTCATCGAGGCAGGTACTGTCACAGCTTTTAATAGACATTTGGACAGGTACATGGATAGGAGGCTTGAGAGGAATATGGGCCATTTGTGGCCGAATAGGATTAGCTTAGACAAGACATCTTGGTTAGCGTGAACAAGTATGAATCTATGACTGTAATGGCCTTGCTAAAATCCATAGAGACCTCCATGCACTTGCCCTCATCAATAGGCTCCAAAACACCAATAGAATTTCTAAAGACATGACCTTTCAAAGCAATGTTCAAGGAGGAACTGCAGATGCTGGAAAATCGAAAGCAGACAAAATTGCTGGAGAAACTCAGCGGGTGCGGCAGCATCTATGGAGCGAAGGAAACGTTGCCTATTTCCTTCACTCCATAGACGCTGCCACACCCGCTGAGTTTCTCCAGCAATTTTGTCTATCTTTCAAAACAATAATGACTATCCCTAATCGTCCCCGCTTATATATCTTATTCCTCAGAATCCTCCGCAGATGTTAGGCTCACTAGTGTTAAGTAGAGGCCCAACATTCGGTGGTGGGTAAAAGTAAATGTGCATTCACCATATCAATTCCCCTCTTCTCTTCCCTCTATGAGATCACCCCTCGGCCTTCTACGCTCCAAGGAATGAGGTACCCTCTCTGTAGCCGGCCCTCGAGTCTTGGCGGCCACACGTAAATCTTCCCTGCACTCTTTCCAGCTCGACATCATCCTCCCTCGAGCAGGGTGACCAAAACGTGATCACAATCCTTCGCATGCGGTTTCACCAACGTCTTGTACAACCGCAACATAACATCCCAACCTCTACTCTCAGTACTCTGACTGATGAAGGCTAGCATACTAAAATCCTTCGTCACCATCACCACCCAATCTACCTGCGACACCAAATTCAGGAAACTATGTACGTGCACTGCGAGATCCCTCTGATCTTTAACACCCCCAGGGCCCCACCGTTCACCGCAAAGGTCCCACCCTGGTTTGATTTCCAAAATTGCAACACCTGTTAAACACAGTTTGTATTACTTCCTCTTTGAATCACTTCCCTCTGGAAGGCGACTCCGGACTGTCAAAGCTGCCACAGCCAGACATAAAAACAGTTTTTATCTACGAGTAGTTGCTCTACTCAACAGCCAAAAATCTGTAGCCTCCCTTTGATCTGGTATTTTGTTGGTTCACGTGCTCGATCAATGGCGTGTTAGCATTAATGTTTTATTATTATTAATATTTAGTGTATTCAGAGTCATTCGTAACTGTCACTGTATGTCATGTTGTTACTTGTGGGCGGAGCACCAAGGCAAATTCCTTGTATGTGAATGCTTGGCCAATAAACTTACTTACTTATTAAATATATTAATATATTTTATGAATTATATATATTTTGTATTAAACATAGGTATAAGATGATTTGGGTCTTTATTCTTTGGAGCGCAGAAGGTTAAGAGGGGACTTGATTGAGGTCTTTAAAATGATGAAAGGGATAGACAGAGTTGATGTGGACAAGCTTTTCCCATTGAGGGTAGGGAAGATTCAAACAAGAGGGCATGACATGAGAATTAAGGGACAGAAGTTTAGGGGTAACATGAGGGGGAACTTCTTTACTCAGAGAGTGGTGGCTGTGTGGAATGATCTTCCAGCAGAAGTGGTGGAGGCAGGATCGATTGTAACATTTAAAAGTAAAGTGGATAGGTATATGGACGGGAAGGGAATGGAGGGGTATGGTCTGAGTGCAGGTAGATGGGACTAGGGGAAAATAAATGGTCGGCACGGACTGGAAGGGCCGAGAGGGCCTGTTTCCGTGCTGTAATTGTTATATGGTGTTATCTGGTTATGAGCAGAGAAAGATCTAACAGGATGCCGAGGGTGGTAGTTATGTCGAACGAGCTGCCAGAGAAGGTAGCTGAAGCAGGTACTACAATGGCATTTAATAGACACTTGGACAGGTACATGGATAGGAAAGGGTTAGAGGGTTACAGGACAAATGCAGGTAAATGGAACCAGCTTAGATGGGGTATCTTGGTTAGTGTGGACATTGGCTCTTCAGCCCAACCCGTCCATGTTGTACAAGTCTTCTGGCAATAACACACATATATCTATCAGCCAAAGCTCCTGCAAGACTCAGCGATCATTTCACTCGGCACCTTTGGTCAATTCGCCAAGGCCCACGCGATCTCCCGGTTGCTAAACACTTCAAATCCCTTTCTCATTCCCACACCGACCTTTCTGTCCTGGGCCTCCTCCACTGTCAGAGTAAGGCCCAAGGCAAATTGGAGGACCAGCACCCTATATATCGCTTGGGCAGCTTACACCCCAGCAGTGTGAATATTGACTTCTCTAACTTCAAGTAACCATTGTTTTCCCCCTCTCTCTGTCCCCCCCCCCCCCCACCCTTGTTCTCCAAATAGTTTCACTGCCCCGATTAACTTTACTTTGTCTGCTTTGATCTCTCGTTTTCACACCTTACCCATCCATATCTCTATGTCTCCCTCTCCCTTGACTCTTAGTCTGAAGAAGGGCCTCGACCCGAAACGTCACCCATTCCTTCTCTCCAGAGATGCTGCCCGTTCCGCTGAGTAACTCCAGCTTTTTGTGTCGATTTCCTCACTACCTTCCCACAATGCTCTGTGATATATCTGATCAGACCCAGGGGATTCATCTGCCTACATACACCTCAGGACGTCCAGCACCTCCTCGACCATAATATGGATTGTTCTCAAAACATCTCTATTAACTGCTCAAACTCTCCTTGCCCATCTCCTACGGCTCCACACAGAGATCACCATAGTCATGGAGTGACACAGTGTGGAAACAGGTCCTTTTTTTGGCCCAACATGTCCCAACTATACTAATCCCAACTATACTAATCCCATCTACACGAGTCCCACCTGCCTGCATTTGGCCCATATCCCTCTAAACCAGTACCTGGCCAAATGCTTTTGTTAAACGTTACGAATACTACCTGCCTCAACTACCTCCTCTGGCAGCACGTTCCATGCACCCACTGCCCTTAGTATGAAAAAGTTACCCCTCAGGTTCCTATTAAATCTCCCCCCCCCCCCCCCCCCCCACATTAAACCCATGTCCTCTAGTTCTCCATTCCCCTACTCTGGACAAGAGGTTCTGTGCATCTACCCAATCTATTCCTCTCATGATTTTGTACACCTCTATAAGATCAGACTACTTGCGTTTCTGAGGGCCGCTAGTCTTTCTCTAGTCACCCTCTTAATGTACATAAAATCTCTGAGTTTTCCTTAATTTCATCCCACTTTTTGCCCACTTGAATTCCTTCTTGAATATGCTCCTCGGCCCCCTGCTCCTCCAGGGATCCACTTGATCCCGGTTCCTCCAGGGATCCACTTGATCCCGGCTGCCTGGTCCAGTCCCATGCCTCCTTTGTCCAGACCAGATCCTCAATTTCTCCTGATCATTGAAACACAGAAACATAGAAAATAGGTGCAGGAGTAGGCCATTCGGCCCTTCAAGCCAGCACGGCCATTCAATATGATAATGGCTGATCATCCACAATCAGTACCCCGTTCCAGCTTTCTCCCTAATATCCCTTGGTTCCGTTAGCCCCAAGAGCTAAATCGCTCTTGATAACATCCAGTGAATTGGCCTCCACTGGCAGATAATTCCACAGATTCACAAATCTCTGGGTGAAAAAGATTTTCCTCATCTCAGTCCTAAATGGCCTACCCACTGTGGATGGCATATCCACAGTTCCTTACTCCCACCTGCCTTGCTCTTCACTCTAACAGGAACACGCATGCCTTAAACTCTCACGATCACACTTTTAAAAGCATCCCAACTTCCGTATTTCCCTTTTCCTGCAAACAACCAACTTTAGCAAATTCAGAAGTAATTGGAGCAGAATTAGGCCATTCGGCCCATCAAGTCTACTCCGCCATTCAACCATGGCCGATCTATCTTTCCCTCTCAACCCCATTCTCCTGCCTCCTCCCTGTAACTTTTGACACACTTACTGATTAGGAGGTTTTATCAATCTGCCCTTTAAAAAATGCCCAATGCAAGTTCCTGTCTAATACCATCAGTTTTGGCCTTGGCCAAATCCATAACTTCAACATGAGGGGCCCACCCTGTCCATATCCATAACTATTTTAATGTTGAAAAGCAGTGGTCACTGGACCACAAAAATACTTCAGTTATTTACCCAACCTAATTCCCAATGAATAAGTCAACCTTTGCTTTCTCCCTCATAGGGCCCGCTACAAATTGTCTAATGAAACGTTCAACATATTTGACAAATTCCACCACACCCAAGCCCAGGGCAGTAGAGTTGTGGATGTAATCCAGCCCATCGCACAGACCAGACCCCCCCACCACTGACTCCACCAACACTCCACGCTGCCTCACGTCATTCCTTCTTCACCCAGGTCCCGTCTGGCAGAAGGTACAGAAGGTTGAAAGGGCACACCACCAGACTCAGGAACTGTTTCTTCCCCTCTTATCAGGATTGTGAATGGTCCATTCACAATGGTCCATTAGCTGTGCCACTGTCAGATTCCTCTCTGTGGTGGATGTTGAATATGTGTTAATTGTCAGTTTTTTTAAAAATATATGTTATGACTGTATGGTAACAATTTTGTTCAGACCGAAAGGTCTGAATGACAATAAAGGTACCTAATCTAATCTCTACCCCATTGTGGACATTGGACTTTGTCTATGGAACTGACGCACTACAATGCTGAGAACTATATTCTGCACTCTGTATCTTCTCCCTTTGATCTATCCGTTGTACTCTAGTTTGACGATTGTGTTTGTGTACGGTAGATCTGACCTGCTCAGAGAGCACGCAAGACAAAGACCTTGGTACATGTGCCAAAAGTAACCCTACATTTCTATCCAGCAACTTCACTCCTATTGTGCACTCAAGAAGCACTCTCCTCCTCTCAACGTGTGACCCTGACAGGAGGGGGGGGGGATGATACCCCAGTCACATCATCTCATTTAAAAGACATCTGGACAGGTGCGCGGATGGGAAAAGTTTAGCGGGATATGGGCCAAACACAGGCAGGTGGGACTAGAGTAGATGGGTCAGCATGGTCAGGTTGGGCCGAAGGGCCTGTTTCCATGCTGTAAGACTATGATCACAGATTGATGGTTTAACTACCACTAGAAAGAAGATGAGGAGAAATGTATTTGGTCAGGGGGTGGTGAATCTGTGGGATTCATTGCCACAGACGGCTGTGGAGGCCAAGTCAATGGATATTTTTAAGATGGAGATTGACAAATTCTTGATTAGTGTTGATGGTTATGGGGAGAAGGCAGAGGAGAATGGGGTTGAGAAGGAAAGATAGATCAGCCCTGATTGAATGGTGGGGCCGAATGGCCTAATTCTGCTCCTAGAACATATAAACGTTATGGTATGAACTTATCTCAATGGCAAAATGTCTTTCAAAGGCAGCTCCAAGGCTTAAAAGAACGCTCTTGTACATTGTATGGAGCTTGAACTCATTGCCATTAACTGCTATGAAGTCTGGATAGAGTGGGCACCTTGTGGATCAATTAAAAAATAATAATTTGGGATTAAATAAAACATCAAGGTTTAACTCTAAGCAACAGTGGTTTCCCAATTTGTTACCACAACCTGATATGACATGCTGGGTGTTCCTGCATCAGTGGGTTCATTAAAGCAACTCGCCTAGCCTAAGGTCGGACTGTGTTGGCCACTTCTCAATTCCGACAGTTTTACAAGAACAGTTTTTCGAGAACACTAACGTACTCAAGGCCCGGTCAACACAGCCTGACAGAAGCAATAAATCCAAGTGTGTGGTGACTTCACACTTGCACTCGCAGTTTACTTTATCCTCACGTGTGTCGAGGTGAAAAGTGAAAAGCTGTTGTTGCGTGCTAGCCAGTCAGCCAGCGGATTGCGGCATGGTGGCACAGTGGTAGATCTGCTGCCTTGTGGCACCAGACACCTGGATCTGATCACAACCAAAGGTGCTGTCGGTACAGAGTTTGTACATTCTCCCCGTTGGGTTTTCTCCACGTGCTCCAGTTTCCTCCCACACTCCAAAGACATACAGATTTGTAGGCTAAGTGTTAAAGAAGGAACCGCAGATGCTGGAGAATCGAGGGTTACACAAAAAGCTGGAGAAACTCAGCGGGTGCAGCAGCATCTAAGGAGCGAAGGAGATAGGCGACGTTTCGGGTCGAGACCCTTCTTCAGACTGGTCAGGGATCAGGGAAACGAGAGATATAAACAGTGATGTTAACAGGGTTAACAGAATTAAGAAAATTCAATGTTTAAGCCCAGAGGATGCAGACTCCCCAAGTGGAATATGAGGTGCTGTTCCTCTAACTTGCGGTGTTGCTCACTCTGGCCGTGGAGGAGGCCCAGGACCGAGAGGTCGGATACGGAATGGGAGGGGGAGTTGAAGTGCTGAGCCACCGGGAGGTCGGGTTGGTTATTGCGGACCGAGCGGAGGTGTTCGGCGAAACGATTTGTAGGCTAATTGGCTTGGTAGACATGTAAATTGGTCCTAGTGTGTGTAGGATAGTGTTAGTGTGCGGGATCGCTGGTTGGCACCGCCTCAGTGGGCCGAAGGGCCTCGTATAAAGATTTCAGCTTTGAGATCCCAACATTGAGACTCTTGATTCTCAGTCAACTCCAAGGTCAACACAACCAAGACTGTGGTGACCTCTGACACGCTTTAGTTTAGCTTATTGTCACGTGTACCGAGGTACAGTGAAAGCTTTTCTGTTGCGTGCTATCCAGTCTATAATTACAATTAATCCGTCCACAGTGTACAGATACAGGATAAAGGGAATAACATGAAAAACGTTTAGTCCAAGATAAAGTCTAGTAAAGTCCGATCAAAGATAGTCCGAGGGTCTCCAATGAGGTGGATGGTAGCTCAGGACCCTCTAGCTGTTATCAGGCAAGATGGTTTCAGTTGCCTGAAAACAGCTGGGAAGAAACTGTCCCTGAATCTAGAGGTGTGCCTTTTCACACTTCTGTACCTCTTGCCTGATGGGAGAGTGTACCTCAGTACATGTGACAAGACTGTAAATAACAAACTGCTCAAACAAAAAAAAAAAATTCATTTTACCTCAGAGCAAACAGTTTTCATCAAAGATTGTTCAAGGCTCTCCAATGAGCTAGACCAGGGGTGGGGAACCTTTTCATGTTGGAATGCCACATTAAGTTAGCTGTAATCTAACTAGGCCGCATCCAAGGAACTTCAATTAGATATACTTCAAAATGTACATTATTATGTTAAAGTAGCCCTCATCACTTACTAATGTTTTAATTGTGGCCGTCAGTCTGGGGGGGGTTTATTTTGTTGAATCTTATTTTACTCTTTGGTATTTTAAATACGCTCATTTTAAGATTAAAATAGAAATAAAAAAGACGAACAAAACATATTAATAAAAATAAATGGATTTGTTCTACACAATTTGGATTCATTCAAAAGGCCGCACTTAATGGCCTAGAAGGCCGCATGAAGGTTCCCCACCCCGAGCAAGATGGTAGCTCAGGAGCTTCTCAATACAGGTAGCTCACGGGGCAAATTAAATTAACCTTATGGCCATACTAGAACGTACCAGCCCCACCTCATCGTCAGTCTCGCCTGAAGCCACTTGTAGCTGTTTGACCAAGTTATTTCTTCAAAGCTCACAAACAAAAGCCAGCCAATCTGAACACAGGCAAAGATTCAAGATTCAAAACAAAAAGATCAGTCGGAATTTAAAGAATGAGTCACCAAGACTTTCGACCTTGGGGAAACTCAAGAGGATCAGGCTCTTGCTCTACTGGTTAGTCTGGTGTGTTTGGTTCAGAGTTCAAAATCTTATCCCATCTTATCCCACTTTCCTGTCCACTCCCTGCACATGTGGGGCAATTGTACAGAGGCCAATTAAGCTACAAACCCACGTCTTTGGGATGTACTGTCTGATTCACCTGCACCTCATTGTCGACATTGGACTTTGTCTCTGGAACTGGTGCGCTACAATGCTGAGAACTATATTCTGCACTGAATATTCTGCACTGCACACTGGCCCTTCGGCCCACCGAGTCTATGCCAACCAGATTGTATTGGCCAGACTTGATTGTATAGTATAATATGATATGCTTGGGTTGCATGCGAAACAAACAGCTTTTCAATGTACATTTAGTTTTGTTCATTGTCACATGTACCAAGGTATAGTAAGCTTGCTGCGTGCTAAGCAGTCAGCAAAAAGACTATACAGTACATGATTACAATCGAGCCGTCCACAGTGTCCAGATACAGGATAAAGGGAATAACACGATTGAAAAATAAAGTCCAGTGAAATCAGATCAAACATTGGCCGAGGGTCTCCAACGAGGTGGATGGGAGGTCAGGACCGCTCTCTAGTTGGTGAGAGGATGGTCCAGTTGCCTAATGGTTCAGCTGGGAAGAAACTGTCCGTGAATCTGGAGGTGTGAGTTTTCACACTTCTGTACCTCTTGTCGATGGAAGAGTATACGTGACGCTAATAAACAAATCGAGTTTTACCTCAGAGCAAAGAGTTTCGAACACGCTGAACATATTTTACTAAACCAGAAGATAATTATTTTCGAGCAAATCTACTATTAGACCATGCGCACAGCACTCGGGAATGCAATCAGCTTCAGGCACCTGCCTTCCTTGCCCACACAAATGGCCAATCCAAAAACTGCCATGGATCCTGTTCACAATCACTACGTCCCTTATCATTCAAGTGGAGCGCTAAATCACACGCCAGGGCCTTCACAGCGGCGCAGCCGTAGAGTTGCTGCCTCACAGCGCCAGAGACCCGGCTTCCATCCCGACCCAAGGTGCTGCCTGTGCGGGGTTTGCACGTTCTCCCCATGACTGCGTGCGTTTTCCTCCGGCCGCAAGTAGACAAAGTGCCGGAGTTACTCAGCGGGTCGGGCAGCATCTCTGGAGAAAATGGACGGGTCGCGTTTCGGGGACGGGACGCTTCTTCAGACTGCGAGTAGAGGGGAGGGAACTGGAGATAGGAAAAGGCCAGAACAAGGCAGGGCCAGGCAACACATGACCAAGGGAAGGGTGGAGCCCACAATGGTCCGTTGTTGGTTGGGGAAGAGGTGATGATGTAGGGATACGAAGGGGGGGGGGGGATGAGGGGGAATGCAGTAGTTACTCCAGTTTCCTCCCACATCCCAAACGCATGCCGGTTTGTGGGTCAATTGCCCCTAGTGTGTGGGATAGTGCTAGTGTACAGGGTGAACACTAGGTGGGCCGAAGGGCCTGTTTCCATGCGGTATCTCTAGAGTAGGGGAGGACATCAAAAGCAGAATAATCAGCTCCAGATTAGCTACAGGAGCAACATACTATACACTGGAAGGATGTGAGGGGGGAAGAAGATGCCTGGACTAGAGCTACAGGGAGGGGTTGGACAGACTTGGATTGATTTGTGTCCTGGGACTGGAAGGGAGGCCTGATAGATGCATATCAAGTTATGAGAGGTATAGATAGGGTCGACAGTCAGAACCTTTCCCCCGCCCCACGGGTGGAGTTGTCAAAGGCTAGTGCGGCACAGCTTTAAGGGGAGAGGGGCAGCATTTAAAGGAGTTGTATGGAGCATGTTTTTTTGCCCCCTGTACTTGGAATAGAGTGCCAGGGTTGTGTGGCGGCAAATACGATAGTTGCATTTAAAAAAGGTATTTAGTTTAGCTTAGAGATACAGCGTGGAAACAGGCCCTTCGGCCCACCGAGCCCGCACCGATCCTGCACATACGAAGGACAATTTACACTACTGACACCAAGGAGGATCTCGGAGGAAACCCACACGGTCACGGGGAGAACGTGCAAACTCCGTACAGACAGCACCCGCAGTCGGGATCGATCCCAGGGGTCTCTGGCGCTGCAAGCGCTGTAAGGCAGCAATTCTACCGCTACGCCACCCTGCCCGCCATGGAGATATACACAAGGAGGGGATGGATCATCAACGGACTGAGGAGATTAATTTAACCTGGCATCCAAATGGGCATGGACATTGTGGGCCGAAGGGCCTCTACCTCTACTGTACTCTTCCATACAAAGTGCTGGAGGAACTCAGCAGGTCAGGCAGCATCTGCGGAGGGAGTGGATGTGTATGGGGACCCACCTTCAGACAGTTTGTGGTGGAAGGGAAGAAAGCTCTCTCTCCCCCCCGATTGTAATCAGTCTGAAGAAGGATCCCGGCCCTAAACGTCACCTGTCCATTTCCCTCCACAGATGCTGCCTGTCCTGCAGAGTTCCTGCTGCACCTTCCACCGTACTCAAGACTGCAGCATCTGCAGTTCCTTGCGCCTCCTGTACTGTTCTGGGTTCTACCTTGTAAACCTTCCGCTAGTAATGAGTATGGTCCCTTTAAAAACAGATACCCAATATGCAAATCCTTGGCAGCCAGAGCGAAAATAATCAGCAGGGAAACCAATGACAGCACTAATTAAACAACTTGTTTAATGAACCCCAGTGAGTTTGAGTTTAGTTTAGTGTCACGTGTACCGAGGTACAGCGAAAAGCTTGTGTTGTACGTTCACCGGTCAGCGGAAAGAGAATACAGCTGCTCCTCGACCAACGATGGCGTTACTTTCCGATAAACCGAAAATACCACAAGTCGAAAACGCATTTAATACAATTTGGTCACATGACCGGACGCGAGCTGCGGTTGAACGCCGTTGCCCAGCGTTTGCACCATCGTAAAGTCGAAATATCGTAAGTCGAAGCTTCATAAATCGGGGAGCATCTGTACATCGTTACAATCGAGCCGTCCACAGTGTACAGATACAGGATCAAGGGAAATCACGTTTAGTGCAAGATAAAGTCCAGTAAAGTCCAATTACAGACAGTCCAAGGGTCTCCAATGAGGCAGATAGTAGCTCAGGACCACTCTCTGGTTGGTGATAGGATGGTTCAGTTGCCTGGTTCAGCTGGGAAGAAACTGTCCCTGAATCTGGAGGTGTGTGTTTTCACACTTCTGTACCTCTTGCCCGATGGGAGAGTGTCCCTTCACACACGTGACAATAATAAACAAATCTAGTTTTACCTCGGAGCAAGTAGTTCTGAACACGCTGAACATATTTTCCTAAACCAGACGATAAATGTTTCTTGAGGAACTCAGTTTAGGACTGCTCTCCAGGTGTGGGAGGATGGTTCGGTTGCCCGATAACAGCTGGGACAAAACTGTCCCTGAATCTGGAGGTTTAATTTAGAGATACAGCATGGAATAACCGAGTCCGTGCCGACCAGTGATTGCTGCACACTAACGCCATCCTACACACTTTAACGACAATTTTACTTCGGAGTCACGTGAGTGACTACGTGAAGACCCCGCCAGCACGCATGCACGACATATCGTCGTACGCATGCGGAAGCGACGGTCGGGAGGAGCGGGGCTCCTCCAGCGCAAGTTAAATAGCTTGCGCCAGGTAAGTCTCACCGAAGGAGTGAGTCGACAACAGCGATGGAAGCAAGAAAATCAAAAAGAGCCGCGGCAAAAACAGCTGCTAAGGACAGCAGCCAGCAGAGAGCCGCCTCTCCAGAGCTACAGGTTCTACCTGCAGCTCCCGACTTTTCGCCATTTGAGACCGTTGGTACGCCACGGTCGGGCGGGAAAACCACCCGGAAGTCGGCCGGGGCCGACTCAGCGGAGTCCGGTCCCGAGGACACCCCGTTCGCGGACAGCGACGGAGGTCGTCTTGCCCGCATGGAGCGGATGATGGAGCAGCTGCTCCAACGTGACCTGCTAATGCAGGGGCAGGATCACAGTAGGCCTACTAGCAGGCCCACGGCAGGTTCCTACCGGGGACTGCCTAATGTCTCCCCCTCTATACAGGGGAGCATTGAGGGTCAGGACTGGGCTGACCCAGAAGAAGGGGAGCTGGCTGAATCACCGACTGTGTCAGGGGTGTGTGAAGGCTATATGGATGTGGTGAACAAGCATGCCATGCGCGAACAGGGCTTACCCATCCACCCCAAACTGGCTGCCAGTATTAACTATATGGCAACAAACCAGCTGCAGGAACAGGCCATAAATGCTACGGCAGATAAATACATGGCACCAGCAAACTGCAGTTCATTGAATGTCCCTGCAGTAAACAACCCTATATGGGGGAATATGAGCCCATCGAGCAGAGGACAGGAGATAAAACTTCAGAGGATCCTGAAGCTCCTAACCGCGGGAATTACGGCAGTGGCAAGAACTGCAGTGGGTGTGGATATGCCGGAGGAATTACAAGATGCATTGGCTCTGCTGTGTAGCACTCAGTACGAGATTAACAACTTTAGAAAAAGCATCATAAAGCCGGCGCTTAACCCCAAGTTTGCGGGGTTGTGTAAGCCTGGGAAGACTCAGCCTCCTAGCCTGCTGTTCGGGGAAGATCTCCCTAAGCAGGTTAAAGACCTGGATGAGGAGGCAAAGGCTTTGGGCCTTATAAAGATACCTGGCTTCCCTAAACCCCACTACCCGTAAAGACAGCACCCCTACACATCCACCAGGCAGAGTTACCATTCCAGGTCTGCAGGTGGTGAAAGCTCGAAGGCCGGCAATCCTGCACAAAGGTCTTTTTTAGGCCATGGCCCAGGCCGGCCTTCTTGGAAGATGCGCCACTCCCAGAACACCCCCAACCAGCCAAGGAAGCAAGGGCAGAGACCTCAACACCGGCAGTAACCATGGAGGTAGGTGGGTCTGGAGTCCCCAGAAACACATCTTGTCTAAATTCACTGTATGTGGGGGGCAGGTTGCACTTGTTCTACGAGAATTGGCTCACTGTTACCTCTGATCCTTATATACTCAGGAGTATTCAGGGCTACGAAATTGAATTTATTCACAAACTCCCTACTCCGGTTCAGCATGTCCCTAGCCGGAAATTTATCCTTTCTCAACAAGAGAAGGCAGCAGGACATGCTGAGCTTCTTAGGTTAATAGAGAAAGGAGTAGTGGAGAAAGCCACCAAAGAACCCCGGGAGTTCGTGTCCAATATATTCACCAAAAATAAAAAAGACGGCGGTTGCCGCATCATTATTGACTTAACTGAACTGAATACTTCTGTCCAGTATATTCATTTCAAAATGGACACCTTCGACATTGCTATACAGTTAATAGGTCATGGGTACTACATGGCATGCATTGATCTCAAGGATGCATATTATTCAGTACCCATACACAAGGATCATAGGAAATACTTAAAATTTATCTGGATGGGACAATTATGGCAATACAAAGCCTTGCCCAATGGGTTATCATCAGCACCCAGATTGTTTACCAAGATATTGAAACCAGCTTTGGCCTGTTTAAGGAAACAGAACCATACTGTTATGGCTTATCTAGACGACATCCTCATTGTGGGGGAAAATTTGGAAACGGCCACTTTGGCGGTAACAGCCACTAAACAGCTTTTTCAGAAGCTGGGTTTCATTATACATCCAGATAAATCTATATTTAGAACCCTCTACTACCATGAAATACTTGGGGTTCATCATTGACTCTGGGCAAATGTCTATCACGTTGCCACCAAGCAAGGTGGAGGACCTGATAGAGGCTTGCAGCAGCCTCTTTGGCACTAAGGATCCATCCATTCGACAGGTGGCCAGGGTGATTGGAAAGATAGTAGCTGCATTCCCTGGAGCACAATTTGGGCCTTTACATTACCAAAACTTACAAAGAGCAAAAATTACAGCGCTCAAAAATCATGCTGGCCATTTTGATAGGCCCATGACAATACCGGAGAAGGCAAAAGCCGAATTATATTGGTGGATGGGCAATGCCCAAAACTGCTCTAAACCAATCACTATCATCAATCCCTCGGTCACCTTACAAACAGATGCCAGTGCCAAAGGGTGGGGAGCTACTAACACTACCTCTAGTTGTGGAGGTAGATGGAGTGCACAGGAGTTAACCCATTTCAAAAATTTGGGGATTAACTATTCGGAAATGCTGGCAGCATTTCACGGCCTTAAAGCATACTGCACTAATATGCACAAAGTCCATATAAGGATACAAATTGACAACACCACGGTGGTAGCCTATATTAACCACATGGGCGGTATTAAGTCGATATCATGTGATGAATTGGCAAACAATATCTGGCACTGGTGTCTGCAAAGAGAAATCTGGATATCAGCTACTTACCTTCCAGGGAAGCTAAACACAGTGGCAGACACCAGATCACGTAAATTCAACGACAACATAGAATGGATGTTGGATCGGAGTGTGTTTACAGATATTGTAGAACGGTATGGAACACCAGATATCGACCTTTTCGCGTCCAGGCTTAATCACCAACTACCAACATATGTTGCTTGGGAACCAGACCCGGGGGCAGTAGCGATGGATGCATTCTCGCTACATTGGGGAGATCTATTTTGCTATGCATTTCCCCCTTTCTGCCTCATCAGTCGGGTCTTGCAGAAAATTAAGCAAGACTCCGCATCGGGAATTTTGGTGGTGCCCGACTGGCCTACCCAACCATGGTTCCCTATGGTACGGAAGATGGCCACAGAACCCTGCATCAGGGTGAACAAAAGACCAAGTCTGCTCATTCACCCTGTTACAGGGGAACATCACCCATGTCATGATCGCATGGATCTATTAATTTGCAGATTTTAAAACGGCCACTTCACGGATACGGACTCTCCAACAGGACCATTGACACCATCACAGCAGCCTGCAGAGAGTCCACAAGGAAGCAGTATCTGACCTACATCAGAAAATGGGAAGGATTCTGCGTCTCAGCCAACACCACTTATGAAACCGCCACTATTACGGAAGTGCTGGAATTTTTGGCTACCCTTCATTTCGATGAGGGTTTGAGTTACAGTGCCATCAACTGTGCCAGGAGTGCCCTATCATCCTACCTGGGCCAGGGAAGTGACCAATTGGGCATTGGATCACATCCCCTAGTGTCCAAATTTATGAGGGGAATATTCAATTCCAATCCCCCCAGGCCTAGATACAGCCATACTTGGGATATCAGCACAGTTTTGACTATGCTACGAGGATGGACGCCTATCACGGGACTCCCTTTGGCAAAACTCACGTACAAAATGGTCATGATTATGGCACTTATCACGGCACAACGGGTCCAGTCCCTGCACAAACTCAATCTGGATGCAATGACCTCCACCAGTGATAAAGTCACTTTTTATGTGCAGGGACTATTGAAACAAGATCGTCCCGGAGTGTCTGGTCATACATTAGAGTTTCTGGCTTACCCAACAGATTCTCGCCTTTGTATCGTTACATTAATCTCACGATACATCTCAGTTACTAAAAATCTAAGGGGCACGGAGACAGCATTGCTCATCAGTCACAAGAAACCCCATCATAGAGTCACGGTGCAAACCATTTCCAGATGGTTAAGGGTGGTATTGGATGCGGCGGGGGTGGATACTAACATTTATAAATCTCACTCCACCAGGGCAGCATCCACCTCGGCGGCTAGAAGGATGGAAGTACCTTTGGATCACATCCTGGCCACAGCGGGTTGGAGGAACGAAAAGACCTTCCACCGCTTTTACTTTAAACCCGTGACCTCCCCTGATACTTTTGCAGGGAGGATTTTAAGTACTGCCAGATAGTACCCTTTTGGGACTATATTGTTTGGTATGAATAAATACTTGTTTTTGTTTTTCAGCCAGTGTCTTGTCTGAATTACGTTCATCCTCTTATCCCAACTTTAGCGGTGTGTGAGCATGGAGCTTCCAGGGCATGAAATCACAGAGCTTTGAAATCTTCACGTAGTCACTCACGTGACTCCGAAGTAAAATAGTAAGATTAAACGAGAACTTACCAGTTTGAAGTTTGATCTTTATTTTATGAGGAGTTACGATGAGGGATTACGTGCCCTCCGCTCCCAACCCTCTATTATAAAGATCACCTGGTATGGAAGTTCTCTTTTTTATCTTACTATATTAGTCATTGTGACTGTTTGTTCTGTGATTTCACACCACTGCTTTGAAGAATGTCGCGCATGCGTGCTGGCGGGGTCTTCACGTAATCCCTCATCGTAACTCCTCATAAAATAAAGATCAAACTTCAAACTGGTAAGTTCTCGTTTAATCTTACTATTTACACTTATACCAAGCCAAACGTGTACATCTATGGAATGCGGGAGGAAACCGAAGATCTCGGAGATACCTGCTAGAACTGAAGTAAAGTTGTACCATTTATTTAAAAAACCCTTTTCCAGTCCTTGTGCACCAGTCACTGAAAGTTGGCGTGCAGGTACAGCAGGCAGTGAAGAAAGCTAATGCAATGTTGGCCTTCATAACAAGAGGATTTCAGTATAGGAGTAACGAGGTTCTTCTGCAGTTGTATAGGGCTCTGGTGAGACCACATCTGGAGTATTGTGTAGAGTTTTGGTCTCCTAATTTGAGGAAGGACATCCTTGTGATTGAGGCAGTGCAGTGTAGGTTCACAAGATCGATGCCTAGGATGGCGGGACTGTTATATGAGGAAAGATTGAAAAGACTAGGCTTGTATTCACTGGAGTTTAGAAGGGTGAGGGGGAATCTTATAGAAACATATAAAATTATAAAAGGACTAGACAAGCTAGATAATGCTAGGAAAAATGTTCCCAATGTTGGGCGAGTCCAGAACCAGGGGCCACAGTCTTAGAATAAAGGGGACGCCATTTAAGACTGAGGTGAGAAAAAACTTTTTCACCCAGAGAGTTGTGAATTTGTGGAATTCTCTGCCACAGAGGGCAGTGGAGGCCAAGTCAATGGATGGATTTAAGAGAGAGTTTGATAGAGCTCTAGGGGATAGTGGAATCAAGGGATATGAGGAGAAGGCAGGCACGGGTTATTGATTGGGGACGATCAGCCACGATCACAATGAATGGCGGTGCTGGCTCGAAGGGCTGAATGGCCTCCTCCTGCACCTATTTTCTAATCTGACCAGAAATACTTTTTTTTTGTGTGTTTGTACAAAGAGAGTTGTTAATGCTAACGATGTTTTGCTCAGAGAAAACCCACGCAGTCACGGGGAGAAGGTACAAACTGTGTACAGACAGCACACGTAGTCGGGATTGAACCCGGGCCTGTGGGGCCGCAGGCGTGCGTATACACGTTGATGAAGCCAATTGTGTCGAGTTTACTCTCTGGATAATCCATCCCCTGCAGCCGTCTCCAAAAGCAATCTCCTGCGCAAACATCCAACCGTCATATGCCATGACCAGCAAAACATTGTGAGCATTGTGTACAATATTTGTACAACACAAACAAAAAAAATCATCTCTTTCTAGTCCGACTGCAACAGGTTTAACACAAATGGTGCAGCTTTATCTCAGGTCTCGCAGGTTTCTCCGAGATCTTCGGTTTCCTCCCACACGCCAACGATGTACAGCTTTGTAGGTTCGCTGGCTTGGTGTATGTGTAAATTGTCCCCAGTCCGTGTCGGATAGTGTTAGTGTGCGGGGATCACGGGCCAGAGCGGACTCGGTGGGCCGAAGGGCCTGTTTCCGCGCTGGTTCTCTAAACTGCACCTCCTCTGCCACACTCCACATCACTAACTTGCAGCTTCCACGAGCGCATTAATCCTGCGCTCACGGAGAGACGTGCAGCAGGGGACATGGAGGGGGAGATGCAGCACTAAATCACGCCCTTCAGCACACCCCGGGCAGTCCACACTGACCATCAACAACCCACTTCCACCAGTACAGCGCGGAAACACGCCCTCTGGCCCAGCGAGTCCGCGCCGACCAGCGGTCCCCGCACATTAACACGACCCAACACGCGAGGAACAATTACAATGGTTTTTAACCAAAGCCAATTAACCTACAAACTGGCACGTCTTTGGAGAGTGGGAGGAAACCGGAGCTCCTGGAGAAAACCCACGCAGGTCACGGGGAGAACGTACAAACTCAGAAGAGACAGCACCCGTAGTCAGGATCGAACCCGGGTCTCTGGCGCCGTGACTGAGGCAGCAACTCTACCACTGCGCTGTATTCCATAACCACAGTGAACAAAACAATACCTGTAGCTGCTCCATTCTGTCTGTGCGGCTTTGAATCGGAGAGGTTTCGACAGTCGTCTCACACACCCATAGGCAAATGCACTAATTTCTCTTGAACCCTCCTGGCCTCCTGTAATCCTTCCAAAAAGACTGCAGGCGCAGAGTTATTCGCCTCAGGATAAAGTTTATTTTTATCTTTTTTTTTTTAAATGAGACGCACACTAAAAACAAAAGGCGTTGCTCGACAAAAACGCAAGACTTTTCCTGCCACTCTAACCAAAATACAACTTGCTCGACAAGTCCAGCAAAGATCTCCAATTTGGAATTACCAATAGCAATAGCAATAGACAATAGACAATAGGTGCAGGAGGAGGCCATTTGGCCCTTCGTGCCAGCACCGCCATTCAATGTGATTATGGCTGATCATCCACAATCAGTACCCCGTTCCTGCCTTCTCCCCATATCCCCTGACTCCGCTATCTTTCAGAGCCCTATCTAATTCTCTCTTGAAAGCATCCAGAGAACGTGCCTCCACTGCCCTCTGAGGCAGAGAATTCCACAGACTCACAACTCTGTGTGAAAAAGTGTTTCCTCGTCTCCGTTCTAAATGGCTTACCCCTTATTCTTAAACTGTGGCCCCTGGTTCTGGACTCCCCCAACATCAGGAACATGTTTCCTGCCTATAGCGTGTCCAAACCCTTAACAATCTTATATGTTTCAAATAAGATTCCCTCTCATCCTTCTAAACTCCATAGTGTACTAGCCCAGCCGCTCCATTCGCTCAGCATTTGACAGTCCCGCCATCCCAGGAATTAACCTTGTAAACCTACGCTGCACTCCCTCAATAGCAAGAAGGTCCTTCCTCAAATTAGGGGACCAAAACTCCAGGTGCTGTCTCACTAGGGCCCTGTACAACTGCAGAAGTTGACGGCCAATACAGTTTTGGTCACCCGCTTACAGGAAAGATGTTGTCGAGCTGGAAAGGGTTCAGGGAAGATCTATGAGGATGTTGCCAGGACTAGAGGGTGTGAGCTATAGGGGGAGGTTGAGCAGGTTTGGACTTTAGTCCTTGGAGCACAGGAGGGTGAGCGGTGATCTTATAGAGATGTACAAAATCATGAGAGGAATAGATCGGGCAGACACAGAGTCGCTTGCCAAGAGTAGGAAAACGGGGAACCAGAGGACATGGGATTAAGATGAGGAGGGAAAAGATTTAATAGGAGTTTTTTTCAAAAACACAAAGAATGGTGGCCAGAGGAGGTAGTTGAGGCAGGTACTATCACAATGTTTAAGAAACATTTGCACAGGATGTTCAGAGGAATATGGGCTAAATGCGGGCAGGTGAGACTAGTGCAGGTGATGCATGTTGGTCGGCATGGGCAAGTTGGGTTGAAGGGCCAGTTGCCACACTGTATGACTATGACTGACCAGATTACCTGATGGTGGTGGGTGGATGAATGGATAGATGTGGGAGAGGGTTACTAGCGTAGTATCTATTCCTCCTCCACGCACGGATGATGTCCAAGGCGATCACGGTGGCACAGGGGTAGAGTTGCTGCCTTACAGCAAATGCAGCGCCGGAGACCCGGGTTCGATCCCGACCACGGGTGCTGTCTGTACAGCGTTTGTACCTTCTCCCCGTGACCTGCGTGGGTTTTCTCGGAGATCCTCACTTTCCTCCAACACTCCAAAGACATACAGGTCGGTCGGGTAGTTGGCTTGGTATAAATGTAAAAATTGTCCCTAGTGGGTGTAGGATAGTGTTAATGTGTTAATGCATCGCTGGTCGGCACGGACCCGGTAGGCCGAAGGGCCTGTTTCCGTGCTGTACCTAAACTAAACTAAACAAATTCCTTTAGGTCCGAGGACAGAGAAGCAAAGACTAGTCACTCTGGTGGCAAGATTGTCATCATAAGGTCATAAGTGAAAGGAGTAGAATTAGGCCATTCGGCCCATCAAATGGGATAGAATAAATCTACTCCGCCATTCAATCATGGCTAATCTATCTCTCCCTGGAGCGAAGGAAATGGGCAATGTTTCGGGCCGAAAACCTTCTTCAGACCCGTTCTGAAAACTATTTCCTTCGCTCCATAGATGCTGCTGCACCCACTGAGTTTCTCCAGCATTTTAGTCTACCTTCCATTTTCCAGCATCTGCAGTTCCTTCTTGAACATAGAGAAGAACATTAACAGGCCAAAGATGAAAGGACATAGACCGTGTGCAAGCGGATGTAGTTTAAATTGGCATCATGACCAGTACAGACAATGTGGGCTGAAGTGCCTGCTCCTATGCTGCACTACACTCTAATTCAGTGCCGTACCCCACAATTTCCCTGCATGGAGCTGAAAGACAAGCGTGGAGTTTGCACCCAAAATCCATGACTCGGGAGGTTGCGACACCAAGGTAAGTTTAAGCAACACTTGAAAGATAAACACTCCACAGGGCCAGCCAATTATTTTCATAAACGATTTGAGAAACCAGAAGCAGGAACAGGCCTTTCCACCCTTCAAACCGGTTCTGCTGTTCAAGAAGAGCATGGCTTGATTTGAGAGCTAAAATTGGAGCAGGACCTGGACCGGTTGGGCAGTTAGGCTGAGGAATGGTTGACGGAATTTAATACGGAGAAATGTGAGGTGTTGCATTTAGGAGCCTAACATGGTGAATGGTAGGGCTCTGGGAGTGATCATGGGTGATAGGAGCAAAATTAGGCCATTCGGCCCATCAAGTCTACTCCTCCATTCAATCATGGCTGATCTATTTCTCCCTCCTAACCCCATTCTCCTGCCTTCTCCCCGTAACCCCCGACACCCGTACTAATCAAGAATCTATCCATCGCTACCCTAAAAATATCCACTGGCTTGGCCTCCTCAGCCGTCTGTGGCAATGAGTTCCACAGATTCACCACCCTCTGACTAATTAAATTCCTCCTCATCTCCTTCCTAAAGGAACGGCCTTTAATTCAGAGTCCTGGACTCTCCCACTAGTGGAAACATCCTCTCCACATCCACTCTATCTGAGCCTTTCACTATTCTGTACGTTTCAATGAGGTCCCCCCTCATTCTTCTAAACTCCAGCGAGTACAGGCCCAGTGCCGACAAACGCTCATTATAGGTTAACCTACTCAATCCTGGGATCATTCTCGTAAACCTCCTCTGGACCCTCTCCAGAGCCAGCACATCATTCCTCGGATATAGTTCCCAAAATTGCTCACAATATTCCTAACGCTGCCTGACCAGCACCTTATAGAGCCTCAGCATCTCAACCCTGTTTTTGTATATAAGCCTTCTCGAAATAAATGCTAGCATTGCGGTTGCTTTCGTTACTACCGATTTGACGCAGATTAACTTTTTGGGAATCCTGCACCAAGGCATTCCCAAGTCCCTTTGCACCTCCGATTCCTGAATTATCCGTTGTAGAGCAGAGGGATCTCGGACTGCAGGTGCACAGTTATTTGAACGTAGATCGTGGTAGATCGCGGGTGGTCAAAAAGGCTTTCGGCCTTCATCAGTCATGTTGCAGTTCCATAGGATGTTGGTTAGGCCGCATTTGGAGTAGTGCGTTCAGTTTTTGTCACCATGTCATAGGAAAGATGATGTCAAGCTGGAAAAAGGGTTCAGAGATTTACGATATGATGTTGCCAGGATTCGAGGACCTGAGCTATAGGGAGAGATTGAGCAGGCTTGGCCTCTAGTCCTTGGTGCACAGGAGGATGCGGGGTGATCCTACAGAAGTGTACAAAATCATCAGAGGAATAGATCAGGCAGACTCATAGAGTCTCTTGCCCACAATATGGGAAAATCGAGAACCAAAGGAATTAGGTTTGTAAGCGGGGAAGGATTTAATAGGATCCCAAGTGGTAACCTTCATTTTTACACCAGGGTGGTGGGTGTATGGAACGAGCTGCCAGAGGAGGTAGTTGAGGCAGGGACTATCAAAATATTTAAGAAACATTGGGACAGGTGCATGGATAGGATAGATTTAGAGGGATATGGGCCAAACGCAGGCAGGTGGGACTAGTGTGGATGGGGCATGTAGGTCAGTGTGGGCAAGTTGGGCCGAAGGGCCTGTTTCCACGTTGTATAACTCTATGGCTGATTTTTTCCTGCACTGACCTCAAAAATATTCTCATCTCAGTCCGAATGTACACAGTGACTAAGTCTTGGATAGAGGGAGATACTAAAACTACACACACACACACACACACACACTGGAAATCTGGAATAATGTCAGAAAGTGCTGGAAGGAAAAGTCAGGCTAGGCAGCAAGGATGGAAAGAGAAAGTTGCCATGAACCATTTCTCTTTCCATAGATGCTGCCTGGCCCGGGCCTTTCCAACATTTCATGGGTTTTCTTCCAAAGATATCGTGGCGATTTTTCTGCTCTCTAGTTACAGTCCATCTGTTTTGCCCATTGTAATCAGTTCAGCAGCTCTCCAATGACTTACCAGCGACTGCAGAAGAATCGCTATTGGGGTGCATCACAGCTTGGTTTGACAAAGAGCCTGCACAGGATTGCAAGAAATTGCAGAGGGAGAGGGTTGTGGATGTAGCCCAGTCCATCACACAAATCAGCCTCTCTCCCCCCCACCCCCCCCCCACCACACCCCACCCCTCCCATCAAATTGACTAAGATGCAGGAAGATTGTTCCCGATGTCGGGGAGGTCCAGGACAAGGGGTCACAGCTTAAGGATAAGGGGGAAATCCTTTAGGAGCGAGATGGGAAGGACTTTTTTCACACAGAGAGTGGTGGGTCTCTGGAACTCTCTGTCACAGAGGGTAGTTGAGGCCAGTTCATTGGCTATATTTAAGAGGGAGTTAGATGTGGCCCTTGTGGCTAAGGGGATCAGAGGGTATGGAGAGAAGGCAGGTACGGGATACTGAGTTGGATGATCAGCCATGATCATATTGAATGGCGGTGCAGGCTCGAAGGGTCGAATGGCCTACTCCTGCACCTAATTTCTATGTTTCTATCTACGCTGCTACACTTCAGGGAGGCACGGTGGCGCAGGGGTAGAGTTGCTGCCTCACAGCGCCAGAGACCCGGGTTCCATCCCGACTATGGGTGCTGTCTGCACGGAGTTTGTACGTTCACCCCGTGACCTGCGTGGGTTTTCTCCGCTTTCCTCCACTAACACTCCAAAGACGTACCGGTTCGTAGGTTAACTGTCTTCTGTAAAATTGTACGCGGCCCCCGGAGTGCAGAATAGTGTTAGTGTACGAGGTGGTCACTGGTCGGCACGGACTAGATGGGCCAAAGGGCCTGTTTCCATGCAGTATCTCCAGAGTTTAATGTAAACTCGAAAGAGTGATCACAGCACATGGCAGGATAATCTCTTATAATCGCCAAATACAGGCAATTTCCTCTCTGTTATCCTTGGACCAACGATTAACATTAATTAGATGAAATCTAATCTTCTGGAGCATTTCAAGACACTGACACTTCCCGTTTGAATGTCGGATTTAAAAAAAAACATCCAACCAAGGAGGACCCGGCGCGGGGAGGGGGGGGGTGGGCCCCAATAGAACAAAGGTGGACCATTGGAGACCAAATGAAACACTTTGTGACCCTGTGTAGGCAGGAACTGCAGACGCTGGTTTAAACCGAAGATAAGACACAAAGTGCTGGAGTAACTCAGCGGGACAGGCAGCATCTCTGGGGAGGAGGAATGGGTGACGTTTCGGGTCGACACCCTTCTTCAGACTGATGTCAGAGGGGAGGGAAATACATAGATAAGGAAGTGCAAGGTGTGAAAATAGGACAAAGGGGATGGAGATCACAGAAAATGTAAAATAGATTATTGTTAGCTGGGAGAGGTGAACAACAAAGCAAACAGAGGTAAAATGTAATGGGAGACAACTGTCGGTGTTCTATATGTGGTAACTCTGCATACCTTGGGTATGCAAAACAAAGAATCTCACTGTGACATGTCACAAATTTGTGAATTCTCGGATGCCAGGAGTCCTTCCTGCTTTTACAGACAATTTAAAAACACCTCAAGAATCTGAAGCATCTGCAAGGCCCATTTGCAGCCTTCAAGCACAAAGATTGGGCATTCAGTCTTTCTTCAACTAATCAAACCCAAATTCCAGGCTCCTGCCCCACTGCAGCAGTGGGCAGAGTCTGTACCTTGATTCATTGCATTAGTCATACAGTGTGGCAACAGGCCCGTTGGCCCAACTTGCCCACGCCGACCAACATGTCCCATCTACACTAGTCCCCGAGTTTGGCCCATATCCTTCTGTCTACATGTACCTGTCTAGATGTTTCTTAAACACTGCGATAGTACCTGCCTTAACTACCTCCTCTGGCTAGTTTTATGCACCCACCACTCTTTGTATAAAGTTACCTCCTAGGTTCCTATTAAATTTTGCCCCCCCCCCCCCCCCCCCCCCCCCTTTAAAACCTATGTCCACCCATTCTCAATTCCCTCCAACCTCATCTATTGCATCCGCTGCTGTAGATGTCAGCTGGTCTACATCGGTGAGAGCAAGTGTGGCAGCACCTCATATTCTGTTTGGGCAGTCTGCACCCCAGTGGCATGAACATTGACCTCCAATTTCCAGCAGCCCTTGCTGTCACCTCCCCTTCTCAGCTCTCCCTCAGCCCTCGGGCTCCTCCTCTTCCTTTCTTCTTCCCGCCCCCCTGCATCAGTCTGAAGAAGGGTCTCGGCCCGAAACGTTGCCTATTTCCTTCGCTCCATAGATGCTGCTGCACCCGCTGAGTTTCTCCAGCACTTTTGTCCACCCGAGAGATTATGCGTGTTCACCTGATCTATTCCTCTCATGATTTAAAAATCACCCCTCATCCTCCTGCGCTCAAAAGAATAGAGTCCGAGCCTGCTCAACCTCACCCTATAACTCAGTGCCTTGGGTACCGGCATCAGAACGAAAGATGCAGCATGGAAACAGGCCCTTCAACCCACGAGTCCACTATCAATCGTCCGTTCATACTAGTCCGATGTTATCCCACCTTCTCACCCTCTGCCTACACACAAGGAGCAGTTTTACTGAAGCCAACCAACCTACACGTCTTTGGGATGCGGGAGGAAACCGGAGCACCCAGAGGAAACCCACGCGATCACAAGAAGCGCATACAAACTCCACACAGGCAGCACCCGAGGTCAGGATCGAACCGGGTCCCTGGCGCTGGGAGGCAGCAACTCTACCTGCTGTATCACCGCGAGAGAGATTTCATCTCCGCAGATTAGCAAACTTAATCCCATTGCACTATTGCCTTGGGTTAAAAAAACTAACAACCGTAAGGCAAAATTTGGTCGACGTTAAAAAATAAATTAAAAAAATTAAATTTTAAAAAATTGCTGCAGAAATGCAGATCAGTCAGAGATCCCTCCACAAATGCCACCTTTCACTATTCGGTTAGTTTCCACGAGATCCCCCACCTCATCCTTCTAAACTCCAGCAAGTACAGGCCCAGTGCCGTCAAACATCACTCCGGTCATTCCTGGGATAATTCTCCTCTGAACCCTCTCCAGCACCAGCACTACCATCCTCAGGGTTGGGGCCCAAAATTGTTCACAATTACATCACCTGTCCACGTCCACCAGAGACGCTGCCTGTCCATCTGTGACTGGGCCTCCACAGGCCGTCTGTGGCAATGAATTCCACAGACTCACCGCCCTCCGGCTAAAGAAATTCCTCCTCGCCTCCTTCCCAAAGGCACGTCCTTATATTATGAAGCTGCGTCCTCTGATCAGAGACTCTCCCACTAGTGGAAACATCCTCACCACATCCACTCTATCCAGGCCTTTCACTGTTCGATACATTTCAATGAAATACCTCCTCGTCTCCGTTCTAAAGGTACGTCCTTTTATTCTGTCCAAACACAAACCACACGGGACCAGGCTCGTGTAGTCAAACTCGAGCCTTTGTAAGGGTTAATACTTTCAATCATGGATTGAGGTTCTCTGGCACAGAAACTAGCCAACTCTGCATCCATACCTGGGTGTGTGCATTCCATTCTGTAGGGTGTGTTTGACCGACCTACAGTCATCATACGCCAGCATCATCACCAATCATCAGGGATTTACTGCCGAGTTTCAATGTCATCCAATTTCATTGCCAAGTCTTTCCACATGGGATAGATAGAGTGGGTGTGGAGAGGATGTGTTCACTGGTGGGAGAGTCCAGGATCAGAGGTCCTAGCCTGCCTGTGCGGCACGGTGGCGCAGCGGTGGAGTTGCTGCCTTACAGCGCCAGAGACTACGGGTGCTGTCTGTACAGAGTTTGTACGTTCTCCCCGTGACCTACGTGGGTTTTCTCCAAGATCTTCGGTTTCCTCCCACACTCCAAAGACGTACAGGTTTGTAAGTTTATTGGCTTGGTAAATGCAAAAAGCTGTTTTCCCAGTGGGTATAGGAGAGCGTTAACGTGCGGGGATCGCTGGTTGGCGCGGACCCGGTGGGCCGAAGGTGCCCGCTTCCGCTCTGCTTCTCTAAACTAAACTAAGGTGATAGCCTCGAAATTAAAGGACGCTCTTTTTGAAAGGAGGTGAGAACTAACTTCTTTAGTCAGAGGGTAGTTAATCTAAGGAACTCATAGCCACAGAGGGCTGTGGAGGCCAAGTCAGTGGATATAATTTTAAGGCAGAGATGGACAAATTCTCAATTAGAATGGGTGTCAACGGTTATGGGGAGAAGGCAGGAAAATGGGATTTGGAGGCAGAGATCAGCCATGATTGAATGGCGGAGTGGACTTGATGGGCCGAATGGCCTGATTCTACTCCTATAACTTGTGTGAACCTGTGTGATGATGTTCTGCCAATGGGCAGGGCAGAGTGGAAGGGCCAAATCTTCCCCGCCCTTTGGAAGGACGAGAGGGGACCTCATTGAAACTCACCGATCAGCGAGAGTCCTGGATCTACTCGTGGGAGAGTCTAGGACCAGAGGGCACAGCCCCAGAAAAAGAAGTCATACCTTTAGAGACGAGGAGGAATTTCTTTAGTCAGAGGGTGGTGAATATGTGGAAATGATTGCGACAGACAGCTGTGGGGGCAAAGTCATGGGGTATTTTTAAAGTGGTGCTGGACATATTCTCGTTTAGTTTAGCGAAACAGCGCAGAAACAGGCTCGTCAACCCACTCAGTCCGCACTGACCAGCGATCCCCATACACTAGCACCATCCTACACTACACATCCATACAGACAGCACCTGTAGTCAGGATCGAACCCGGGTCTCTGGGGTTGCGAGGCAGCAACTCTACCGCTGCACCACCATGCTGCCCTTAGTAAGGGTGTCAAAGGCTGAGGGCAGGGGAATGGGGATGAGAGGCAAAGATAGATTGGCCAGGATTGAAGGGCGGAGTAGCCAAATGACTAAATTCTGCTCTATGACTTATGAACCCATTTCCTCATGATATCAACAAATCTTATCTTTCGGAACAAGGTGCGTTGCTTCATTTAACAAGATGAGCAAGATTTGAAATTGCACAAAGTCATATTGGCCCATAAACCGTGCGGTGGTGAAAGCAGACCAGAGAAGTGTAGCAATGCAGCTGCTAGTGGTGGCATCACACCCTTCACCAGGCAGCGCAGCGTTAGAGTTGCTGCCTCACAGCACCAGAGACCCGGCTTCCATCCCGACTACGGGTGCTGTCTGTACGAAGTTTGTACGTTCTCCCCGTGACCTGCGTGGGTTTTCCCCGAGATCTTCAGTTTCTCCCCACACACTAAAGACGTACAGGTCTGTAGGTTAATTGGCTTGGTATAATGTAAAATTGTCCCTAGTGTGAGTGGGATAGTTTTAAGGATCTGTCCCACTTGCGTGTAATTTACGGGACATTGTTTACACGTCATGACGCGCACGTGATGAGCGCATGGTGCGTGGTGACGTAGGCAGTGGCGTGCGGTCGCGTGAGGTGGCCCAGGATTTAGGGATGTACAAAATCTTCACGCGCCATCTGCATGATACGCAAATGAGGCCCAAGTGGGGCAGGCCCTTTAGTGTGCGGGGATCGCTGGTCGGTGCGGACTCGGAGGGACGAAAGACCCATTTTCGCGCTGTATCTCGAAACTAAACCCCTTCACTTCTGTCAACAACGGTGCTGGGAGCAGCTTCTCCCAGAATACAGCCCAGCCACCTCGAAGGACAATCGGGTCCGGGTCAGAACCGTGCGGCACTTCATCGGGACGCATCACAGCACGGTTTGGGAACAGCTCCACCAAAGACCACAAGTAATAGCAAAGAGTTGTGGACGCAGCCCAGACCATCACACAAACCAACCTCCCTTCCACCACTGACTCCATCTACACTTCACGCTGCCGCAGCAAGGCCAGCAGCAGCAGTCTCACCCCGCTCACTCCCTCTTCTCCCTTCTGGCAAGAGGTACAGAAGTGTGAAAACGCACACCTCCAGATTCAGGGACAGTTTCTTCCCGGCTGTTATTAGGCAACTGAACCATCCTACCTACAAGTAGAGAGCGGAACTGACCTCCCATCCAGCTTATTGGAGACCTTTGAACGATCTTTAATCAGACTTTACTTGACTCTTGCACTAAACGTTATTCCCTTTATCCTGCATCTGCACACTGTGGACACGGTGATTCATGACAGTAATCATGTCGTCTTTCTGCTGAGCTGATAACACGCAACACAAACATATCTCACTGTCCCATTATACAAGTGAGAACAACAAATGAATCACTGTGTTCTCCGCAAGATTCCAGCATCTGCACTTCCTGGAGCTCTATACTACACAGGCCCTTCAGCCCACATTGTCCATGCTGACCGAGTTCAACAGTGCTTTATCGGTCACACGTGCAACTGCGCTGTGAAATCCATTTTGCATACATTACACATGCGGGCGCCACCATTTTTGGCGCCATTATTCAAAGTCCAATGTCCCGGTCGCCCCAGCAGGCTGGATGTACTGTAGCAGTTCCCACGAACCCACGTCTCACTCCTCTCCCGGTCATCTTAGTGTCCCGGGGGTACCTCCTGCAGCCGTCCTTGAAGGTGCTGGTGACATCACCCAGTTCACCCTCCGACCCGCCCACAATCTATTGGGCTAGTCCCATTTGACCCACACCCCAGAATGTTGCCCGGATTAGGCAGTGTTAGCTACCGGGAGAGGTCATCATAAGGTATAATAGTAGAATTAGGCCATTCGGCCCATCAAGTCTACTCTGCCATTCAATCATGGCTGACTTACCCCTCCCTCCTAACCTCATTCTCCTGCCTTCTCCCCATAACCCCTGACACCCGCACTAATCAAGAATCTATCTATCTCTGTCTTAAAAATATCCACTGACTTGGCCTCCACAGCCGTCTGTGGCAATGAATTCCACAGATTCACCACCCTCTGACTAAAGAAATTTCTCCTCATCTCCTTCCTAAAAGAACGTCCTTTAATTCTGAGGCTGTGACCTCTAGTCCTGGACTCTCCTACTAGTGGGAACATCCTCTCCACATCCACTCTATCCAGGCCTTGCACTGTTCTTGAAGGTGCACCGCTGTGCCGCCCAGCCCATGAGCAATGGATAATGAGCAGGGTGGGTAAACAGCAACATGCGTCTGGGAGGGGCCGGGGTGGGGGCAAGATGGAGAGGTAAAGATTTTGCCCTCTTAAAGGAAAAAAAAATAAAAGTAAAAATAGACTGGGCTGCGGCCCAGCGCATGGCCAACACTCTCCAAGTGATACACAACACTGGGGTCACAAGGTAGGTCAGGACACTCTGTCACAGCCACTGTAAACATCAACCAGACTCACTACACCACAACATCAGCCACCGACCGCCAGCCAAACCCCACCCCCCCCAGCTATCTCCACCCCCCCGCTCCAGCCATCCCCACCCCATCACCACCCCCCCCCAGTCATCCCCACCCCCATCACCACCCCCCCCAGCTAACCCCCCCCGATCCAGCCATCCCCAAACCCCCCCCAGTCATCCCCACCCCGCCCCCCCAGTCATCCCCACCCCCATCACCACCCCCCCAGTCATCCCCACCCACCCAGTCATCCCCACCCCCATCACCACCCCCCCCAGTCATCCCCACCCCCCCAGTCATCCCCACCCCCATCACCACCCCCCCAGTCATCCCCACCCCCATCCCCACCCCCCCAGTCATCCCCACCCCCATCACCACCCCCCCCCAGCTATCTCCACCCCCCCGCTCCAGCTATCCCCACCCCGCCCCCCCAGTCATCCCCACCCCCATCACCCCCCCCAGTCATCCCCACCCCCATCACCCCCCCCAGTCATCCCCACCCCCATCACCACCCCCCCAGTCATCCCCACCCCCATCACCACCCCCCCCAGTCATCCCCACCCCCATCACCACCCCCCCAGTCATCGCCACCCCCATCACCACCCCCCCCAGTCACCCCCACCCCGCCCCCCCCAGTCATCCCCACCCCCCCCAGTCATCCCCACCCCCATCACCACCCCCCCCCCCCCAGCCATCCCCACCCCCATCTTTTTAGACGTTTAGTTTACAGATACAGCGCGGAAACAGGCCCTTCGGCCCACCGAGTCGGTGCCAACCAGCGATGCCCGTACACCAGCACTATCCTACACACTGGCGACAGTTTACACCGATACCAAAACCAATTAACCAACAAATCTGTACACCTTTGGAGTGTGGGAGGCAGGCGGAGAAAGACCACGCGGGCCACGGGAAGAACGTGCAGACTCTGCGGAGACAGCAGCCGGAGTCAGGATCGACAGCGAGTCTCGGCAACTCTATCGTTGCATCACCGCCCCGCCCAGGACAGATGGGACTCCAACCCACAATCCCCGGCTTAGGAGGCCAGTGCCTTATCCATTGGGTTCTCTTTTGTCAAGGACAGCCACAGAGCCTTGAACGACAGGCTTGTTAACATTCTGGACAATTTCCCAGCCAGCAGATCACTCCAGATGAACCAGTACAGGTGTCAGAGGTTGTGGGGAGCAGGCAGGAGAATGGGGTCAAGAGGGAGAGATCAAACAGCCACGGTTGAATAGCAGAGTAGACTTGATGGGCCGAATGGCCTAATTCTGCTCCTTATGAACCACTGACAAAAAGAGACTGAAGACAGCAAAGACAAAGAGATCACCCTGTACGCTAGCACTATCCTACACACAAGGGACAAATTTACAATTTTAACCCAAGCCAGTTAACCTACAAATCTGTACATCTCGGGACTGAAGAGGGAAACCGGAGCACCTGAAGAAAACCCACATGGTCCCGGGGAGAACGAACAAACTCTCCACAGACAGCAGGGAGACATAAAATGCTGGAGTGACTCAGCGGGACAGGCAGCATCTCTGGATAGAAGGAATGGGTGACCCGAAGGGTCTCGACCCGAAACATCACCCATTCCTTCTCTCCAGAGATGCTGCCTGTTCCGCTGAGTTATTCCAGCTTTTTGTGTCTATCTTCGGTTTAAACCGGCATCCGCAGTTATTTTCTGTACAGACGGCACCTGGGATCAGGATCGAACCCGGGTCTCCGGCACTGGGAGGAAGCAACTCTATGCACCACCGTGCCGCCAGGATTAAACGGCGGAGTGGACTTGATGGGCCGAATGGCCCAGTTCTGCTCCTATCACTTAAGGACACCCATATGTAAGAACTTTGAAATGTTGAAGGGCCACTGAGAAGCAACTCCTTGGTTGCGGGGTCCAACACACCAACTCAAGAACAGACGAGCTCCAGGTTTACGTCCCGTCCAAATCATTAGTGCCCTGGACCTACGGCAGTCCAGAACAGCACAAGTACTCCACATCTGGGGGAAAGGGAACATTGGGGGCTTCCACAAGACTACTCCTCCTCTCAACAGCCAGGGAACATTGATCTCCCATGCAGGAGACCAGGCCTGCAAGTTGCAGTGGACACAGCCCAGACCGCCACACAAACCTACCTCCCTTCCACTGACTCCATCTACACTCCACGCTGCCTCGGCAAGGCCAGCAGCATTAACCAAGGACGAGCTGCACCCTGGCCACTCCCTCTTCTCCCCTCGGGCAAAAGGTACAGAAGTGTGAAAACGCACACCTCCAGATTGAGGGACAGTTTCTTCCCAGCTGTTAGCAGGCAGCTGAACCGCCCTACCGCAGTTGAACTACTAATCTACCTCTTTGGTGACCCTCCTTGATAGGACTTTGCTGACTATACCTTGCACTAAACGTCATTCCCTTATCATGTATCTGTACACTGTCAATGGATCGATTGTAATCGTGTTTAAGAATAAAATGCAGTTGCTGGAAAATCGATGGTAGACAAAAATGCCGGAGAAACTCAGCGGGTGCAGCAGCATCTCTGGAGAGAAGGAAATAGGCAACATTTCGGGTCGTGACCCTTGGGTCGCCTATTTCCTTCGCTCCATAGATGCTGCCTCACCCGCTGAGTTCTCCCAGCATTTTTGTCTACCATCGATCTTCGCAGACTCCTAACGCTGCCCCGAGCCACCACCATCGAAGGGACCGGCAACACTGAGTTTCGCCAGCAGTATTGTCTACCTTCGATTGTAATCCTGTATTGTCTTTCCACTGGCTGGTTGGCACGCAACAAAAGCTTTTCACTGTACCTCGGTACACGTGACCATAAACTAAACTGACACTGAAGTCCATTGGAGTAAATACCACCAGCAACTTGCCCTGGACTAGCCATAGTCACACGCCAGCACTATCCCGGTGAGCAGGGCCAAGCCCTCCTGTAGGCCCGGTTCACCCACCGCGGGCTTCTAACGCTGCTCCGAGCCACCGCCATCGAAGGGACCGGCGTCACCGAGAATGAGGGCCCCCGCAAGCAACCGCGAGAAGAGTGGCCCCATCGCTAGCGAGGTAGGCCGTCGGGAACCGCCCAGCGAAGATAGGACTGCTCACTGAAATTTTCTCACTTTGTCTTTGCCAGAAACATGGCGACTATTGTGTACTGACTCGGTTAGATTAGATTCAACTGTATTGTCATTGCACATAGTACAAGTACAGGACAACAACATGCAGTTTTGCATCGAACCAGGGTACAAAGCAGTAAAGTGCTGATTAAGACAATATATACAAATGAGGATATATTGGTGTATGTACATAGGCATATACATGTATACAGATAGTTGTTAAGGTGCGAAAGATTGACATGTGCTATATTCTGGTGAATAAGAGCTTAACTATAAATTATATAAACTATAAATAACACTGATGAGAAGAAGGGGGGCTAACGCCGGGCCTGTGGGTTCAGCAGGGTAATGGCGTTGGGGAAGATGCTGTTCCTTACCCTGCTGGTGCGAGACCTGAGGCTCCTGCACCGCCTCCCTGATGGGGGGGGGGGGGGGGGGAGGGCAAACAGTCCGTGGTTGGGGTGTGAGGGGTCCTTGATGATTTTGCCAGCCCGTCGCAGACACCGTGTGCGGTGGAGGGCAGCCATGGCAGGGAGCGGGGCACCAATGATGTGATGGGCCGTTTTCACCACCCGTTGCAGGGCCTTCCTGTCAGCTGTGGTGCAGCCACTGTACCGCACCGTGAAGTGGGTGGTCACGATGCTTTCTATGGTAAGTTGGAGCGGATCTGAGGGGACAGGTGAGCTTTCTTAAGCCTCCTCAGAAAGTAGAGGTGCTGCTGCGCCTTTGTAATCAGTTTGGCGGTGTTGAGGGACCAGGACAGGTCCTCATAGATGTGAACCCTGAGGAATCTGAAATCTGCTGTAGGATTTTACCGGATTGGATTAAAATAAAAGCATCTCGCTGTACCTCGGTACATGCAACAATAAAGTATCATTGATCCATTGAATACCGAACCAATAGCCAAGCAAGCACCTCAATGCCGCGACTCCCTCCCAAGGCTTGGGAAGTTCGGCATGCCCGCAACCACTCTCGCCAACTTCTACAGATGCGACGTGGGAAGCAAATTGTCGGGATGCATCACGGCATGGTTTGGGAACAGCTCCATCCAACACAGCACGACATTGCAGAGAATTGTGGACGCAGCCCAGACCATCACACAAACCAACCTCCCTTCCATCAACACTTCACGCTGCCTCAGCAAGGCCAGCTACAGAATCAAGGACCAATCTCTACTCTTCCATCAGGCATGAAGTGTGAAAACGCACACCTCCAGATTCAGGGATCGTTTCTTCCCAGCAGTTATCAGGCACCTGAACTAACCCATCACCAACTAGAGAGCAGTCCAAGACTTTCCAGTTAACCTCATTGGAGACAATTGGGCTGTCTTCAAACGGACTATACCTTGCATGGAACGTTATTCCCTTTATCATGTATCTGTACACTGTGGAGGACTCTGTTGTAATCATGTATAGTCTTTCCGCTGACAATAGCAAAAGCTTTTCACTGTACCCCAGCACACATGACAATCAACCTGCACTTTTCTACACAACTCAACCAACAGTCCGTACGGATTTTATTGCATTTCTAGTTTAACTACAGTCTCACGATAGAGGGCAAACTGTCGGGCTGCATCACAGCTTGGTCTGGGAACAGCTCTGCCCAAGACCGCACGCAATTACAGGGAGTTGTAGATGTAGCCCAGTCCATCGCACAGACCAGACTCCCCACCACTCACTCCACCTAACTTCTCGCTGCCTCGAAAAGCAGCCGACATGATCAAAGACTTGTCCCACCCCGGTCATTCCTTCTTCTCCCCGCTCCCGTCGGGCGGAAGGTACAGGAGCTTGAAAGAGCGCACCACCAGACTCAGGAACAGCTTCTTCCCCTCTGTCATCAGGCATCTGAACGGTCCTTCCGGCACTGTCCTATTCACCTCTACCCAATTGTGGACATTGGACTCTGTGGAACTGGTGCGCTCCAATGCTGAGAACTATATCCGCACTCTGTATCTTCCCCTTTGCTCTACCTGTTGTACTAGAGTTTGTCCTTTAGTTTAGTGATTTAGCGTAGAAACAGGCCCTTCGGCCCACCGGGTGCATGCAGGCCAGCGATCCCATACACTAGCACTATCCTACACACTCGACAATTTACAATCTTTAACAAAGCCATTTAAACTACAAACCCATACATCTTCGGAGTGTGGAAGAAACCGACGCGACCACTACATCCATCGCCATTCATTGACGCCCAAGTTTCCGTTTAGAGATTCAACGCGGAAACTAGCCTCTGGTCCGAGACTCTCCCGCCAGGAGAAACATCCTTTCCACATCCATTGGCTTGGTACGAGTGTAGTTGATCTCTAACGTGTGTAGGGTAGAGCTAGTGTGCGGGGATCGCGGGCCTTGCACTCGGTGAGCCAAGGGGCTAATTTCCGCTCTGTATCTTTAAACTAAATCAAGACCTAGGCATCAATGTGGGACGATACATGCACGGGGCATGGCCACAGACCAGAGCAGATGCCATGGGCACAGCTCCTGGCACGAGGCCGAGCCCGTCGCCCATCACATACATTGTCCAGGAGATGGGCGCGCGTGCCAAGAACGGCACAGAGAGAACAAACTGTCCTCAGCAGCAAAACATTGAGGCTCTTCAGAGATGGGTCAGACTAAATCCGACACCACGAAGCACGAGGATGTGACGTCAAGCGACCCAAGGCTGGAGAGGGGATTAGGGTTTCAGGGCCATCTTAAAGTGGAAGCGAGAGGGGCTAGGAGAGAGAGCTCCAAACCCCACTCACAAAGCACGACCGACGATGGTCTAATTTAAGATAGACACAACTTGTTGGAGGAACTCAGTGGGTCAGGCAGCATCTCTGGAGAGAAGAACCCAGGTCCTTGGCGCTGTAAGGCAGCAACTGCCCTGAGCCACCGTGTGTAGGGGGTGACTTCTTTTGTGATCGAAAAATCCTATATTAGAGGGCACAGCTTTAAGTGCAGAGGGGAAAGTTCAAGTTTAACCTACCGAATATTGAAAGGCTTGGATAGAGCGGATGTGGAGAGGATGTTTCCACTAGTGGGAGAGTCTAGGACTAGAGGGCACAGCCTCAGAATTTAAGAAGGAGATGGGGAGGAATTTCTTTAGTCAGAGGGTGGTGAATCTGTGGAACTCATTGCCACAAAAGGTTGTGGAGGCCAAGTCAATTAATATTATTATGGCAGGGATAGATTCTTGATTAGTATGGGTGTCTGGGGTTATGGGGAGAAGGCAGGAGAATGGGGGTTAGGAGGGAGAGATAGATCAGCCATGATTGAATGGCAGTGTAGAGTTGATGGGCCGAATGGCCTAATTCTGCTCCAATCACTTATGACTTGATGTAGATGTCAGAGGCAAGGTTTTTACCCTCTGCAGATGTGCTTGGAATTCACAGCCTAGGGTTGTGGTGGAGGCAGATACAATAGTGATGTTTAAGAGGCTTTTGGATAGGCACATGGATATGCGGGGAATGGAGGGATATGGATCATCTGCGGGTCCATCACAGGCATTGTTGAAGGGATCTACGGGAGTCGCTGCCTCAAAAAGGCAGCCAGCATCATCAGAGACCCACACCACCCTGGCCACGCTCTCATTTTCACCCCTGCCATCGGACAGAAGGTTCTTGAGTCTAAATGCCGTGACCTCCAGGTTCAGAACCAGCTTCTTCCCAACAACCATCAAGCACTTGAACATCACACAATGCTAACTAAATTATGAAGAATGGACTGCATCAAGGACTTTTGGGCTTCCTTGCAAACTAGTTCCAAGATGCAGGACAGAGCGCCACAGGAGAACCTTCTTCCCTGTGGCCATCAAACTGTACAGCGCCTCCCCCCTGCTGTTGTGGGGTAGACTGGCTCCCCCTTCCACCACCCCCCCAATCTTTGCACACCCCCAATCCTTTCCACTCGTCACTTTAATGTCATGTTTCATGTATCTTGTGTTTTATGACTGTTGGCAGATCTATTTCCCAGTTCTAACGCGTCGCATCATAGATGCTGCCTGACCCACCTAGTTCCTCCAGCACTTTGCTTCAGATTCTAGCATCTGCAGTTCCTTGTGCCTCTGTCCTTACTTCCTCCCCGTATCCCGAGTCAGTGACACCTGACCCTGCATCAGCCCGAACTCCCACCCTCCCTGGTCTCTGCCGAGCCCCGCGCTGCTCTACACTTCAGCCTTTTATTGGACAATAAGACAGAGGAGCAGAATTAGGCCTTACAGCCCACTGACCAATTCAATCATGGCTGATCTAGCTTTCCCTCTCAACCCCATCCTCCTGCCTTAACTGTCACTGTATGTCATGTTGTTACTTGTGGGCGGAGCACCAAGGCAAATTCCTTGTATGTGAATGCTTACTTCACTCAGTAACTTTGGACACCTTTACTAATTAGGAACGTAATAATCTCACTGTACCTAGGTACGTGTGACAACAAAATATCATCGAGTTGAACCTTTATCAATCTCCACTTGAAAAAATACCCATTGAATGGCCTCCACTGCCATCTGTGGCAGTGAATTCTACAGATTCACCACCCTGGGGTTCAGGAAATTCCTCCTCATCTCCAATCTACAAGTTATATCCTTTTATTCTTGAGGCTGTGCCCTCGAATCCTAAACTCTCACACTCTTTCCTCTCATTCTAGTGAATAGACTCCCCACCAGTGGAGCAAAGGTTTAATATGGGGCTGGATGGGAAGCAAAGGGGGATCTTCAAACCTTAGATAGACACAAAAAGCTGGAGTAACTCAGCGGGTCAGGCATCATCTCTGGAGAGAAGGAATGGACGACGTTTTGGGTCGAGACCTTTCTTCAGTCTGACTTGCAGCAGCACAACAGTGGTATTGAAGTAGCAACGGTATAAATGGCACAGAAGTGTGAAAACGCACACCTCCAGATTCAGGGACAGTTTCTTCACAGCTATTATCAGGCAGCTGAATCATCCCACCACGTCCAGAGAGCGGTGCTGAACTACTATTTATCTCTTTGTTGACCCTCGGACTATCCTCGATTGAACTTTGCTGGCTTTACCTTGCACTAAACGTTATTCCCTTATCATGTATCTATATGCTATGTTTGAGGTGGGAGATTGAAACCTTCATGTGGTCCGCCCTGTTTCAACGAATGCAATCAACCCGGCGTGCACAATCAAATACGATCAAACAAAACAAGTTGTCCAACAACTTTAGGCTGTGCACGCCACACAAAAGAAAAAGAAGATGCTATGTTTGGCTCGATTATAATCATGTATTGTGTTTCTGCTGAATGGATGGCACGCAACAAAGGCTTTCTGTATCTTGACATATAATCACCATCACTGGTTGTTGATACAAGGGTCAATAAAAGAGAGAGTGAGAGAGAGTGAGAGAGAGTGAGAGAGAGTGAGAGAGAGTGAGAGAGAGTGAGAGAGAGTGAGAGAGAGTGAGTGGCAGATGCTGGTTTAAAACAAAGAACGACACAAAAAGCTGGGGTAACTCAGTGGGCCGGGCAGCATCTCTGGAGATAAAAAATGGGTGACGTTTCGGGTCGAGACCCTTCTTCAGACCAGTCAGAGGAAAGAGAAATGAGATATTGATGATGTAGGGAGATAAAGATTAATGAATGTCACATTTGCGCATTTCTTTCATTCATTGTTCATTATCTTTCTCCATCATCACCTATGCTTTTTGTGTCTATCTTCTGATAAGGGAATAACGTTTAGTGCAAGGCAAGTAAGTTTATTGGCCAAGTATTCACATACAAGGAATTTGCCTTGGTGCTCCGCCCACAAGTAACAACGTGACATACAGTGACAGTTACGAATGACTCAGAAAACACTAAACATTAATAATAATAAAACATTAATGATAAAACACCATTGATTGTAAAGCCTGCAAAGTCCAATCAAGGGTAGTCGGAGGGTCATATACACACACACATATATATATATATATATATATACACACACACACACATATATATGTACACACACATATACACACACACACACACATATATATGTATGTACACACACACATATGTACACACACATATACACACACACACACACGAGTTGGAGGATGTGATCAATAAAGAGGGCTGGGGAGGGAGGGGGGGTGAAACTGAAAGCAGATTCCACCCTGGGGAGGTGGGTGGGGCATTCACTGCATGGCCCATCTCTCCAGGCAGTGTCAACACACAGGGTGCTCACACCATCACGTCCCAGGTTCCCCCCAAACCACCAGGACTGAAGAAGGGTCCAGAGCCACCTCCCCATGCTCTCTCCGGGGATGCTGAGTAACTGTGTGTGTGTGAGAGAGAGAGAGAGAGTGTGAGTTTGACACGTCCTCTCCCCAGCCCCTGCCACAGCAGCACCTGTTGGTCCGGCTCCACACTTGCTGCCCGGCCACCCCAGTCCCCGCTTTGAGACCATTTAATAAACGCTCCCACCGTGGCCACTTTCCCCCAACAAATACCCCCGGGGGAAAATGCAAACCGCTTTCAACCAAATGCATTTACAAACGGATAAAAGTCCAGTGGGAAACACAAGTGAACAAGACACGGTGAAAAACAGCAACCGAGGGTTCAATATTCCTCAATATTCTCTTAAAGAAAGACACAAAGTGCCGGAGTAACTCAGCGGCTCATGCAGCGTCTCTGGAGCAAAGGTATGGGTGGTGTTTCGGGTCTCGCTGCTGCCTGTCCCGCTGAGTTACTCCAGCACTTTGTGCCTATCTCTGGTATAAACCGGCATCTGCAGTTCCTTGTTTCTGCCTTTAACTGACTCCTGTCTCACAGAACCGGGGGGGGGGGGGGGAGAATCAAAACACAAAACATCTCCCACACCGGCCTTCAGAAACTCAGTTGCTTCAAAATGCAAAAACATTTATAAAAAGGAAACAAGAATCTCCCTCCACCCGATGGAGCAACACTTGGAGAAAGGCTTTAGTTGCAGGCTGCCTCGGTATAGAGTTACTTCAACATTCAGTCTGGCTGCAATATTCATCTCACTCACACACACCCCTCCCCCCTCCCTTCCCCCTATCTCCCCCTTCTCCTTCCCTCACCCCCTCTCTCTCCCCCCCTGTCTTTCCCCCCCTCACTCTCTCCCTCCCTCCAACACTCTCGCTCCCCGTTAATCTGCCCCGTGTGTGAGTGAGTGTGTCTCTGTCAGTGTGAGTGTGTGTGGCTCTGTGTGTGACTGTGTGTGAGTGTGTCTGTAAGTGTGTCTGTGAGACTGTGTGTGTGTGTGTGTGTATGTGGTGTGTGTCTGACTGTGTCTGTGTCTCTGTGTGTCTGTGTCTGTGTGTGTCTCTGTGTGTATGAGTGTGTCTGTGTGTGTCTCTGTGTGTGTATGAGTGTGTCTCTGTGTGTCTCTGTGTGTGTATGAGTGCGTGTGTCTCTGTGTCCGTGTGTCTCTCTGTGTCTGTCTCTCTGTGTCTGTGTCTCTCTCTCTGTGTCTGTCTCTCTGTGTCTGTCTCTCTGTGTGTGTATCTGTGTCTGTGTGTGTGTCTGTGTGTGTGTGTGTGTGTGTGTGTGTGTGTTGCTGCTGCCGCTAACGCTACATGAAGAGTCGCGCTGATACCGCGGTCGGTGAGTGTGAGCGAGCGAGCCGGGTGGGTGGGTGAGCCGGGTGGGTGGGTGAGCCGGGTGGGTGGGTGAGCCGGGTGGGTGGGTGAGCCGGGTGGGTGGGTGAGCCGGGTGGGTGGGTGAGCCGGGTGGGTGGGTGAGCCGGGTGGGTGGGTGAGCCGGGTGGGTGGGTGAGCCGGGTGGGTGGGTGGGTGAGCCGGGTGGGTGGGTGAGCCGGGTGGGTGGGTGAGCCGGGTGGGTGGGTGGGTGAGCGAGTGAGCCGGGTGGGTGAGTGAGCCGGGTGGGTGGGTGAGCCGGGTGGGTGAGTGAGCCGGGTGGGTGGGTGAGCGAGTGAGCCGGGTGGGTGAGTGAGCCGGGTGGGTGAGCGAGTGCAGACACGCACCGAGTTTCGCTGCTGCCTTGCGGTGGGGAATCCGTGGTCGTCTTGCTCCAGCAGCCGCCCGTCGGCCGAGCTCCCCGGGGAAGGCAGCCAGAGGCTGGGCGTGGGGCTGGGGCTGGGCGGCAGCCCCGAGTCGGGACTGTCCAGGACCCGCTCTCCCAGCCGCTTGGTCTCCACTAGCGGACCCGTCACCTCCTGCAGGTTTAAGCTGCCAACCATCGCCGCTTCACTCACACTCTCACACAGCGAGTGTGTGTCCAGGAACAGCTCCCCTGCACTAAAACGCACTCAGCTTCAAAACAATAAAATCGAAAAGAAATCCAGTTGGATGGCAACAAAACGTGAACCTTTTAGCAACGAGACCGTGTGTCAAACTGTGAGCTCTCAGTGCGAACGACACATTCCAGCCAAGCCCGCACTCAAGGAGCTCATTGTTCATGAGAAGCGCTTGGTTTTTAGTAACAGCGGCGGGGACCGCCTGCTTTCACCGCCCGCCTGTGCTATTGGCCGGCCCGGGGCTGCCAGCGGTGGGCGGGGAACTGGGAGGCGGCTTGGAGTTTGCCATCAACCCCAGTGAAGCCCAGAGAGCGGGCACACTGCTCCCAACCCAACCCAACCCAACCCAACCCAACCCAACCCAACCCAACCCAACTCACCCAGCAACTAGCACCCTCTTCAATACTAGACTCAGAATCACGGGACGTTCCTTTAGGAAGGAGATGGGGAGGAATCTCTTTAGCCAGAGGGTGGTGAATCTGTGGAATTCATTGCCACTGTGGAGGCAACGTTAATGGGTATGTTTAAGGCAGGGATAGACAGATTCTTGATTAGTGCGGGTGTCAGGGGTTATGGGGAGAAGGCAGGGGAATGCGGTTAGGAGGGAGAGATAGATCAGCCATAATTGATGACTGTGGAATTCTCTGCCTCAGAAGGCGGTGGAGGCAGGTTCTCTGGATGCTTTCAAGAGAGAGCTAGATAGGGCTCTTGAAGATAGCGGAGTCAGGGGATATGGGGAGAAGGCAGGAACGGGGTACTGATTGGGGATGATCAGCCATGATCACAATGAATGGCGGTGCTGGCTCGAAGGGCCGAATAGCCTACTCCTGCAACTATTTCTATTGTCTATTGTCTAATTGAATGGCGGAGTAGATTGGGCCGAATGGCCTAATTGATGGGCCGAATGGCCTAATTCTGCTCCTGTCACTTGTGGCGCAGCGGTAGAGTTGCTGCCTTACAGCCAATGCAGCTCTGGGGACCAGGGTTCAATCGCGACATCGGGTGCTGTCTGTGCAGAGTTTTATGTTCTCTCCGTAACTTGCATGGGTTACGTTTATCTCTAAACTAAACTAAACTAAACTTGTGACCTTATGACCTCCCGGGCCCTGACTCCAACATTGTTTTATTGTCTATTAGTTTCATGAGGACCTGCAGACGCTGGTTTATACCGAAGATGGACCTGCTGAGTTACTCCAGCATTTTGTGTCTATCTTCTCTTATTGTCAAATGTTTTTATTCCAAATACAAACTTTGGGGCAGCACGGTGGCGCAGCGGTAGAGTTGCTGCCTCAGAGCGCCAGAGACCCGGATTCCATCCTGACTGCAGATGCTGTCTGTGTGGAGTTTGCACGTTCTCCCTGTGACCGCGTGGGTTTCCTCTGGGTGCTCCGGTTTCCTCCCGCATCCCAAAGGTGTGCGGGGTTGTAGGTTAATTGCCCCCCTAGTGCGTAGGGAGTGGGTGGGAAAGTGGGTTGACGTAAAAATGGTGTGAAAGTGTGATTGGCGGTAAGTGCAGACTAGATGGGCCGAAGGGCCTGTTTCCACTCTGTATCTGTAAACTAAACTTTGGGACGGCACAGTAGCGAAGCGGTAGAGTTGCTGCCTCACTGCACTAGAGACCCGGGTTAAATCCTGACGACGGGTGCTGTCTGTACGGAGTTTGCACGTTCTCCCTGTGACCGCGTGGGTTTTCTCCGGGTGCTCCGGTTTCCTCCCACACTCCATACACATGCAGGTTAATTGGCTTGGGTAAGAATTGTAAATTGTCCCTAGTGTGCAGGATAGTACTAGTGTACGGGGTGATCGCTGGTCATAGAAACATAGAAACATAGAAAATAGGTGGAGGAGTAGGCCATTCGGCCCTTCGAGCCTGCACCGCCATTCAATGTGATCATGGCTGATCATCCAACTCAGTATCCCGTACCTGCCTTCTCTCCATACCCCTTGATCCCTTTAGCCACTAGTGCCACATCTAACGCCCTCTTAAATATAGCCAATGAACTGGCCTCAACTACCTTCTGTGGCAGAGAATTCCAGAGACTCACGACTCTCTGTGTAAAGAATGTTTTCCTCATTTCGGTCCTAAAGGAATTCCCCCTTATCCTTAGACTGTGACCCCTTGTTCTGGACTCCCCCAACATCGGGAACAATCTTCCAGCATCTAGCTTGTCCAACCCCTTAAGAATTTTGTAAGTTTCTATAAGATCCCCCCTCAATCTTCTAAATTCCAGCGAGTACAAGCCGAGTCTATCCAATCTTTCCTCATATGAAAGTCCTGACATCCCAGGTCGGCACAGACTCAGTGGGCCGAAGGGCCTGTTTCCACGCTGGATCTCTAAACTAAACTTAAAAAAATCCAAACATTTATTCTGAATATAAAATGCACAGAAAACCAAAACTGTGCAAAAACTCTTCACACATTCTCTATACATTCAGCAGCGTTTAATTAGTAGTGTTGCTCCTATCTTTGAACAAATATACTGGCCACTCATGTGGCCACGTGGGGTGATATCCCTTCCCTTGTTTGAGGGGTGGCCCCACCGGATTCTGCCCCTCAATGTCCAGCAGCGGAAGGACACAAGACTATAAAAAAAAGGTTTGATCTATTTTTTAAAAAAGCACAGAAAAGTATGTGTGTGTGGAGACAGGAGGAGGATATTTATCAGCTGGGCTGGGCGTGGGTGTGGGTGGGACCTGTGTAATTGCCAAGGGAAGGAGAGGGGGGGGGGGGTGTGAGATGGGTTGCAGATGTGTGTGTGAGAGGGAGATCTGCATTTCCATCAGTTTGTGGAGAGGAGATTAGAAGTGAATGCTGAGCTGCTGGATGGGATGGGCTTGGAATCTGGGCAGATCACTTCATTTATTATGCCCTGCACGTTTCGAGAAAGATTAAACGGCCAGGCTGGAAAAGCAAAAGTGAACGTCTTCTATTTATAGAACCCAGACGCTATCTCCCTTTACAGACCAGGACAGCACAGGAACAGGCCCTTCGGCCCACTGTGTCTGTGCTGAACATGATGCCCAGATCAACTCTTATCGGCACGGTGGCGCAGCGGTGGAGCTGCTGCCTCACAGTGGCGGTGACCCGGGTTCGATCCTGACTACGGGTGCTGTCTGTACGGAGTTTGCACGTTCTCCCCGTGACCGCGTGGGTTTTCCCCAGGCGCTCCGGTTTCCTCCCACACTCCAATGACGTGCAGGTTTGTGGGTTAGTTGACTACGGTAAAATTGTAAACTGTCCCTAGTGTGTGGGATAGTGCCAGTGTTCAGGGTGATCGCCGGTCGGCATGGACTCGACGGGCCGAAGGGCCTGTCTCCACGGTGTAAGTCTAAAATCTAACGAACCCAAATTTACTGCATTCTCAGGATCAAGCATCAGTGACAATCAGTGAACCTGTGGGCAAACGCTGCCTAGAATGGTGACCATTAATTTCTGTGGCTCATTACCCCCTCAATACTGGCACCAGTTGGCAACTCACAGAGACATAGACAACAGGTGCAGGAGTCGGCCATTCGGCCACTCAATATGATCATGGCTGCTCATCCAGAATCAGTACCCCGTTCCTGCTTTCTCCCCATATCCCCTGATTCCATTAACCTGAAGAAATAAGCGCCACTCCTTCCATCAGTAGTGGTTTCGAACCAATTAAACAAATGCAGCACAACGCTCCATTTACATAGAGGACCTTACGCACATTCGGTGAAACCTCCACATGGTTTATTTTTGCAGATACAGTGCGGAAACAGGCCCTTCGGCCCACCGAGTCCGCACCGACCAGCGATCCCCGCACACTAACACTACCCTACACACACTGGAGACAAATTACATTTATACCAAGCCAATTAACCTACAAACCTGCAGGTCTTTGGGGGAAACCGAAGATGTCGGAGAAAACCCACGCGGGTCACAGGGGGAACGTACAAACTCCGTACAGACAGCACCCGTGGTCAGGGTCGAAGTTCAGGTCTCTAGTGCTGTGAGGCAGCAGCTCTACCGCTGCGCCACCGTGCCTCACCTGAACCTGCTGGGTTGAGGAGACCTCCCACAGATCCTTCTCCAACATATTCCCCCTGGCCAGTTTCCAAGCACAGACCTGTCGACCAACTCGGTAAATAATCATCGGTGGTTTTGAACTGTGAGGGTCTGTGCTCCTCGCTGCTCCGTGATGCCAAACACAAGATTAAGATGTGTGCAGTGTCTGATTCACAGACTTCAAATGTTTTTCCAAACTCATGTGCTTTAGTTTACAGATACAGAGGTACTAGAGGCCCAGACTCCTCTACACTTGCGATGATGCCTCACACACTCCTTAGCCTTTACACTTGGCCAAATCAATAGATATTTTTATGGCGGAGATTGACGGATTCTGGATTAGTACGGGTGTGAAGAAGGGGCGAGACAAAAGTGTATCAGATGTCACTTTATCAGAGTATTTCTGGCGGAGTGAAGAACAAAGGGTCCATTGTCAGTTTAGTTTAGTTTAGAGATGCAGCACGGAGACAGGCCCTTCAGCCCATCGAGTCCGCACCGACCATCGATCACCCGTTCACACTGGTCCCATGTTACCACTTTCCCACCAACACCCTACACACTTGCAGAAGCTGATTATTCTCAAAACCTGTATGTCTTTGGAATGAGGGAGGAAACCGGAGCAGGGAGAACGTACAAACTCCACACAGACAGCACCCGTAGTCAGGATCAAACCGGGGTCTCTGGTGCTGTGAGGCAGTGGTTCTCCCCTCTGCTGATCCGATCTTTACCTTAGTCAGCAAAATTGGGTAATTAATAGAACAGGAAAGGCCCTTCAGCCCACAATGTCTGTGCCGAACATGATGCCAAGACCAACTCTTCTCTGCCTGCAAGTGATCCATATCCCTCCATTCCCTGCATATCCATGTACCTACCCAAAAGTCTCTTAAACGCCACTATCGTATCTGCCTCCACCACCAACCCCGGCAGTGCGTTCCAGGCACCCACCACCCTCTGTGTAAAAAAATGTATTCTGCACATCTCCTTAGTCCCTTTCACCTTAAAGCTACTTTAGCATTTGATATTTCCACCCTAGGGAAAATGGTTCTGACTGTCGACCCTATCTATGCCTCTCAGAATGTTATATATTTCCATCAGGTATGTGTTAATGTGGCCCATGTGTTAACAATTGCTTTCTGCAATATATTGTAACTACATTTTTAAGGAAGATTATAATCAAAATGCAAAACACTGCAGTTACTGGTATTCTCAAATGAAAAGAGAAAGTCATTAACGTACTCCGCAGGTCAGGCAGCATCTTGAGGAGAGAGAAGGGTAGACATTCAGAACCTTTTTCTCCAGGATGGAAGGAGCTGGTTGGCGCAGGTACTATAACAACAGTTCTAAGAGATTTGGGTAGCTACGGGTACAGGGTAAGTTTAGAGGGATATTGGCCACACGCGGGCAGGCGGGACTAGTATAGATGGAGCGTTTTGGTCGGCATACACAAGTTGGGCCGAAGGGCCTGTTTCAACGCTGTATGACGCTATGATTTGAATTGTTTTCTCTGGAATACCGTGAGTTGAAGAGTGGCCCGAGAGAGGTTTATAAAATTATGAGGAACATTAATAGGCTCGACAGTCAGAACCTTTCTCACTAGATGGAAATATCAAGAACCAGAGGACATAGGTTGAAGGTGAGCCGGGAAATATTGAATGGGAATCTGAAGGTCATTTTTTCATTCAGAGAGTGGTGGGTATATAGAACGAGCTGCCAGAGGAGGTGATTGGTGCAGAATGGTTACACAAGGAACTGCAAATGCAAATGCAAATTACAAAATGTGCTGCAGTAACTCAGCGGGTCAGGCAGCATATCTGGAGAGAAAGATTGGGTGATGTTGCGGGCCGGGACCCTTCTTCGGACTGAGAACGGAGTCGGATGAAGTGTCTCGACCCGGGGTTCAGAGAAGGTTCACCAGACTGATTCGTGGGATGTCGGGACTTTCATGTGAAGAAAGGCTGGATAGACTTGGCTTGTACTCACTGGAATTTAGAAGATTGAGGGGGGATCTTATAGAAACGTAGAAAATTCTTAAGGGGTTGGACAAGCTAGATGCAGGAAGATTGTTCCCGATGTTGGGGGAGTCCAGAACAAGGGGTTACAGTCTAAGGATAAGGGGGAATTCCTTTAGGACTGAGATGAGGAAAACATTTTTTGCACAGAGAGTGGTGAGTCTCTGGAATTCTCTGCCACAGAAGGTCGTTGAAGTCAGTTCATTGGCTATATTCAAGAGGGAGTTAGATGTGGCCCTTGTGGCTAAGGGGATCAGGGGGTATGGAGAGAAGGCAGGTATGGGATACTGAGTTGGATGATCAGCCATGATCATATTGAATGGAGGTGCAGGCTCGAAGGGCCGAATGGCCTACTCCTGCACCTATTTTCTAGGTTTCTATGTTTCTATGAAACGCCACCAATTCGTTTTCTTCAGATTTGCTGCCTGACCCGCTGAGGTACTCCAGAACTTTGTATCTAACACTGGAGAAGATGGATAGGTGATGTTTGGGTCGGGACTCCTCTTCAGACTGCGACAGGTGGATAAAAGACGTTTGGACAGGTACATGGATAGGAAAGGTGGTGAGAGATTTGGCCAGAGGCGGGCAGGTGGGAGTGGCGGAGGTCAGCATGGGCAAGGGGCATCTTGGTCAGCATGGTCAAGTTGTGTTGAGGGTCTATGATCATGAATGCCACTTGCATGAAGCGAGCCCTCTAAGTGTCCAGCACTCCCATGGCACAGCATGGTGGTCCAGGGTTTAATGCAGGGGTGGGGACCCTTTCCAATGTTCAAATGCCACATTACGTTAGAATAGAAACATAGAAACATAGAAAATAGGTGCAGGAGTAGGCCATTCGGCCCTTCGAGCCTGCACCGCCATTCAATGTGATCATGGCTGATCATCCAACTCAGTATCCCGTACCTTCCTTCTCTCCATACCCCCTGATCCCTTTAGCCACAAGTGCTACATCTAACACCCTCTTAAATATAGCCAATGAACTGGCCTCAACTACCTTCTGTGGCAGAGAATTCCAGAGACTCACCACTCTCTGTGTAAAGAATGTTTTCCTCATCTCGGTCCTAAAGGAATTCCCCCTTATCCTTAGACTGTGACCCCTTGTTCTGGACTCCCCCAACATCGGGAACAATCTTCCAGCATCTAGCTTGTCCAACCCCTTAAGAATTTTGTAAGTTTCTATAAGATCCCCCCTCAATCTTCTAAATTCCAGCGAGTACAAGCCGAGTCTATCCAATCTTTCCTCATATGAAAGTCCTGACATCCAAGGAATCAGTCTGGTAGCAGTAATCTAACAAGGCCGCATCCAAGAAACCTCAATTAGATACACTTCAAAATGCACATTATTTTGTAAAACTCTAACTACCATGTACTAACTTCAAGAAAATGAAAAAAAATAGTTAATCCTAAAGTTAATTAACCTTTTAATGACTTTGTTGTGACTGCTTTTTGTGGGAAAGCATTTGAATATTTGGTTGCAACATGGAGGTACGCAGTTTCAGCTGATCTTCAGGATGGGGATCCGTCACTTGTGACCTTAAGGGCGTCTTGATTTGGGTTGGGTAGGAGAATGTAGATTTGCAGCAATGAGTGGTTGAAAAGCAAGAAAGGGTTTTTCGTGCATGTCAAAGTTAACAAATCAAGGTGGACAAAAGTGCTGGAGAAACTCAGCGGGTGCAGCGGCATCTATGGAGCGAAGGAAATAGGCAACGTTTCGGGCCGAAACCCGTGAAGGGTTTCGGCCCGAAACGTTGCCTATTTCCTTCAAGGGTTTCGGCCCGAAACGTTGCCTATTTCCTTCGCTCCATAGATGCTGCTGCACCCGCTGAGTTTCTCCAGCACTTTAGTCTACCTTCAATTTTCCAGCATCTGCAGTTCCTTCTTAAAGTTAATGTACACTCTAGAGTCGCATTAGAATTAAATCATGAGCATAACAGGTGTTAAAATAGCCCTCATGGCTTACTAATGTTTTAATTGTGGCCGTCAGTCGTGGGGGATTATTTAGTTGAATCTTCTTTTACTCTTTGGTATTTTAAAAGATTAAAATAAAAACAATAAGACGGACAAAAACATATTAATGGATTTGTTCTACAACAATTTGGATTTGTTCAAAAGGCTGCACTAACTGGCCCAGAAGGCCGCAGGTTCCCCACCCCTGGTTTAATGCATCATGTGCTGTGCATGGCCTTTGCTGCAACAGTGTAATGAGATAGGTGTTTAATCAGGCAATACTCCAGAAACATTAAAGTCAGTCTAGGCAAGAGACTTAAGAATTCAGCTCAGGAATGCAACAAACATTCTCGAGTTTCACCTTAAGCTGAGACAGTGCTTGTGCACAAAAGACGGTGATAAGCAGCAAACCCCAATCGTTTTATAATGACCGTACCAGCGTTCGAAGAGGTACTTGTTGTAGGGAGTTTCCTATTCTGATTTACAGTTTAATTGCCGACAAGCAGCTCTGCAGAGAAACATTTGGATCAGATAGCTGCTTGCTGCAACCCCCAACCCAAACCCCAATGAGTTTAGTTTAGTCTCAAGTCACGGTAGTTTAGAAAGCGGCACGGTGGCGCAGCGGTAGAGTTGCCTCCTCACAGCGCTGGAGACCCGGGTTCCATCCTGACTGCGGCGTTTGTACGTTCTCCCTGTGACCACGCGGGCTCTCTCTGAGTGCTCCGGTTTCCTCCCACACTCCAAAGACGTACAGGTTTGTAGGTTAATTGGCTTGGTATAAATGTTAAATTGTCCGTAGTGTGTGTAGGATAGTGTTAGTATGCGGGGATCATAGGCCAGTGCGGACTCGGTGGGCCGAAGGGCCTGTTTCCCTACTGTGCCTCTAAATAACTCTGCAGAGAAACATTTTAAACAGATAGCTGCTTGCTGCAACCCCAACCCAATTAGTTTAGTTTAGTTGAAATATACAGCCTAGAAACAGGCCCTTCGGCCCACCAAGTCCGCGCTGACCAGCGATCCCTGCACTCTAGCACGATCCTACACACTCGAGGGACAATTTACAATTTTTACCGAAGCCAAGTAACGTACAAATCAAGTTCAAGTTCACATTTATTTGTCACATGCACCAATTAAGGGACTGAAATGAGTTACCATGCAGCCATATAATCAAAAAGAGCACAGTACACAATAAGGTTTAACACGAACATTCACCGCAGTGGAATCAACATTCCTCACTGTGATGGAAGGCAATAACGTTCCGTCATCTTCCTCCTCTGCTCACCGTGGTCGGGGCCACGCACCCTCCGTGGTCGCCGCTACGGACGGCCTCTCTTGTCGGGATGATCGAAACTCTGACGTCGGGATGGATCGGAACGCACAGTCCGCTGCTTGGAGTTCCCGAATCGGCCACTTTCTTACCGGACACCGCGGCTTCACGATGCTATCGGCGGCAGGCCAGCGGTCGGAGAGAAACCTGCACGTCTTTGGAGTGTGGGCTGAAACCGGAGCACCCGGAGAAAACCCACACGGGTCACGGGGAGAGAACGTGCAAACTCCGTACAGACAGCACCCGTGGTCAGGATCGAACCTGGGTCTCTGGCGCTGTGAGGCAGCAACTCCACCGCTGCGCCACCGTGCTATTTACTTTACCAGCTTCCGGCTTCAATGAAAAGGCACCAAAGCTGGGCACCAACTAGTCGAGTCAAGTTATCCGTCACATACACATACGAGATGTGCGGTGAATTGAAAAGTGGCCGTGCTTGCGGATTGTGCAAAAAAACTACAAACAAGCCTGTTCGTCCATCTGGCACGACAATAAGTTAATTGGCCTCATCAGGGAAGCCGTATAATTAGTGTGGCACTGGTCTGACAGGTCAGAACACATTATCCTGCATCAACACAGGGCAGCCGTTGGTTGTGAGCCAAGTCCACCTGCTCTATTGGAACTCTCTGCCTCCCCTTCCTCTGCTCCATACCCCTCACTATTTCTACTGCTCCTGAATGACCAACACGTCTCTTATGCAACGTCTACTACAGGCCCTCAAATAGTCTACGGGAATTAGAAGAGTAGCAATGCCGGAAGATTACAGGCAGCTGCAAGATTAATAGGGTTGTCATAGTAGGGGATCTTAACTTTCCCAATATAGACGGGGACTGTCATAGTGCCAAAGGTTTAGACAGAGTGAAATTTCACGAAGGCGTTCAGGAAAGTGATTCCTCAGGCAACATGCGGAGGGTCCTATAAGGGAGAGGGCAATGTTTGACCTGCTCATTGGCAATTGGGAAGAATTGGGGTGGTGCAGCGGAGGAGTTGCTGCCTTACTTCAACAGAGACCCAGGTTCGATCCTGACTATGCGTGCTGTCTGCACGGAGTCTGCACGTTCTCCCCGTCTGTGTGGGTTTTCTCTGGGATCGCCAGTTTCCTCCCACACTCGAAGAACGTACAGGTTTGTAGATTATTTGGCTTGGTATAATTGTAAATTGTCCATAGTGTGAGAAGCATAGAGTTAGTGTGCGGGGATCGCTGGTCGGCGCAGACTCAGTGGGCCAAAGGGCCTGTTTCCGCGCTGTATCTCTAAACGGAACGAAACTAAACTGGTGGGAGGCAAATGAGGTTTGTTTTTCCCGTTCAGTTGACCCCAAGGCTGAGGTTCACCATCATCACTGCCCCAGAGGTAGCTGTAGTTTTCAACCGAGGACCATGGGCACGGTCGTGCAGCGTGCATCAGGCCCTCAGGCCCAACACGGCCATGCCGACCATGATGTCCCATCTACACGAGTCCCACTTGCCCGCGTTTGGCCCATATCCCTCTAAACCTCTCCTATCCATGTACCTGTCGAAATGTCTTTCAAATGCTGCTATATGTACCTGCCCCAATGACCTCCTCTGGCAGCTCGTTCCATATACCCCCCACCCTGCGAGTGAAAAAGTTGCCCCTCGGCTTCCAATTAACTCTTTTCCCTCTCAACTGAAACCTATGTCCCCTGGTTGTTGATTCTCGTACTCTGGGCAAAGGACTCTGTGCATTCACCCTATCTATTGCACTCAGCAACAAGACACCACAGCGAGTGGTGGCCAAGAAATATGAGTCTTTGCTTATGTTTGATGGTGTGTCTACCGGTGCTGTGTTCACTCGATGAGTAAGTGGGCAGCTCCAGTGATGGCAGCACAGTTTGTTTGTAAACAGGCCTTAATAACAGGCCGCAGCGTGGAAACAGGCCCTGCGGCCCAACTTGCCCACACTGACCAACATGCCCCATCTATACTAATCCCATCTGCCTGCGTTTGGCTATTCCTCAAAACCTGTCCTATCCTTGTACATGTCTTAAGCGTTGTGATAGTTCCTGCCTCCACCACTAGTTCGTTCCATACACCCACCGCCCTTTGTGTAACAAAGTTGCCCCTCAGGTTCCTATTAAACCTTTTTCCTCTCGGCTTAAACCTGGATCCTCTGGTTCTCGATTTCCCTTCTCTGGGTAAAAGACTGTGCATTCACCCTATCTATTCCTCTCATGAACTTGTACCCCTCTATAAGATCACCCCTCGGCCTCCTGCGCTCCACAGAACAGTCCTAGCCTGCCCAACCTCTCCCTCGGGCCCTGTCAACATCCTAGTAAATCCCACCTGCACCCTTTCCAGCTCAACAACATCTTTCCTATACTTGTGTCCACAAAATGGAGGCAGGTAAATTATCTATTTGGATTATAGATTATGGATTATGGATGAGTGAGGTAACTTCGATTCCATTGACAGGCAGGGTGGAGGCTGAGGTGAGAGAATTAGAGGGAAGTATTGGTGCGCCCGATATGGCCTCCTGGACATTGGCGAGTCCAAGCACAGACTTGGCAACTGTTTCGCCAAACACGTACACTCCATCCGTCAGAGCTTCCAGGGTCTGCCGGTGGCCAACCCATTTTAACTCCCTTCCCATTCCCACACTGAGCTTCCTGTCCTGGGCCTCCTCCATTGCCAGAGTGAGGCCACATGCAAATGCTTGGAGAAACTGGAGAAACAGCACCACATATTCCACTTGTGCAGCTCACAACCCAATGGTATGAACATTGAGTGGGTGGGAAGGAACTGCAGATGCTGGTTTACACCAAAGATAGACACAAAATGCTGGAGTAACTCGGCGGGTCAGGCAGCATCTCTGGAGGAGAGGAATAGGTGACGTTTCGCGTCGACACCTTTGTTCAGAGGAGAGGGAAACGAGGGATATGAAAAGCACAAATCAAAGCCAGCAACGATAATCTTAGGGCTAACGGAATCAAGGGATATGGGGCGAAAGCAGGAACTGGGTACTGATTTTGGATGATCAGCTGTGATCTTATTGAATGGTGGTGCTGGCTGGAAGGGCTGAATGGCCTCCTCCGGCACCTATTTTCTATGTTTCTACGTTTTCTATGTCACCTATCCGTGTTCTCCAGAGATGCTGCCTGACGCGCTGAGTTACTCCAGCACCTTGTGTCGTTATTAGAGCACTATGACCACAGAGTCACACAAGGTGATGAAGGATTGCCTGGCATTGGAACCTGGCTGTTCAATAATGTAACACATCTCATCGCGGCAAAGTCTGCACACAGTAGCGGAGGTACGGTTTGGTTTTCTCTGACGACAATGAGTGTCCCTCTAAGGTCACCCTCCTGCCTCCTCCCCACTGCTTTTGTTGACAGCACTGTCCAGGCCAGATCTTCCTGCCTTAACTCAGCTGGTGTCTGAGATACACTCATCAGGCTAGGCCTTTAAGGCAGCCTTGATAGAGTGCAAGTGGAGAGGATGTTCAGTTTAATTCAGAGACACAGCGTGGAAACAGGCCCTTCTGCACCGACCAGCAACCACCCGTTCGCTAGTCCTATCCTACACACTAGGGACAATTTACAGAAGCTAATTAACCTACATGCCTGAAGATAGACACAAAATGTCTTGGATGGCTTCCAACCCAACATTCAGTGTGTCGGAAGGAGCAGCAGATGTTGGTTTACACTGAAGATACACACAAGATACTTGAGTAACTCAGTGGGTCGGACAGCATCTCTGGAGAACATAAATAGGTGCTGTCTCGAGCAGACCCTGGAGAGGTTACTCCAGCATAGTGTATCTATGTTCAGTCCAGCACCTGCAGTTCCTTCCTGTACATTTAACCTTCATCACGGCACGTCTTTGGGGTGTGGGAGGAAACCAGAGCACCCGGAGAAAACCCACGCTGTCACGGGGCGAATGAACAACCTCCGTACAGACAATGTCAGGATCTAACCCGGGTCTCTGCTGTGGACTTCCAGCCCCTCTGTGTCATTGTGCCGCCACTAACAGTATGTTTCCACCAGTGGGAAAGTCTAGGACCAGAGGGCAGTGCCTCGGAATTCATAGGCTGTACCTGCACAATGGAGATGAGGAGGAGCTTCTTTAGTCAGAGGGTGGTGAATCTGTGGAATTCATTGCCACAGACGGCTGTGGAGGCCAAGTTATTGGGTGTTTACGATTGATAGATTCTTACTTAGTATGGGTGTCAGGGGTTATGGGGAGAAGGCAGGAGAATGGGGTTGAGAGGGAGAGATAGATCAGCCATGCTCGAATGGTGGAGTAGACTTGATGGGCCGAATGGTCTAATTCTGCTCCTATGTCTTATAATCATATAGATCATAAGGGATAGGAGTAGCATCAGGCCATTTGGCCCATCTAGTCTACAGCCTTCTGCGGCAAAGAATTCCACAGAGTCGTACGAGTTGACTGCAATCAGTGGTCCGACCACAGCCAACTTCAATGCAGTGAGAATCAATGCTTATCGCAGCCGACCTCAATGCAGAGAGATCCCAGTGGCAGAGTCTCCTCCAGATTAAACAAGGCAGTGTAGGCAAGGAGTCTCTGGTGCCCTTCACTGAGCAGAATTCAAGAGTGGGGGGGAGAGCAAGACAGGCCTCTTTGCCTTGCACTACGAAAACTTCTAATACGCTTATTACATCCATGTTATTCCAGCTTTAAATTTAGACTGTATCTCATTGTTGAGCCTTAACCCAGACATTGGTGTTAACTGTTGAGTAAATATAGCTCGAGTGAATGCTGCCTGCCGCGGGCAAACTTGCAGGGGGAGTTCTTTGCTCACTTTTCAGCCATTTGTGGGGCTATGCAGAAGACTCATCGTTTCTCTCCCTCGAATTTCCAGCTGGTTGTTTAGTTTACATAGGTTAGTTATGGACAGACACAAAATGCTGGAGTAACTCAGCGGAACAGGCAACATCTCTGGAGAGAAGGAATGGGTGACATTTCCGGTCAGACTGAAGGGTCACGGTCACAGCCTCAGGATTAAAGGACGTTCTTTTCGGAAGGAGATGAGGAGAAATGTCTTTATTCAGAGGGTGGTGAATCTGTGGAATTCTTTGCCACCGAAGGCTGTGGAGGCCAAGTCAGAGGATATTGTTAAGGCAGAGATAAATAGAAGGCAGGAGAATGGGGTTAGGAGGGAAAGATAGATCAGCCATGATTGAATGGCGGAGTAGACTTGATGGGCCGAATGGCCAAATTCTACTACTATCAATTAAAGGCAAAGCTTTTTCTCCTCCCGCAGAGGGCTAGCGCCTGCAGTTCCTTCCTACACATTAGTTAAGATAGCGCAGGTTGAGAGGAATATGGGCCAAACGCAGGCAGATGGGACATGTTGGTCAGTGTGGGCGGGTTTTGGCTGACTCATAGAGATACCATATAACAATTACAGCACGGAAACGCCTTCTCGGCCCTTCCAGTCCGTGCCGACCATTTATTTTCCCCTAGACCCATCTACCTGCACTCAGACCATACCCCTCCATTCCCTTCCCAACCATATACCTATCCACTTTACTTTTAAATGTTAAAATCGATCCTGCCTCCACCACTTCTGCTGGAAGATCATTCCACATAGCCACCACTCTCTGAGTAAAGAAGTTCCCCCTCATGTTACCCCTAAACTTCTGTCCCTTAATTCTCATGTCATGCCCTCTTGTTTGAATCTTCCCTACCCTCAATGGGAAAAGCTTATCCACGTCAACTCTGCCTATCTAGATACAGTGCAGAAACAGTTCCTTTGGCCCACACTGACTAGCGATCCCCGTACATTAGCACTATCCTACACACTAGGGCCAGTTTACCTTTTACAGAAGCCAATTAACGTACAAACCTGTACGTTTTTGGAGTGTGGGAGGAAACCGGAGCACCCAGAAAAATCCCACACGCTCACAAATCCCATTGAACCTGGGTCTCTGGCGCTGCAAGGCAGCAACTCTGCCGCTGCGCCACTGTGCCGCATATTAATTCTTGTGTTCACATTCCTACTCAGCCTAACCTTTAGTTTAGTTTAGAGATATAGCATGGGAACAGCCCTTCAGCCCACAAATTAACCGACAAATCTCTACGTTTTGGAGTAAGAGGAAACCGAATCGAAGATTCAAAACCAAAACCGAAGATCTCGGAGAAAACGCGCGCAGGCCACAGTCAGGATGGAACGCGGGTCTCTGGTGCCGTAAGGCAGCAACTCTACCGCTGCTCCACCGGGCTGCCTGGTGCAGCAAATAATCAACATGTGCTGGAGTAACTCAGCGGGTCAGGCAGCAGCTCTGGAGGACAAGGATAGGTGTCATTTTGGGCCGGGACCCTTCTTCAGACTCCACAGATTCCTTTGTGTAACTGGGAACCTCTTCTGCATGCACCCATGTTAGAAGATGAAAAAGCAAAAACTGCAAGTCTGAAATAAATGCTGAATCTGAAATATAGAAGGGGCAGCACGGTGGCGTAACGGGAGGGAATCATGATCCATGGTCACACAGCGTGGACACCCATTTTCAAACCAAAGATCCTGTAGTGGAGCAAGATAGATCACTCCTTCTTAATGCAATGGGCTGACGTGTAGTACGCAACGGAGCGGAACGTGGGCCTTTTTTTCAACCATTTCAGTAACCCGACCCGACTCGCAGTGTAATCGACGTTGCGGGGGAACAGTTTGTGTTAATAAATTAAAATCCTGAAAATGAGGAGAATTTTCCCAAATAACTTTTATTTTTACGAGGATGTTTCCGTAACCGGCTTCCGTCTCCGCACTAGTATCCTGTGGGATCTTTGGTGCGGAGACGGAAGCCGGTTACGGACATGGGGCCGAACATTACCCATGAATCTGCCCATGACCATACTACGTATTTTTCGTCAAGTGATCTACCCTGCTCGCTATAGGATCTTTGCTTCAGACTGGTTAGGGAGAAGGGAAACGAGAGATATATTTGATGATGTGGAGAGATAAAGAACAATGAATGGAAGATATCAACAATAAAGGAAACAGGCCATTGTAGGCTGTTTGTTGGGTGAAAACGAGAAGCTGGTGCGATTTGGGTGGGGGAGGGATAGAGAGAGGGACCTGAAGTTAGAGAAATCAATATTCGCTTGGTGTCTGAAGATGGGTCTCGACCCGAAACGTCACCCATTCCTTCTCTCCAGAATGCTGTCTGTCCCGCTGAGTTACTCCAGCTCTTTGTGTCGACGTTTGGTTTAAACCAGCATCTGCAGTTCTTTCTTAAAAAAACATTTCACTTGAGTGGTATTGTCTGCAGCACCAAAACATCCCAGCAGGGCGGAGAAACTGCCTTCACGCCTTCTAAAGCACTTTGCCGTTGAATATCCGTGCTTAGCCCATCTCTCAACACTCCAATTATCCTTCTGCAAACTAGATACCCGCCCAGTGTTGAAACGTGTCTTGGGCTGGCGGCTTTATTTGACTGGAAATTCACCCAAATCAATCAAAACCAGTCTGTGTCATTGTCTGTGGTTCACTGTGGTTGAACTCTGAAAACATTTCACAGAACACAGACAATAATATCTGATATTGAAAGCACGCACATCACAAAGCAGCAAAAAAAATGAGACACATCCTTTCTTTTGTAACGTGCCTTCTCCTTGCCAAGACTCAGGCCCATCTACAAGACACCACTACAGTAGCTTTAAGGGGCTGTCCCACTTATTGAAAATTCAGCGGCGACCAGAAAGACACTGCGATTCTTTGGAGACCTCTCACGACCATAGGAGATCCCTGGCGACTGCGGTCGTGATGTAGTGGTGTCTCCAGTATTTTGAGTCTTATCACAACTGAAAATGCCTGGCTTGGATTTGCAGAAACAAGGAATGGCTGATGGTGAATTAGAAAGAAGGACACAAAATGCTGGAGTAACTCAGCGGTCCCTTGAAATAAATGGATGACGTTTCAGGTTGGGACCCTTCTTCAGACCCTCAGAATGTGAAGAAGGGTCCTGACTCAAAATGTCACCTATCCATGTTCTCCGGAGATGCTGCCTGACCCGCTGAGTTACTTCAGCACTTTGTGTTCAATATGAATACAATTCTCTCCTTAGTTCTGACTTGTCCCGTTTGTATATAAAGTTGTCTGCATTAATCATTGTTCTCCCCGACCCTCCTTGGTGTTACGAGAATCGTTGGCTGGGAACCGATCAACTGGCGGAGAAGCTCCCTGGTGGCTCCCACAATGACCACGTGCAGGTCCTGGCACTGCGAGATTCCTAAACATCGAGGTTAGGATGTCATGTAAACATCGGCTTACCTCAGTCTAAAACAATCAGGAATCTCTGAATTTCCTGGTATTTCCTAAAGGAATCACGACCAGTGATAAGCAAGTGCTGCCCCAGCTCAAATCACTATATGCTGAGTAAATTTAAGAATAAATCCCATGCCCTTTGCAATGTTCCCAAACTATTCCTCACTTTACAGTGTGGAAACAGGCCCTTTGTCCCACTGAGTCCGCGCTGACCAGCGATCCCCATACACGAGCGCTATACGACACATACTAGGGACAATTTACAATTTTGCCAGAGCCAATTATCCTACAAAACTGCACGTCTTTGGAGGAAACCAGAGCACCCGGAGAAAACCCACGCGGGTCACAGGGAAAATATACAAAATAGGTATAGACAGCGCTAGTAGTCAGGATCGAACCCGGGTCTCTGGCGCTGTGAGGCAGCAACTCTACCGCTGCACCACCCAAAATCTCCATTGATCAGGGGTAATTTGCAGAGCTCAGCATGGGGGACAGGCAGGTCCAATAAACTGTAAGCACTTTAGATTCAGTCTGATTTAACAAAGCACCATTAAGGGCCTGTCCCACTGTACGAGGTAATTCAAGAGTTCTCCCGAGTTTTCCCCAGATTCGAACTTGGGGAATGACCGTAGCGGGTCCGTAGGAGTTCGTGGATGTCTCGTAGCGGCTCGTACGAGTATAAAATTAACAATTTTTTTCATCACGTATATTTTTTTACTCATGGACATTTTTCACAGTGTTGAAAAAAATGTCATGCGTTTACCGGATGTCCCGAGTACCTACCGTTACTCGTACGAGCCGCTATGAGACATCCACAAACTCCTAAGGACCCGCTACGGACATTCTCCGAGTTCGAATCAGGGGAAAGCACGGGAGAACTCTTGATTTACGTCGTACAGTGGGACAGACCCTTTAGGGTTGTGCTAAAATTGACTGCAAAAGAATGTTCAAGTGATTATCTAAATTGCACCTTCATAATTCAAAGTAGCCTTACAGCCCTGTCCCACTGTACGAGTTCATTCCAAGAGCTCTCAAAGGTTAATCAAACTCGTGGTAAGCATGGAGAATGAACGTAGCGGGTACGTCGGAGCTCGGGGACGTCTCTTAGCGGCTCGTAACGCTAACGGCAGGTACTCGGGAAGACTTGCTAACGGCAGGTAAGTACGGGAAGACTCGTAAAGATTTTTCAACATGTTGACAAATGTCCACGAGAGCCCCGAGTACCGGCGAGCGGCCATTACCGTAAATCTCCGAGTTCGAATCAGGGCAAACTCGGGAGAGCTCTTGGAATGAACTCGTACCGTGGGACAGGGCTGTTAGTCACATTGGTTGATAATTCCCTCAAAGCCCAAAACATCAACAAGCCGTTAGACTTTGTCACTTTAGAGATACAGCATAGAATCAGGACCTTCGTCCCACCGCGTCCGCGCCGACTAGCGACCACTTGTACACGAGCACGATCCTACACATTAGGGGCAATTTACAGAAGCCAATCAACCTACAAACCTGCACGTCTTTGGAGCGTGGGAGGAAACCGGAGCGCCCGGAGAAAACCCACGCGGTCACTGAGAGAACGTACAAACTCCGTACAGACAGCACCCGTAGTCAGGATCGAATCTGGGTCTCTGGCGCTGTGGGGCAGCAACTCAACCGCTGGGCCACCGTGCCGTTCTGAAATCAAATTAAGCTGGAGAGGCCTACACATACTAAACGCTCTGGCACAACTGATATTTACACTCATTTAAAAAAAAACATTCACTTAATGAAAGTGAATGAGGAACACTATTCTCTAAATAACCAATAAGGGAATTTCAAGGAAAGAATGAAGGACTTTATATCGAAGAACATTTGTGGCAGTGGGACTGTTATCAGCAATTGGTTATGAACACAATTACATCACTTTACATTTTATAGTTGTTATTCACTCAAGAGTTAAAAATTGATCGTGGTCAGCTAATTAATCCAATCGTAAATGTCACACTGAGACAGGCGACACTGACAAATATGATTAGATGTGTGTCTATAGGTAGACAGAAATGCCGGAGAAACTCAGCGGGTGAGGCAGCATCTATGGAGCGAAGGAATAGGTGAGGTCTCGACCCGAAACGTCACCTATTCCTTCGCTCCGTAGATGCTGCCTCACCCGCTGAGTTCTTTCGGCATTTTTGTCTACCTTCGATTTTTCCAGCGTCTGCAGTTCTTTCTAAAACAGATGTGTGTCTATAATCAGTATGATCAGCATTAACTGCTTCCTTATTAATGGTTCATTTGCCAGAGTAACACAGCGGGCTCCGTATAACACACACACACGTAAAACTCCGTACAGACAGCACCCGTAGTCAGGATGGAACCCGGGTCTCTGGCGCTGTGAGGCAGCGACTCTACCGCTGCAACTCAGCCGCCCACAGTTCAACACGTTTTCAGCGTCTGCCTGACTTTACTTTGGGGCATTTAAAGGGTGTTAAGAATTCTTTAACGCTTTCCAAATGTGATCAGAGGAGTTCAAAGTTATCTCCTGTCCCACTTAGGAAACCTGAGCGGAATCCTCTGGAGACTTTGCGCCCCACCCAAGGTTTCCGTGCGGTTCCCGGAGGTTTTTGTCCTCCGGCAACCACCTTCAACTAGCATCGCAACCGGCTTAGACTGAAAAATTACAGATTTTAGGGACCATTAGGGAGACTGACAAAAACCTCCCGGAACCAGAGACCCACCCGGGATCGATCCTGACCTCAGGTGCTGTCTGTACGGAGTTTCTCCGGGTGCTTCGGTTCCCTCACACTCTCCAGGTTTGCAGGCTAATTGGCCTTTGTAAAGATTGCAAACTGCCCCTAGCGTGCTGGGTAGTGCTAGTGCACGGAGTGATCGATGGTCGGCATGGGCTCGGTGGGCCGAAGGGCCTGTTTCCACACTGTATCTCCAAAGTCTGAAGTCTGACATGAAGAGTTCCTTCACAATTTCCATCCAGTGACTGCTGTCACCACAACAGCATCTTTTCCATTCCAACAGAACGCGTCTATGTGAAGTTATGAAGAGTGGCGAGCACTGTAGTTACTGTGTCAGGTAACTGCTGGGTGATTACTCCACTGCGATGAGGCATTCCTCTATGTTGATGTTTGGAATACCTCCTGCCTGGAGCTCCTGTACAAGGGTTGGAGCGTGTCTGAGTTCGAAGGAACACACAACCATTTTTATTTTGGTGCACCACGCCGGTAGAACAGAATAAGACCTTATGTGAAACTGCGCTAACTGCGGCTTTATTTACGGTGAAATCTTGAGCCTTCTTTGTAAGGTCAGAGCTTAGAAGAGCTCGTGGCTGCTCAGCCTTCGAAACAGACCAGCAGAACGTAAATGAGTCATTGCTAGAGGTGGCAACGGTCACCACAATATCAAGCGTCAACTCATGTCTGAACTAAGATGGGTGGGAGGGAGGGGAGCGGGCGGGTGAGGAGAGGGGGGGATGAGGAGAGGGGGGTGAGGAGAGGGGGGGTGAGGAGAGGGGGGGTGAGGAGAGGGGGGGTGAGGAGAGGGGGGGTGAGGAGAGGGGTGGGTGGGAAAGAGGGGTAGGATGGAGGGGGTGAGGATGGGGGGTGAGGATGGGGGGTGAGGAGAGAGGGGGTGAGGAGAGGGGGGTGAGGAGAGGGGTGGGTGGGAAAGAGGGGTAGGATGGAGGGGGTGAGGATGGGGGGTGAGGGGGGGTCAGGAGAGAGGGGGTGAGGAGAGGGGGTAGGATGGAGGGGGTGAAGAGATGGGGGGTGAGGAGAGGGGGGTGAGGAGAGGGGGGGTGAGGAGGGTGGTTGAGGAGAGGGGGGGTGAGGAGGGTGGTTGAGGAGAGGAGTGGGTGGGGTGGGGGAGGTGAGGTGGGGTGGGTGGGAGAGAGGGGGGATGAGGAGGGGGGGGTGTGGAGGGGAGGGTGAGGAGAGGGGGGTGAGGAGGGGAAGGTGAGGAGAGGGGGGTGAGGAGGGGAGGGTGAGGAGAGGGGGGGTTAGGGGTGACGATCGGAGGGAAGGAGTGTAGACCACTACCAGGGGTAGTCTGGGCTGAGCCGCTCTTCTGCTGCGCTCACAGTCTCTTTTTAATGAGTTTCTCCAGCTTGCGGATGCGGGACGATTCCTGTTCCGGGGATGGAGCGGATAGCGCGGCAGTCAGGGTGTTCTCAGCGCCGGATGGAGGGATCGGTAGCCTCTGACGGAAGAGCTCCAGCATGCTGCTCTGCTCGCTGCGTTTCAGACCCTGCAATGCAGAAAGCAAAGGTCGCCATCAGTGTGACCACGCCCCGCCATTTACAGCGACGTCCCACTGAAACCCATGCCGTCACCTCAAACCCACACCACCTCAAATTTAGATGAAGGGATTACAAGTAACATTAGCAAATATGCAGATGACACAAAGCTGGGTGGCAGTGTGAACTGTGAGGAGGATGCTATGAGAATGCAGGGTGACCTTGGACAGGTTGGGTGAGTGGGCAGATGCATGGCAGATGAAGTTTAATGCGGATAAAAGTGAGGTTATCCACTTTGGTGACAAAAACAGAAAGGCAGATTATTATCTAAATGGCGTCAAGTTGGGAAAAGGGGAAGTACAACGGGTTCTGGGCGTCCTTGTTCATCAGTCAATGAAAGTAAGCAGGGTTACACAAAAAGCTGGAGAAACTCAGCGGGTGCAGCAGCATCTAAGGAGCGAAGGAGATAGGCGACGTTTCGGGTCGAGACCCTTCTTCAGACTTCAATGAAAGTAAGCATGCAGGTACAGCAGGCAGTGAAGAAAGTGAATGGCATGTTGGCCTTTATAACAAGAGGAGTTGAGTATAGGAGCAAAGAGGTCCTTCTGCAGTTGTATAGGGCCCTAGTGAGACCACACCTGGAGTATTGTGTGCTGTTTTGGTCCCCTAATTTGAGGGCGAACATTCTTGCTATTGAGGGAGTGCAGCGTAGGTTCATCAGGTTAATTCCCGGGATGGTGGGACTGTCATATGCTGAGATAATGGAGCAACTGGGCTTATACACTCTGGAGTTTAGAAGGATGAGAGGGGATCTTATTGAAACATATAAGATTATTAAGGGTTTGGACCCGCCAGAGGCAGGAAACATTTTCCCGATGTTGGGGGAGTCCAGAACCAGGGGCCACAGTTTAAGAATAAGGGGTAAGCCATTTAGAACGGAGACGAGGAAACACTTTTTCTCACAGAGAGTGGTGAGTCTGTGGAATTCTCTCTCAGAGGGCGGTGGAGGCTGGATGCTTTCAAGAGAGAGCTTTTAAGGCTCTTAAAATACCGGTCAGGGGAAATGGGGAGAAGGCAGGAACGGGGTACTGATTGGGGATGATCAGCCATGATCACATTGAACGGCGGTGCTGGCTTGAAGGGCCGAATGGCCTACTCCTGCACCTATTGTCTATTGTCTATCACTAGTGTGGATGGGTGATCAATGGTCAGTGTGGACTCGGTGGGCCGAAGGGCCTATTTACATGCTGTATCTCTAAACTGACACCTGAATTAGGTTGTAGCCTGACTACAACAGTAGTGTTCACTTCATGGTATATGAGGCCGAGGTGCCTAAAATGCACGTCTTTGGGATGTGGGAGGAAATCGGAGCACCCGGAAGAAACCCACGTGGTCACAGGCAAACATGCAAACTCCATACAGACAGCACCCGAGGTCAGGATCCAGCCCGTGTCTCTGGCGCTGTGAGGCAGCAGCTCCACTATCTGCGCCACTGAAGGTACATGTTCTGTGATGAAAACCAAGGCTATGACAGTAGACCTCACCTTCATATCCAGAACCTTCTGGAATGTGTCTGTGCTGCAGTCTGCCAGAAGTTTGATGTAATTATCCACAAACACCACCGATGCATCATGTGGGGCCATTACCACCTGAAAAATAAAGAAAGATTACAATAATTAAAATGTGAATCGGTGGAATTTGGTCGGGCATTTTAACTTTTAAATTACTAAAAGATGGAAGGTAAATAAAGACTATGTTATATATCAAAACATTTTGCATACAATTTCAAAATCACATCATTAACATCAGCCAATTTATTCTCTAATGGCAATAACAGTGGCACAGACCCAAGTTCAACCCTAAACCTTTGCTCGGTCTTCCTGTGATCACGTGGGTCTCCTCCAGATGCCCAGGTTTCAACCCACAACCCAAAGACGTGCAGATTTGTAAGTTTATTGGCCCTCTGCAAATTGCGCCTAGTGTGTAGAGAGTGGATGAGAAAGTGGGATAACATGAAACTAGTGTGAATGGGTGATCGATGGTCGGCGTGGACTCGGTGGGCCGAAGGGCCTGTTTCTGTGCTGTATGTCTAATCTAAAAGTAAAACCAATCTTTGTCCTCATCAGTTTTATTTTTTCCTCAGGGATGGATGTTTCTATTGCTCTACAATGTGTTGTGAAGACCTACCATAGAAGGCAACGAGACATCATTGAATCTGATGTTTGTACTGCCTTAACGTGGGATATTGCAACTTCTTCTTTCGTGTGGCGTGCACGGCCTAAAGTTGTTGGACAACTTGTTCTATTTGATCTTCCGTTCGAGCACGTCGAGTTGATTGCATTAGTCGAAACAGGGCGGACCACGTGAAGGTGGCAATCTTCCACCCCGTATATTGCAACATAAAGAAGGAACAAATGCAATCCTTGCCATTTTTAATGTCAGAGTCTCATCCGAGAAGACCCTGAGGAACAATGTCTTGACCCGTGTGTTTGATGACAGAACAATATCCATATACCAATATGTCATGAAGATGCAAAGGGGCAAAGAATATTTACGAAGATGTTGCCAGGACTCGAGGGCCTGAGCTATAGGAGAGGGTTGGGCAGTCTGGGACTTTATTCCTTGGCGTGCTGGAGGCTGAGGGGTGATCTTATAGAGGTGTATAAAATCATAATAGGGTGAATGCACAGAGTATTTTACCCAGAGGAAGGGAATCAAGAACCAGAGGGCATAGGTTTCAGGTGAGCGGGAGAAGATTTAATAAGTATGTGAGGGACAACGTCTTCATTCGGAGGGTGGTGGGTGTATGGAACGAGCTGCCGGAGGTGGTAGTTGAGGCAGGGACTATAACAACAATTAAAAGACGTCTGGACAGGAACGTGGATGGGAAAGGTTTTGATATGGGCCTAACGTGGGTAGATGGGACGATCGTTGATGGGGCATCTGGGTCGGCAAGGGCGAGTTGGGCCGAAGGGCCAGCTTCCCCATGCTGCATGACTCTATGACTAAGTTGGCACCAATATTACAAAATGTGTTAAGGGATTTAATGGATCCACCATAGAGAGACACCAAATGCTGGAGTAACTCAGCGGGACAGGCAGCATCTCTGGAGAGAAGGAATGCGTGATGTTTCGGGTTGAGACCTTTCTATGGTATATGGTCATGCTGAACTCTTATCTCCTGACCTGTACTATGTTCACATATTCTGTTGCGCTCCAGCAAGCGAGAATTTCATTGTCCTATCTGGGACACATGACAATAAAACTCTCTTGACTTAATGGTTCTGCCATCCCGGGCAACAATAAGGCAGGTGGTGACACTTAAAGCAGCAGGTACAGGGAGAGACTTCCTCGCATGCGACCAGCATTAACAAGGCAAAGAGTCAATCAGTGCGCGTTTGGTTCCTTCGCACAGAAATCTGGCTGAAATGATGGATTTAATGGCGTGCAGGGCCAGCCAACGTAGGATGGCCAACAATAGCACTTATTTCCCGGCTCCACACTAAAAGAATCCCTTGATCTCTTCAAAGTGAAACGCTTGGTTTGAAGGCGTCAATGCAGATCACAAAAACCGGATCCCGGGTAAAAGAAAACAAGAAATGCATTTATTGCGCTTTGAAAGCCAGCACAAGTATGGGCGTTCACTGAAGGGTAAGATTTTTTTAATGAGGAGATGGAAGGGAGAATATGGTTGAGATAGTTTGCCTGTTAGGCGCAGCTGTTTATTGCCGCCGTTTATCAGAGCTGTGGGGCAGTTCTAATAGGCTCTAAACTCCTGGGGTCAATTAGTGAGTCTATCACAGCTCAAGTCATGGAAACAGGAGCGGAACTGACCGAATAGTGAAAGGCCTGTTGTGGAGAGGATGTTTCCGCTAAGTGGGAGAGTTTAGGACCGGGGCCACAGCCTCAGAATAAAAGGCTCGACCCTTCGGTAGGAGATGAGGAGGAATTTCTTTCGTCAGAGGGTAGTGAATCTGTGGAATTCATTGCCTCAGAATGCAGTGGGGGATATCAATGAATATTTTGAAGGCAGAGATTAAAAGATTCTTGATTTGTATGGGTGTTGGGGATTATGGGGAGAAGGCAGGAGAATGGGGTTAGGAGGGAGAGGTAGACCAGCCATGATTGAATGGCGGAGTAGACTTGATGGGCCGAATGGCTGAATTCCACTCCTGACACATGAACATAAAGGTGATCTATCTCTCCCTCCTAACCCCGTTCTCCTGCCTTCTCCCCATAACCCCTGACACCCGTACCAATCAAAAATCTATTCATCTCTGCCTTAAACAGCTTCAACCTGTTATGTCATTCAATTATGAATGAATGAATAGAATGGTTGGTTCAATTGTGCCACGCATTCCTTCATTTTATTAGCGATCAAATCCAGAAGAATATTGTGTTAAATTGCTGACTTTGTTTATCTTTACATTTAACAACACAATTCAAACCACTATCCAAATGGAGAAGCTAAAAACTGTTCGACACAAAGTGCTGGAGAAACTCAGTGGGTCAGGCAGAATCCGTGGTGAAAATGGATAGGTGACGTTTCAGGTCGGGGCCCTTCTTCAGAATGATTGGAGGGAGGAGTGGGAAAAAATACTGGAAGGGAAAAAACACAGGATAAATCCCAGCTGGTGACAGATGACCTCAGGGGAAGGGGTACTCTTGATTGTGGCCCCGAGTTTTAAACAGTCATATTGTGAGTACCCTCTCACGTATTCTATGCCTCAGCCATGGTAGTCGTTTTAACCAGCCCTATTTTCATACCTTCTCTCCAGAGATGCTGCCTGACCCGCTGAGTTACCCCAGCATTATGTGTCTATCTTTGGTGCAAAGGTAAACCAGCATCTGCAGTTCCTGCCTGCACACTTCCACAGTCTTGTCAGGACACTGACTGCAAGACCCCTAGCTCCCGGGTTCTGCGGGACTCCCACTGCATACAGTCTCCCGCACAATGAAAACACTTAAACCAGGTGCAGCGGTCGAGTTGCTGCCTCACAGCGACAGCGACCCATGTTCCATCCCGACTACGGCTGCTGTCTTTATGGAGTTTGTACGTTCTCCCTGTGACCACATGGGTTTTCTCCGGTTTCCTCCCACATTACAAAGACGTGCAGGTTTGTAGGTTAATTGGCTTCTGCAAATTGTAAATTGTCCCTAGTGTGTCGGATAGTGTTAGTGTACAGAGTGGTCTCTGGTCGGCGCGGGCTCAGTGGGCCAAAGGGCCTGTTTGCGCATTGTGTATCACTAAAGTTATAACTCTTTCCTATAAAACCAATGTTTAATCCAATTTGTTTAAGAAGGAACTGCAGATGCTGGAAAATCAAAGGCAGACAAAAATGTTGGAGCAACTCAGCGGGTGCAGCAGCATCTATGGAGCGAAGGAAATAGACAACGTTTCGGGCCGAAACCCTTCTTCAACTTTGCCTATTTCCTTCGCTCCATAGATGCTGCTGCACCCGCTGAGTTTCTCCAGCATTTTTGTCTACCTTTAATCCAATCTGCCTCTTTCCCCTGGATCGCATGGACTTCTACGTCAATCAATTTATCATAAAGGACTTTGTCATTAATTTTGATAAAATGTGTTTATTATATTGAATGTTTTAGCCACATAGAAGAATACAGCACAGAAACAGGCCATTTGGCCCACAATGTCTGTGCTGAACAAGATAGCAAGATAACCTAATCTCACCTGCCTGCTCATGATCCATATCCCTCCATATCTAAATGTCTATGTGTAGAAACATAGAAAATAGATGCAGTAGGCCATCCGCCCACTTCGAGCCAGCACCATCATTCAATATGATCATGGCTGATCATCTAAAATCAGTATCCCATTCCCCATATCCCTTGATTCCGTTACCCCTAAGAGATATATATCTAACTCTCTCTTGAATGCATCCAGTGAATTGGCCTCCACTACCTTCTGTGGCAGGGAATTCCACAGATTCACAACTCTCTGGGTGAAAAAAAGTTTTTCCTCACCTCAGTCCTAAATGGCCTCCCCCTTATTATTAAACTGTGACCCCTGGTTCTGGACGCCCCCAACATTGTGGAAAAAATTTCCTACATCTAGCCTGTCCAATCCCTTAAGAATTGTATATGTTTCTGTAAGATCGCCTCTCATCCTTCTACATTTCAGTGAATATAAGCCCAGTCGATCCATTCTTTCATCATATGTCAGTCCCGCCAACCCAGGAATTAACCTGGTGAACCTACGCTGCACTCCCTCAATAACAAGAATATCCTTCCTCATATTAGGAGACCAAAACTGCACACAATACTCCAGGCGTGGTCTCACCAAGGCCATGTACAATTGCTGTAGGACCTCCTTGCTCCTCAACCCAAATCCTTTCGCTATGAAGGGCAACATGCCATTTGTCTCTAAACCTCTTAAACGTCAATGTTGTTTTTGTCACCACCACAAACCCTGGAGGCGCGTTCCAGCCGTCGACCAACCCGCGTATAAAACTTGCCCAGTACATCTCCTTAAAACTTTCCCCTCCTTGTTACCACCTCAAAAACAAATTAATTTAAACCCGTCGAACAGATCTTTGGCTTGTCAAAGTTTGGGATGGCACAGTGACGCAGCTGGTAGAGTTGCCAGCCACTTGGATTAGATCCTGACCTCGGTTGCTGTCTGTGTGGCGTTTGCACGTTCTTCCAGTGTGCCTGTTATCCCCTCACATCCCAAAGATGTGCGTAGGGGACAGGTTAGACGGATTGTAGGCTAATTGGCCCTCTGTAAAGTTGCCCCTAGAGTCGAGGGTGTGAATGAGAAACTGGGATAACATCCCAGTTCTCGATGATCGATGGTCGGCAGACCAAAGGGCCTGATTCAATGCTGTGTCTTTTTTAATGTTTTTTAGTTTTTAGAGTTACAATGCGGAAACAGGCTATTCGGCCCACTGAGTCTGCCCGACCAATGGTCCCTGTACGCTAACACTATCCTACACCCTGGGGACAATTTACAATTTTTTACCAAAGCCAATTAACGTACAAACCTGTACGTCTTTGGAGTGTGGGAGGAAACTGGAGCACTCAGGGAAAACCCACACTGTCACAGGGAGAGCGTGCAAACTCCGTACAGACAGCACCCGTAGTGTGGATGGAACCCGGGTCTCAGCCGCTGTAAGGCAGCAACTCTACCGCTGCGCCACCGTGCCGTCCCTTAATGATTCAATGAAATCCATGCTTACTATTATTGATTTAAATCCTTAAATTCTTGTTTATGTTAACTCTCAGAATTCTTCCCAGCAATTTACCGGATCCTAACGCTCAGCTGTTCGGCTTGTAGTTACCTCTTTAAGACTGGAACCTTACTAAAGCAATCTTCCAGAACCCTGCATCATGCCTGTAGCTGAAGAAGATTAGCAAATGATAGCAAGTGCCTTTGCTATTTCCTCTCTTGCTCTTTTTAGGAATCTGGAATCGATTTTATCCCAGACTCTTAAAAGCAGTTCCTATTAGCAATAAAATCTGAAGTGTCCAGCAAGGAATTAAAAAAACAGAGGGAAGGAAAAATAACAGGCCACTGCAACCAATGGGAAATGGGAAACATGTCACTCTCTAGCAGCCGAGGTCTTTGTTGGGACAGACACAAAATGCTGGAGTAACTCAGCAGGACAGGCAGCATCTCTGGAGAGATGGAATGGGTGACGTTTCGGGTCGAGACCCTTCTTCAGACTGATGTCAGGGGAGAGGGAGGTGCACAGATAAGGAAGTGTAAGGCGTGAAAACAGGACAAAGGGAATGGAGATCAAGGAAAATGGAGAATTGTTTACGGTTAGTTGGGAGCAGGTAACAACAAAATGGAGTCGGAGACTGTTAGACTGGTCGGAGAACTGGGAAGGGGGAGGGGATGGAGCGGGAGGGAAAACACAGTTAGATTGAAGTCTTTATGGAGATGATCAGTTCCAAAATGGGGAACACAGACCTCCAATTCACATTGCTTCCCTTTTGGTAATCTGTATCACTGATATAATATCCCCTTCGGGATATTATATCTAGATCCCCTGTGGAATATTTCACCTGACTATGTAATGATAGCACTGCTTTAAAAATGTTAGCATTATGTTTCACATATTGAACAGGGTTTATTTTGTGAAAAAAATCTAAAGATAATTTGAACCTTATGGTTAGCTCAACATAAAAGCTTCACGCAAGGCGTACGCAGGTCTGTTTAGATTAGTTTTAGAGATGCAGCACGGAAACAGGCCCTTCGGCCCACCGAGTCTGCGCCGACCAGCGATCACCCTAACACTAGCATTATCCTACACACACAAGGGACAATGTACAGTTTTTACTGAAGCTAATTAACCTGTACGTCTTTGGAGTGTGGGAGGAAACCGGAGCACCTGGAGAAAACCCACGCAGGTCACGGGGAGAACGTGCAAGCTCCGTACCGACAGCACCCGTAGTCAGAATCAAACTCGGGTGTCTGGTGATGTAAGGCAGCAAATGCTAAATTGTCCCTAGTGTGTGCGTGTAGGATAGTGCTGCTTGCTGCCTCACAGCCCCAGAGACCTGGGTCAATCCTAACTATGGGTGCTATCTGTACTGAGTTTAGACATTCTCCCCTGACCACTTGGGTTGTCTCCGGGTGCTCCGGTTTCCTCCCACACTCCAAATATGTGCGGGTTTGTAGGTTAATTGGCTTTGGTAAAAATTGTAAATTGTCTGTAGTGCATAGGCTAGCGCTGGTGTATGAGGTGATGGCCGGTCGGCGTGGACTCGGTGGGCTGAAGGGCCTGTTTGCGCCACATCTGTAAACCAAACGTGCCCCCAAAATCTATTAGTGAGGCACCCGGGGTCAGGATTGAACCGAGGTCTCTGGGGCTGGGGAGGCTCTATCACTACACCATGGAGCCGCCCATTTTTCATGCAGATTGATTCCAGTCAGTTAAACTTGCGAGATTCCCAAGCGTTTTTTTCCACTTTACTGATATACAATCCACAGAGAGTTCGGCAGCAGATGGCAAGTGATTTGCCAGAGTGGGGATGGAGACTCCCGGAAGAAGAGGGACTAATTATGTTCACGCTGAGCACTAAAACCTGACATCTTTATTGGAGCGCCAAAGCTACCGTGCACTTAGAAAAGGCCCGGACCGACCGACCGACCGACTACATTTAGAAAGTGACACTTAGCTTGTGAACCGGGGAAGGTGACTTGTGCAGCCCTGCAAGATCCATATGAAAGTGATTTCTCCAGAATGTACGAGCTAGGATTTTGTACCCCTTGCCGATTCTGGGGTTGTGGTAAACTTTTATCAAACTGCACTTGGCAGGAGAATTAGCAGCAGCTGGAGCTTGCTGCGTGTTCCTTTAGAATTTCAAACTGGAGGTGGAGGCAGTTTTAGAAAGAAACCTTGAACAGCTAAATGCCGTTTACTCCCAAGAGCTTAACTTCAGCATTTTTGAAATTCTAAGAATTTGCATTTATTTTTCCTTCTGATTTTACTGCACATTCGGTGCCTCTCCTGTCTTGGTCTCTCACAAGCCATCATTCTTTGGTCAGAGGGTGCAACATTTCCCTTCCCCCCCTCCCCCTCAGAGCAGACTTGCAAATCAGGTGCTGGACGATGTCCAAGATAATCCCAGGGAGAGTTGCCGCCGGCGTTTCTCTCCCCGTGTGGTGGTCCACATCCTTTGCTCATGTTCTCCCACCACCTACAACACACTCGCATAACGTCAGCATAGAAAGCAACTGCTCATGCTGGTTTATACCGAAGATGCACAAAGCGCTGAGTGTCTCGGCACGGCGGCGCAGCGGTAGAGTTGCTGCCTGACAGCGCCAGAGTCCCGGGTTCGATCCTGACTGCGGGTGCTGACACTTTGCATGTTCTCCCTGTGGAGTTTTCTCCGGGTGCCCCAGATGCCTCCCACACTCCAAAGACATACAGGCTTGTAGGTTAATTGGCTTTGGTCCAATTGTATATTGTCTCTAGTGTGTGTAGGATAGTGATAGCGTGCGGGATTTGCTGGTCATCGCGGACTCGGTGGGCCGAAGGGCCTGTTTCTGCGCTGTATCTCTAAACTGAACTGAAACTCAGCGTGTCAGGCAGCGGGGAGGTAACTCGCTGAATTACTCCAGCACTTTGTGTATCTTCGCAAAACGTTAGTTTAGTTTAGAGATAGAGCATTGAAACAGACCCTTGGGTCCACAGTCCCCGCTGACCAGTGCTCACCACATACACCAGCACTATCCTACACACTGAGGACATGTTACAAGTTTTATAGAGGCCAGGCATGGAAATCGCTATTAAAACATGGGGGGCCACAATTTCTCGGCGGCCACGAGTGCATGCGCACACACGCACTCACGCGCACACATGCGAGGCTTCAGCCATGGGCCCTGTGGACGGCAACATCGGGAGCTGACCTGGTTGGTGACCGACTGCGAACTACAGCAACCACTCCAGCTGAATCGTGGGGCTTCAATCGGCCCGTTCACGGGGGCTTCAACATCGGGAGCCTCAATCGCCTCGGCGCAGCAAATTGACGACAGGGCGGTGGAAGATCCGAGGTAAATTTTAAGCCGCGCCGGGCCGGGCGATGAAAAGCCCCGCGAACCGGCCAATTCAAGCTCCGCTCCATGATCCTTGCTCCACCAGGACGTCTCCCCCCTCCAATCACCGTGCTCTATCCTCAGTCCAGCCCCCCTACTTCCACCACTGACCGACAATGGACCCCCCCCATTGCCTGCCGACCAACGTCGCTCTTTTCCAATCGGCGCCCTTGATCTTCAGTCCCACCCGCACTCTCACGGAAAGCAGAGATTATTAATACATTTATTAAATATGGATCACAAAACATGGCAGGGGGATCGTCCCCCACCTCTCAAAATATGGGGGGGACATGTGTCCCCTGTCCACCCTGAATTTCTGCCACTGATAGAGGCCAATTTAGAACACTTTAGAAGCATGGGAGGAGACTAGAGCACCCGGAGAAAATCCACACGGTCACAGGGAGAACGTGCAAACTCCGTACAGACAACACTCGAGGCCAGGATGGAACCCGGGACACAGCTCTACCGTTGCACCACTGTGCCGCACTGTAAATATTGTCCACTTTATCGGTCTCACGGCCTAACTAGTTAACTAATCACTCTTCCAGCAGCTGGCTACAATATCCATCTGCGCTCAAAATCACAGTCCAGGCAAAGGCAGCAACAAGTTATTCCAGTCCAAGAATAATTTCTCATTAAAAGTGTTTAAATAACTTGATAAGCCACAATATAAAAGCGCTTTGTGCCTTTCCACTTGAGTATGTTCAACACATGGATTTTATATACTAACACAGCCACTGAATGTGAATTTTATTTATAGCATTGAATCCATGGCACTGTATAAAGAACCCGCGCAGTCAGATAAAACGCACAGACTGTTGAAGAATTCTGATCAGTACCTCATTTAACCGAAGCTGCACAGGATGCTGGCTCGCCTCCAAGAGAAAAATTAGTCTCGAGCTCGCATTTTATTTATTCAGCCACTTCTTTGATGTACATATGCACATCAGCGAGAGTGTGCTTCTCGCTGAACGCTAATGGCATTCCAACTGCGCTGAGACGCAGCTCACAAAAGAGACACCGACATGTTTAGAAACTGGCACTGCAACAGTTTAGTTTCAGGCAGATGTTTATCTCCGCCAAGCTTATACTATTTATCGTGGTGCTTTCAAGTGATTAGACGTAATTGTGAGTTATACTGGGAGAGGGCGTGCACTGATACTGATTGTATCGAAAGATAGAGGCAAAAAGCTGGAGTAACTCAGCCGGTCAGGCAGCATCTCTGGAGAAAAGGAATCAGTGACGTTTCCAGTCTGAAGATGGGTTTCGACCAGAAACATCACCAATTGCTTTTTCCAGAGATGCTGCCTGTCCCGCTGAGTTACTCCAGCTTTTTGTGTCTATCTTTGATTTAAACCAGCATCTGCTGTACCGTCCGACGCTGAAAGACACTTGTTTGTATGTTCAGCATTGTACGTTCTGGAGTTTACTCACTGTGGCAATGCAGGCAAGACTGGTAGCCACCTGCACACACAGCTCACAAACGGCACCTCAAATGGATTCATGTACAATCTGACACTGGTGCTGGAGATAAAGGAAGAATCCAAGACAGCTGGGTATGTAGTTTAGCATTTGACAAAATAAATCATCTCTGAAGATATGGTGTTGGAGGAACTGCAGATGTTGGTTTGCACTGAAGGTAGACACAAAATGCTGGAGTAACTCAGCGGGACAGGCAGCATCTTGGAGAGAAGGAATGGGTTTCTTTGTCTCAATAACAATAAGGGCCAGGCTCGCGGACACTAAGGGGATCGGGAGATAAGGGGATCAGGCAGCAGAACAGCAGTGAACTTGATGAATGACAGAGTAGGTTTAAGGAGTTCAGTGACCAATTCTTCTTTAGAATATAGAACATGGGGCAGTGCAGCACTGGAACAGGCCCAACATGATGCCAGGACCATGCATATATCCATGTGCCTGTCCAAAAGCTGCTTAACTGTCACCGTTGTCGTCATACAGCATGGAAACAGGTCCTTACAGATACAGATAGATTTTATTTGTCACATGTGCCAATTGGCACAGTGAAATGAAGTCACCATACAGCCAAAAATAAAGAACACAACACAGAGTAGACAGAAATTCAACATAAAACATCCCCTCACAGCAGGATCAAGGTTTCCCACCGTGAGGGAAGGCACCAAAGTCAGTCTCTTCCCGATGTTCCCCAATGTTCACCCATGGTCGGGGCCTCTCCCAGCCCTCCGCTGTCGCCGCTCCGGGCGGTTCGATGTTCAGGCCCGCTCCCCGGGGTGATGTAAGTCTGACGTCGGGGCTGGGGGACGTCCTCAGTGGCCTGGACCCTGAGTCGGCCCCCTCCTACCGGAGTCTGCGGCTCCCAAAGTCCGCAGGGTGTGCCTGGTGGAGATGCAACGCTGGAGGCCCTCGGCAAAGGGCCCTAGGACTCCACGGAGTTGTTCAGCGCTGCCCGCGTTGGGAGCTCTCCCAAACCAGAGCTCCACGATGTTGGAGCAGCGGCCTAACGCTCCGGAGCTCCAACGGCGACCCAGGTAGGCATCGCCCGCTCCGTGGTGACTCCAGCACCAACGCCGCTGTTGCAGCTCTGGTCCGGTTCCCGGTCCCTAGCAGGAAAGGCCGCTTGGATCCAGGGGGCGAGGACGCGACTTGGAGAAATAGTCGCGTCCCCGCCAGGAAGCAACTGGGAAACAGTTTCCCCCTTACCCTGCCCCCCTCCCCCACATAGAAAAGTCAAAGATTCCCCAAAAAACACACTTTAAACTGACTAAAAATTAAAAAAAAGAGGAAAAACAAACGGGCTGCAGGCAGAAGCTGCTGTCAGTCCAGCGCCCCTAGTGGACCCTTCGGCCCAACTATCCATCTACCCATGCCACATCTACACTAGTCCATGCCAACCAAGATGCCACATCTACACTAGTCCGTGCCAACCCAGATGCCCCATCTACACTAGTCCATGCCAACCAAGATGCCCCATCTACACTAGTCCATGCCAACCCAGATGCCCCATCTACACTAGTCCATGCCAACCCAGATGCCCCATCTACACTAGTCCATGCCAACCAAGATGCCACATCTACACTAGTCCATGCCAACCCAGATGCCCCATCTACACTAGTCCATGCCAACCCAGATGCCACATCTACACTAGTCCATGCCAACCCAGATGCCCCATCTACACTAGTCCATGCCAACCCAGATGCCCCATCTACACTAGTCCATGCCAACCCAGATGCCCCATCTACACTAGTCCATGCCAACCCAGATGCCCCATCTACACTAGTCCATGCCAACCCAGATGCCCCATCTACACTAGTCCATGCCAACCCAGATGCCCCATCTACACTAGTCCATGCCAACCCAGATGCCCCATCTACACTAGTCCATGCCAACCAAGATGCCCCATCTACACTAGTTCCACCTGCTCACAATTGACCTATATCAAATCTTACTTCAACCTTCGATTTTCCAGAGAAAATAATCCAAGTCTATCCAACCTCTCCCTGCAGCTGAAACCCTCTAATCCAGACATCATCCTGGCAGCCTCTCCAAAGCCTCCACATCCTTGCTGTAATGGGGTGACCAGAAATGCACACAATACTTCAAATGCAGCCTGGCCAAAATCCCAGAGAGTTTCATCATGACTTCCTGACTCAATGACCCTAACAATGAAGGCAAGCATACCATACACCTTCTTAACCACCCCATCTACTTCTGCTGCCACCTCTAGTAAGCTATGAACGTGGACTCCAAGATCCCTCTGCACTTCAATGCTGTTAAGGGACTTGCCTTCTCTCCTTCCATTGAACCTTCTAAAGTGCACCACATCACACTTGCTTGGATTAAACTCCATCTGCCATTTCTCCGCCCGTTTCTGCAGCTGGTCTATATTCTACTGTATCTTCTGGTCTATATTCTGCTGTATCTTCACACTGTTTGCAACACCTTCAACTTTGCCGTTAAAGTCATTGTCGTACAGCTTGGAAGCAGGTCCTTCAGCCCAACTTGCCCACACCAACTAATATGTCCCATTTACACTAGACCCACCTGCCTGCGTTTGCCCCATGTACCTCTAAATTTGTCCAATACATGAACTGTCTAACTGTTTCTTAAATATTTTGATAATACCTGCCTCAATGACCTCCTCTGGCAGCTTTTTCCCACCACCCTCTGAGTGAAACCATCACCCCCTCAGATTCCTATTAAATCTTCCCCTCCTCACAGTAAACCTATGTTGTCTGGTTCTTGATTTCCCTACTCTGGGCAAGGGACTGGACATTTATCCAATTTATTCTCCTCATGATTTTATACACCTCCAATAAGATTTACCTCATCCTCGTGCGCTCCAAGGAATAGAGTCCCAGCCTATTCAACCACTCCCTATAGCTCAGACCCTCGAGTTCTGGCAAAATCCTCGTAAATCTTCTCTATACCCTTTCCAACTTGACAACATCTTTCCTATAACATGGTGCCCAGAACTGAACACAATACTCTAAATTTTGGCTCACCAACGTCTTATATAACTGCAACATGACCTCCCAACCTCTCTGCTCAACACTCTGACTGATGAAGGCTAATGTGCCAAAAGTTTTTTTGACCACCCTATCTACTTGTGGTGCCATCTTCAAGGAACCATGCACCTGCACTCCTAGATCTCTCTGCTCTACAACACTCCTCAGAGCCCTACTATCCCCGGTGTAGGTATTGCCTATGTTAGACTCTCCAAAATGCAACACCTCACATTTCTCTGTATTCAATTCCATCAGCCATTCATCAGCCCATCTGGCCAACTGAGTTAAGATCCTTCTGCAATTTCTGCCAACCATCTTCACTATCTGCAAAACCACCCACTATAGTAATATCTGCAAATTTGCTAATCTCGCCATGTATGTTCTCATCCAAATCATTGATCTGGACGACAAACAGTGTCGGGCCCAGCAACGAACCCTGAGGCACACCACTGGTCACAGGCCTCCAGTCCGAGAAGCGACCTTCCACCATCACCCTCTGCTTCCTTACCTAAATCCCATTTACCCATTTACTGGTGGGTGACTTTCTTCCATGAAGTCAATTTTCTATCCATTCAGCTATCTCTCGTTGGATCCCATGCGATCAAAAATGAGTCATCAAAAACGTACTATGAATTGGGGTGGAGCACCAATAAATGGGGAATTAGGGAAGAGCATCTTTCTGTTTCGAATGATTCATTTCTAATGTATGGGGGAGGAGGGTTAATAGATATGTCTCCTAATCCCATCTTCCAGCAGTGGATTCATAACTGCACACGTCAAAAGTCCCAGCCCATTTTCTCAACTCTGCACAAATACTTTTGCCAATCAGATTTGATCCTAATCTCAGAAGGACAGGCACTACTTGTTTACTGCACTTTGTTCCCTCATAACCACAAACACCTTTGTCAAATCTCCCACGAATACTGTGTTGAAACACCGACTTTTAGACCCAAGGGGGCGAAATTGCTGCTAATTGAATCAAGCTGGCACCTAAAATGGTGACGTGGAGTCACAGTCACACAGCACAGAAACAGGCCCTTCGGCCCAACCCACCCATGCCGACCAAGATGCCTCATCTAAGATAGTCACATTTGCTCACTATTGGCACATGCAGTGCCCTCCATAATGTTTGGGACATACATCATTTTTATTTTTGCCTCTGTACTCCACAATTTGGGATTTGTAATAGGTAAAGTCACATGTGGTTAAAGTGCACATTGTCAGGTTTTAGTAAAGGCCATTTCTATAAATTTTGGTTTCACCATGTAGAAATTACAGCAGTGTTTATACATAGTCACCACATTTCAGGGCACCATAATGTTTGGGACACTGCAATGTCATGTAAATGAAAGTAGTCTTGTTTAGTATTTTGTTGCATATCCTTTGCATGCAATGACAGCTTGAAGTCAGTGATTCATGGACATCACCAGTTGCTGGGCGTCTGCTCTGGTGATGCTCTGCCAGGTCTGTATTGCAGCCATCTTTAGCTTATGTTTGTTTTGGGGGCTAGTCCCCTTCAGTTTTCTCTGCAGCATATTAAAGGCATGCTCAATCGGGTTCAGAATGAATGATTGACTTGGCCACTCAAGAATTTCCCTTTTTGAGCCTTTGTTGCTTTAGCAGTATGTTTGGGATCATTGTTTTGCTGTAGAATGAACCGCCAGCCAATGAGTTTTGAGGCATTTGTTTGAACTTGGGCAGATAGGATGAGTCTATATACTTCAGAATTCATTATGCTACTACCATCAGCAGTTGTATCATCAATGAAGATAAGTAGAAACATAGAAACATAGAAATTAGGTGCAGGAGTAGGCCATTCAGCCCTTCGAGCCTGCACCACCATTCAATGTGATCATGGCTGATCATCCAACTCAGTATCCCGTACCTGCCTTCTCTCCATACCCTCTGATCCCCTTAGCCACAAGGGCCACATCTAACTCCCTCTTAAATATAGCCAATGAACTGGCCTCAACCACCTTCTGTGGCAGAGAGTTCCAGAGACCCACCACTCTCTGTGTGAAAAAAGTCCTTCTCATCTCGGTCCTAAAGGATTTCCCCCTTATCCTTAAGCTGTGACCCCTTGCCCTGGACCTCCCCAACATCGGGAACAATCTTCCTGCATCTAGCCTGTCCAACCTCTTAAGAATGTTGTAAGTTTCTATAAGATCCCCTCTCAATCTCCTAAATTCTAGAGAGTATATCCAGTCTTTCTTCATAAGACAGTCCTGACATCCCAGGAATCAGTCTGGTGAACCTTCTCTGCACTCCCTCTATGGCAATAATGTCCTTCCTCAGATTTGGAGACCAGAACTGTACGTAATACTCCAGGTGTGGTCTCACCAAGACCCTATACAACTGAAGTAGAACCTCCCTGCTTCTATACTCAAATCCTTTTGCTATGAAAGCTAACATACCATTCGCTTTCCGCCAGTACCTTCAGCAGCCAGTACCTTCAGCAGCCTAACATGCCCAGGCCATAACACCCCCACCACCGTGTTTCACAGATGAGGTGGTATGCTTTGGATCTTGGGCAGTTCATTCTCTCCTCCATACTTTGCTCTTGCCCTCACTGATAGTTAATCTTCGTCTCATCTGTCCACAAGACCCTTTTCCAGAACTGTGATTGCTTTTAAGTACCGTATTATCCGGCAATAAAGACGCACCTGCGTCGAAGACGCACCCGCAATTTAAGTTGCAAAATTTTGAAAAAAGGATGGGGGGGACAGAATCAAGGGTTCTGAATCAAGTAGTCTAGTGGTCGGCAACATCACCTGCGTGCCCCGGGACTGGCTGCAGTTCCCAAGTCGGCTCGCTTTCCCCAGGTCTGGCTGTTGCGCCCATGTTCCAGTGTGCGGTCCTGGCGGCAGCTGCAGCCACCCAAGCTACTTCCCTCGCCGGCCACAATGCGGTGGCTGCGCCCGGAGCGCCGCGGCAGCAGTGAGTGAGTGATTTGCTTGATGTCTCACAATTTTATTCGTGTTTCTCAGTCTCATAATGGTTTCTTTGACTTTCATTGGCACAACTTTGGTCCTCATGTATTTCTGTTCATGAAGTCTTCTGCGGACAGTGGTCATTGACAAATCCACACCTGACTCCTGAAGAATGTTTCTGATCTGTCGGACAGGTGTTTGGGGATTTTTCTTTATTACAGAGAGAATTCTTCTGTCATCAGCTGTGGAGGTCTTCCTTGGCCTGTCAGTCCCTTTGCGATTAGTAAGTTCACCATAGAAACATAGAAAATAGGTGCAAGAGGAAGCCATTCGGCCCTTCGAGCCAGCACCGCCATTCATTGTGATCATGGCTGATCGTCTGCTATCAATAACCCGTGCCTGCCTTCTCCCCATATCCCTTGACTCCACTAGCCCCTAGAGCTCTATTCAACTCTCTCTTAAATCCATCCAGTGATTTGGCCTCCACTGCCCTCTGTGGCAGGGAATTCCATAAATTCACAACTCTCTGGGCAAAAAAGTTTTTTCTCACCCCAGTCTTAAATGACCTCCCCTTTATTCTAAGACTGTGGCCCCTGGTTCTGGACTCACCCAACATTGGGAACATTTTTCCTGCATCTAGCTTGCCCAGTCCTTTTATAATTGTATATGTTTCTATAAGATCCCCCCTCATCCTTGTAAACTTCAGTGAATACAAGCCTAGTCTTTTCAATCTTTCCTCATATGACAGTCCCGCCATCCCAGGGATCAATCTCGTGAACCTACGCTGGACTGCCTCAATCACAAGGATGTCCTTCCTCAAATTAGGAGACCAAAACTTTACACAATACTCCAGATGTGGTCTCACCAGAGCCCTATACAACTGCAGAAGAACCTCTTTACTCCTGTACTGAAATCCTCTTGTTATGAAGGCCACCATTCCATTAGCTTTCTTCACTGTCTGCTGTACTTGCTGCACCAGTGCTCTCTTTCTTCGTAATGATGTTCCAAACAGTTGATTTTGGTAAGCCCAAGGTTTGGCTGTCTCAAGTTTTATCCTTATTTCTCAGTCTCATAATGGCTTCTTTGACTTTCATTGGCACAACTTTGGTCCTCATGTTGATAACCAGCAATAAACATTTCCAAAGGTGATGGAAAAACTGGAGGAAAGACTAGGTGCTGAGCGCTCTCTTATACCTGCATGAAGGTGGCAATTAAACACACCTGAGCAATTACAAACACCTGTGAAGCCACGTGTCCCTAATATTATGGAGCCCTGAAATGGGGGGACTACGTAGAAACAGTTGTAATTTCTACATGGTGAAACCAAAATGCATAAAAATGGCCTTAATAAAATATAACAATGTGCACTTTAACCACATGTGCTTTTTCTATTACAAATCTTAAATTGAGGAGTACAGAAGCAAATAAATAAATGATGAGCCTGCACCACCATTCAATATGATCATGGCTGATCATCCAAATCAGTATCCTGTACCTGCCTTTTCTCCATACCCCCTGATCCCTTTAGCCACAAGGGCCACATCTAACTCCCTCTTAAATATGAACTGGCCTCAACTACCTTCTGTGGCAGAGAATTCCACAGGCTCACCACTCTCTGTGTGAAAAATGATTTTCTCATCTCGGTCCTAAAAGACTTCCCCCTTATCCTTAAACTGTGACCCCTTGTTCTGGACTTCCCCAACATCGGGAACAATCTTCCTGCATCTAGCCTGTCCAACCCCTTAAGAATTTTGTAAGTTTCTATAAGATCCCCCCTCTATCTACATACCCAGCCCCTCTGAAGAAATTGCCTCAGATTCCTATTTAATCTTGTCCCCTTCACATTTATCATATGTCCTCTTGTTTTCGATTCCCCTTCTCATGGTAAAAGACTGTGCATTAAATGGTCAATTTACAGTGGACAGTTAATTTGCCCAAAAAGTGCCCAACATGTAAACACGCATGTAAAAGATACTGTGCATTCACCCTATCTATCTCCTTCTTGATTTTATACACCTCTATAACATTACGTCTCAGTGCCCTGCACTCTAAGTTCAAGCCTTCCCAACCTCTCTCCGTAGCTCAAGACCAACTAAATCTTTCCCTGAAGATAGACACAAAAAGCTGGAGTAACAGCGTGTCAGGCAGCATCTCTGTAGAAAAGGAATCGGTGACGTTTCGGGTCGAGACCCTTCTTCAGACCGCGAGCCAAGGGGAAAAGGAAACGAGAGATACAGACGGTGATGTAGAGAGATATAGAACAAATGAATGAACGATATGCAAAAAAGTAACGATGATCAAAAAAAGGTGGAGCCCACAATGGTCCATTGTTGACTGTGGGCTAGGTGATATCGAGTTATTCAGACAATGAAACTCAACAGGGCAATGAAACTAGTACGACGACTAGGGTGGGGGAGAGATGGAGAGCGAGGGGATGTAGTGGTTACTTGAAGTTAGAGAAATCAAAATATCACACCGCTGGGGTGTAAGCTTCCCAAGCGAACTATGAGGTGCTGGTCCTCCAATTTGTATGTGGCCTCACTCTGACAGTGGAGGAGGCCCCGGACAGAAAGGTCAGTGTGGGAATGGGAAGGGGAGTTAAGTGTTTCCTCTCACCTTAAACCAATGTACTTTGGTTCTTGATTCCCCTGCTCTGGGTACAAGAGTCTGTGCACCAACCTCGTAAACCTTCTCTATGAGTTCCACTCCAAAGACTTCAAGAGAGGCACGGTGCGTTTTTGGATTTTTTAACAAATTCTTTTAGTTTATTTTGATTTATTTTAAGTGTGGTACTTTAATTGTTTAACATACTTCAAGAATAATGATTTGAATAGCCCTTGGTGGTAAAACTCTTTAACTGATTCTTGCTTGTAAAACCCATTAAGTAGCTGATGAGAGATTGAGAAGTGTTGGTATTCACAAAGATGCAAGTGTTCATGGACATGAACTATAGAGTTAACTACACACACGCACATTTGTGTCCAAGGTTATAGACCTTTGCTCCAACTATATGGGGCCCTGGTGAAACTGCACCTGGAATATCGCATACAGGTGCTGCCCTCACCTACAGAAGGATTTACAGTGAGAAGGCAGCAAAGGTTCACCAGGTTGATTCTTGGGTTGGCAGGTTTATTGCACGAGGAGAAATTCTGTGCTCTTTTTATGAGAAAGAGAGGTGAATTCACAGGAATGTGCAGTTGGAATTGGAGTGTGCAAGAGGGTGGGGGGGGGGAGAGAGAAAGAGAGATGTAGTGTGTCAGTGAGAGAGAGAAGAAAAAAGAGAGAAAATAAAGTGTGATAACGTTATTGGGGAATTAGGGGAGGGCACCAGTAAATGGGGAATTAGGGGAGGGCACTAGTAAATGGGGATTTAGGGGAGGGCACCAGTAAATGGGGAATTAGGGGAGGGCACCAGTAAATTGGGATTTAGGGGAGGGCACTAGTAAATGGGGAATTATGGGAGGGCACCAGTAAATGGGGAATTAGGGGAGGGCACCAGTAAATGGGGATTTAGGGGAGGGCACTAGTAAATGGGGAATTAGGGGAGTGCACCAGTAAATGGGGAATTAGGGGAGGGCACCAGTAAATGGGGAATTAGGGGAGGGCACCAGTAAATGGGGAATTAGGGGAGGGCACCTGTAAATGGGGAATTAGGGGAGGGCACCAGTAAATGGGGAATTAGGGGAGGGCACCAGTAAATGGGGAATTAGGGGAGGGCACCAGTAAATGGGGAATTAGGGGAGGGCACCAGTAAATGGGGAATTAGGGGAGGGCACTAGTAAATGGGGTATTAAGGGCTGGTATCTTTCTATTTCCAAAGATCTATTTCTAATCTGAGGGCATTGCAGATTAATAAAGACTGCGCTAAAGAGAAGGTACAAACTGTACAGAGCACATCCGTAGTCAGGATTGAACCCGGGTCTCTGGCGCTGTGAGCCAGCAACTACCGCTGCTGGACCCTCCCAAATCTTCTAAATCTATTAGTTCCTACTAATTCTTTACCCTCGCTCCCTAAACATGTTATTTTGGTTTTTGATTCCCCTAGCCTAGGTAAAAGACTCCGTGCAGTGAAATTGGTGTGTGTGTATAGCAAGGAACTGCAGATGCTGGTTTATTGATTATAGGTGATATAAATAACCTGGTGGTATGCACTAAAATGCTTTATAATGAAACAAATATGTAACTTGAAATAAAGTGTTGAATTTTGCTATGGAGTGTCAGCCCTTTGCAAGAATTTTAACCCTAATGCCCATGAACTACTGGAAGTTAATATGCACGCACAGCCATGTGAGGATTTGTGTCCAAGGTTAAAGACAGCTTGCTCCAACTATATGGGGCCCTGGTGAGACTGCACCTGGAATATCGCGTACAGGTGCTGCCCTCACCTACGGAAGGATTTACTTATCACAGAGAGAAGGCAGCAAAGGTTCACAAGCAAAGGGTTGGCAGGTTTTTTGCAAGAGGGGAGGTTAAGCACATTGAGTCCGCGCTCTTAACTTTAAGAGTATGAGAGATGATTTCACAGGAATGTACAAAGTTGCTTGGGTATTTGCAGGGATGGCAATTCCACTGGCTGAGATGCCTAAGTCTCAATATAAAGCTAGAAACAAAGTGCTGGAGTAACTCAGCAGATCAGGCATCATTTCTGGAGAACATGGCCCATCACATCCATGCCAACCATTTTGACAATCCACACTAATCTCATTCGCCCATGTTAATCACATTGAATGGCGGTGCTGGCTCAAAGAGCCGAATGGCCTACTCCTGCACCTATCTGTCTATTCTTAAATTAATATTTTATTTAATTCTTATACTTCTGAATGTTTGAAACATTCAGTAATTCAGAAGTATTTTGATGTTTGGGCTGGGTTAGTGGGCCTTCCCGACTGGTTGCCGGCCTGGAAGACCCGAAGGCTCGGTGGACGGCGGTACAGGGAGGTACCCGGTGGAGACGTTGGGCGCAAGGAGCGTGGGCCGGTAGGACGGTGAGCCGATGTAATGCCTCCAGCGCCTTCGAGGTCGGCTGCAGGAGGTGCCCCTGGGACACTAAGATGGCCGGGCGAGGAGAGGGATGTCGGTTTGTGGTCCGATCTGGTCAAAGGTGCTGGTGGGAGGCCCTGCAGGAGCCTGGGGCCTCGCCTTGACCAGGAACCGCTCCAGTAGACCGAGCGCACAGGCGGAGCTGACTTTGGCGGCGCCCATATGTGTAAATACACAAAAAGAATGTCACTGTGCAGTTGCTGATGTGACATCAGTCTGAAGAAGGTTCTTGACCAGAAACGTCACCCATTCCTTCTCTCCAGAGATGCTGCCTGTCCCGCTGAGTTACTCCAGCATTTTGTGTCAACCTTTGCTCATGTGATATATAGAGCACCATTGGGATCCACAGCATCTGAATGAATGTAGCGTAGAAAAGCAGGAGTTTAAACGCCGAGTCAGCTCATCAGGGCAGGTAGCATCTATGGGGAGAGGAATAAGATGGCCCGGTGGTGTAGCGGTAGAGTTGCTCCTTTACAGCTGGGTTCAATCCTGGCTACGGGTGCTGTCTGTACGGAGTTTGTACGTTCTCCCTGTGACCCAGTGTTTTTTCTCTGGCTGTTCCAGTTTCCTCCCACACTCCAAAGACTGACAGGTTTATAGGTTACACAAAAAGCTGGAGAAACTCAGCGGGTGCAGCAGCATCTAAGGAGCGAAGGAGATAGGCGACGTTTCGGGTCGAGACCCTTCTTCAGACTGGAGTTCCAGTCTGAAGAAGGGTCTCGACCCGAAACGTCGCCTATCTCCTTCGCTCCTTAGATGCTGCTGCATCCGCTGAGTTTCTCCAGCTTTTTGTGTAACCCTCGATTCTCCAGCATCTGCAGTTCGTTCGCAGTCTGAAGAAGGGTCTCGACCGGAAACGTCGCCTATCTCCTTCGCTCCTTAGATGCTGCTGCACCCGCTGAGTTTCTCCAGCTTTTTGTGTAACCCTCGATTCTCCAGCATCTGCAGTTCGTTCTTTAACAGGTTTATAGGTTAATTGACTTTGTTAAAAATTGTAAATTGTCCCTCATGTGTACGATAGTGCTGTTGTGTGCGGTGATCGCTGGTCGGCATAGACTCGGGGGGGGGGGGGGGGGGGGGGGGAGGGGGCGAAGGGCCAGTTTCCGTGCTGGATCTCTAAAATAAATAATGTTTTGGCTTTTGTCCTGTCATCAGTTCTGGTGAAAAGTCACTTTGTTTCACTCTCTGCAGATGCTGCTTGATCTGATTCCCAACCATCCCCGTTGGTTTCCATGTTGCCAGCTTCAGCTTTGCTGAGCCTAATCAACAGCAGATGCTGTTTAACACAGGGAGACTCAATGGCTCATTAAACCAACAAAATGCTAGTTATCTATTAACAGATACGCATCGACTAAAGTGTGAACTTAAGCCGTAAACCAATAGAATATTGTTAACATTATTTTTAGCCTGCTTTATCTTGCTCCAAGGTGCACTCGTAGGAAGATTTGTGAAACCTTAGTGAAAGGATGGTGCATCTGTGGAAATCATTGCCACAGACAGCTGTGGAGGCCAGGTCAATGGATATTTTTAAGGCGGAGATTGTCAGATTCTTGATTGTTGCAGATGTCAAGTGTTATGGGGAGAAGGCAGGAGAATCGGGTTGAGAGGGAAAGATAGATCAGCCATGTTTGAATGGCAGAGTAGATGTGATGGGCCGAATGGCCTACTTCTACTAACTTATGAAAGGCTGTCTAAATCTATAGAGCACAGTGACGCAGAGGTAGAGTTGCTGCCTCACAATGCCAGAGACCCAGGTTTGATCCTGACTCCGGGTGCTGTCTGTACAGAGTTAGTACGTACCCCCTGTGACCTGCGTGGGTTTTCTCCGGGTGCTCCAGTTTCCTCACACCCTCCAAAGACGTACAGGTTTGTAGGTTAATTGGCTTGGTAAAATTGTACATTGTCCCTAGTGTTTGTAGGATAATGCGAGTGTGCGGGGATTACTGGTCGGTGCGGATTCGGTGGGCCGAATGGCTTGTTTCCGTGCTGTATCTCTATACTAAACTAAAACATTATGTGCAATTTTGGACAATCTACCTTTAAAGATATTGCAAGGTATTTGTAAAAGCCCAGAGGGAATGAGAGACTGTGAAACGAGTTTCTATGGAAGGGAATGGGACTGCTCGACTTCTTCCATAGAGAGCAACTTGGTTTGAAAGGGGAAAATTAGCTCCCCAGTGCCTATTTGGTACTGTAATTAGTGGTCGAAATTTCAGCATTAAACATTAATGGAAATATTTTAGCTTTTAAATTGCTGACAGACATGTATAATATGAATATAGAATGGTACCATACCTCAAAAATTGCCCCAAAAAAGTATTTTATCTGTCCCAGTACAGTTACCATTATGAACCAGGGCCCCATTACAATTGACATTCTGTTGATCATCCTCTTTAAATGGAAAAGATACAACTTACTGAAGATGATAAAGACAACTGCATACTTTATACATAGAGATGCAGCATGGAAACGGGCCATTGGGCCTACTGAATCCACGCCAACCAGCAAGCACCCCGTCCACGATCCTGAACACCAGGGACAATTTATAAATGCATTTACCTATAAAGCTGCACGTCTTTGGACTGTGGGAGGAAACCGGAGCGCTCAGGGAAAACCCACGTGGCCACTGGGAGAACGTACAAACTCCGTACATCCCGTAGCCTGGATTCAACCCTGGCCTCTGGCACTGTAAGGCAGCAACTCTGCACTGTCCACATATATGCATGTGCATGTAGATTAAACACCATTAAGCATTTTCTTTTGGTAACAAAATGTACAATTGGCTTTAAATGGAGGTTATATTGCTAGATCAATTAAGTTTTAAGTATTATCTGTGGTTATTCAGGAGGTGATCAATTGACTCAAATATACTTTTATTTACATACTTGTTTAATCACTATTGTTGGACGAATTACGGGTCTTGAAGAGTCAGATTACAGGAGGGAGATCGATCGTCTGACTGAAATGATGCCAGCACAATAACTTTGCTCTCAAAGTCAGTAAAACCAAGGAAATGATTGTTGACTTGGGAAGAGGAAGGTCAACTGTCTTCATGGATGGGTCAGTGGTGGAGAGAGCCAATAACTTAAAGTTGCTGGGCCTGTAGATCTCTGAACATCTGTCCTGGGCCCAGCACATTGATGCAAATATGAAGAAAGCCCATCAACTTCTCTCAGAAGATTGAGGAGTTTCAGTATGTGGACAAAAACTCTCCTGGACCTCTGCAGCTGTGTGGAAGAGAGTATGTTAACTGGTTACATCGCGGCCTGGTTTGGCAACTCAGGAACGAGGGAGATCCTAAAATGCGGTGGACACCGCCTCATACTGATCTCACCACCAACAAAGGGTTCAACAGGAGGCACTGACTCAAAACGACATGGAGATACTTTGTGTCTTTTTTTAGAAAACCAGCGTCTGCAGTTCCTTGTGTCTACTACATTCCTCTGCAGTTATTAGGTGTGGACTAGCGTTCACTTCACAGAATTTTAGATGGGCTCAAGTTTCACAGAAGAGTTAAGAGATAGAGGTTAGACACAAAGTGCTGGAGTAACTCAGCGCGTCAGGCAGCATCTCTGGAGAAAAAGGATGGGGGACATTTCAGGTCGGGACCCCTCCTCAGGCTGAAAGTAGAGGGGAGGGTACAAAGCAGGGCCGGCAACAGATGACCAAGCAAGGGTGGAGCCCACAGTGGTCCATTGTTGGTTGGGGAAGAGGTGATAATGAAAGGGATACAAGGATGTGAACAGTGGAACTAGTAGGACGACTAGGGGGGGAGGGAGGGGAGGGAGGGGAGAGAGGGAATGCAGGAGTTACTTGAAATTAGAGAAATCAATGTTCACACCGCTGGGTTGTAAGCTGCCCATGCTAACAATTAGGTGCTATTTCTATATTTGCGTGTGGCCATATACTGACAGTGGAGGAGGCCCAGGACAAACATGTCAGTGTGGAAATGGGAAGGGGAGTTAAAATGTTTGGACACCCGGAGATGGCAGTCCATGGCGGACTGAGCGTAAGTATTAAGTGAAATGATCGCCCAGTCTGCGCTTGGTCGCTGCAATATAATTATAGGAGCAATATAATTACAGACATTGAGAGGCATGGTTCCCACAGTTAATCAGATTAATGTAGACACACACCATGGTGGCGGAGCGGTAGAGTTACTGCCTCACAGCACCAGAGACCTGGGTTCAATCCTGACTACGAATGCTTGACTATACAAAGTTTGTACGTTCTCCCCTCGACCTGTATGGGGTTTCTCACACTCCAAAGACGTACAGCTTTGTAGGCTCTTTGGCTTGGTATAATTGTAAACTGTTCCTAGTGTGGGTAGGGTAGTGTAAGGACGGTGGGCCGAAGGGCCTGTTTCCGCGCTGTATCTCTAAACTAAACTAAGATGGCCGATGTTATGGAGCGGATTTACCCGATGTGGATGATTCAGCAGGTAGAGAGGCATTAATGTTTGCTGAACATTCAATCATTGTTTTGGAACATTTGTCTGGTTATTCATTTCTAGCCCACAGTAGCTCTTCCTGTCACTTTCTCCAGAGAGCAGTGTGCTTGGAAAGCAGCACAATAGAATAACTTGCTCCTTGTTAATCCAGTCGAATGCCTAATGCGTTGATCTTTGCCAGGGTGTTTGGATTGCCAACATTCAGAGCTGACAGAGTACATACCTTTGGCTAGCTATAAAATCTAAACAAACTTAAACCATAAAGCTCATTGTGAACTATTACGGAAAATTCAGGAACATTGCATTGGCATTATTGATCCATTGGTGGAGTGCATTGTGTCATTAGTTTAGTTTAGTTTACTTTAGATATACAGCGCGGAAACAGGCCCTTCGGCCCATTGAGTCTGCACCAACCAACAATCTTCGCACAATAACACTATCCTACACACACTTACTTAAGGGCCTGTCCTACCAGCATCCGACTCCATGCGATGAGCGCGATCAAGCTAGAAGCGGGGGCCGCGCGGAGGTCGGGTGATCCCTGTACAGGGCCGTTCCCACCAGCATGCGCCTGCATGCGGCAAGCGCGACCAAACCGGCAGCGAGGGCCGTGCGGAGGTCGGGTGAGTGGTGCAACGCGGCGCAAAGTGAGACGAACTTGGAGTGAAGTCTTAAAGGTAAGTTAAGGGGCACACAGAGAGGGGCACAGAGGCACACACAGAGAGGGCCACGGAGGCACGACGTCGAGGTGGTGTGTAATGCGTCGAGGCGACTGCGAGCCGACAAGCCGTTACCGCGCGGAATTTTTGAACATGGACAGTTTTTCGGAGCCCCGCGCGATGTCGGGACGAACTTCGCACAATTCCACACAGCTCCGGCGATCGAAGTGGGACCGGCCCCGCGACGCCGGACGGCTCAAGCGACCACGTTAGGTCGCGCTCATCGCATAGAGTTGCATGTTGGTGGGACAGGCCCTTTACTTACTGCCTATTCTGCCTCCTGGCATGTAGGGCATCAACGAAGGTCCTCCACTCCTGTGTGTTCTGGGCTCGCTTCTGGACTACCCCAGGTCAGATCCATTGCTTTCATTTCCTCCTCTACAGTTCGGCGCCAGGTGGTTCTGGGTCTCCCTCTTTTCCTTTTCCCTTCCCGTGTCCAGTGCCGGGCTATTCTTGGGATGTTGTCTGGTTCTCTTCACCATTGACATTCATCCTAGCATCTGTCGATAGCCCTGGAAGTCCATCACACCCAGTGGTGTTGATTCCTTCAGTTGCTGTTTCCGTAACATATGTGTTTTACGAAACAGGGTTGTTAGCCCCGTGCTCAACCTCCAACCTGGAGGACCAGTGGATCGCTCTTCGTCTCGCCTCTACCCTTCCACCGGTCCAGCATGGGAGACCCTAACAGGAGACGAATCTCCCGCTGGCGTAGCTCTAGGCGTCACTGAGACACACGAGCTCCCCGACCACGACAAGGTTGCAATCCAATGGGGGGCTACACACACAAGGGACAATTTTACATTGATACCAAGCCAAGTAACCCATAAACCTGTACGTCTTTGGAGTGCGGGAGGAAACCAGAACATGCCGGGAAAACCCACGCAGGTCACTGGGTGAATGTACAAGCTCCATACATACAAGCACCCATTGTTAGGATGGAACCAGGGTCTCTGGCGCTGCACCACTTAGTTTAGAGATACTGGGTGGAAACAGGCCTTCTGGCCCACTGTGCTACATATAAAACAGAGAGGGATTATTATTGAAACACAAGGAACTGCAGATGCTGATTTACCAAACAGTAGCTCAGCGGGTCAGACAGCATCTCCGAACATGCTGCCTGACTCACTGAGTTACACCAGCATTTTGTGTCCATCTCTGGAGAACTTGGATAGGTGATGTTTCAAGTAAGGTCCGTTCTTCAGAGGAAGCCAGTGATGGTGGTGGGTGGAGACAACTGCAAGAAGGGTGAGGGCAGGACGCAGCCAGGCAAGTGATAGGTGGATAGAGGTGAGGGAGATGGTTGGGCAAAGGCCAGAGATGAAAATACAAATAGTGTGAGATAAGAGGTGTGAATTGTGAAGCTAGAGGAAGGAATGTCGGTGGAAGGGGATGGGTGGGGCATTGGGGAGGGGGAAATGTGTGCAAATCAAGGTGGGGAACAGGGAAGAGCGGGGATGAAAAAAAATGTGGGGGGGCTGAAAGGGAGGATTTGTTTGTAGGTTCGATAATTATGAATTAGAATTAATAGTAGATAATTGTATATTAATGTGGACGGAGCAGGGAGTCTGCAGATGGACTTGGATAGGTTGGGAGAGTGGGCAGAGAAGTGGCAGATGGAATATAGTGTAGCACAGTGTGGAGTCATGCATTTTGATAGTAGGAATAATGGCGTAGTTTATTTTCTAAATGGGGAGAGAATCCAGAAATCGGAGTTGCAAAGGGACTTGGGAGTGCTGGTGCAGGATTCCCAAAAGCTAATCTGCAAGTCAAATTGGTAGTAAAGAAAGCAAACTCAATGCTGGCATTTACTTTGAGAGGGCTTGTGTACAAAAACAGGGATGTGATGCTGAGGCTCCAAAGGCGCTGGTAAGGCCGCATTTGGAGTATTGTGAGCAATTTTGGGAACTATATCTGAGGAAGGATGTGCTGGCTCTGGAGAGGGTCCAGAGGAGGTTTGCAGGAATGATCCCAGGATTGAGTGGGTTAACCTATGATAGCGTTTGTCGGCACTGGGCCTGTACTCGTTGGAGTTTAGGAACATGAAGGGGGACCTCATTGAAACGTACAGAACAGTGAAAGGCTTGGCCAGAGTGGATGTGGAGAGGATGTTTCCACTGGTGGGAGAGTCCAGGACTAGAGGTCATAGCGTCAACATTAAAGGACGTTCTTTTAGGAAGGAGATGAGGAGGAATTACTTTAGTCAGAGGCTGGTGAATCTGTGGAATTCTTTGCCACAGATGGCTGTGGAGGCCAAGTCAGTGGATATAATTAAGGCAGAGATAGATAGATTCTTGATTAGTACGGCTGTCAGAGGTTATGGGGAGAAGGCAGGAGAATGGGTTTAGGAGGGAGAGATAGATCGGCCATGATTGAATGGCGGAGTAGACTTGATGGGCCGAATGATCTTATGATCTTATTATTTGCGTAGGAAGGAATTGCAGATGCTGGTTTACACCGAACATAGATACTAAATGCTGGAGTAACTCAATGGGTCAGGCAGCATCTCTGGAGAAAAGGAATGTGACATATTGGGGCGAGACCATTCTTCGGACTCTTCGGATAATCATTTGTAATTATCTTCTTGGTCTGGCCATAGCGGTACAGTTGCTGTCTCACAGCTCCAGAAAACCCGGGTTCGTTCGTGACTACGGGTGCTTGTCTGTACATTGTCCCCGTGACCTGCGTGAGTTTTCACCGACATCTTCGGTTTCCTCCTACACTACAAAGACGTACAGGGTTGTAGATTAATTGGCTTGGTGTAAATGTAAAATGTCCATTTTGTGTGTGGGATAGTGCAGAGATCACTGGTCGCTGCAGACTTGATGGGCTGGAGAGCCTGTTTCCAGGCTATATCTCTACACTAAACTAAAACAGAGGTTGGACCTTGCCTTCTTAACGTAGACCGATGTGATTTTTCAGCAAATCTCACCAATGTTCAGATGACGATTCAGAATTTCATGTGCAGCGGGGAATGTTACCCAAAGTCTGTGATGAGGTTACATCATTGCCCTCAGAGATCCAGTGTCTTGGGCTATGAGATACATTCGATAAATCCAGCATTTGCCATCCCAACTCATAATAGGTTAGCCACATTCCATCATGCATGCTTGGTTCCCCTTGGCTGAAAGCTCATAAGTGATAGGAGCAGAATCAGGCCATTTGGCCCATCAAGTCTACTCCACCATTCACCCATGGCTGATCTATCTTTCCCTCCCAACCCCATTTTCCTGCATTCCCCCCATAACCCCCGACACCCTTACTAATCAAGAATTTGTCAATCTCTGCCTTAAAAATGTCCATTGACGACCTCCACAGCCGTCTGTGGCAATTAATTCCACAGATTCACCACCCTCTGACTAACAAAACTCCTCATCTCCTTTCTAAAGGTACGTCATTTTATTCTGAGGCTGGGGCCTCTGGCCATAGACTCTCCCACCAGTGGAAACATTCTCTCCACATCCACTCTCTCTGTGCCGTTTCAGTATTCAGTAAGTTTCAATGAGGTGTCCCCTCATCCTTCTAAACTCCAGCGAGTACAGGCCCAGTGCCGTCAAACGCTCATCATATATTAAGTTCTTACCTTCAGAATCATCTCTGCACGAGTCATGCCTTTGACAACAATCTTTGTGTAGCTCGCCGGAGCCTTGCGTACCACTTGCGAACCAATGGAAGGAAGATCCAGCAGAACGGTTTTGAGGGAATGAGTATCCAGTAGTAGCTGAAAAAGAAATATTAATATCACTGATGATATATTTGCAATTTTAGTTTATTGCATTGAGTCAGAGAGTCATTCATAGAGCACGGAAAAGGCTCTTCAGCCCAGCTCATCCATGCTGATCAAGAAGCCCCATCTCAGCTCGAACCATTTGCCAACATTTGGCCTATATCCCTCTAAACTAGGACTTCATTCCTTGGAGCATAGAAGGATGAAGGGCGATCTTGTAGAGTTGTATACGATCATGAGTCTTTTAACCTGAGTCGGGAAATCAAGAAACGGAGCAAATAGGTTTAAGGCAAGGGGGGAAAAGATTATATAGGAACCTGAGGAGCAACATTTTTACACAAAGGGTGGTAGGTAAATGGAACGAGCTGCAGAAGGAGATAGTTGAGGCATGTACGATCTTAACGTTTAATAAACATTTGGACAGGTATGTGGTCAGGATAGGTTTAGAGGGATATGGGTCAAACACAGCTAGGTGGAACTAGTGTAAATGGGGCATGTTGGTCAGTCTGGGTCAGTTGGGCTGAAGGGTCTGTTTGCATGCTGTATGACTCTATAAACCTTTCCTATCCATGTACCCGTCCAAGTGTTGTTATTGTATTCTGCCTCAACTACCTCCCCTGGCAGCTTGTTCCATAACCTACATGCCCCATCTACAATAGTCCCATCTGCCTGGATCATATCATCATATCCATCTAAACCTATTCTATCCATTTATCCTGTATCCAATACAGATTACAAATTTTTTTTGTAATATTGTGACGATGCCTGCCTCAACTATTTGCCACGTGTACCGAGGGACAGTGGAATTCATTTTTGTATATTTTGTGTCTATCTTGAGAGTTGAGTTGTTAAGGCAATTGTTTCAGCATCTTTAGTCAGGGGTTGAAAAACTGAACCTAATTCAAGAAAAAAAAATTAAAAAGTGCTTTTTGGAATTGGGGAGGGAAGGTTAAGGGAGTACAGGAGTGAATAGTGTTCAGTGTTGCCCTACATCATACTCATTCAAATACTTTGTATAAAACTATGACAGAAAAATATTTCTGCAACTATTCTATGATAGACTGCACATATTAAAGAGCTCTAGCCCCAAGTAATGTATTGAAATTGTAACCTCGACGCTCAATAATCAATAGCGGCCTCAGTCTTCTGCACAAGGCTAACATTCATTCATTATAACACTAACCTAGGGTTCCCGAGAGGGAATATTGGCCAACAGACCCAGCTTCTGTTGTGAAGTTGGATCTACTAGATTGGACTAAGGCCAACAGCATCAATCGCTATTGCCGTCCTTTTTGGTCTGTTGACATGAAAGGTATTATTTAAGCTTTTTTTTACAGGAGAATCAAAGCCAAACTAAAATATTCAGTAAATTTACAATTCTTTATAGGATTACGCCGGGGGAACATATTCATCTTTATTGTTTGGACGTTCTGTACTTTAGCACTGAGATGTTTAAAGGACAGCCTCGTGAAGATAGAAGGATGCACGTCCTCCAAAGAACTCAATGGAGTGTTTTCCTATTAAGATGTGCACAGATACATGCCTGCCAGTCTTCTGGTCAAGGAAGGAGTCTCCTAACAGATATCCATTGCATTTCCTCGAGTTAGTTAGCTTAGTTTATTGTCACATGTTCGGAGGTACAGTGAAAGCTACGATGGACACAAAGAGCTGGAATAACTCAGTGGGACAGGCGGCAGCTCTGTTGAAAAGGAATAGGTGACGTTTCAGGTCGAGACCCTTCTTTAGACCGAGAATCAGGGGAAAGGGAAACAAGAGATATAGACGGTGATGTAGAGAGATATCGAACAAATGAATGAAAGATATGCAAAAAATTAATGATGATAAAGGAGACAGGCCAAACAGGCTTTCAGCTTGGTGAAAACCATGAGACTCAACAAGATGACTAGAATTAGTACAATGACGGGTGGAGGAGGGACAGAGAGAGAGGAGATGCAAGGGTTACTTGAAGTTAGTCTACCTTTGGTTTAAACCAGCATATGCAGTTCCTTCCTACATATTTTGTTTCCTTACAGACATCCATTTTATTTCCTCCAGTTACCTAGTTAGTTTAGTTTATTGTCATGTTTATTGTCAGGCGCAGGGCAGTCACGGTGGCGCAGCGGTAGAGTTGCTGCCTTACAGCGAATGCAGCGCCGGAGACCCGGGCCTGATCCTGATTACGGGTGCTGTCTGTACGGAGTTAGTACGTTCTCCCCGTGACCTGCGTGGGTTTTCTCCGAGATCTTCGGTTTCCTCCCACACTCCAAAGACGTACGGGTTTGTAGATTAATAGGCTTGGTAAATGTAAAAATTGTCCCCAGTGGGTGCAGGATGGTTTAATGTGCGGGGATCGCTGGTCGGCGCGGACCCGGTGAGCCAAAGGGCCTGTTTCTGTGCTGCATCTCTAAACTAAAAGCTATTTGTTGCGTGCTGTCCAAAGTGTACAATGCATGATAAAGGGAATAACGTTTAGTGCAAGATAAAGTCCAGTAAAGATAGTCCAAGGGGCTCCAATGAGGTAGATAGTAGCTCAGGACCACTCTCTAGTTGTTGATGTTGTTGATAGGATGGTTCAGTTGCCTGATAACAGCTGGGAAGAAAAAAACCCTGAATTTGAGGTGTGCGTTTTCACACTTCTGTACCTCTTGTCTGATGGGGGGGGGGGGGGGAATGACCGGCGTGAGACTCATGCTTGATTATGTTGCTGTCCTTACTGCGGCAGCATGAAGTGTAAGTGGAGTCAACGGAAGGGAGGTTGGTTTGTGTGATGGTCTGGGCTTTGTCCACAATTCTCTGCAATTCTGTGCGGTCTTGGATGGGGCTGTTCCTAAACTATGCCGCGATGGGTCCTGATAGAATGCCTTCTACGGCGCATCTGTAGACGTTGGTGAGAGTTGTTGGGGTCTTGTCGAACTTTCTAAGCCTTCGAAGGAAGTAGAGGCATTGGTGTGCGTTCTTGGCCGTCGCTTGGATATGGCTGGTCTGGGAGAGGTTGCTGGTGAAACTTCGTTCAGTTCAGTTTAGTTGATTGTCACGTGTGCCGAAGTACAGCGAAACACTTGTGTTGCATGCTAACCGGTCAGCAGAAAGACAATACATGATTTACTCCTTGGAATTATGAATCTATGCATTGATTTTTGTGATATTTCAATCCATTTTTTGGATATCTTGTTGGGGGAATGCCAAACTTCCCAAGGTGTGCTTATGCAATAGCAAGTTCCACATCTTAACCATTCCCTGCTTTCTCCACAGTCTCTGGATTGCAAGTGACTGACACTAACTGCCACAAAACTGGAAAAGACATAAAAACTTCTATTAGGTCAACACTCTAAATAGTGTGTTTCTAAAGAGGGGAGCTTGTTTGGTCTGGAAGGATTGGAGAAACACTACGGAGCTCTATTACCAGCCGCTGAATTCTCACATCCAGATTCCTGCAACGCGTCTGAGCGATGTTTAATAATGCCTAACTGTAGAGATAACACTCTCTTTATTTATGTACTTGCAGTCGTATCGGATGACAATTATTGAAGCGTGACTACAGAATTTAGTTTAGCAGCAGAGGGAAAATACAAGTGCGTTGAAGTCAAGTATCTTGAGCGGACTTGCTGGCTACTGTTCCAATCTACATGCCTTACTGAATTAGTCACAGTAGGTGACAGCCTTGCTGCCTTTTATAAGTATCAAAGCTACTTATGCACCAAGTTTTATTCAACATTGAGCTGCTATGGAATGGGTAAAGGTTATTTGACCCATAGAGGTTACACTTCCCACAACCTTGCTGTTCCAGAATGATGGATTCATCTCAAAAAGGAGATACATACCTACTATGAACGTTTAGTTGAGTGTAATTTAGTTTAAAGATACCGTGTGGAAACAGGGCCTTTAGCCCATCGAGTCCGCACTGACCAGCGATCCCCACGCACTAGGGACAATTTACATGTATTCCAGCCTACAAGCCCGCACGCCTTTGGAGTGTGGGGGGAAACCGAAGATTTCAGAGAAAACCCCCGGTTAAGCTCTCCGGTTTCCTCCCGCATCCCAAAGACGTCTGGGTTTGTAGGTTGATTGGTTTTGGTAAATTAAGTTGCCCCTAGTGTGTAGGGAATGGTAGTGAAAACAGAACAACATAGAACTAGCGTGAATGGGTGATGGATGGTTGCCGTGGCCTTGGTGGGCCTAAGGGCTTGGTTCCATGCTGTATTTCTGAACTAAACTTAACCAAACCATGCAGCAACCAATCTGGCTTGGAACAGGCAATTAATGTTTAAATTAATCAGAATCATACTGACTGTTTTTGACAATTATCACATTTACACTGGAAAAAAATTACACTGAATCCCAATCTGATTTGAGGCATGCTACTTTTTCAAGCTACTTCTGCAGATTCTTTCCAAGATAAACAACCAGCAAACTTTTACATTGTCCAAATTTCCCAATATTTTACAGATCTGGAACATTTCACCTCTAAATGTTATTTTCTTTGATATAGCTGATTCTTAGTTTTTAAATCTTTCAGTATAACTTTTAAAATAATATCTCGGAACTATCGCAGACTTCTGTGAAGTGTACATGTTGATCAACTGCACATTCATTTTACAATTACCTTATTTCTTTTAGATATGGCAAGATAAAGTTTGGCAGTCATTTCAATCTTGATTCACAAATGACTTGCACAAGGTTAAAATAATCTGATACCATGCACATTTTCTTTGTGTAGGGAACAAACAACTTCCAGGTTCCCAGTGTGAAGGAGGGTCCCGACTTGAAATGTCACCTATCCATGTTTAGTTTCGTTATACAGCACGAAAACAGGCCCTTCGACCCACCGAGTCTGCACCGACCAGAGGTCCCCGCACATTAACACTGCCCTAAACACACTGGGGATCATTTTTACATTTATACCAAGCCAATCAACCTACAAACCTGTACGTCTTTGGAGTGTTGGAGGAAACTGAAGCTCTCGGAGAAAAGCCACACAGGTCACGGGGAGAACGTACAAACTCTGTACAGACAGCGCCCGTAGCCAGGACCGAACCCGGTAAGCGCTGTAAGGCAGCAACTCAACTGCTGCGCCACCGTGCCGCCCAACCATGTTCTCCAGAGATGCCGCCTGGCCCGCTGAGTTAGTCCAGTACTTTGCGACCCAGATTCTTGACACGGGGGCCCAGAAACCTCGACCAGACTGAGCTGGAGTGTTTTCTTCTCACAATAGGGGGAGCTAACATGTGTCCACACATCACATAACAAGCATTGATTTGTCCAGACACAGTAATCCATCTTAACCTGGCAACGCAAAAAGCTGGTTCATATTTCTATATCATTCTATTGGCCATCTAGATTTTTGGATCTGACCGTTTGGTGGCAGGGTGCATTAAAATGGGCAAAGATTACTCAGGCTAAGCTATTTCGGGTATCAAAACGACAGGTCCTCTGACAACACGGAACACTTTATTGTATTATTTGATAATGTCACACCACTCCTGCTATCAGTTTCACTGTGGGAATGGCGATTTTAATAAGTAGTAAGCAGAGGTATTTTCATCGGAGACAAAACATTAGATGTTAATCTCCCTTAAGCCTAAGGTGACCTTCACTGTAACAACATAGTGCGGGTCTGTGGTAAACAACCTGCACCCGACGTCCAGGGGAACGCAATTTCTTCGCACTGGGTTGGTGGCCGAGGGTTTAGTTTTAATGTAAGTATAGACCACCACGTCCCTCCTGAGCCACAGAACGAGCCCGGGCCACGGGAGGGGGGAAAAAAAGAGAAGACACGTCAAATTTGCAGACTTGTGTCAACAGCAAAAGGAATGCCATCATGCAGACTGCTCCGTCTCCGGAGTCTGGTCATGAGGGTATAAAACTGTGGAGCTCGTACATTCCTGTACGGGTCAACTGGTATTAGTTGGCCGAGAAGTAGATGCCAAATAAATGTGACACCAGCAGATACCGCAGCCTGCCAGACACCGTTTGCCTGGGGCTGATAAAGTGCACTTGATATTTTACAGGTTCCACACACACAAAAAGCCTTAATTTTTCTGCTCACAACATTAAGAAATGTAAGTCAATGGATAGGTTTCACTCAGCATCCCACCGCTGCGCTAATTGACTGTAATCTTTGGTAAACAATTTACTGAGATATTTGAGATTCCAGTATTTTATTGCACTGAAATACGCATGCGAGCTAAATATACATTCTTATCATAATCCTCATTCTTACGCTGTTAAATCAGTGTTAACTATTTTGGTTAAATGCATGTCTTATTTAAGAGCACCACACTGTTGAAATTCAATGCAAAGGAGGCAACATCAACAACAATGTGTCTGACACAGTAGCTCAAAGAGTAGAGCCTGATACTCTCAGCTCTCTCAGCACCATGTTGAGTCTGGAGACTCGGTGTAGGTTACTGGCCACTTGTCACTTAACAGGCTCCATTAGCTTTATACCTCACCTGGTGTGTACTTCTTTTATCTTTCTCTTCAGCAAGCACAGAGCGCAGCGGTAGAGTTGCTGCCTTACAGCGCCAAACATAGAAACATAGAAAATAGGTGCAGGAGTAGGCCATTCGGCCCTTCGAGCCTGCACCACCATTCAATATGATCATGGCTGATCATCCAACTCAGTATCCTGTACCTGCCTTCTCTCCATACCGCCTGATCCCTTTAGCCACAAGGGCCACATCTAACTCCCTATTAAATATAGCCAATGAACTGGCCTCAACTTCCTTCTGTGGCAGAGAATTCCACAGATTCACCACTCTCTGTGTGAAAAATGATTTTCTCATCTCGGTCCTAAAAGACTTCCCCCTTATCCTTAAACTGTGACCCCTTGTTCTGGAGTTCCCCAACATCGGGAACAATCTTCCTGCATCCAGCCTGTCCAACCCTTTAAGAATTTTGTAAGTCTCTATAAGATCCCCCCTCAATCTTCTAAATTCCAGCGAGTACAAGCCGCGTCTATCCAGTCTTTCTTCATATGGAAGTCCTGCCATCCCTGGAATCAGTCTGGTGAACCTTCTCTGTACTCCCTCTATGGCAAAAATGTATTTCCTCAGATTAGGAGACCAAAACTGTACGCAATACTCCAGGTGTGGCCTGACCGAGACCCTGTACAACTGCAGTAGAACCTCCCTCCTCTTGTACTCAAATCCTTTTGCTATGAATGCCAACATACCGTTCGCTGTCTTCACTGCCTGCTGCACCTGCATGTCTACTTTCAATGACTGGTGTACCATGACACCCAGGTCTCGTTGCATCTCCTCTTTTCCTAATCGGCCACCATTCATATAATAGTTTACCCTCCTGTTTTAGCCACCAAAGTGGATAACCTCACATTTATCCACATTATACTGCATCTGCCATGCATTTGCCCACTCACCCAACCTATCCAAGTCACCTTGCAGTCTCCTAGCATCCTCCTCACAGCTAACACTGCCCCCCAGCCTAGTGTCATCCACAAACTTGGAGATGTGGCATTCAATTCCCTCAATGAGCTGGGTTCAATCCTGACTACGGGTGCTGTCTGTACGGAATTTGTACGTGCTCCCTGTGACTGCGTGGGTTTTCTCCGGGTGCTCTGGTTTCCTCCCGTGTTCCAAAGATGTGCAGGTTTGTAGGTTAATTGGCCTTTGTAAATTCTCCCTAGTGTGTAGGATAGAAGTAGTGTATGGGTGATCGCTGGTCGACATGGACTCGGTGGGCCGAAGGGCCTGGATCCACACTGTATCTCCAAACTAAGTTCTATGCCTGTCCAAACCAATGGTTTAGTTTAGAAATACAGCATGGATACAGACTATTTGGCCCACCAAGTCCACGCCGACCATCAATCACCTGTTCAAACCAGTCCTATGTTAACCCACTGTCTCGGGACAATTTACAGAGGTCCAATTAACCTACAAACCAGCACATCTTTGGAATGAGGGAGGAAACCGGAGCAACCGAGACTTAATATAGAAACAAGAAATTGCAGACACTGGTTTACAAAAAATGACACAAAGTGCTGGAGTAACTCTGTGGGTCAGGTATTATCCTTGGAGAACATGGAAAGGAGACATTATGGGTCGGGATTCTTCTTCAGGCTGATTGTAATGGGGGAGGGGGGACAAAGTTGGAAGGGAGGAAGGACAGGGGACCCATTACCCACCACAATAAGTCCTACCCCCTCCTCTGCCGCTTTCACCCCCCACCCCCGCTACAATGTCTGAAGAAGGGTCCTGACCCAAAACGTCACCTATAGATGTTCTCCAGGGATTTCTGCCTGACCCGCAGAGTTACTCCAGCACTGTGTCTTTTCTTAAACAAAGGAACTCGCCAGCTCTCAGGACTGTGTTAGAACCTCGTCCACCTTGCCTCAGTTCCCACTCTCCATCAACAGGCAATTTGCCCGGCTGCTCTTTGTTTTAGCACAACGCACGGCAAGCCCCTTCCCAAGGACTCTCCCTTCCTCTTCCGACTCCCAATCCAGTCTTTAGGGTGGTATGGTGGCGCAGCGGTAGAGTTGCTGCCTTACAGCGCTAGAGACCCGGGTTCAATCCTGACTGCGGGTGCTGTCTGTACGGAGTTTGTCTCTTGCAACATAATAGGGTGGGCCGACCAACACTCCTTACGTCTCATTGTTCATTCACCAATACTCTATTGAAGCATGCATGAAATTGCAACTGGAGACACAAGGAACTGCAGGTGCTGCTATACAAAAAAGAAGACACAAAGTACTGGAGGAACTCAGCCAGTCAACGAGTTACTCCAGGACTTTATGTAATTTCACATAAGATCTGAAGGAAAAAACATTGATCATAGTCAAAGATAGACACAAAGTGCTGGAGTAACTCAGCAGGTCTGGCAGCATCTCTGGAGAAAACGGACCGGTGACATTTTGGGTCGGGAACCTTCTTCAGACCGAAAGTAGGGGATCTGAGGGGGGCTGCGGTTGGGGGGGGAAGGTGAAGAGCTGGAGGCGAGGGAAGACCAGGACAAATGAGGGGCCGGCAACAAATGAGCCCAGGCAGGGCTGTGTCCGGACTGGCAGGCCCACTGTTGGCCAGTGATGGTGTGATCTCAAGAGAAACAATGTGGAGAACTGTGGAGCTGGGAACACGACTAGGGTAGAGGAAGGGGACAAGGAGGGGGTCGGGGAGGGGAAGCGCGAGATGTTACTTCAGAAAGTATTGAATTCAATGTTTATACTGTTTTAAGAAGGAACTGCAGATGCTGGACAATCGAAGGTACGCAAAAATGCTGGAGAAACTCAGCGGGTGCAGCAGCATCTATGGAGCGAAGGAAATAGGCCCGAAACGTTGCCAATTTCCTTCGCTCCATAGATGCTGCTGCACCCGCTGAGTTTCTCCAGCATTTTTTGTCTACCTCCAATGTTTATACTGCTGGGTTGCAAGCTAGCCAAGCGAAATATGAGGTGCTGTGTGAACTCACTCTGGCAATGGTTGGAGGATGACAATTATCATCATCATTTTACTTAAGATTACTGGTTCTGCGAGTCTGTGTGAACTGCTGAATTCAAGTTTATAACTGAAAGATAAAACATATGTTCCACTGCTTTATGGAAAATACAACGTTCAGGTGGCCTTTAAAAATAAATCTTGCATATGTGTGTATATCAATCCAGGTTAGTTATCCCCGAAAACAAAACCAATTCATATGTCATTTTCATTGAGCCTTTGTCAAAGACAAAGATAGTCCTAAGCACTTTATAGCTAATGAAGTACTTCATTAGTGTTAACCCTATTGTAAATTAGTATATCTGGCCAACAATTTAGGGACAGAAAGAAGCACAAAATATTGATTGGACAACAGTAAACACTTTTACCAATTCTGAAAGCCAGGTAACCTAGATATGGTTAGATAACCTGATGGATAACCTAACTAGCTTTACGCATTAGCTAAAGGGTTACTGATAGATACCTGCCCAGTTTCAGGTTTGGAAGGAACTGCAGTTGACACAAAGCTGGGTGGCAGTGTGAACTGTGAGGTGGATGCTATGAGAATGCAGGGTGACTTGGACAGGTTGGGGGAGTGGGCAGATGCATGGCAGATGCAGTTTAATATGGAGAAATATGAAGTTATCCATTTTGGTAGCAAAAACAGGACGGCAGATTACTAAATGGTGTCAAGTTGGGGAAGGCAAAGTACAACGGGATCTGGGGGTCCTTGTTCATCAGTCTACGAAAGTAAGCATGCAGGTCCAGCAGGCAATGAAGAAAGCGAATGGCATGTTGGCCTTCATAACAACAGGAGTTGAGTATAGGTGGAAAGAGGTCCTTCTGCAGTTGTACAGAGCCCTAGTGAGAGCATACCTGGAGTATTGTGTGCAGTTTTGGTCCCCTAATTTGAGGAATTAGTAAACCACCGTAGGTTTACAAGGTTAATTCCCGGGATGGCGGGACTGTCATATGCTGAGAGGGAGCAGCTGGGCTTGTACACTCTGGAGTTTAGAAGGATGAGAGGGGATCTTATTGGAACATATAAGAGTATTAAGGGTTTGGACACGAAAGAGGCAGGAAACATGTTCCAGGTGTTGGGGGAGTGCAGAACCAGGGGCCACAGTTTAAGAATAAGGGGTATGCCATTTAGAATGGAGATGAGGAAACACAATTCTCTGCCTCAAAGGGCGGTGGAGACCGGTTCTCTGGATACTTTCAGGAGAGAGCTAGATAGGGCTCTTAAAAATAGCGGAGTCAGGGAATATGGGGAGAAGGCATATGGGGAGAAGGGAGAATACTGATTGTGGATGATCAGCCATGATCACATTGAATGGCGGTGCTGGCTCGAAAGGCTGAAGAGGCAACTCCTGCACCTATTGTCCATTGCAGTTGCTGGTTTACACTGATGATAGGCACAAAATACTGGAGTAACTCAGCGGGACAGGCAACATCTCTGGAGAGAAGGAATGGGTGACGTTTCAGGTTGAGACCCATCTTCAGACTGAGAGTCAGGGGGAGGGAACCTAGAGACATGGAAGGGTACAAAGAACAAGTAAGGTGTGAAAAGGGCAGATCAAAGCAGACGATGGCCAAGAAAATGTACAATGGTTGATTGTTGGATGAGAGAAGGTGACAATGAGGCATGCAAACAGTAAGATTAATCAGGCGGGCAATGGAACTAGTAGGAAGGTTTACCACAAACAGTGAAGCACTCCCTCAGTACTATCAGGGAATAAGCTTAACCTCCACGTTTAATACTCCAGATTGGGGCTCAAAGGCACAAACTTCTGACTCAAAGAGGGAACACTATTGAGTGAGCTGATTTAATCCGAGAAGGCTAGATGCGTAGAAAGGAACGGCAGATGGTGGTTTATACTGAAGATAGACACAATAAGTTGGAGTTGCGGGTCAAGCAGCATCTCTGGAGAAATGTGTGCGATAAGGATAGTTGAGGTGAGACTTTTGACATCAAAGAACATAGAACATACCAGAGCACAGCAGAAGTACAGGCACGATGTCTGTGCCTCACACAGTGTCAACACCATCTCTTATCTGCCTGTATATAATCCATACCTCTCCATTCCCTGCCAATCCAATTTATTTTTTTTATACGCCACTAACATATCTGCTTCTTCCACCACCCCCATCAGCTCGTTCCAGGAACTCACCACCCTCTGTGTAACAAACTTGCCCTGCACATTTCCTTTAAGTTTTGTCGCTCTCACCTTAAAACTAAGCCCGTTAAGAGTTTGATTTTTCCATCTTGGGAAAAAGATTCTGACTGTCCACCCCATATTCTCCTTATTCACCCTATCTATGTCTCTCATAATTTTATATACTTCTATCAGGTCCCTCCCAAACCTCTGGCATTAAAGAGAAAATAATCCAAATGTGTCCAACGTCTCCCTGTAGCTAATGCCTGTCCTGGTAAACCTCCTCTGCTCAGAATATTGAGTGTGAGTCAGGAAGTCAGGATGCAGCTCTACAGGACTTTGGTTAGGCCGCATTTGGAGTATTGCGTGCAGTTCTGGTCGCCCCCATTACAGGAAGGATGTGGAGGCTTTGGAGGATATAGTGCAGAGGAGTTATTTTTAATAAAGTGAGTGATAATTGGAATGAGGAGTGTCATACGATACATAGAGAAGCTGAGATGTTATGTCACAGTTGTACAAGACATGGGTGAGGGGACATTTGGAGTATTGTCCTCAGTTGTGGTCACCCTGTTACGGGAAATATGTTGTTCAGCTGAAACGGGAGGAGAGAAGATTTATGAGAATGTTGCCAGGAATCGAGAGCCTGGGCTATAGGGAGAAGTTGGGCAGGTTAGGACTTAATTCCTTGGAGCACAGGAAAATAAGGGATGATTTTACAGCGATGTATAGGATCATGAGGGGAAATGTTGGGGTAAATGCACTAACTCTTTTACCCAGAGTAGGGGATTCAAGAATTAGAGGACATTGGTTTAAGGTGAGTGGGGAAAGATTGAATAGGAACTTTTTCACATAGAGCATGGTAGGTATATGAAACGAGCGGAGAGAGGAGATGGTTGTGACAGATACTATAAAAACATTGAAAGGACATTTGGACAGATACATGGATAGGAAAGGTTTAAGAGGGAAATGGGCCAAACACAGGCAAGTGGGACTAGTGTAGATGAGGCATCGTAGTCAGCATGGCCGCTGATCCAACGAGCCTGTTTCTGTGCTGTATGACGCAAAAAGCTTTGCGGAATCACAAAATTATCACAGCATTAAAACAACCCATTCAGCCTGCCGAACCTGTACTATCTGTACCAGCGGCACAGTGGCACAGCGGTAGAGTTGCTGCCTTACAATGCCAGAGACCTGGGTTCGATCCTGACTGTAGGTTACGTCTGTACGTTCATCTGTACAGTTTGCGAGTTCTCCCTGTAACTGCGTGTTTTATTGGGTGCTCCAGTTTCCTCCCACATTTGACGTACAGGTTTGTAGGTTAATTGGCCTTTCGTAAATTGAACTGAAATCTGTAAATAGAACTAGTGTGAGGGTGGTCGGCGTGGACTCGGTGGGCTGAAGGGCCTGATTTCATGCTCTAAACTAAACTGGACTAAACTACCTGGGTGCAATCCACCTATTTCTTCAAAGCTGTGCAAATTCTTTTACTTCAAGCATCCGACGTTAAATCAATTAAAAAGGAAAAGCAAACATGTAGGGAAAGCACAAAGATTACAGGGAAGTCAAAATAAAATAGGGCTGTGGTAAGCAGGTTATGTTGAAGAACTCGCAACAGGATTATGATTTAGACACAAAAAGATGGAGTAACCCAGCGGGACAGGCAGCATCTCTGGAGAGAAGGATTGGGTGACATTTTGGGTCGAGTTTGAAGAAGGGTCACCCATTCCTCTTGACTAGTCTGAAGAAGGGTCTAGACCCAAAACGTCACCTATTCTTTCTCTCCAGAGATGCTGCCTGTCCCACTGAGTTAATCCCACTTTTTGTGTCTATCTTTGGTTACAACCAACATCTGCAGTTCCTTCCTACAGAATTATTCTTTAAGTCCCTTTAGTTATGTGGTTGCTATGATTTGATATTTATGCTTTTTAAGTATACTACTATCCAAGTTAATACTTCATGAATTCCTGATAAAATCTCTGCAGAATAATCCAGTTATTGAATCTGGCAAATGTTAACATGTCACTTTGTTTGCTTGCTTTGCAGCCAAGGTATTCACCTCTTGCTTCTGCAACAGTCTGCTAAAAATTACCTCAAGGAAACAGGTTTGAGATCAAAGCTGAAGGTTGGCTCGGAGCAGGTTGTGGGAAACGTTCCTTGTGTCTTTTAACCCGACCATGATTGATAGCTTTATTTAATTGTTAGAGATTCTCTTTGATGTTTTTAGTCTCTGGGGTGGAAAGGGTTGATAATCGAGACAGAGATATTTATTTGGCAGCTTTTTGCCAAATCAGCCGTTCTTCCAGCTTTCTCATATTGCAGCCTTGGTAAAAGGTTAGCATTTGAAATCCTGGAAGCATTCAACGTCAGATACTTTCCACACTTAGAGTCATAATGCATGGAAACAGGCTCTTCGGCCCAACTTGTCCACGCCGACCAACATGTCCCATCTACACTAGTCCCACCTGCCTGTGATTGGCCCATGTCCCTCTAAATCTATCCTAACCATGTCATCATCGTTGAAAACATCAACGGGCACGGTGCCTTACAATGCTGTGTACGACAGTGAGCGCAACTTCTACTGAAGTGTGGATGGCCGTTGGCTCGCTCGGAGCTCATCCGCCCTTTGACAGGTCCTGTTTTTGGTCCTGCTGGGGGTCTACAAGCCCCCTCCTCACCTGGCAAACCAGGTGGGGGAGAGGGTTTAGTCGCCGGCTATCCGACCGTGGAGCAGGTAGCACGGGATTACATGGTACCCGTGGTGAGGGGGAGCTCCCCCCAACCTGACTGTTATCCATGTACCTGTCTAAATGTTTCATAAATGTTGTGATAGTACCTGTCTCGACTACCTCCTCCGGCAGCTCGTTCCATACGCCCACCACCCTTTGTGTGAAAAGGTGCACTTCATGTTTGTATTAAATCCTTCCCCCCTCACCATAAACCTATGTCCCCTAGTTCCCAATGCCCCCGGTCTGATAAAAGACTCTGTGCATTCACTATCTATTCCCATCATGGTTTTATACTCTATAAGATCAGCCCTCAGCTTTCTCTGCTCCAATCAATAAGGTCCTAGCCTGTCTCACCTCACCCTATACTTAGTCCCTTAAGTCCTAGCAACATCCTCGTAAATCTTTTCTGCATTTTTCCCAGCTTATTGACATCCTTCCTACAGAAAGGTGACAAAAACTGACACAGTACTCCAAGTGTGGCCTCACCAACGTCTTGGACTGAAACATAAAACTTTCACTTTAAACTCTCATTAGGGTGGCTCAGTTGTACAGCGGTAGAGTAGCATTGAGCATTGGAGACCTGGTTCGATCCTGACTGCGGGTGCTGCCTGTAAGGAGTTTGTAGGTTCTCCCTGTGACCGCATGGGTTTTCTCCAGGTGCTCCGGTTTCCTCCCAGATTGCAAAGACATGCGGGTTTGTAGGTTAATGGGCTTCTGTAAATTGTCCCTTGTGTATATGTTAGAGCTGATGTATGGGTGATTGCTGGTCGGGACAGACTCGGTGGGCCGATGGGCCTGTTTCTACACTGTATCACAAAACCAAACCAAACAAAACATTTTATTTTGATCTATTGAGCAAGTCAGTGACCCGTTTTCTATGATTGTGAAAATTATAAAAATATTAAAGGTAGATAAAAATGCTGGAGAAACTCAGCGGGTGCAGCAGCATCTATGGAGCGAAGGAGATAGGCAACGTTTCAGGCCAAAACCCTTCTTCAGACTAGTGGGGGGTGGGAAGAAGAAAGGAAGAGGAGGAGCCAGAGGACTGAGGGAGAGCTGAGAAGGGGAGGAGACAATAAGGGCTACCGGAGATTGGAGAAGTCAATGTTCATACCGCTGGGGTGTAAACTGCCCAAGCGGAATATGAGGTGCTGCTCCTCCAATTTCCGGTGGTGCTCACTCTGGCCATGGAGGAGGCCCAGGACAGAAAGATCGGATTCTGTATGGGAGGGGGAGTTGAAGTGCTGAGCCACCGGGAGATCAGGTTGGTTAATGTGGACCGAGCGGAGGTGTTCGGCGAAACGATCGCCAAGCCTACGCTTGGTCTCAGCTGATATCTAGAGCAGCGGATGCAATAGATGAGGTTGGAGGAGGTGCAGGTGAACCTCTGTTGCACCTGGAACGACTGCTTGGGTCCTTGAATGGAGTGGAGGGGGGAGGTAAAGCGACAAGTGTAGCATCTCTTGCGGTTGCAGGGGAAAGTTCCTGGGGAGGGGCTGGTGCGGGTGGGAATGGAAGATTTGACTAGGAAGTTACGGAGGGAGCGGTCTTTGCGGAAAGCAGACATGGGGGGAGATGGGAAGATGTGGCGAGTGATGGGGTCACGTTGGAGGTGGCGAAAATGACGGAGGACTATTTGTTGTATGTGACGGCTAATGGGGTGAAAGGTGAGGACTAGGGGGACTCTTGTTACGAGTGGGGGGATGGAGAGAGAGAGCAGTGTTACGGGGTATGGAAGAGACCCTGGTGAAAGCCTCAGCTATAGTGGGGGAGGGGAACCCCCCTGAAGAATGAGAACATTTCTGATGCCTCATATTAAGTTTTATCTGCGTGAATTGAAGGCCCGTGTATCAGTGGCTCTTGAAATTAAATCAGCAGGATTGTACACCATCCTCAGAATACTGCACCAGAATAACACGGAACCATCCTTAAACAGCTGAAGTTGGGGATAACAGCTGAGCTTCTGAAAGCCTCCGCCTGCAACATGCTCTTCATGCAAAGAATGTTGCTGTTACAAGCAAATGGAGGCACCAAAGAGTATGCAATGCCATCTATAATGGACTAAACAGCTGTATGCATATATTGAAACACCTATTTGGTGATACAGCCCAATAATTCAAAAATATTTCGGTATTTTGTTTCAACATATTTCTAAATGCATAAATATACCCGAAACGTTACCCATTCCTTCTCTCCAGAGATGCTGCCTGACCCACTGAGTTATTCCAGCTTTTTGTGTCTATCTTCAGTTTAAGCCAGCATCTGCAGTTCCTTCCTACACTGAATGTATTTATCATCGATACTTTTTTGCATATCTTTCATTCATTGTTCTTTATCTCTCCACATCACCGTCTATATCTCTCGTTTCCCTGATCCCTAACCAGTCTGAAGAAGGGTCTCGACCCGAAACGTCGCCTATCTCCTTCGCTCCTTAGATGCTGCTGCACCCGCTGAGTTTCTCCAGCCTTTTGTGCACCCTGAATGTATTTATGTTGATTTAATTTGAGGAGGGCACCAATAATCAACAGTTTAGATGGAAAGCATATAGTTTGCTTACCTTCATTGGCCAGGGCATCGAGTGTAAGAGTGAGGTAAATCGCGGCACACTTTTGTAGGACTTTGGTTAGGTTGCATTTGAGTATTGCATGCAGTTCCGCTCGAGCCATTTACAGGGAAGATGAGGAGGCTTTGGAAAGGCTGCAGAGGCGGTTTACGTGAATGATGCCTGGATTAGGGGGGGGATTAGTTACAGTGGACAGACTTGGATTGTTTTCTCTAGAATGCTGGAGGTGGAGGGGGGGGACCTGATAGAATTATATAACATTATGTGAAACATAGAAAGGAAAGGACAGTCAGAATCTATTTCCTCAGGATGGAAATATCAAAGATAGAGGGAATAGTCCTAAGGTGAGAGGGGCAAAGTTTAAAAGGAGATCGGCAAGGCAAGTATTTTAATTTTACACAGAGGGTGGTGAGTGCCTGGAATGTGCTGCCAGGGGTGGTGGTGAAGGCAGGTATGATAGTGATGTTGAGGGGAGTTTTGAATGGGCACATGGATATATAGGGAATGGAGGGGTATAGATTAGGTCAGGCAGATACAAATTTGCCTTTGCATAAGATCCAGCATTAACATGTGGGCCAAAAGGCCTTTTCCTGTGCTATGTACATAAGGTTCTATGTACTTTGACTGAACAAATGGGACTATAATGCAAGCCGATAGACACTTGGCTAGGAACAGATTGGAAATGAGCACACATGGGTTTCTGAACAAGTCACAGTGGCCGGCACGGTGGCGCAGCGGTAGAGTTGCTGCCTTACAGCGCCAGAGACCCGTATTCCATCCTGACTATGGGTGCTGTACGTTCTCCCTGTAACTGCGTGGGTTTTTTCCGGGTGCTCCGGTTTCCTCCCACTCTCCAGACGTGCAGGTCTGTAGCTTCATTGGCTTCGGTAAATTGTCCCTGGTGTGTAGGATAGAGCTGGTACACGAGTGAGCACTGGTCGGTGCAGACTCGGTGGGCCGAAGGGCCTGTTCCCACGCCGCACCTGTCAACTAAACTAAACTAACCACCCACAGAGACTTATGCAGCTAGTCACGATTTAGAAAACGGTGGAGCTGTGTAAAGCATTGTAGAGTTCACACACAGTCTTCTTTGAGATGGTTTACACTTCACTCCATCCAAGACCGCACGTAATAGCAGAGAATTTTGGACGCAGCCCAGACCATCACACAAACCAACCTCCCTTCCATTGACTCCATAAGGATAATCAAGAATGAGTCGCACCCTGGCCGCTCCCTCTTCTCCCCTCTCCCATCGGGCAAAAGGTATAGAAGTGTGAAAACGCACACCTCCAGATTCAGGGACAGTTTCTTCCCTGCTGTCGTCAGCCAACTGAACCATACTGCCAACAACTCAAGAGCGGCCATCTTAAGGGGTTGGACAGGCTAGATGCAGGAAGATTGTTCCCGATGTTGGGGAGGTCCAGGACAAGGGGTCACAGCTTAAGGATAAGGGGGAAATCCTTTAGGACCGAGATGAGAAGGAATTTTTTCACACAGAGAGTGGTGGGTCTCTGGAACTCTCTGCCACAGAGGGTAGTTGAGGCCAGTTCATTGGCTATATTTAAGAGGGAGTTAGATGTGGCCCTTGTGGCTAAGGGGATCAGGGGGTATGGAGAGAAGGCAGGTACGGGATACTGAGTTGGATGATCAGCCATGATCATATTGAATGGCGGTGCAGGCTCGAAGGGCCGAATGGCCTACTCCTGCACCTAATTTCTATGTTTCTATGTTTCTATGGCCCTGAGCTACTATCTACTGCATTGGAGACCCCGCATTATCTTTGATCAGATGTTACTGGCTTTACTTGCATGAAATGTTATTCACATTATTCCCTTCATCATATATCTGTAGACTCTGGACGGCTTGATTGTAACCATGTATTGTCTTTCTCCTGACTGGTTAGCATGCAACAAAAGCTTTTCACTGTACCTCGGTACACAATAAACTAAACTCAAAACTCTTACTAATGTCCTTTGATATTTATCTGTGACCATGACTTGCATCTCCTTCTGCGGTCTGAATCTGAACTTACACCTCACAAGCAAATTCTTGAAAACCAATGGCCTTGTAAGGAATGGTTGCACTAATGTGCTGGAACCAAACTAACCTTTATTGCTTTGCTGGGCTCGCTTAGTGGAATGCGTAGAAAGGAACTGCAGATGCTGATTTACACTGAAGATAGACACAAAATGCTGGAGTAACTCAGCGGGTGTCAGAGGTTATGGGGAGAAGGCAGGAGAATGGGTTTAGGGGGGAGAGATAGATCGGCCATGATTGAATGGCGGAGTAGACTTGATGGGCCGAACAGTCAAAAAGGCACAACAGAGGATGTACTTCCTGCGGCAGCTGAGGAAGCACAATCTGCCACAGGCAACGCTGGTCCTATTCTACACGGCCATCGTAGAGTCTGTTCTCACCTTCTCCATCATGGTCTGGTTTGGCTCAGCCACCAAGCACGACACCTGGAGGCTGCAGCGAATCGTCCGATCAGCAGAGAAGGTTATTGGCTGCAACCTTCCCTCCATTGATGAACTGTACACTGCAAGGGCCAGGAAGCGAGCGGGCAAGATCATCCCTGACCCTTCTCACCCTGGCCACAAACTCTTTGAATCACTTCCCTCTGGAAGGCGGCTCCGGACTGTCAAAGGTGCCACAGCCAGACATAAAAACAGTTTTTATCCACAAGTAGTTGCTCTAAAATCAGCCAAAAATCTGTAGCCTCCCTTTGATCTGGTATTTTGTTGGTTCACATGCTTGATCAATGGTGTTTTATCATTAATGTCTTATTATTATGAATGTTTAGTGTTTTCTGAGTCATTCGTAACTGTCACTGTATGTCACGTTGTTACTTGTGGGCGGAGCACCAAGGCAAATTCCTTGTATGTGAATACTTGGCCAATAAACTTACCTACTTACTTACTTATTTAATTCTGCTATCATTTATGATCATATAATCTTATGATAGGCAGCATCTCTGGATAGGAATGGGTGACGTTTCGGGTCTGAGGAAAGGGTCTGAAAGTGAAAGAACGTCACCCATTCCTTCTATCCAGAGATGCTGCCTGTCCCGCTGAGTTACTCCAGCATTTTGTGTCTATCTACACTTTGTGGAAAGTTACAAAGTGCAGCTGCAAAAGAAGAAAACAGTTACATGATCTATCTATTTCTCAGAGCAAAGGAAACAATAGTGTAATTGTTCTATATCTCAATCTCAAATCCATCTGAATGAATAATTACAGGCAGATTTTCTACAAAGCATTGTTCATTCTAGTTTTCTATACAATAATCCATTTATTCTTATACATTGTACTCCTTCCCTGCAACTAAAATGAAGAATGTTACAGCTCGTCCCCCTCTGAAATGCTGAACCCGTATGAAGCATTCCCATGCCAGTATACATAACATGCAGGCAAAAAAATTGCTGGAGTAACTCAGCGGGACAGGCAGCATCTCTGGAGAGAAGGAATGGGTGCCGTTTTGGGTCGAGACCCTTCTTCAGACTGAGGGTCAGGGGAGAGGTAGACACAGAGATGTGGAAGGGTAAGGTGTGAAAACGACAGATCAAAGCAGACGATGATCTAGGAAATGTAGAATGATTCATTGTTGGCTGAGGGGAAGGTGACAACGAGGCATGCAAACAGTGAAATTAATCAGGACAGTGAAACTCGTCGGAGAACTAGGGTGGGGGACGGACGGAGAGAGAGGGAAAGCAAAGGTTAATTGATGTTAGAGAGATCAATTTCATAGCGTTGGGTTGTAAGCTGCCCAAGCGAAATATGAGGTATTATTCCTCCAATTTGCATTTGGCCTCACTCTGTACTTTGGCTAATTTAAAACCTATTAAAAACCTATCCTTATTAACATCGGTATAACTGAGTGAAGCAGGATTATTGTGTCCATATCATTCCTTTTGTGAATGGGTGCAAGAAGAAGTACTTAACCCAATGTGCTATTATTCAGAATTGGATCCAGAACAAGATTTGCTCTTGGTTTGCATGGACAAGATGGGCCGAAGGGCTTGTTTCCGTCCTGCATGACTATCACTCCCACTAAGACATGGAATTCAAGTCTTCTCTCTTATCTCGTTACAAAAGATCATCTGAAATAAAGTGTGGCCCAGGTTTGTCCCAGTTTCCAACATATGCAATGGCAACGCAAGTTTCTGAATTCAAATGACCAACCTCAATACGTAGAAACAAAGAACTGCAGATGCTCGTTTATACCAAAGATGAACACAAAGTGCTGGAGTAACTCAGCGGTGCAGGCAGCATCTCTGGAGAAAAAGGATGGGTGATGTTTCGGGTCGGGACCCTTCTTCAGACGGAAGATGCTGCCGAGTTTAGAGAAACAATGCGGAAATATGTCCTTCGGCCCATAGTGTCCGCGTCGACCAGCGATCCCTGTACACTAGCACTATCTTACACACTGGGGACTATTTACAATCTATACCAAAGCCAATTAACCTACAAAGCTGGATGCCTTTGGACTGTGGGAGGAATCCGGAGCACCCGGAGAAAACCCATGTGATCACAGGGAGAACGTACAAACTCCATACAGACAGCAGGCGTTGGCCCTGTTAGGCAGCAACTCTACCGCTGCGCCACTGTGCCACCCCAGATACTCCAGCACTTTGTGTTCAACGTAAAATAGACGACACTCATCCTATTAAGGCAAGCAAGCTCACAGATACCAGGGCGCTGGGGCAGACAGGTTTCCAGTTCTGACTTGAGCACACTTTTCCTCTCCTTATTTCAGATTTCCAACATTTGCAAATCGTTTTCCATGAACTCTTACCTGCTCAGCTCCCACCATACTGATTGGCTTGCACTTGAAAAGGTGGTTGATGAATTTTGGAATGAAGGAGCTGTACAAACAAGAAAATTAAACGTTATATTCTGGAGCAAAAAAAAGGTGCATCAAGGATAAAACATCTGTCTCATTTCTGGAAACACGTTAGTTTAGACCCTTCGGCCTACCGGGTCCACATCAGACTCCGAAAACACCACCCTACCCACACTAGGGACAATTCTACTTTCATACCAAGCCAATTAACTTACAACGTCTTTGGAGTGCGGGAGGAAACCGAAGATCTCGGAGAAAGGTTCCGCAGGTCACCGGGAGAACGTACAGACAAGCACCCGTCGCTCAAGGCAGCAGCTCTAGTAGATAATGCTACAGGCATCTTGGGAACCAGTGCATTGGGGCCACTGAGAAGCCGAAAGAAAGGACGAGAGCTTCAAGCCCCGCAGCTCTGCACTGCTTTCTTTCAACAACCCCCAAAGGACAGGGAGTGCTGGAGTAGCTCAGCGGGTCAGGCAGCATCTCAGGAGCACAGGATCCTAGATAACCTCAAAAATAAAAATCTATATCCATGATCAGTAATTTTCTGAAGTGTTGAGAGCAAGGATTGGTGACAATAGCAGGTGGACAATAATCCTCCACTGTACGTGCTAAACATCCAACGCACGGGCAGTGGAACTCAGTTTCATTGTGCATCATGCCCACATTGCACAATAGAAGATGAATTTCTATTCCTAGGTCCAGGAACAGGTTTGATGGCTACCTTCCCATTCACCAGCTGTTCATATGCTCATCAGTTTGCCAACCTTTGCCTGATAAGTGGACCGTGTTAAATAGCCCAGAGGCAGGGATGGCACGGTGGCGCAGCGGTAGAGTTGCTGCCTTACAGCGCCAGAGACCCGGGTTTGATCCCGACCGTGGGTGCTGTCTGTATGAAGTTTGTACGCTCTCCCTGTGCCCTAGAGGGTTTCCTCTGGGTGCTCCGATTTCCTCCCACACTACAAAGACGTATAGGTTTGTAGGTTAATTCGTAAAGATTGTACATTATCCCCAGTGTGCAGGATAGCACTGGTGTATGGTGATCACTGGTCGGTGCGGACTCGGTGGGCGTAAGGGCCTGTTTCCGCGATGTATCACTAAACTAAAGTGAAATGAAGACTGTATCCTGTGGCAGCTTAGAACGCAGATATTGGTACAGTGGAAAACTTTGCTATCTACTCAAATCACACAATACTATTCATAAATACAATCTAGCCAAACTGAGACAACAGGTCGAGCAAAGGGGAAAATATAGAGTATAACATATAGTTCTCATCATTGTAGCACATCAGTTCCAGAGACAAAGTCCAATGTTCACAATGAGGTAGAGGTCATAGTGATATAGTGTGGAAACAGGCCCTTCGGCCCAGCTTGCCCACACCGGCCAACATGTCCCAGCTACACTGGTTCCATATCCCCTCAAACCTGTCCTATCCATGTACCTGTCTGTTTCTTAAACGTTGGGATAGTCCCAGCGTCAACTATCTCCCCTGGTAACTTGTTCCATACACCCACCACCCTTTGTGTGAAAAATTCAAAGCCCTGACCCACGGTACGAGTTCATTCCAAGAGCTCTCCCGAGTTTTAAAAAAAATCAAACTCGTGGTAAGCATGGAGAATGAACGTAGCGGGTACATCGGAGCTCGGGGACGTCTCTTAGCGGCTCGTAACGCTAACGGCAGGTACTCGGGAAGACCCGGGAAAGGCAGGTAAGCTCGGGAAGACTCGTGAAGATTTTTCAACATGTTAGAATGAGCTGCCAGAGGTGGTTGTTGAGGCAGGTAACATAGAAACATAGAAAAAACATATTAAATAGATGCGGGACCCTTTGAGCCAGCACCGCCATTCAATATGATCATGGCTGATCATCCAAAATCAGTACCCCGTCCCTGCTTTCTCCCCATATCCCTTTATCCCTAAGAGCTAAATCTAGTGTAGACACACAAAGCTGGAGTAACTCAACGGGACAGGCAGCATCTCTGGAGAGAAGGAATGGGTGGCGTTTCGGGTCGAGGCTCTTCTTCAGACTATATCTAACTCTCTCTTGAAAACTTCCAGTGAACTGGCCTACACTGCATTCTGTGGCGGAGGTACCAATGACATTTAAAAGGCATGGACAGGTTCATGGATAGAGTTTGGAGGGATATGAACCAAATGGGACTAGCTTTCGTGGGGCCTCTTGGTCGGCAAGGACCAGTTGGGCCGAAGGGCCTGTTTCCGTGCAGCATGGCTCCACATTCTGCCAATCCTCTCTCAACAGCTTCGAGGCAAACTAGCTGAACAGGACAGGTGGTCATTTTGTCAAATGTTTCCAAAGGAAGAGGTATCGCTTTATTGCACTTTTCAATTAGGGATCGCGTAGCCATAATATGCTGGAAGCCAAGGAGCCCAAGGTCAACCGGATTTGTAAATACTCTAAGTAGGAGATTACAGACGTGAGACTCGTCTATTTCTGCCACACATTACTCAGTGGTAACACATCTTTAACCCCATTATCACTTTAGCAGTGCATGTGTGCAAGATCAAATGTCAAAGCAAGTGATTAAAAACATAATAAGCTTCATGAGTCTTATAACGTGGCCAGCGGATCGCTCGTGGCGACGCTTGCTGTGAATCAGATGATGGGGCACTTCAACGGATAATTCAAGCAAAGTGGAGCATTCGTGAAAATTCCATGTTGGCTTGGGTGTGTTTGGGACATTCATTACTGAGTTAGTTTGGTTCAGGGGTCTCTGATCTTTCTGCTTAGGATTTGCTTGATCCTCCCTGTGCTTTCTGCCGTCCTTGTGGATGTAATTGTTCCTCGCAATGAATGGCTGCATTTACAAAAGCAGGGAGAGTGTAAACCGACAGAGGGGGGAAAAGAAAAGTTTTCCCTTTGGAATTTGAGTAGGCAGCAGTTGAGATGTGTTGGGGGGGGGGGGGAGGGGGGGCTTGTGTTCCAGAGCCGCAAAAGAAAATGATAGCTTTACTTTCACAGCCGTTCCACATAACATTATGGGCCTGTCCCATCTAGCCGATTCTGTCGGTGACTGTCATGGTCGTAGCAGGTCGCCCAAAAACCGGCGACTGGACCCCCCTACGACAAAATCTACAACAACCTACCACCTAGTCGACGGCATGCTACCGACAACCGGCGAACCATTAGGACGTCCGCCCACGACCACACCTATGACCACACCTACGACAACCCGCAAAAAGCTACGACAAGCTACGACCATGTCAGCAAACAACTGAAGACAACTTAAGACCATTCAGTCGCCGGTCCCTGTTGCCGGTTGACGTAGGTAGTCGCCAATGGAATTCACCGAAGTCAGCACCGGCGACAACCTACGACAGCCCCAATGTCAGGAGAAGTCAAGCTACGCTCATTGGCGTCAAGCCAACTGTCGCCGACGAGTTTTGAACATTTCAAACCCCAACGGCGACCAGAAAAACGCTACGATTCTTTGAGCGACTGAGGAGACTACTCATGACCATACAGGCGACAGCCTAGTCACCTGAAAAATTGCCTAAGTGGGACAGGCCCATTACTAGGTCTGTGGCAGATCAACTGCGAGTTGCAGGACCCTGGATACTTGGACACTGGAAGGTACTGAACCAAGTGACAAGTCACTGTACTGTAGAGCACCCAACTGTTTCCCTCCCCCACTCACCTTTGTACACCTCATTTACGTAACTGTTCTGGTCATCATGTTATTGGAAAGATGTTTAGCTCAGTTTAAAGTTACAGCGCGGAAACAGGCCCTTCGGCCCACTGTGAAAGTGAAGGGCTTGGATAGAGAGGATGTGGAGAGGGTGTTCCCACTAGTGGGAGAGTCTAGTACCAGAGGTCATAGCCACAGAATTAAAGGACGTTCCTTTAGGAAGGAGATGAGCAGGAATTTCTTTAGTCAGAGGGTGATGAATCCGTGGAATTCATTGCCACAGAAGGCTGTGGAGTCAGTGGATATTTTTCAGGCAGAGATAGATAGATTCTTGATTAATACAGGTGTCAAGGGTTATGAGGAGATGGCAGGAGAATGAGGGAGAGATAGATCAGTCATGATTGAATGGCGGAATGGACGTGATGGGCCGAATGGCCTAATTATGCTCCTATCACATGTCTTGATTAGTATGGGTATCGGGGGTTATGGGGTAAAGGCAGGAATGGGGTTGAGAGGGGAAGACAGCTTAGACATTATTGAATGGCAGAGTAGGCTTGATAGGATTCTGCTCCTATCACTCCTGCCATCAGGAAGAAGGTATACGTGTCCGAAAACAGTGACCTTCAGGTTCAGGAAGCGCTCGTTCCCACCATGCATCACACTCTTGGACACGGTACAACACTAACTAAACAATGAACTAAAGACTTTATTAATTGCACAACAGATTTGGGACTTTTTTGCACTAGTGTTGGAGTTATTGATTTATTTTTGTTTCTTTATATGTCATCTATGAGTATTGTGTTTATAGGCCTGTTGTGCTACAAGTAAAAATGTCATTCTTCTGTTGTCTTTACATATGACAATTAAACACGTAAGAAACAACAGCAGATGCTGGTTTAAACCCCTGTCCCACGGCACGAGTTCATTCCAAGAGCTCTCCCGTGTTTGCCCTGATTCGAACTCGGAGATTTACGTTAATGGCCACTCGTCGGTACTCGGGGCTCTCGTCAACATTTTTCAACACGTTGAAAAATCTTCACGAGTCCTCCCGTGCTTACCTGCCGTTAGCGAGTCTTCCCGAGTACCTGCCGTTAGCGCTAAGAGACGTCCCCGAGCTCCGACGTACCCGCTACATTCATTCCCCGTTCTTACCACGACTTTGATTTTTTTAAAACTCGGGAGAGCTCTTGGAATGAACTCGTACCGTGGGACAGGGCTATTAAACCGAAGATGGGCACAAAAAGCTGGAGTAACTCAGCGGGACAGGCAGCATCTCTGGAGAGAAGGAATGGGCGACGTTTCGGGCCAAGTCTGAAGGAGGGGATCCACCATTCCTTCTCTCCAGAGATGCTGCATGAGTTACTCCAGCTTTTTGTCTTTATCGACAAATAAATACTCATGACTTCCGTTGACTCAATAACTTTGGGTGGTTAAATCATTTCTGCTAAAGAGGTTTGAAAATAATAAGCATTAGAGGTGAAGCAAACCTGTGGATCTTGGGAAAACCAGATTTTTATAGACTCTAGACTTTATACAGAGCTGAATTGGGCCCTTCGTCACACTGAGTCTACGCCGAACAGCAATCATCCCATACGCCAGCACAATCCTACACACTAGGGACATTTTACAAGTTTACCAAAGCCAATTAACCTACAAACCTGTATGTTTTTTGGAGTGTGGGTGGAAACTGGAGCACCCTGGAAAAACCTACGCGGTCACGGGGAGAACGCACAAACTATGTACAGACAGCGCCTGTAGTCAGGATGGAACCCGGGTCTCTGGGGCTGTGAGGCAGCAACTCTACCGCTGCGCCACCGTGCCACCCCATTCCTTTGTCAAAACAACTGCACTATTATAATTGGCCTCGAGAACGGTGCAAAATATTCCAGACAGAATTCCCACTGCTGCTTGTTAACCAATGTCACCTGCCGGAAGCTGTTTAACATCAATGTCAGAAGACGAGGTCAGGCCTTGGTGTGACAACCTGTCATCAGATATTCTGCTCAATTTCAGAAGCTGATGGCCCCAGCCTGGTCCAATGGTGCATGAAAGAAGTGCACCTGAACTGCAGGATGTTTCCTGTGCTGGGCTAATTATAACTCTCCGCCTGGTTACCACGATCAGAAGCCGCTTGAAAACCAGCAGCAAGGATGTGTCAAATGAATCCCAGGATCTTGTCAGCATGAGCCGAGGTTAAGCAGAAGTCTGCCTTAACATCTTTGAGCCGGGTTACATGCTCCAATCAGCCTGTGTTTCGGACGCTCGGACCAACATTAGACGAAGTAGAAAACTGGCAATGTTTTTTTTCACCCAATCTACACTTCACGCTGCCTCAGCAAGGGTCGCCAGCATAATCAAGGACTGGTCTCACCCCCCCCGGACGCTCCCTCTTCACCCCTTTTCCATCGAGCAAGAGGTACAGAAGTGTGAAAACGCACACCTCCAGATTCAGGGACAGTTTCTTCCGAGCTGTTCTCACGCAACTGAACCATCCTACCACAACCAGAGAGCGGTGTAGAACTACCATCTAGCTCAGTGGTGACCCTCGGACAATCAGACTCCACTGGACTGTACCTTACACTAAATATTATCCCCTTCAATCTGTATCTGTACACCGTGGATGGCTTTATTGGAATTGTTTTGTTTAGTTTAGAGATATAATGTGGAAACAGGCTCTTCAGCCCACCAAGTCCGTGCCGACCAGTGATCCCCGTACACCACATTATCTTACACAGTAGGGACAATTTACCAAAGCCTATAAACAGGTACGTGTTTGGAGTGTCGAGGGAAACCGGAGCACCCGGAGAGAGCCCACACAGGCTACGGGGAGAACCTACAAACTTCATACAGACTTCATGATTCCATCCGTGGTCAGGATGGAATCTGGGTCTCTGGCGCTGGAAGACAGCAACTCTACCGCTGCGCCACCGTGCTGTAGAGTATTCATGTATAGTTTTTGCACAGACTGGATAGAACGCGACAAAAGAGCCTTTCACTGCACCGCGGTACACGTGACAATTATAAATGAAACTAAAGAGTATCACAGGCGGAGAAGAGTCACGAAAGTGTAGGAAGACGAGAGCAGCCGTGGGGAAAATACCCGCAGCATTGGACGCGGATAGCTGGCGGCAAGTTTAATGACGGAGTGAAAGCAACTGCTTGTTCCAGGTGGCGCGACCGATGTTGCAGCGGCCTCTGCAGTCCGTCTGTCTTTCTTTATTTTTTGTCCCGTTGAGTGTAGTGGTTTTTATATTGTTTTTAACTGCGTATGTGTGGGGGGGGAACTTTTAAATCTCTTCCCTGTGCGGGTGACCCGACCTTTTCTCTGTCGGGTCTCCGTTGTCGTTGGGGCCTAGCACCGTGGAGCGGCCTCCAAACGGAACGACCTGGGGGCTCCAGTCGAGGAGCCTGCGGCCTCACCATCGTGGAGCTGGCCGGCTTCGGAGCGTGGAGAGCTGTGGTGGCGCGCGGCTGTGACCCGACTCCGGAGCTCGGAGGCTCTAGCCGCAGGCCCGGTGGACGGTGACATCGGGAGCTTGCGGGTCCCTGGTGGGAGACCGCGTTCCGGAGCTCCCACGGCGGCAACTTCTCCCGCCCGAGTTGCGGGGTTGAGAATGACCTGGAGCGGGGCCTTACATCGCCTGGCGCGGCTTTAACGGCCGTGGGAGTTGCCATCGCCCGCCGGGGGCTTTAACATCGGGAGAAGAATGGAAAGCAGGGGAGAGACAAGACTTTGCCTTCCATCACAGTGAGGAGGAGATTCACTGTGACGGATGTCTGTGTGAATTGTGTTGGTGTGGGTCTTGGTTCTTTTCTTGTTGTATGACTGCAGAAACCAAATTTCGTTTGAAATTCATCTGAGGTTCAAATGACAATAAACGGTATTGTATTATATTGTATAAGTAGGAAATGGCAGAGGACAGTAGGACATGACCGATGGCATTTCTGGAGCTAAGCACGAACAAGGTACAACTTAGAAAAGTGAACTACCTTCGCTTTTCCAGCATCTGTAGTTCCTTCTTAAACGACTTAGAAGTTACTGATTTAGGTTGGAGACAAGTCAGTTGGAGAGATAGAAAGGTCTCGACTCAAAACGTTGCCCTATTCCGTTTCTCCAGCTGTCCGACACACTGAGTTACTCCAGTTTTTTCAGTCTATCTTTGGAGAGCTATGAAATTCAGCAAGAGAAACATGTTGAAATGCTTGTAGGTTGTGCGGAAAAAGCAAGTCCAAGGGGTGAATGACTTGAGAGAATCCCATGGCAGTTAAATGGAAACATAGAAAGTAGATGCAGGAGCAGGCCATTCGGCCCGTCGAGCCAGCACCGCCATTCAATATGATAACGGCTGATCATCCTAAATCAGTATCCTGTTCCTGCTTTCTCCCCATATCCCTTGATTCCGTTAACCCTAAGAGCTAAATCTAACTCTCTCTTGAAAACATCCAGTGAATTGGCCTCCACTGCCTTCTGTGGCAGAGAATCCCACAGATTCACAACTCTCTGAGTGAAAAAGGTTTTCCTCCATTCAGTCCTAAGTGGTCTACCCCTTATTTTTAAACTGTGAGCCCTGGTTCTGGACTCCCCCAACATTGGGAACATTTTTCCAGCATCTAGCCTGTCCAATCCCATAAGAATTTAATATGTTTCTATAAGATCCCCTCTTATGCTTCAAAATTCCAGTGAATACGAGCAGAAATGTGTCCAGTGATGGTTGACGCAGATATGTTTGTGGCACTTAAGAGAATTTTGGATCGGCACATGGATATGCAGGGAATGGAGGGGTATGGATTATGTGCAGGCAGATAAGCGTCAATCTTGGTATAATGTTCAGCAGAGACATTGTGGGCCGAAGGGCCTGTTCTTGTACTGTATTGTTCTACGTTCTAAAAGGGAGGGAGGGAGGGAGGGAGGGAGGGGAAGGTGTTTAGTCACCGAAAATTGGTAAATTCGACATTCGTACCGTTTGAAAAATGGGCACAAAGCGCTGGAAAGATCAGTATTCTTCTCTGTTCCCAATCAGCTGAGAAAATATCAGATAGACACACAGTGCAGGAGTAACTCAGTGGGTCGGGCAGCATCTCTGGAGAAAATGGATGGGGGATGTTTCTGGGACGGCACCCTTCTTCAGACGGCGAGTGGAGGGAAGGCCAGAACATGGCAGGGCCGGCAGCACATGACCAAGGGAAGGGTGGAGCACACAATGGTCCATTGTTGGCTGGGGAAGAGGTAATAATGACAGTGATACAGGGATGTGAACAGTGGAACTGGTAGAACAACTGGGTTGGAGGAGGTGGGTGGGGGAGGGGGAAGGGTAGCAACAGATGACCAAGGAACTATTTCTGGAGAACGTGGATCGGTTTTGAACCGGGACTCTTCTTCATCCCGGCAAGCAGGCCCGACTCGCCCGCCGCGGACTGACCCCGCCGGAGGACTCGCCCTTCGCGGACCGATGGCAAAGGACTCGCCCGGTTGGCCCAGGTCTGGGAACCTGCCCGAAGACTCGGTGGTCGGCCGGATTGGGAACCCTGCCAAAGGCACGGCAGACAGCGTAACCGGGAGAGAGCTGAAGAAGTTGGATGTGAAGAGCAAGGGGCCGACAGGAGGGTGAACCGGGATAATGCATCCGGCGCCTACAGCGAGGAGCCCCCCTGGGACACAAAGATGGCCGGGCGAGGAGAGGAGAGGGGCGTTGGGTCTGCGGGAACTGCTCCAGCACATCGAGTGCACGGACCCACAGTCTTTGGACCTTGCATAATGGCAGCCATAAATGGCGGCGCCCGCATGCGTAAAGTATGCAGAATGAATTTTGCTGCGCAGTTGCACGTCTGACATGTAAAGCACTGTTGGCCATTGACTATTGAGCTACCCCAGCTGGCAAACCTCTCTGTTACTTCAGTTGACCAATATCACAAGTCGGCTCACCCCCTGGTCGGTTCAGCAGTGGAATTTTCCAGGCCTGGTTCAAGTCAAACACCTTCTCCCACATTACAGAGGTTCAATTTATTGACTTCCTAATGTTGTTTGCTGGAAAAGCAGATTGAGGCTGGCCGGCCGGCAGCTGGATTACCAGATGGAAATTCTGCCTGACATGGTGTCAGCAGGGAGGCCGAGAGCTAGCCCCCAAGAGGTCTTTGTTGCTGTACCTACAATACCGGAGGAGCGTAAAACAGGCATCCCTTAAGATGTGTGGTATTGGGGAAACCACCATAAATAGTTTTTACTTTACCCATGGCTCTTTAAAAATATTGCAACGTCACAGAATATTACACTCAAAAAGCTTCACTGCTTGTGTAGGAAGGAGATGCAGGTGCTGGTTTAAACCCGACACAAACACAAAAAGCTGGAGTAACTCAGACATCATCTCTGGAGAAAAGGAATAGGCGACGTTTCGGTTTGAGACCCTGCTTCGCACCGAGAGTCAGGGGAATGTGGAACAAGAGATATAGAAGGTGCAGAGGATGAATAAATTAAAGACATGCAAAAAGTAATGATGATTAAGGATAGGTGGAGCCCACCATGGTCCATTGTTGGCTGTGGGGAAGGTGATCACTTTATGCGGACAGTGGAACTCAACAGGACGACAGTGACACTAGTACACCGACTAGGGCGCGGAGGGACAGCAAGAGAGGGGTGCAAGAGCTACTTGAAGTTAGAGAAATCAAAATCATACCGCTGGGTTGTAAGCTGCCCAAGTGAAATGTGAGGTGGTGTTTGTACAATTTGCGTGTGGCCTCACTCTGACAGTGGAGGAGGCCCACGACAGAATGGTCAGCGTGGGAATGCTTCCTTGTTTCTGCTTTTATTAGAGCGAAGAGAGACAGTGATGTTGAGGTTTGACCAGCAACTCACCAATGGCACCAGGTTTGACTTTTACTGCATAATGTTCTGAGAAGATTCTCAATGACTGTCAGTTTTAGTTTAGTGATACAACGTGGAAACAGGCCCTTCGGCCCACTGAGTCTGCACCGACCAGCGATCCCCGCACATTAACACTACTCTACACACATTAGGGCCAATTTACAATTATCCCAAGCCAATTAACCTGCAAACCTGTGGCGTGGACGGAAACTGAAGATCTTGGAGAAAACCCACGCGGTCGTGGGGAGAACGTACAAAACTCCGTACAGATGGCATCCGTGGTCGTGCTCGAACCCGCGTCTCTGGTTCAAAGCGCTGTAAGGCAGCAACCCTACCGCTGCGCCACCGTAGAGCATAACAATTCACGTTGAATTGACAACTTCCATAACAGATTTATGATTACATTTCTATAAACGATTCTATACCTCACACAATGCCCTCATGTGAATTGGAAAGCATTCGATTTAAAGTATCGAGCCAACCAACAGCACAATTTCAGGTCCCCTTTATTCTTGCCCATGCCAGGAACATCTCATCTGTCGCACATCTATCAAGAAATACCCATGCTTTACCTATATGGTATTTTTGAAGGTATTTTCATTTTAATGTTTAAGAAAAAACTGCAGGTGCTGGAAATATCGAAGGCAGACAAAAATGCTAGGGAAACTCAGCGGGTGAGGCAGCATCTATGGAGCGAAGGAATAGGCAACGTTTCGGGTCGAGACCCTTCTTCAGACTAATGGAGGGGGGATATTTTCATTTTAATTCGTTTTTTAAGAGAGATTGACAGGTTCTTGATTAGTATGGGTGTCAGGGATTATGGGGAGAAGGTAGGAGAATGGGGTTGAGAGGGAAAGACAGATCAGTCATGATTGAATGGTGGAGTCGACTTGATAGCCAATGGCCTGATACTGCTCCTATGACTTGTTCACTCATGGTACACAGGATAGCAGCAAGTTGCTATGTTAGGTCTACATTCACTGCACAAGCTCTTGGATCACAAAAGTCAAATATTTCTCATGTGCTAGATACATCATCATCGGCAGTCACTGGAATCGAATATGGCAGTCCTCTCATATTCGAGAGGTCCTTGACAGATCTGGGCCAGGATCCAGTGGCATGGAGTCCAAGGCGACCGGAGACCCTTTTCTGCTGCAGCCTTCATCCGCCTTCCCAGCCGTTGTGACGCTCCACTAAGGTCAGCCATCGTCCTCCGCCTGTTCCACCGTTGAGGTCTTGGTTTGATTGCTCTTTGTCAGAGATCTCCCCCTCGACGTTACTGCCGTGGGTGGCCCTACCAGGAGCATCGCTCCAGACGGCATCGCTCTCAGGATCTCAAGTCCACACAAGCTTCTCCACCATGACAAGGTGACAATCGATGGAGACACATAGGCAATAGGTGCAGGAGGAGGCCATTCGGCCCTTCGAGCCAGCACCGCCATTCAATGAGATCATGGCTAATCATCCACAATCAGTACCCCGTTCCTGCCTTCTCCCCATATCCCTTGATTCCGCCAGCCCTAATTAGAGAGAATTCCACAACTGTAGAGAATTCCACAAATTCACAACTCTCTGTGTGAAAACGTGTTTCCTCATCTCAGTTCTAATCGGCCTACGCCTTATTCTTTCACTGTGGCCGCTGGTTCGGGACTCCCCAACACCGGGAACATCGTGCTGACTCAACAAGGCTGTTTACTTGTGTAGGAAGGAACTCCAGATGCTGGTTTTAACCGGAGATAGACACAAAACGCTGGAGTAACTCAGCGGGTCAGACAGCATCTCTGGAGAAAAGGAATAGGTGACGTTTCGGGTCGAGACCCTTCTTCAGTCTGATGAAGGGTCTCTGTGCGAAACGTCACCTAATCCTTTTCTCCAGAGATGCTGTCTGACACCGCTGAGTACCTCCTGATTTTTGTGTCTATCTCCGGTTTAAACCAGCATCTGCAGACAAAAGCTATTAAGTCACTGCTCTTCCTGGTTGGATTAGTGCAAAATAATAATCTATCATTGCCACCTTCTTTCCTTACCCTGCGATGAATTATACACCAGTACAGTTGCAACTTTACAAGGAAATACTGGGGACTAGGTAAGGCTGAATTAATGAGGGAAAGTGTTGGTATTCACCAGAGGCAAGATATGAACAGAAACAAAAAGTTAACGATTCAAGTTTCCGGTCCTTGAAGGACGTTGATCTGAAATGTTAACCTCGTTTAGCTCTCCACCAGGGACATCAGTGCGTGGTTAAGTTACAGGACGGTAGCCAGACGTTGGCTGACTGATACAGGGCGGTGAGTTCACTGCAGATGGACAATTTAAATTGGACTAACGCAACGGCGCGGTGGTGCAGCGGTAGAGTTGCTGCCTCACAGCAACAAAGACCCGGGTTCAATCCTGACGACTGGTGCTGTCTGTACGGAGTTTGTACATTCCCCTAACCCGATCTCTAAAGGATTTGTCCCACTTTCACGACCTAATTCACAACCTTTTTCACTCCTGGACATTTTTCATCATGTTGAAAAAATGACCGGACCTACTTGATACCACGAGTACCTACGACTAGCATCACGACCTACCTACGACCTCGTGGCGACCATGCTGCGAGTATGACTCGGCAGAGGTCGTGAATATGGTCGTGAAAGTGGGACAGGCCCTTTACCCTACCTTGCATTAGGTTGTGTAAGACTGTGTTAGTGTGTGGGGATCGCTGGTCGGCGTGGACTCGGTGGGCCAAAGGGCCTGTTTCCGCACTCTATCTCTAAACTAAAATCTAAATGATATAAAGTTTATAGAATGATACGCAGGGGCGGCACGGTGGCGCAGCGGTAGAGTTGTTGCCTGACAGCGCTTTGAGCCAGAGATGCGGGTTCGATCCCGACCTCGGGTGCTGTCTGTACGGAGTTTGTGCGTTCACCCCGTGACCGCGCGAGTTTCTTCCGAGATCTTCAGTTTCCTCCCACACTCCAAAGATGTACAGGTGTGTAGGTTACTTGTCTTGGTGTGTGTAAATTGTCCCTAGTGAGTGTTAGACAATCACTGGTCGGTGTGGACTCGATGGGCCTGTGTACGCGCTGTATCTCTAAACTAAACTAAACTAAACGTACAGCGTGGATTCAGGACCTTTTGCACAACTTGCCTAAGTCAACCAACATGCCCCATCAACGTCCTGAAACGTTACCTATCCATGTTCTCCCGATATGCCACCTGACCTACTGAGATCCTCCGGCACTTTGTGTCCTTTTGTGTAAACCAGCATCTGCAGTTCCTTGTTTCTACTTCCTCGGGTAATTTGTTCAATATACCCAACACCTTCTGGGTACTCAGCTTCCTATTAAATCTTAAACCTATGTCCTCTAGTTCTTGATTCTGCTACTCTAGCTAAAAGACTGTGCATTCATCCTATGTATTCCCCTCATGATCTTATCCACGTCCCACGAGCATGCGACCTGCATGCGGCGAGCGCGACGCAACCGGAAGCGGGGGCCGCGCGGAGGTCGAGTGAGTGACATGAAGTTCGAGCGAAGTCCGCGGGAAGTTTGCGCGTGACGTACGCCGTCAAGACGCTGCGTACGGCCTCGAAGCAGCTGCGGGCCGACAAGTTTTTCAGAGCCCCGCGCGATGTCGGGACGAACTCCGCACAACTCCACACGGCTCCAGTGATCGAAGTGGGACCGGCCCCGTGAGGCCGTACGGCTCAAGCGACCACGTTAGGTCGCGCTCACCGCATGGAGTCGCATGCTCATGGGACAGACCCTAAAGATCACACGTCAGCCTCCTGCGCTCCAAGGAATAAAGTCCCTTCCTTTCCAATCCCTACAGTTTAGGTCCCTCAAGTCCTGGTGACATCCTTGTAAATCTTGTCTGCTCTCTTTCCAGCTTAACAACATCCTTCCTATAGCTCGCTGACCAAAGCTCAACACAGTACTCCAAACGTGACCTCATCAATAAATCTGGAATGTAGAAAAGAAATTAATCTCAGAAAATCGTTAACCATGAAACCACTCGATTGTAGCAATGTATACTTCTTGTGAATGAACCTGACCTGCTGATTATTTCCAGAATGTTCTCTTTTCAGGTGTTTGCAGCTGTTCCTTATTGTTAACCCCTTCCTCAGTATGTCAGGGCAGTGTGTGCAGTCTGCTCCTCTACTCACTCAATATCCATGACTCTGTGGACAGACACAGTTCCATCACCCGTCCGTTATGGCTATTAACCTCCCAACTATCAAAGGGATCTAAAGGAGTCACTGCCTCAAAAAGGCAGCCAGCACCATCGAGGACACACACCACCCTGGCCACAATCTTCACCGCCATCAGGAAGAAAGTATAGGAATCTGAAAACCGTAACAGCCGTGATTTACAACATTACCAAAGAAAATTAACCAACAAACCTGTCCCTCTATGGAGTGTGGGAGGAAACCGGAGCACTGTGAGCAGGTAGTCACAAACTCCGTACAGACAGCACCCGTAGTCGGGATCGAACCCGGGTCTCTGGTGCTGTGAGGCAGCAACTCTACTGCTGCGCCACCGTTCCGCCTCATATCTCTCCAAGTTGTATATGTCGGTGGAGGACAGGAGTCACTGCTTCTTAAAGGCCGCCAGCACCATAGCGGCATGGTGGCCCAGAGTTGCTGCCTCACAGCGCCAGAGACCCGGGTTCGATCCCGACCACGGGTGCTGTCTGTACGGAGTTTGTACGTTCTCCCCGTGACCGCGTGGGTTTTCTGCGAGACGTGCAGGTTTGTAGGTTAATTGGCTTGGGTTTGTAAACGTGGCATAAGAGTAAATTGTCCCTAGTGTGTGTGGGATAGTGTTAATGTGCAGGGATTGCTGGTCGGTGTGGACACAATGGGCCTGTTTCCGTGCTGTATCTCTAAACTAAGCTAAGGCAGTGGCATCATGGCTTGGCCAGGCTGAGCCCCTCAACTACAACCTAGTGCCGTGGTAGGACAAGAGACTTTTACGCCCAAGTTAAGACTCAACATTTTTAACTTTGGACTTGGAGAATACAAGATGGTGGCAAACAAATAGCGACTCTTGTGTACTGGGTCAGTGTAAACTGCTGCCCTATAGTCTTGTACGTGAGTATGATTGTGCCGATGCATAGTAAGATTTCGTTAAAAAAAATATGTAAAAAGAATTCACTATACATTGGTACATGTGACAAAAAGTACCACCGAACCATGGACAGCTAAAACAACAATTGGGAAATGTCCAAATTAGAGACATTGACAGTCAACTAACACAATTATTCAATTAATTCTACAAGAAATTGTAAGTGGATCCAAAAGAGATGCAAGGGATGAGGAGGATTTTCTTTGGTCTGAGGGTGGTTAATCTGTGGGATTTGTTGCCACAGATGGCTGTGGAGGCCATCAATGGATATATCAGCCATGATTGAAAAGCGGATGATGGGTCGAATGGTCTAATTCTGCTCCTAGAACCTATGAACATGAATGCTATTCCCCCCTTCATGGTTGAAATCCACAGTAGCTTTGACTGTGCAGGGTCACATACAAAGAGTGCTAATTTGCGGGAGAATGTCAGAGTTTAGTTTAGATTAGAGTTACAGCACGGAAACAGGCCCTTCAGCCCACCGAGTCCGCAACAACCAGCGATCCCCGCACACTATCCCACACACACTGGGAACAACTTACAATGATACCAAGCCAATTAACCTACAAACCTGTACGTCTTTGGAGTGGGTGGGGGGGGGAAAGAAAGATCTCGGAGAAAACCCATGCGGTCACAGGGAAAATGTACAAACTCCGTACAGACAGCACCCCATAGTCAGGATGGAACCCGGGTCTCTGGCGCTGTGAGGCAGCGACTCTACCGCTGCGCCACCGTGCTGCCCGAGCTGCAGGAATCTATGACAGGTCATAGTAAGAACTTCAGGAGTTAATCATTTCAGGAAGAGGAAGTTGTTTTTAAAAACGTCCGAGAAACTAATCAAAGTGAAATATAACGAGTGCCACACCCATGACTACGATTTGAAGCCCCTTTTTCACAAGCTGCCTCCAGTTCCCATCCTTTTCACCCTCAGAAACATAAAAAATAGGTGCAGGAGGAGGCCATTCGGCCCTTCGAGCCAGCACCGCCATTCATTGTGATCGTGGCTGATCGTCCGCTATCAATAACCCGTGCCTGCCTTCTCCCCATATCCCTTGACTCTACTAGCCCCTAGAGCTCTATCCAACTCTCTCTTAAATCCATCCAGTGATTTGGCCTCCACTGCCCTCCGTGGCAGGGAATTCCATAAATTCACAACTCTCTGGGTAAAAAAGTTTTTTCTCACCTCAGTCTTAAATGACCTCCCCTTTATTCTAAGACTGTGGCCCCTGGTTCTGGACTTGCCCAACATTGGGAACTTTTTCCTGCATCTAGCTTGTCCAGTCCTTTTATAATTTTATATGTTTCTATAAGATCCCCCCTCATCCTTCTAAACGCCAGTGAATACAAGCCTAGTCTTTTCAATCTTTCCTCATATGACAGTCCATATGACATTATGACATATGACAGGGATCAATCTCATGAACCTACGCTGCACTGCCCCAATCACAAGGATCGATCGCAGGAGAATGCACGCACTGAAAACACAGGTGGTGGTAGAGTTGCTGCCTTACAGCGCCAGAGACCCAGGTACAATCCCGATTACAGGTGCTGTCTGTACGGCGTATGCACGTTCTCCCTGTGACCTGCGTGGCCTTTCCCCGAGATCTTCCTCATTCATTCATACCAAGCCAATTAACCGAGGTTTCCTCCCACACTCCAAAGACGTACAGGTTTGTAGGCTAATTGGCTTGGTATGAATGTAAATTGTCCCTGGTGCGTGCAGGACAGTGTAAGCGTGCGGGGATCGCTGGTTGGTGAGGACTCGGTGGGCCGAAGGGCCTGTTTCCGCGCTGTATCTCTAAACTGAATGAAAGCATACTAAACACAGTCTATTCAATGACTGTGAGCCAATTGCTCAAAATGAAGATACACGTCCGTCAAGGCACAGTCTGTGCCAACTGAAATGACACATTGTTTTATAGAGCGTGCGTTGTTCCATGGCCTCACTGCATCAGAATAGATGAATGTTTGGCTATGGTGCAACTTGACATTGAGAGTGTCAATAAACGTTTGAAGCAGCCAGCACGCACTCACATATTTGAAAGATGGAAAAAGCATTCAGACCTTTAGCTTCTGAAATGTTACTATGCAATTGCCATTGGTTTAGTTGTAATGAATATACAGTAACCTCTCGTTATAACGGCCATGGTGGGGGGGGGGGGGGGGGAATGGTGTCTGTTATTGTCGACTGTCTGCCATAACTGAGTTTAGGGATCATCATTGTAGAAACAAAACACTGCAGTTGCTGGTTAATACAGAAAAGGACACACAGTGCTGGAGTAGCTCAGCGGCTCAGGCAGCATCTCTGGAGAACATGGATAGGTGACGTTTTGGGACGAGATACGTTTTCAGACTCTCGGTCCGGAACTGGGCCTGGAATTCCGGGGAGAGGCGAGAATCGGCGGCATCGATGGTCGGGGCCCGCAGGTGGCCGGTGTGCGGGTAGCGATCGGTAGCGGTGGAGTGCGTGGCCGAGGACGCGGCATGAAACAGAGGCGGCGTAGGGGGGGGGGGGGGTACGTGCGGGGAGTGGCGCGGGCAGCCGTCTGTAGGCCTGTCCCCTATAACTGAAATCCGTTATAAAGAGGTGGGCAAAAAACAACGGTCTATGGTATTTTGGGGCGTACACCTCAAATATCTATCTCAGGAACAATGCGCAAAATGGTTTCCGTCAGTGAAACGTAAAAAGATAGGGAAAGCACTTGCATCTGTCCAAACTGATCTCCAAAAAAATATTTGAAGTGAAAGTCGAGTGTTCTGCAGCCAAAAACAAAAGCGCATCGGCTGTCTGAGGTTATGGAGAGAAGGCAGGAGAATGGGGTTGAGAGGGAAAGATTGAATGGTGGCGGAGACATGATGGGCCGAATGGTCTAATTGTGCTCCTAGAACTATGAATTAAAATAGATTAAGGGTCTATCAATGTGGATCATCGCCAATCTTTTTAAAAACCAAAGAACGAGTTTTAATTGATGAAGGAGATAATTGGGGCGGCCTGCTGCAAAGCCAAGCCTACAGGGACATAGAATCATACAGCACGGAAACAGGCGATTGTTCAACTTGCCCAGGCTCACCAACATGCCTCATGGAATGAGCTACTGGAGGAGGGAGATGAGGCAGGTACTATCACAATAGGTTTAGTTGGATATGAGCCAGGCAGGTGAGATTAGTGTAGTTGGGACATGTTGGTCAGCACAGGAATGCGGGGCCGAAGGGCTGGTTTCCACGCTGTATGGCTCAATGACTCAAAGAGCTTAGTTTTTCGTTTTGGTTTAGTTTAGAGATGCCGCACAGAAACAGGCACTTCGGTTCAGAGTCTGTGCCGACCATCGATCCCCGTTCACTAACACTATCTTACAAACTAGGGACCACTTACAGTTTTTACTGAAGACAATTAACCTACAAATCCAATTGACCTACAGGCCTGTACATCTTTGGAGTGTGGAAGGAAACCGGAGCACCCGGGGAAAACCCACGTGGTCACGGGGAAAACGTACAAACTCCATGCAGACAGCGCCCGTAGTCAGGATCAAACCTCTGGCGTTGTTAGGCCGCAAATTTACCGCTGCACCACCATGCCTCCTTGATGTTTAGAGATACAGCAAGGAAATAGGCCCACCGAGAGTACACTGACCATTGATCACCTGTTCTATGTTATCCCTCAAACTCGGTCCAGACAAGCACCCCTAGTCAGGATTGAACCCGGGTCTTTGGCGCTGTAAGACAGCAACTCTACCGCAACGCCATCCTGCAGCCCACGGAATACATCAAGTCTCTCAGTGTTCAAGACTTGAATAGTGTTAGCGTAGTAATATGCAGACTGCTATGTAAGTAGGGGTTCAGCACACGGGCCAAAGTGTGGGTGCACGACCTGAACCCCATCCTGACCCTCACAGCCCTGACACTTGGTGCTCGAATGATAAACCATTCCGATTTCAAAACCGAGGTGTAACACAGTCTGTCATCTGCTCAATAGATTGCATTGCTGGAAGTGAACTCTGCAGAGACTAAGAGAAAATATTTTGATGTCTGGACCTGTATTTTTCTTTTCTGAAACTTTAGCCTTTTACATTTCTTAAATCTTCTAGTTTTAGACATAGCCAAAAATAGTTCCGTGATTTTATGAATATCGGGGTGCTGTTTCTAAGAGTGTGACGAGGGGTTGGCAAGGGGGAAAGAAGTTTAAAAATGTATTTCTCCCTAATCCAAGCTGTGCTGTCCCTCTCCGTGCTGGTTGGGGTCTCTGATGATGGAGATGGGGCAGACACCCAGTGCAGAGCTCCCATATTAGCCGCGGGATATTGTTTTGGCCTGAACAAGAAGCAAATATGTAATTGTGGTGAACTATTGGAAATAAGTCAGATTATAAAGTTTATATCAGACAAAACATTCCCATTAAATTAAAATGGCATTTACTTTGCTGCAATGACTTTTGTTTTAAACAAAGGGCTATTGTCAACGGCTGCCGCATTTTATATTATGGAACAAAATAAGACAAATAAGAATCGAGGAAAGGAAAAAGAACTGATTTTAGGCCAGTACCACCCAAGGCCATTTTAGGACAGCCTTTCAAAGGGCAGCTATCATTACTGCTTGACCACAGAGAACTATTTAACTGTTTTCATTCATTCATTTGAGCTAATGGGAAGCTATTTTGTTGAACTCATACGCGCAGATAGGTTTGGACTCATGGACAGAAAGATACAGCCTGGAAACGGGCCCTTCGGCCCACCAAGTCCATGCCGACCATCGATTGTCCACGCACACTCGTTCTGTTATCCCATTTTCTCATCCACTCCCTACACATCGGTGGCAATTTACAGAGGGTCAATAAACCTACAAACCCACACGTCTTTGGGATGTGGGAGGAAACCGGAGGAAACCTGCGCAGTCAAAGGGAGAACGTGCAAACTCCACGCAGACAGCACCTGAGGTTAGCGCTGTGAGGCTGCAGCTCTAAGCACTGTGTCACTGAGCTGACCCTAACTGTGCACTGTTATATTATTTTAATTTAAAAATGGACAATTCGTGTCCAAAACAACGTTGAAATGCACAATAAAGATGGTATGGTGATGATAGATACCAAATGCTGGATTAACTCAGCGGGTCAGGCAGCATCTCTGGTGTCAAGGAATAGGAAACATTTCAGGTCGAGACCCGAAAGGTCACCTATTCCTTTTCTCCAGAGATGCTGCCTGTCCACTGAATTACTCCAGCATTTTGTGCCTATCTTTGGTGTAAACCTGCATCTGCAGTTCCAACCTACATATTTGGTATGGTGATGATTCTGGGTGGTAAAACATATGTTAAAATATTTTGCATCTTCTGAGCTGCAGAAGTAATTTACCGTGCCCTCCATAATGTTTGGGACAAGGACCCATCATTTATTTATTTGTACTCCACAATTTGAGATTTGTAATATAAAAAATCACATGTTGTTAAAGTGCACATTGTCAGATTTTATTAAAAGCCATTTTTATACATTTTGGTCTCACCATGTGTTTATACCAGGCACGTGCCGTCAGGGTAGGCAAGGTAGGCACTGCCTACCCTGACTAAAATTATGAAATGGCAATTTTTAAATATAAATAGTAAAGGCATGGGAGAATTATGCCTGTCTAAGAGATCGATCTCTTAGGTAGGCATAATTCTCCGTGCCTTTCACCCGCAGCGCTTGTAACACGGGAAGCTCTGTGCAGCAACCGTGCCGTCAGCGCTGCCTGAAGCCGTCAGATTCAATGGAAGCTGAAGGCAGCAGAAATTCTGCCTTTGCAGCACTGCGCATGTGCATCATCTTTCTGCGCATGCGCATCGCGAGTTTCTTGGCGGGATGTTCAAATATGGATTGCCATTATTTTAATAGTATCTTAGCAAACAAAAGGAGAATGGACTTAATGTACCAATAATGTGGTAAGTGCATTTCTTTGTGCTTTATGTTTTTAAATACTGTAGTTCCAGGGGTGGGGGGAGAGCTCCGTTCACAGTGTTTGGGCAGTCTGGCGTTGTGAAGGAGGGGATTGGGGTCAGTAAACCACTTGCCACGCTCCGGTCTGAGTGCAGGTGAGATGGGACTAGGTGAGAGTAAGTGTTCGGCACGGACTAAAAGGGCCGAGATGGCCTGTTCCCGTGCTGTATTGCCATATGGTTTTATTGTGGCCGGGGAGTGGATCAGCTCGGGTGGTAGCCGCAGCACTCCGGGCACGGACAGCAGAACTGGCCGCCACTTCCGCGGAAGGAAGCAGCTCGGGTGACTGCGAGTGGCCGCCGGGACCCTGCCACTTCAGCCCCTTCTGCTGGTCCCCACTCACCTCTGGCAGTGCTCTCCGTCTGAACATCTCTCACCTGCCGCTCGCCGGCCGGCTTCCCGCAAATCGTTAAATTCCGACAGCGCGTTCACGGGTCCAGTTTAGGTTACTTGGCTGTGGGAATTTAAGGATTTGCGGGGCGCGGTTGACATGAGCGAAGCCGGCGAACGGCAGGTGAGAGATGGGGGTTACACAAAAAGCTGGAGAAACTCGATTCCTCGATTGTAACCCTCGATGTAACCCTCGATTCTCCAGCATCTGCAGTTCCTTCTTTAACACGGCACGTGAGAGATGTTCAGACGAAGAGCACTGCCAGAGGTGATCAGAAGGCGCTGAAGAGCAGCCGGTTCTGGTGTTGGGTCCCGGTGGCCACTCGCACCCGAGCTGCTTCTATCCCCGGAAGTGGCGGCCAGTTCTGCTGTCCTTACCCGGAGCGCTGCGGCAGCGGTGAGTGAGTTTGATATGATCTCTGTCCCCCTCCTTCTCAAAACTTCTCCCTTCTCGCATATTTAACCCCTGCCGCAGACTCCCCACACGCTGTGAAAGGAACTCCCCCTCCAATTGGACCCTTGAATTAGTATTGTCATTCCATAAGATGACAACTGATTCAACGTCCCGATGTGCTCCCGTTTTTCCCACCATCTCTCCACCTGCCTTCATCCTCCGTCCCCCACCCATTCAGTAATTAAAAAATAAAGGAGATTTAGAACCCTTGGGAAATTTGAATTGTCACTTATTCTTTATTGTTTACGAAGAGAACAATCTGCGCATGCGCGGTTTAAAGATTTTTTGAAAGCCGGCTGACTGCCTACCCTGAGTAATTACTCACGGCACATGCCTGGTTTATACACAGTCCCCCCATTTCAGGGCACCATAATATTTGGGACACATGGCTTCACAGGTGTTTGTAATTGCTCAGGTGTGCTTAATTGCCTCCTTAATGCAGGTATAAGAGAGCTCTCAGCACCTAGTCTTTCCTCCAGTCTTTCCATCACCTTTGGAAACTTTTATTGCTATTTATCCATTAACCTTAGGCTTACCAAAATCAAATGTTTGGAACATCATTAAGAAGAAACAGAGCACTGGTGAGCTTACTGATCGCAAAGGCCGGCAGGCCAAGGAAGACCTCCACAGCTGATGACAGAAGAATTCTCTCTATAATAATGAAAAATCCCCAAACACCTGTCTGACAGATCAGAAACACTCTTCAGGAGTCAGGTGTGGATTTGTCAATAACCACTGTCCGCAGAAGACTTCATGAACAGAAATACAGAGGCTACACTGCAAGATGCAAACCACTTGTTAGCTGCAAAAAAGAGGATGGCCGGATTACAGTTTGTCAAGAAGTACTTAAAAGAGCAACCACAGTTTTGGAAAAAGGTCTTGTGGACAGATGAGACGAAGATTAACTTATATCAAAGTGATGGCAAGAGCCAAGTATAGAGGAGAGAAGGAACTGCCCAAGATCCAAAGCATACCACCTCATCTGTGAAACACGGTGGTGGGGGTGTTATGGCCTGGGCATGTATGGCTGCTGAATGTACTGGCTCACTTATCTTCATTGATGATACAACTGCTGATGGTAGTAGCATAATGAATTCTAAAGTGTATAGACACATCCTATTTGCTTAAGTTCAAACAAATGCCTCAAAACTCATTGCCGGTGATTCATTTTACAGCAAGACAATGATCCCAAACATACTGCTAAAGCAACAAAGGAGTTTTTCACAGCTAGAAAATGGTCAATTCTTGGGTGGCCAAGTCAATCACCCAATCTGAACCCAATTGAGCATGCCTTTAATATGCTGAATGAAAATCTGAAGTGGACTAGCCCTCAAAACAAGCATAAGCTAAAGATGGTTGCAATACAGGCCTGGCAGAGCATCACCAGAGAAGACACCCAGCAGCTGGTGATGTCCATGAATCGCAGACTTCAAGCAGTCATTGCATGCAAAGGATATGTAAAGGATATGCAACAAAATAAGAATGCAGGGTGACTTGGACAGGTTGGGTGAGTGGGCAGATGTACGGAAGATGCAGTTTAATGTGGAAAAATGTGAGATTATCCACTTTGGTAGCAAAAACAGGAAAACAGATTATTATCTAAATGGTGTCAAGTTGGGGAAAAAGGGAAGTATAACGGTATCTGGGGGTCCTTGTTCTTCAGTCACTGAAAGTAAGCATGCAGGTACAGCAAGCAGTGAAGAAAGCGAATGGCATGGTGGCCTTTATAATAAGAGGAGTTTAGTATAGGAGCAAAGAGGTCCTTCTGCAGTTGTACAGTGAGACCACACCTGGAGTATTGTGTGCAGTTTTGGTCTCCAAATTTGAGGAAGGACATTCTTACTATTTAGGGAGCGCAGCATAGGTTCACAAGGTTAATTCCTGAGATGGCGGAACTATCATATGCTGAGAGAATGGAGCGGATGGGCTTGTATAATCGGGAATTTAGAAGGATGAGAGGGGATCTTATTGAAACATATAAGATTATTACGGGTTTGGACACGCTAGAGGCAGGAAACATGTCCCGTTGTTGGGGGAGTCCAGAACCAGGGGCCACAGTTTAAGAATAAGGGGTAAGCCATTTAGAACGGAGATGAGGAAACACTTTTTCACACAGAATGTTGTGAGTTTGAGGAATTCTCTGCCTCAGAGGGCGGTGGAAGCTGGTTCTCTGGATACTTTCAAGAGCTAGATAGGGCTCTTAAAGATGGCGGAGTCAGGGGATATGGGGAGAAGGGAGGAACGGGGTACTGATTGGAGATGATCACATTGAATGGCGGTGTTGGCTCAAAGGGCCGAATGGCCTACTCCTGCACATATTGTCTATTGTCTAAAATTCTAAACATGACTAATTTAATTTACATGACATTGCTGTGTTCCGAACATAATGGTGCTCTGAAATGGGGGGACTATGTATAAACACTGCTATAATTTCTACATGGTGAAACCAAAATGTATAAAAATGGCCTTTATTATAATCTGACAATGTGCACTTTCACCACATGCGATTTTTTCTATTACAAATCTCAAATTGTGGAGTACAGAGGCAAATAAATAAAGGTTCCAAACATTATGGAGGGCACTGTAGATTTGCAAATAAATCTCATTTGATTAAGTAAATCCAATCAAATTAGTCTGGTTAATATTTCCTGATGTAAAGATACAATGAACTGGAAAATGTTACTGATAACATGAAGTGTGAACCTGCTTCTGAACCTGCTTCACAAATAATGTAAACCAGTATCAATATTTCATATAGAACATACAACAGTACAGCACAGGAACAGGCCCTTCGGCCCACAATATCTGTGGCGAACATGATGCCAAAACCAACTCTTATCTGCCTGCACACGATCCATATCCCTCCATTTACTGCATATCCATGTGCCTATCCAATAGTCTGTTAAACGCCACTATGGTATCTGCCTCCACCACCACTTCCGGCAGCACGTTCCAGGCACCCACCACCCTCTGTGTAAAATACTTGCCCCGCACATCTCCTTTCAACTTTGCCCCTCTCACCTTAAAGCTTTGTCCTGTAACATTTGCTTTTTCCACCCTGGGATAAATATTCTGGCACTCTGACGTATCCATGCCTCTCATAATGTAATATACTTTAGTTTAGTTTACAGGTGGTTTAGAGATGCAGTGTGGAAACGGGCCCTTTGCCCACCAGGTCCGCGCGCCCAGCGATCCCAGCACCCTAACACTATCCTACACACATTTGAGACAACCTTTTACCAAGCCAATTAACCTACAAACCTGTACGTCTTTGGTTTGTGGGAGGAAACTGAAGATCTCAGAGAAAACTCACATGGTCACAGGGAGAACGTACAAACTCCACACAGACAGCACCGTAGCCAGGATCGAACCTGGGTCTCTGGCGCTGTAAGCTCTACCGCTGCACCGCAGTGCCGCCCTACTTCTCTCAGGTCTCAGCAAGCTCCAGCGAGCCAGAGAAAACTATCCATGTCTGTCCAACTTCTCCCTGTAGCTAATACCCCCCAATCTGGTAAACCTCCTCTGCACCCTCCTCAAAGCCTCCATATCCTTCCTGTAATGGGGTGACCCGAACTGCATGCAATACTCCAAATGTGGCTGAACCAAAGTCCTGTAAAGCTGCACCGTAACATCCCGACTCTCATACACTGTGGCCCTGACTGATGAAAGTAAGCATTCCTTATGCCTTCTTTACCACTCTATCTACTCGTGTTGCAACTTTCAGGGAGTTATGGACTTGGACCATAAGATTGCACTGTACACAGTATTTCCATTCAAGCTACTAAACGCCAATGCAAGAACAACATTGCTTTTCCTTCACCTTCTCCACATTTGACCGGACTGAAAAATCACATTTATTTTCCAATGAATGGGCGGCATAGTGGTGCAGCGTTAGAGTTGCCTTACAGCCAGAGACCTGGGCTTGATTCGGACGGCAGGTGCTCTGTGCGGAGTTTGCACGTTCTCCCTGTGACCGCGTGGGTTTCCTCCCACCCTCCAAAGACTGGTTGGTAGGTTAATTGGCTTCTATAAATTGTCCCTGGAGTGCTGTACAGAACTAATGTCCGGAGTGATCGTTGGTCGGTGCGGACTCGATGGGCCAGTTTCCACGCGGTATCTCTAAACTAGGATTTTTATCTAACGTTGATGCTGCCACAACAATTGTAGGAAACAATGATTTAAAAGCCATACTTCTCTGCTATATCTCTGTATTTTATTTGGATGAATGATATTCTGCCTTCATTGTGCTAATATGCAAAGAATGAAATTTGTACTTCCCTCTGTGTCCTTTTTTTTGTTTCGATTTTGCTCTTTAATAGAAACCAATTGCAAAACCTGGTGAGAGAGAGGCACAGTGGGCTTTGCAGCAAATATTAATAACTATACAGGGCCCTGGTGAGACCTGCTCCTGGGACAGTACATCAATCATACGGGGAGAGGTAAAGTGGGCTGGTCTTCTATTCTCTACAATTTGTAAGTATGAAAGTGAAAGAATAAAAATCTTACAGGACCTGAAAGGCTACGCAGATGAGGAAGCTATATTGGGCAGTAGGAGCATTTAGGACTGAAATGAAGAGACATTTATTTATTCACTCAGCAGATGATAAATCATTGAAGATATCTATCCCCCACCTCGGTCACTGAGTTCATTCAAAATTGAGATCAATGGGCGGCACAGTGGTGCCGCTGGTATCTCTGCTGCCTCACACACCAGAGACGCAGGTTTGATCCTGAAATCAGGCATAAATCATGTGAGAAGATCACATTTGTGCTGACAGTTGGACATTTGAGCGAGTCCCGGAAAAATACAACCATGCAAGGGTGGCACGGTGGCGCAGCGGTAGAGTTGCTGCCTCACAGCGCCAGAGACCCACGCTCAATCCTGACGTCGGGTTCTGTCTGTACGGAATTTGTACCTTCTTCCCGTGACCTGCGTGGGTTTTCTCTGAGATCTTCGATTTCCCCCCACATTCTAAAGCGAGTTATAGCCCTGTCCCACGGTACGAGTTCATTCCAAGAGCTCTCCCGAATTTAAAAAAAATCAAACTTGTGGTAAGCACGGAGAATGAACGTAGCGGGTACGTCGGAGCTCGGGGACGTCTCTTAGCGGCTCGTAACGCTTAACGGCACGTACTCGGGAAGACTCGCTAACGGCAGGTAAGCACGGGAAGACTCGTGAAGATTTTTCAACATGATGAAAAATGTCCACGAGAGCCCCGAGTACCGACAAGCGGCCCTTACCGTAAATCTCCGAGTTCGAATCAGGGCAAACTCGGGAGAACTCGTGGAATGTACTCGTACCGTGGGACAGGGGTTTTAATTAGCCAGGGATAAATATAAATAGTCGATAGTGTTGGTGTGCGGGGATCGCTGGTCGGTGCCGACTCAGTGGGCCGAAGGGCCTGTTTCCGCGCTGTGTCTCTAAACTAACCTAAAATAAGAAAGGGCTCTTCTAAATCAAATCGCCTTTCAACTTGCTTGATCGTCCAAAGTTATTTCACAGGAGGGTTGTTTTTCTTTTCAAGGTACAGACTAAATAATGATGAATGTCTCAACTCACCAGAATATTTTGCGGTTTGTCCAGATAAAATAGCTTTGTGAAAAGGTGCTTAAAGTTACAGATCTGCCTTCTTGGGCCTTTTAAAAATTCTGACTGAACTTTTATAAAACTTGGATGTGAGAGAAGTAAATACATGGAGTCTATTGACTTCAGTTCAGATTTAAACAAGTCCAGCACCTTGAGAAAGAAAGACAATTTTTTCCAACTGCATTTCAATTTGCTTTTCTCAAGGTTGACTTTTTATTGCTGTAGAACAAACACATGGCAATAACATTTATGATGCCATTTTCTCCATATCCCACCACAAGGTGGACAGCATCTGATTTTGATGATTTTGCTGTCAACATGTTACATTTCTACGTGGAAGAAGTCAAATGAGTCATCGATCTTCCTCTCTTTAATAGGAACCCGGCTTTTACACAACGTATATGGAACAAGCTGCCAGAGGAGGTAGTTAAGGGAGACACTATCACAATGTTTACAAAATATTTGTACAGGTACATGGATTGGATGGGTTAAAGAGATATAGGCCAAATGCAGGCCTGTGAGACTAGTGTATATGGGACATTTTAGTCAGCATGGGTAAGATGGGTCGAAGGGCCTGTTTCCACACTGTATGGCTCCATGAGTCTCAATAAGTCTCCTAATTGCTCTGTTTCTTGGGAGTTCTGCCTTGCACCTGAAATCAAGTGAATGATTTTATGTGGGAGTACCTCTATACTATGGTACGGGGTCTGTCTGATAATTCGTGTTTTTTCTGAAGAAAATCATTGAAAAATATACTTTGATTTCAGCAGCAGGCTGACTGGGAGTGGATTTAGTTCAGAGATACAGTGCGGAAACGGGCCCTTCGGCCCACCGAGTCTGCGCTGACCAGCAATCCCCACACTTCCACACTATCCAACACACTAGGGGACAATTTACACTTATGCCAAGTAAACAAGGCCAAGCCAATTTACCCACAAATCTGGATGTCTTTGGAGTATGGTAGGAAACCGAAGAGCTTGGAGAAAACCCACGCAGGTCATGGGGAGAACGTACAACTCCGTACAGACAGCACCTGTAGTTGGGATCGAACCCGTGTCTCTGGCTCTGCAGGTGCACTTGACACTTCTAGGAACATTACACATCTATCTCTGAAGCACTTTATGGACATGGTGATAAACTGCAGCCTCCCATCTGGCCAAACACATCAATGATCATATTATTTTGCTTATCTTTGTATGCAGTATTTTGGATCAAGTACAATTTGCTTCTGTTCCACATTTGTAGTCCTTAGATGACTGATAATACCACTGGGAACTAAAAGTCATTTGTACAAATACATGGATAGGAAAGGTTTAGAGGGATATGGGCCAAACGCGGGCAAGTGGAACTAGCGTGGAGGAGGCATCTTGGTTTGCACTAAATTTATACAAAGGGCGGTGTACTATAACAACAAATATCCTTTGTTGTTATAGTACCTGCCTCTATTACCTCCTCTGGCAGCTCGTTCCATATACTGACTACCCTCTGTGTGAAAAGGTTACACCTTATGTAGCTATTAAATCTTTCCCCTTAAATCTCTCGCCTTAAACATTTGTTCTCTGGTTCTTGATTCCCCTACTCTGGGTATTCACCCTATCTGTTCCAAAGTTTTCTTAAAAAGTTTTCTGGAAAAAGCTGCCAGAGGAGGTAGCTGAGACACATGCTAAAGAACATGTGCACAGGTGCATGGATACAATAGATTCAGAGGGATATGAGCCAAAGATAGGCAGGTAGGACTAGTGATGGGGCATGTTGGTCAGCGTGGGCAAGTTAGACTAAATGGCTCGATGATGTAGGTTTCCTCCAGTTTTCTCCCCCATTCCACATTTGGACAGCACAGTGACCCACCGGTAGTGTTGCTGCCTTACAGTGGCAGAGATCCGCCTTCGATCATGACTACGGGCATAGCCGCATGGAATTCCTCCCACACTCCAAAGACGTTCAGGTATTTAGGTTTAAGAAGGAACTGCAGATGCTGGAAAAATAAGTGACGTGACGTCACAGAATAAGTGAAGAAGGGGTCACAGACTGAAGAAGGGTCTCGACCCGAAACGTCACCTATTCCTTCGCTCCATACATGCTGCCTGACCCGCTGAGTTTCTCCAGTATTTTTATCTACCTTCAGGTTTGTAGGTTAATGGGTTTCTGTGAAAATTGCAAATTGTTCCTAGTGTGTAGGATGATGCTAGTATACAGGATGATCGCTGCTCAGCGCAGACTCAGTGGCCTGAAGGGCCTGTATTCTCGCTGTATTGCTAAAGTTTATACCCTGAAGACATGTAGGTTTGTAGGTTGATTAGCCTGTGTAAATTGCCCCTAGTGTGTAAGGAGTGGCAATATGACACGATTAGTTTGGCACTATTCTGCTGTTTATGTCGGGCTCCTGGAAACCATGGGAATGTTTGCTTAGGTCAGCTTTGAGACTGAAATGTATAATAACCATACACATGTCCGAGCAGGACGGTGGTGCAGCGGTAGAGTTACTGCCTTACAGCACCGGAGACCCGGGTTCAACCCTGACTACGGGTGCTGTCTGTACGGAGTTTGTACGTTCTCCCTTCACCCAGGGTGCTTGGGATTTCCTCCCACACTCCAAAGACGTACAGGTTTGTAGGTTAATTGGCTTCTGTAAAAATTGTAAATTGTCCCTATTGTTTGAGGATCACTGGTCGGAGCGGACTTGGTGGGCCAAAGGGCCTGTTTCCGCACTGTATCTCTAAACTAAACTAAACAGGACATGAAAGGTTCTTTGGACAAGTCTGAACAGGCTGCCCGTGGAACATGTATGCATTGCCATATTCCAGAAACGTGAAACAATGCTGTAAACATAATCCAGGTTATTACCTGACCAAGTATCCACGGTAAATTGGCAACACAATACTGAAAATCTATGCCACATGTACACGGCCTGATGCCATCTCATATCAGGCTGGTGCAAACTATTTTAAAACAGATCTGAACTGAAAATGATAGCAAAACTTGCAGTAATTGACTGCACAATCGGTACTGGTGAGCAAGCTCAAAATTAGGGTAAAAATGTGGCGTATCTTGAGCAGTGTCTACAGTAAAAATTCTTCTTATGGCAAAATAGAAACATATGACTTTTTGTTCAATAAGGGATCAGGTTTCCGTATCCTGAGAGGTCTGAGGTTTGATTCCTAGTCATAGTCATACAGCACACAAACAGGCCCTTGGGCCCATCTTGTCCATGCCGACCAGGATGTCCCATCTACGCTACCCGCATTTGGCCCTTACCTCTTTGACCCTTTCCTGTCACGTTTCGGTCCAAATATCCTTTGTTGTTATAGTACCTGCTCTATTACCTCCTCTGGCAGCTCGTTCCATATACCCACTACCCTCTGTGTGAAAAGGTTACACCTTGTGTAGCTATTAAATCTTTCCCCTTAAATCTCTCACCTTAAACATTTGATCTCTGGTTCTTGATTCCCCTCCTCTGGGTATTCACCCTATCTATTCCAAAGTTTTCTTAAGAAAGCTTATTAAAACTTTAGGATATCTAAAATAGGCCTCATTTCACCACAACAGAATTCCACCTTTTGAAGAATGTACAAGGTGTCTTCGGATAGGAAATTAGGGCGGTACGGTGGCACAGCGCCTGAGTTGACACAACCAACAGAGTCGCTGCCTCACAGCGCCAGAGACCCAGATTCCATCCTGACCTTGAGTGCTGTCTGTATGGAGATTGTACGTTTTCCCTGAGATCGCGTGGGTTTTCCCCGGGTGTTCCAGTTTCCTCCCACATTCCAAAGACATGCAGGTTTGTAGGTTAATTGCCTTCTGTAAATTGTAGGACAGAACTAGTGTATGGGAGATCGATGGTCGGCATGGACACGGTGGGCCGAAGGGCCTGTTTTCACGCTATATCTCTAAACTAAACTAAAATGGTATTTGATCTCACAAGTTTCTTCCGTCCAGTTTTGCAGAAACCCAAAAGGAATTAAAAAGGTCCTCCAAACCTGATCTGTTGAATTTGTGTAATTCTGGAAGTGATTCCAGCGCATGTTCCTCAACACTATTTGAACCTATACTACAATTGCATCAGCAGATTCTACTGAATTCAGATTCAGACAAAAATTGTCTCAATAGTTAAGCAATATGATCAGTCTTTAACAAAGGCCATGATAACACATAAACGTCAGAGGCAGAGAGAAATAACTGTCAATTTAGAAATGCTATGGGGTACCATACAAGGAGCTGAGAGGTTCACCAAGTCTAATGCCAATTGAAGATTCATCTTATATTCAGAATTGTATGTCATTCTACAGAAGACCTTTGCTTATTCTGGGCCCCTTCTTAGTTATAGGGGGGTGCGGGTAAGAAAGCTGGAAGGGAGGTGGGGGTAGCACAAAGGCTGGCAAGTAGTAGATTGATACAGCTGAGAGGTGATTTGGATTGGCAGACAGTTGAACAAAGGGCAGAAAGATAAGGCAGTAAGATAAGGAGAGAAGTGGTGCGAAATGCGAAGCCAGAGGAAAGATTATCAATAGAAGGGTACATGACTATGCAGGGCTGCCAACTCTCACGCATTGAGCGTGAGACTCACACATTTCGCCCAATTCTCACGCTGATCACAGAATTTCTCACGCTCTGTCGTGAGAAATTCTGTGATCAACGAGAATTTCAAAACTAATACCAACTGCTTGTGTGCGCGCAGCATTCTTATTCTCTCTGTTATTCGCACTTGACCAGCAACTGTCACACACCTCCAAAGCATGTCCCCATGCACATTTATATGGAAAGACATGGTGAATGCAGTGTCACCCAGCGCAGCAAGTGAGGCCATGTCCTGCTTCCGGCGGCCGACGGAATTTAAGGATTTGCGGGAAGCGGCTAACATGAGCGAGGCCGGCGATCGGCAGGAGAAAGGTGTTCAGACAACGTGCACTGCCAGATGTGAGTGGGGAACTGAGGCCAGTTGTCCGTAATGTCCGGATCTCAATGCTCAGCGCTCCGTGTTTCAGAGTTGGCTAATGTTATTGATTTGTAATTAGCCTGATTTGTAATTAGCTTGAGTTGACAAAACCTTAATTTATTAATCCGTAATGTCCAGGAGGATGGGATAAGTGTAATACTAAAATGACATGCAAGGTGTCAAGCTGTCTGTCACAACAATAACGCATTATTTCCTTCAGTTAAATATTGGGAAGATAGCACTATTGTCATTTGCCACTCAACTATTATGTTTGTTTACCTCACTGACTATTTCTAATTCCTGCCCCCCCAAAATTCATTTGACAGATTGAATAGAAATGTCCCCAATCTCATTGTTTTATTAAATGAACACATAGATGAACATCCTCAAGGAGTGTAATCAGATGGAAACTGATTCAGATGCAATGTTTAAGAGCTTGTTCAAAGAAGGAGCATAATTTAAAGGAATGACAGAGATACTTGCAGGGGAATGTGTGAGGAGGTTATTATTTGTCTTTAGTTTTAGCTTGAACCAGGACATCTGAAGATTCAAAGTTTAATATAGTAATTGTGCTGATACTGACTCCAACCAACCACGCAATGAGTATCATCCATACCGGGGTTTTTATTTTTCTGATGCTATTTAAACTTCACGGATTTCAATCACTTCAATGTAAAAGTAGTTGGGAATGGGGAGCATTGGAAAAAAATTTGCCCTCGGTACATATTAACTGTAATATCATAATGTATGCATGTTGGTAGGTGTAATCAAAACAAAGATCTTTTTATTATTTAAATTGGAAACAATTATGTACTCTCAAGATCACATTAAATAGAATATTATTGCTTAAATATATATTGTTATTGGACTTTGCATTTTGGAAAAGTCCCAACTGAGAGGAAGACAGCAAAATACTGAAAATATTGGGGGTGAAAATGACTTCAGGACAGTTTGTTAGGAAAATGAAGGAAATGGTAACAGAATACATACAGCTGAGTGAGTATAGTATTATGGATGAGAAATTGTGTTCAACCAATTGATGACTTCTTTGACAAAGTAACTAGCATGTTAGATAACAATGAAGCCAATGGATGTAGCAAATTTTGTTATACAAAATTTGGTCCGTGAAGTGCCCCATAAAAGATTACTGCATTATATAAGCACCTGTGGACTTGAACGTAATAGGTTAAGTCCATGAGGGTCAGATATGGGGCTTTATGCGTGGGCCAGATATGTGGGCAGAGGGGCTAGGAGCAAGGCCAAGTGTGCATCCAGAGTCAAGGTCTGGAATAGTAATAGGTGTGCAGTCAAAGCTGGGACAATGGGAATGTTCAGTACTGGGAACCTAAGCAGGTAAGCAGCTATGATCAGGGTAGAAAAGGGGCCAGGTGTAAGGCTGGAATGAGAGAATGTATGCAGCTGGAGTCAGGGTCAGGAGTAGGTCAGGTGTGCAGTGAGACCCAGGTTGGTCAACATGAGCCAAGTGCTTGATTATAATCTGATTTCCATACATGAATATACAAAGATCATTCATGTGCTGCATCTGTTGATCAGAGCCTGGTTCTACTGTGGAATGTAATTTAGCCTAACCGTATTCATAGCAAATCCAATTTAAAGCATATATATTGCATTCAAGTGTAAATTAAAAGACTCGCTACAGTATGCACCAGATTACACAATTTCAAGCTGAAAAATACAAAAATTCTGTACCAAAAGGAGGGGGGGGGGGGGGGGGGTAACCTTCTCCCACACCCTACCCCCCTCCCACCCCATCCACTTGGCTGCTATGCTCCCTCGGGCTTAGTCTTTCACAATTTATCACTCCCAACTGTCACCCAATGTTGGCAGCCCTGGTATGTTACACAGCTATATGATTTCAAGGCTTTGCAGAAATTACTGATCAATAATCTGGAGGTTCGCAAGTGTTGCTATCTTTCAAAAAAATGATAAACCCAAGTAAGCTTCCACGTTTGTATGGAGCTGTCTGTATGAGGTTTGTACGTTTTCCCAGTGACCATGTGAGTTCTCTCCGGGTGCTCCGGTTTCCTCCCATCCCAATTGACTTTGATAAAAATTGTAAATTGTCTCCAGTGTGTTGGATAATGCTAGTGTACAGGTGACTGCTTGTCGGCATGGACTGGGTGGGACAAAGGGCCTGTTTCCGCGCGGTATCTTTTAACTAAATTAAAATGTAGCCACGGGGGAGTTGCTGGGCTCAAATTCAAACTTGTACCTCACTCACACTTGTTCATGTGCCAAATAGGCTGCTGGATGGTGACACAGAGACACTGAAGCCAGTGGTTATATCTGATTCCTATCCCTACACACAGCAATCATTTAAGGGCCTGTTCCACTTGGGCGTCATTTGCGCATCATTTTCGCGACATCTTAAGAATTGGTTGGCGTGTCGTGACGCGGCTCGGTGGCGTATGCAGTGATGTGCGGTAACGCGCGGCGCCCCAGGATTTTTCAGTGCTCAAAATCCTCGCGCTCCACCTGCGTGATGTATTATTTGCGCACGCTGAAGTACTGATGGCGTATGTTGACGTACTGACGGCGTACGTGTAGCCCGTGGTGACGCATGGTTATGCAGGGTGACACACAAACATTGCCTATGCTAATTTATTATGCGTCACTGTGCGTCAACGTCCGTAACCATGTGCTACCCATACGCTGACCACCTGGGTATAAGGCATGCGTAGTTTTGAAACATTTTCACCACAGTATCTTCGAATTTCACTGGGACAATCCTTGCCATGGAGATCGGACTAAGTACGAAGGACGTCACAAATGGCTCCCAAAAGAAGCTGCTAGACGATTTTTGCACAAATGACGCCCAAGTGGGACAGGCTCTTTAACAATCGCATTCTGTCTGAGCTATTCAGCACCTTATCTGGATGAAGCAGGGCCCTGAGACAAAACATTGCCTATCCATGTCCTCCAAAGATGTTGCCTGACCCGCCTGAAAGCACTTGTGGCGGCAATCGCTGGTCGGCGTAGACTCAATGGGCCAAAGGACTTGTTTTCGCGCTGTATCACTAAACTAAACTGAATCATCAGAGAGATTGCAAGTGAAAGCAACAATGCGTGTATAATATGCACCGCTAATCTTTGTTGATAAATCGAGAAATGCACCAGTGAGTGAGATAAGTGATAAGACTGCTTTGCAGAAAGGGAGAATGACCAATAGGTTCATTTAGGTCGACACTAAACCTATAGATCCGCCACCGATTTTCCCTGGTGATTCTGGTGGTTCTGCGCCTCCTTTAAACCGGACAAAATCACGAGGGCGCACTTGAAATCCCCCCTGGAAGTTCCCCCGAAAATGAGGTGCCTAGGCCAGGTGAGGCAGCCGATCTCGATCTCACGGGACTTCCGCGCTGATCGGTGGGTCAAATTCTCCCCCCCTGCGGCCGGGGCTCTGGAACTCTGGCCCGGCCGGAGCCGGCAGATCCGTTCCCTTGGCTGACTTCCGCGGTCGACCTTGCGGGTATCTCGGTGGTCCGGCAAAACAGATAATCCAGCAGGGGTCTGGAACCAAGGGTGGATGGAAAGCCTTTGGAACCAAGGCCGGAAAATCGGTGGTGGACCTGTACTATCACATTTAGTTTGCAGGCAAGATTATATTTGTAGAATTATGAACGTAATATTATATTTGTTGGATGCTGGAAAAACAGAAAAAAAAAGCAGGAATTGATCCAGCTGGATAACAATGATTTCCTAAGTATGGAAATATGAAAAGTATTTTTGCATTTCCAACCCCACATCTGGTATAAAGTCAACCTCACTGTGAACAGTGTGCTGCACTGTGTACATACAGGAGATGCTCAGCGTAAAGCAAGCGTTTGAAACTGGACTGGTAGGCAGCCACGAAATGACTCAAACAGTAGCTACTGGACACTGTGCTAAAACAGTTCTTTCTTATTCTTAAGAGTTCCCTGGGGAATCTAGCGCTGGCTGAGGCTGATCAATTGCTGACAGCTTCAAAATGCAGATTTTGTTTTGAATCCAAAATAATTCTTGGACCAACAGTACTTTTTTTTTGCCTGAGGGCAATTGGATTTGTTCAGGTATAATACTTTACGTTAATTTATGTAAAAGACTTGTTTAAGTATAGCCTGTCCAAATTGAGGCTTATGGCCCAGCTAGACAAGGTTATTAAACGGATTCAGCCGCCATTCTGACTAGGACTTGAAGTAAACCATCTCTACGTAACCTAAGGTCCAGTTCTGCTTGAATCACACAGAAAAAAAGATGCAATTTGCATTTATATATTTAAACACCTTTAGAGCAGCACAGTGGCGCAGCTGGTAAAGCTGGTAAAACTCGGGGGTTAACTGTGTGGAGTTTGCACGTTCTCCCTGTGACTCCGTGGGTTTCCTCCGGGCTCCTCCCACAGCCCAAAGACATGCAGGTTTGTCGGTTAATTGGCCTCTGTGAATTGTACAAGGAGTGGATGAGAAGGTGAGATAACATAGAACCAGTGTGAATGGATGATTGATTGCCAGCGTACACTCAATGGGCCTGCTGCCTCGCTGTATCTCTAAACATCAGGTGGGCCCAGTGGTGCAGAGGTACAGCGCCAGAGACCTGGGTTCAATCCCGACTACGGGTGCTGTCTGTACGGAGTTTGTGGGTTTTCACAAAGTGCTCCAAGATCCTCCCACATTCCAAATAATACAGGTTTGCAGGTTAATTGGCATCGGTAAAGATGTAAATTGTCCTTAGTGTGGAGGAGAGTACTAGTATGGGGACTGCTAGTCGGCACGCATTCAGTGGGCCGAAGGGCCTGTTTCCACACTGCATCTCTAAATTAAACTAAATTTAAGTAAACTTTGCATGCTATGAGTCATCATTGTTATGTAGAAATGTACTCTATAGATTTTGCATGTGGTAAGTAGCACAGAGATGAATGACCAGCAAATACACTGTTTTGTTGATCTTAGTTAAATACATAAAACAGGGGAGGCCACATGGGTCTTGACAGAGCAGATGTAATGTTGATATTTCTTGGACCAGATGTCGAAATGCAGAGGTCGCCCTCTCAAAACAAGCAGTCGGCCATTTTGGGCCGAGAGAGAAGAACTTTCTTCACCAAGAGGTTGTGAATCTTTGGAAATTCCAAGATATTCAGTTATTCAATCAATTGAAGGTGGAGATTGATAAGTTTTCAGATATTAAAGGAACTATAGGAAGGATGTCATTAAGCTGAAAAGAGTGTGGAGAAGATTTACCAGGTTGCTGGCAGGACTCGAGGGCCTGAGCTATAGGGGGAGATTACGCAAGCTGGGACTCCCTGAAGCGCAGGAGGCTGACGTGTGATCTTAGAGAGGGGTATAAAATCATGAGGGGCATATATTTTTTTTTTTCCACTCCTTTTATTCTTTTACCCAGGGTGGGGGAACCAGGAAACCAGAGATCATAGGTTTGAGGTGAAAGGTTTAATAGTAGCCCAAGTGGCAACGTTTTCACTCAGAGGGTGGTGGGTATATGGAATAAGCTGCCTGAGGAAGTAGTTGTGGCAGGTATAATAACACCCACCTGCCATCACCCTTCACCCCCCCCCCCCCCCCCCCCCCCATCCATTCAGTAATTCAGAATGAAGGAGACTAGGAAGCCTTGGGCAAATTGAATTGTTACTGTTTTTATTTTTATGGAGAGAACAATCTGCGCATGCGCATTTTATTTTTTTTAATCTGACTGAGTGCCTACCTTGAGTAATTACTCACAGCACGCGCCTGCTACTCCTGCACCTATTATTTTATGTTTCTATCTAATGGCATATTCTGTTTTAACAGGTTGATGGAACACACTCAGAAAGCTGAGGCACAGCGAGACACCACTTTTAGACTTTTAGGTTTTGGAAATACAGCAGGGAAACAGGCCCTTCAGCCAACCGAGTCTGCGCCGACCAGCGATCGCTCCGTCCACCAAGTTACGTGCACACTATATTTTACAACTTACCAAAGCCAACTAACCTACAAACTTGTACGGTTTTGGAGTGTGGGAGAAAACTGGTGCACTTGGAGAAAACCCATGTAGAACGTGCAAACTCCATACAGACAGCACTTGTAGTCGGGATCGAACTTGGATCTCTGAGGCAGCATCTCTACCATAGTTCAACCGTGCCGCCCTATGACCATAACATGTGCACCTCCAAACCCCTCTACTGCTAAATTGAAGTAAGCATCAGCAATTTGTTTTGAATCACCATTAGTACACTGTATTTCATTTCGGAGTCACGTGAGTGACTTCGTGAAGAGCCCGCCGGCGCGCATGCTCGACATATCGTCGTAACGCGTTGCTGCGACGGCTGGCGGTGGAGCGCGCTCCTCGCCAGCCCTTCATAAGGGGCCACGGAGGTGAGTATTCCACCTTTAGTTGGTGGTCCTTGTTGTCTGATTATGTCTTGCAGCAAGGACATGGATGGGAGTTCGAAGGGCCGGAGGACGTCAGGACGAGTTCGCCGGTCAACAGTTCCGGGGCCTTTACCATCGGCAGTACCTGCAGCGCAGGCCGGGACTCAGGCGGAGATGTGGGTAAGCCCTGTGTTCACAGGTCCAGATCCGCCAGCACACCACAGCTCGGAGGAGTTCGACGAGGAGGAGTGTGGTGTGCCGCCAGAGCAGGGGGACCCTGCCATGGCAGTCAGGTTGTCAGCGGGCTCGCTGGCGACCTCGAGCAGGGCGCGTGCCGTTGCACGGTCTGTTCCACTCAGCCCTCCGAGAAGGGGGAGGGGAGGAGCCCAGAAGCCTAACCCTGTTAGGGCTAAGGCATTGCCTGTCGCGGAGGAGCGGTCAGGTTCCAGGGCGAGACCCGGGGCGGCTGTGAGGTCCAGCCGGCACACCCCGACTCTCGACGCCGGGACGGGTCGGTTGAGTCGGGTCTCGTCGCGGTCGCCGAGCCCTCCATGGATGGGTGGGCGGCACCATGCGTCGGCAACGTCCACGATGTGGGCAGCCGGCAAGACTGCGCGGGCCCCAGGCAGCCATGCTTCGGCTGGTGCCGACATCTCGCCGCATGTGCCCTTAGTGGCAGCGGCTTCAGCTCTCGCTAAACGGAGGCGATTGAACACGCCCGCGCAGGAATCGCGCAGTTTCGCCTCGGCGGCTGTTAGCGACAACTACCGGCACCGGCAGGGCCTCGACGAGGTGCGGGCCGATGACAGGAGCCCGGTTTTCTTTTCAGAGCCGGAGGACTCCGACCACCTGAGTGTTCAGGGTGAAGGGCGTATTGACCGTATGGAGCGGCTGCTGGAGCTCCTGCTTCAACGTCAACAACAGCAGGGCAGCAACAGGCACAGGGCGTCTTCACCAACATCTACTATCAGCCTGGAGCAGCACGAGGAGGAGGTTCTGGTGGATCCCGTACCACCTCCGGTGGAGGTGCCAGCGGAGGAACTTTTGGATGTGGCGACCAAATTCGCGGCCCCACATACGGCTGGTCTTCCTCTCAATTCAAAGCTGGCAGCCACAGTGGACTTTCTTAATAATCAGGTGCTGCAGGAAGAAGTCCTCATCCAGGCTATGAGCCGTCACAAGGCTCCATCAAACTGCAACTCCCTCAACGTGCCTGTGGTCAATACGCCAATATGGGGCAACATCAGTGCGGCTATCCGTCAACAAGAGCTACAATTGCAGCGGATCCTGAAACTCCTCACGGCCGGTATTACCGCCTTTGCGCGGTCGGTGGACGAGGACGAGCTGAATTTGGACCAGGAAGATGCTCTGGCCTTATTGTGCGCGACCCAGCACGAAATCAACCGGTTTCGCAAAAACAGCATCCGCCCAGCACTCAACCCGAAGTTTGCAGGATTGTGCAAACCACCGCCGCCGCCCCGTCAGCTCTTTGGTGAGGACCTCTCGAAGAGAGTCAAAGAGCTTGACGAACAAGCCAAAACGGTGGGGATCATGCGCTCTAAGAGTGCCCCCACACCGTCCGGCTCAAAAGCTCCATACATTCGCTCACGAGGGTCGGCCAGTGCCTCGACGAGGACTCACCCTCTAGCTCCACAACGACAACAACACCAGAACCAGCACCAAGGGTCTTTTTTAGGACAGGGTCGGCAGAGACCTTTTTGGAAATCGAAGACGCCGCGCCCTCAAGCCAACCCAGCACCTCCACGGCCACCCACACGTGTCAAGGACCGCCGGTAACCACGGAGGTGAGGGGGTCTGGTTCTCTCTTTTCTCTCTGTTTAACTTCCCATGTTGGTGGTCGTTTACGGTTGTTTTTGGATGCATGGGGTAATTTTACTGGTGATGAGTATGTGTTGCGGAATATTCAGGGGCATAAAATTGAGTTTATTAATGGCGACATTCCTCCATCCCAGCACATGCCTGGTCGTACGTTCAAATTGTCTGCTGCAGAACAGGCAGCAGGTTACAAGGAAATTTTAAGTTTGGAACAGAAGGGTGTGATTGAGAAAACAGTGCATGAGCCAATTGAATTTGTTTCGAACATATTTACTAGACCTAAGAAGGATGGAGGCTGTCGTGTCATTATTGATCTAACCCGTTTGAATACGTTTGTAACATATACTCATTTTAAAATGGATACGTTTGAAACAGCCAAATCATTGATTTCTCATGGCTGCTTTATGGCATGCATTGATTTGAGGGATGCATATTATTCAGTATCCATCCAGAAAGATGATAGAAGGTTTTTGAAATTTATCTGGATGGGGCAACTTTGGCAGTATAAGGCTTTGCCTAATGGGCTTACTACAGCCCCTAGATTGTTCACTAAATTGGTGAAGCCAATCATGGCTTATTTGAGACAACGACATCATATAGTTATGGCCTATTTAGATGATGTCTTTATTGTGGGCCACACCCTGCAATTGGCTGAACAGGGTGTTGCAGCTGCTGTCAATATATTTCAACAATTAGGATTCATTGTCCATCCAGAGAAATCAAAGTTCTGCCCTGCCCAGGTAATTAATTACCTAGGGTTCACGGTGAACTCAATGAGCATGAGGATAACTATACCAATTAACAAAATTGAGGAAGTCACTAAGGTGTGCAGAGATTTAATTGGCACCAATATACCATCGATTCGGCATACAGCCACAGTAATTGGCAAGTTAGTGGCTTTGTTTCCGGCAGCACGATATGGACCTTTGCATTATCAGAATTTGCAAAGAGCTAAAATTACTGCGTTAAAATGGAACGCTGGTCATTACGATCGATCTATGCAGCTGCCGTCCGAAGCGATAACTGAGTTGCAATGGTGGGTGTGTCACATTAGCAACTCATTTAAGCCTGTCAGGGAGGCTAATCCGGTGGTATATTTACAGACTGATGCAAGCTCCAATGGCTGGGGAGCTACTGATAATTGCTCTAGTTGTGGGGGTAGATGGGACACCCTTGAGGCATCGATGTTGTTGACTCAAGGGATTAACTATTTGGAGTTGCTGGCAGCATTCCACGGACTTCGTGCATATTGTTCCAAGCTTGTTGGAGCACACGTCCGTCTCCAAATAGACAACACCACAGCTGTGGCATATTTAAACCATATGGGTGGTACCAGGTCAGTTTCGTGTGACAAATTGGCTAACTCAATTTGGCTCTGGTGTATTCAAAGAGACATTTGGATTTCAGCTACCTATTTGCCAGGTGAGCTTAATACTGTGGCGGACACCAGGTCACGCAAATTTAATGACAACATTGAATGGATGTTGCATCCTGAGATTTTTGCTAAAGTCACAGCCAAATTTGGTAAACCGGACATTGACCTTTTTGCGTCACGGTTGAACCATCAGGTACCAGCCTACGTTTCATGGGAACCAGATCCTGGGGCAATAGCGCTAGATGCATTCTCACTGGACTGGGGGAATTGGGTTTTCTATGCCTTCCCTCCGTTTTGCCTCATCAGTCGGGTATTGCGAAAGATTCAGGCAGATGCTGCCAAGGGCATCCTTATTATACCCGACTGGCCCACACAGCCTTGGTATCCGGTGGTCTTTGACATGCTCAACGAACCTTGGGTCCTTTTGAAGGGTTGCCCACAATTGGTTACTCACCCTGTGTCAGGGGAGCCACATCCCTGCCATGGCTATTTAAATTTGTTGGCTTGCAGGTTCTGAACAGGCCGTTAGTCCAATACGGCCTCTCGGCTCGGACCATGGATACCATCGGGGCGTCGTGTCGAGAGTCCACAAGGCGAAGATACCGCTCGCATATTAAGAAGTGGGAAGCCTACTGCAGCCGCTCTCGCATCACGTACGATGACGTGACAATAACCGACGTCCTGGAATTCCTCGCGGGGTTGCACCATGATGAACACTTAAGTTACAGTGCCATCAACAGCGCCAGAAGTGCGCTATCATTCTACCTCAAGATTGGGGTAGGATCCAACAGGCTAGTGTCCAGACTCATGCGGGGTATATTCAATATGAATCCGCCTACACCACGCTATAATATCACCTGGGATGTCAGGGACGTATTAACCCTGCTCAGGACGTGGTCTCCCATGGAAGGGCTCCAACTGGACCAACTCACCATGAAGCTGGTGATGTTACTAGCGCTGACTTCAGCTCAGAGGGTACAGACACTACACAAACTGCGTGTCGACAGAATGACATCTACCCCTACAGAAGTAGTCTTTTTCGTTGACGAGCTACTAAAGCAGCATAGACCTGGGTGCACAGGGCTGCAGCTGAAGTTCCCGGCATACCCCGCAGATGCTAGGCTATGTTTAGCCTCACATATCCGCCACTATGTCAAGGTGATGGCACGCATCAGAGGAATGGAGAGATACCTGCTTGTCACTCATAAGAGACCTCATCATCGAGTGACAGTCCAGACGATATCCAGGTGGCTTCGAGTCGTCTTGGGTAAGTCAGGTATCGACACTAATGTGTTCAAGTCTCATTCCACCAGGGCTGCATCGACGTCAGCGGCGAGGGTCATGGAGGTGCCCATGGACCAAATTCTCGCCACAGCAGGATGGGCGAATGAAGCTGTGTTCCAGCGTTTTTATAACAAGCCTGTTGCTGCTCCTCTACAGTTCGCAGAAGCCGTGCTGAATGCAGGTCAAGAACGTGGAGATGTCCCCGCATGAGGGGTTTTTGATTTGTTATTAATAAATATGCTTTTGTTTTGCAGTATGAGCTATTGAGCCAGTTTGTTCCTCCCATCCATCCCTGGTAGTGGTGTGTCAGCATGGACGTGGTCCAGGGCGTGTAATCACAGAAGCTTTGAAGTCTTCACGAAGTCACTCACGTGACTCCGAAATGAAATAGTAAGATTGAACGAGAACTTACCAGTTCGAAGGTTGATCTTTATTTCATGAGGAGTCGAAGTGAGGGATTTCGTGCCCTCCTCGCCCAACCCTCAATCACCTTCATCTGGTAATCTTAGTCAATTCAATCATACTATGCGAAGTCATTTCTATTGTTGGTTCTGTGATTCCACGCCGCTACTTTGAAGTATGTCGAGCATGCGCGCCGGCGGGCTCTTCACGAAATCCCTCACTTCGACTCCTCATGAAATAAAGATCAACCTTCGAACTGGTAAGTTCTCGTTCAATCTTACTATTCCTCTATGCAACTCTGAATCAAGTGAAATGGATCTCATAACAACTTCTTCAAGAAGGGTACCAACCCAAAATGTCACCTCTTCACGTTCTCCAGAGATGCTGCCTGAGCTGCTGAGTTACTCCAGCACTTTCTGTCATGATTTCTCCTCCCCTGACCCAGTCTCCCAAACTCCCCTCCCCAATTACCCCCAGTAGGGTGCATCTGCCCAACATCCCCCACCTCATCTGGTTTCATCCAACAATCCAACATCTATCAGCAATAAAAGACACAAAGTAGCAATGTTACAAAATTTTGAGATTTAAAAAATCAAGTCTGCAATTTATCCCATCAGATAAAGCATAAAAAGAAGTTTAATTTGACACCTAATTCACTTTCATATCTTCAGTATTAATAAAGTTATGGCCATTTTCATACTCGGAAATTAGCATCTTGTTCCCTATTGCTTTTCCATTGACTTAACACAAAAGCTGTGATCAAGGACAGTCAAAAGCCCATAACTTTTTTAAAAATTACGAGAACTGAATGTCATTTTCAGTTATTAAAGATTAAAGCATTCTGAAACAAATATGAAACAATCTTACTTGGATGACCTGAAATTAAAGCATATAACTAGTTTGTTACCTAATTGTAGCTACTTACAAAATTCAATTACTAGATCTAAACATTTATCCATTTCTTAAGAAAAGGTTAACATTTTTTAAAAGCCTAAGTGTCCAAATAACATTCACACAAGAATTCACAATATAACATGATTTTTTAATCTCATTGCCATGAATTTATAGGCCAAGTGGAAGGAATTTAATGTTTAATTCCCGTAAATTAATGGCCATTTTAATCATCTTGCGAGTGGGAATTTGTGGAACACGATCATTTGGAACGTTGCGGTTGCGGTGAATTTAAACCCCATATCGGCAGGAAAAACACTGCCGGTTCGTATGGGTCCTAAGTCACCTTTTCGCAACGTGAAATTTTGATTAAAGGCATCCTAAGAAGCAAGTTTATATGAAAAAATAAACGGTGTACCTTGCCTTGTCCCCTACGTGAGATCTGTCCCGTTGTCAGCGTTGACTTCATTAGAAGACGATTTTAATTTTACTCCTGCTATTAAATTATCCAGTGCTAATTTTAATAAACTTAATAGAACGGCAGTCAAAGCGATTTTTCTTCAGCAACTAAACAGCCTGTTCAAAATCGATTTGAATAGTCTGAAGAAAAAACGCATTTTAAACCCGCCCCCCTCTCAAACGCGCCAAAGTCACGCACACGGCCAGTGACAGAATTGTAGCGCCACTGAAGGTAAGTTTTGTAACGTACCTACACAAAGTGCTGGAGTAACTCAGTGGGTCAGGCAGCATCTCTGGAGGACATGGTTAGGACATTTTGGTCCTTGCTCCCACCCCCTCTGCCCTCCACACACCTACTTCACCCCCCCCCCCCCCCCCCCACCAACCATTAGTTTGTATTGGTTATATTTGCTCTTTTTTTTAGTTTTATTTTAGAGATACAGCGCAGAGATACGTCCCACCGAGTCCTCGCCGAACAGTGATCCCCGCACCCAAACACTATCCTACAGACACCAGGGACAATTTACAATTTTACTGAAGCCAATTAACCTACAAACCTGTACGCCTTTGGAGTATGGGGGGAAACCGGAACACCCAGAGAAAACCCACGCAGGTCCGGGGAGAACGTACAAACTCCGTACAGACAGCTGTGAGGATCGAACCCGGGTCTCTGACGCTGTGAGGCAGCGATTCTACCGCTGCGCCGCCGTGCCGCACTCTATATTTTCAGTCCTGATGCAGGGTCTAACCCTGAATGTCAGTCACCCCTTCGCCTCCACATATGTCGCCTCACCGGCGGAGTCCCGTACTTTTTTCTCCATTTGCTTCCAAATTCCAGCATCTACAATTTCATAGATGTACAAATATAATCACTTCAGCTTGTCACATCTAGGTCTCTGCCGCATCAATGTGATTAGTGCTTTGAATCACATACCTGGATAGATATTTCCCAAGATGTTTTACGTAGGGGCAGCCACGGTGATGCAGCGGGAGAGTTGCTGCCTTTTACAGCGCTTGCAGCGCCGGCAAACCAGGTTCGATCACATCTACGGGTGCTGTCTGTACGGAATTTGTACGTTCTCCCCATGACCTGCGTGAGTTTTCTCCGAGATCTTCGGCTTCCTCCCACACTCCAAAGACGTACAGGTTAGTGGATTAATTGGCTTGGTATAAGTGTAAATTGTCCCTAATGTGTGTAGGATAATGTTAATGTGTGGGGATCGCTAGTCGGTGTGGACTCAGCAAGCCAAAGGCCCTGTTTCCGTCTATATCTCCAAACTAAAACAAAATAAATGGCAATCCCAACTATTGGTTTAGAAAACCCCGTCTACAACCACCGGGAAATAAAAGCATCCGGGTTTGATCGTGACTACTGGTGCTGTCTGTACCGAGTCTGACCTTGAGTGCTCTGCGTGGAGTTTGTATGGTCTCCTTGTGACCTGCGTGGGTTTTCTCCGGGATCTTTAGATTCCTCCCAAACTCCAAAGACGTGCAGGTTTGTAGGTTAATTGGCTTACAACTGTAGGTGAATTGGCTGGGTATAGGGATCGCTGGTCGGTGCGGATTCAGTGGGCTGGTGCCTGGTTCCGCTCTGTAGCTCTAAACTAAAAACTAACTTAAGCACTGCAGCTTTTAAGAAAGTAGTGGTTTTATTACCGTTAACTTTAAAAGTTAAAATTAAATTGCTTTAGATGCAGAGATACTAAGCAGAGCAACTCTACCGCTGCGCCACCATTTTAAAAATGAGCAGGATAAGGATTTCATCAGTTAATGCGCAGGAGACATTTAACGTCAAAGACTTTGATGCCCATTGAGATATGATAGAATCACACTGCAAGGTTGTAAAAGACGTATAGAAAGACCTGCGCACAATCATGAAGAACTCTGTACTCAAGTTAACCCCAAAGGCATTCGCCTGGCTTAACGTTAATACAAGACTACTTCAGAAGGAGACTTTTTGCAGTGAAGATGTGAATTTTGACAGGACGGGAACATAACACTTACTTGACAAATTTGATGCAGAACTGCGTAAAGTATTTGCGCGTGGAAGCCAGGTTATCTCGGATAATGGGCACATTCTGTTTGATGTGGAGGATTATAGAAGTGACATAGGCACTCTGGTCACCCACATGCTCCACATTTTGCCAGGGCATCTGGAGAAACACAACATACACATTTCAAAATCATTAAAAGGAACTATTAACCAAAGATATTTACATACACCTATCACGCGTGGAAATAAAGATGAATCTCTCTCCCTCGTCTCCCCTCTCCCCTCAAGCAAGAGGTACAGACAGAAGTGTGAAGATGCACACCTCCAGATTCAAGGACAGTTCCTTCCCAACTAAACCATCCTAGCAACAATCAGGGAGCAGTCCTAAACGCCCATCTACCTCGTTGGAGACCCTCGGACTATCTTTAATTGGATTTTACAAGACTTTATCTTGCATTAAACGCTATTCCCTTTATCCCATATCTGTGCACTGTGAACGGCTCGATTGTAATCATGTATAGTCTTTCCGCTGATGGTTAGCACGCTACAAAAGCTTTTCACTGTACCTCGGTACACGTGACAATAAACTAAACTATACTAGAAATCACTTCAACGGTAGCTTAATGAGTGCCACTATTGGATTTGTAAGCAATTACTCAGAATAATATTTGCATTTATGTACATGATTAATCATCAAAACATTTCAACTTGCTTAATAGAACAATTTACTTTAATAAAGTGAAGAGTAAGTTTGATATGGTCAGATTATTTGGGGGAAGCATTCTCTATGCCGCGGTGTTCCCACTACCTAATGCACCAGATCACCCAAAATAACTTGTTCAATCACATTTCAAAATTAACTCATCAAAGATAATGTCTTTTTTTTTAAAAGCTCGTGATTTAGTTTAGTTTAGAAATACAGCATGGAAACTGGTCCTTCGTCCACTCCGACCCTCAATCACCTGTTAGATTTAGCTCTTAGGGCTCAAGGAATCAAGCGATATGGGGAAAAAGCAGAAATGGGGTCCTGAATTTTGCAGGATCAGCCATGATCATATTGAATGGCGGTGCTGGCTCGAAGGGCCGAATGGACCTATTTTCTATCTGCACACTAGTTCTATGTTATCCCACTCGCTCATCCATTCCCAGGGGGCAATTTTTACAGAAGTCAATTAACCTACAAACCCACGGTCTTTAGGATGTGGGAGAGAATCGGAGCATCCTGAGGAAACCCATGCGGTCACAGGGAGAACGTGCAAACTCCACTCAGACAGCATCCATAGTCAGGATCGAACCCAGATGTCTGGTGCTGTGTGGCAGTAGCTTTGCCAGCCGGGACACTCTTAGTTCTCGGCAGCAAATCGGAGCCGGCACCAATGACCAAGGAAAGCTGGAGCCCACAATGGTCCATTGTTGGCTGTGGAGGAGGCGATGACACAGGGATATATGGATGCGAACAGTGGAGCTATCGGGACAACAAGGGTGGGGCAGGGACAGTTTACAACCCAGCCGTATGAATATTGATTTCTTTAATTTCAAGTAACCCTTGCATCCCCTCTCTCTCTGTCCGTCCTGCACTTTAGTCATCATACTAGTTGCACTGTCGTTCTGCTTAGTTTGACTGTATGTATCCCCTTGCTATTACCTTTTCCACAGCCAACAATGGACCATTGTGAGCTCCACTTTTTCTTGATCATCTGGCTGGCTTTGATTTGTTCTTTTCATACTTTTTATTCATTTGTTCTTTGACCCTGTTCATATCTCTAGTTTCCCTCTCCCCTGACTCTGAAGAACGGTCTCGACGCAAAACGTCACCCATTCCTTCTCTCCAGAGATGCTGCCTGTCCAGCTGAGTTACAACAGCATTTTGTATCTATCTTCGGTGTAAACCAGCACCTGCAGTTCCTTCTGACACATGGTATTAGTGGATATCCGGACAGGGAATAGAATTATCGTGGAACTACAAGGAACTGCAGATGCTGTTCAAAAACAAACACAAAAGTGCTGGAGTGACTCAGTGAGTTAGGCAACATTTCTGGAGGACATGGATAGGCACCATTTCGGGTTGGTTCTGAAAGGTCACCAATCCGTGTCCTTCAGAGAAAGAAACAAAGTGCTGGAGTAACTCAGCGGGTTTAGTTTAATTTAGTTTAGAGATACAGCATGGAAACAGGTCCTACAGCCCACCGAGTCTGCGTCAAACAGCCTACAAACCTGTAGGGCTTTGAAGTGCGGGAGGAACCCAGAGCACCCGGAGAAAACCCACGCAGGTCATGGGAGAACATACAAGCTACATATAGACAGCACCCACAGTCCGGATTGAACCTGGGTCTCTAGCGCTGTGAGGCAGCAACTCTACCACTGCGCCACTGTGCCACCCTGGGTCAGACATCATCTCTGGAGAAAAATGATGGGTGACGTTTCGGGTCGGGACCCTTCCACGGACTGCTCCTCCGGAGATGCTGCCCGATCTGCTGACCTACTCCAGCACGTTGTGTCTTTTTCTATAGAACTATCATCCTCAGCTATTAAACAGCAGCCAGCAAATCAATTCTGGGAGCTGGTGAACCAGGGTTTTGCACCTACTTTACTCATAGCAGTCAATGCTGGGTCACAGGCTGCGTCCAAGTCCTGAACCAAGAGCTGGATACTATTGGAAATCACTCTGCAAAGCAAGGGAGAGAAAACATTTAACACGATACAGCAAAACATAAAATACAAAAACGCTCCATTTATTGCAAATCACTTGTTTTTGTACCTCCTAAATAACAATTTAATATATGTGTAAAGGGCCTGTCCCACCAGCATGCGACTGCATGCGGCTAGCGCAACCAAACATGGTAGCTTGAGGCGTACGGCCTCGCGGGGCCGGTCCCAATTTGAACCGCGGAGGTGTCTGGAGTTGTGCCGGGTTGGTCCCGACATCATACTCACCAATCAGCTGGGCAGGAGGCGTGCCGACTGAATTTGGACGTCGCACGGCTTTGGGCGGTGACATCATCACACAACTGCACGCGCTGGACGTACGCCGTCAAGACGTTGCGTGCGACGTCGAGACGCTGCGTACGTCCTCAATGCGGCTGCGGGCCGACAGGCCGTTGGCGCGCAGAATATTTGGACAGTGTCAGTTTTTTGGAGCCCCCCGCGATGTCGGGACCAGCCCCGTACAACTCCATACGCCTCCGGCAATCGAAGTGGGACTGGCCCCGCGAGGCCGTACGGCTCAAGCGACCACGTTAGGTCGCGCTAGCCACATGCAGTCGCATGCTGGTGGGACAGGCCCTTAAGAAGGAACTGCAGATGCTGGTTTATATCGAAGATAGATATAAATCGCTGGAGTAACTCAGTGGGTCAGGCAGAATCTCTGGAGAAAAGGAATAGGTGACATCTCAGGTCGAGACCCTTCTTCAGACAACTCTTTGGGGAACACAACACCTCTACTTCCATAGAAGGCTAAGGAAGTTCGGCATGTTCCCAACAACTCTCACCAACTTCCGCAGATGTGCCATGGAAAGCATTTTATCAGGTTGCATCAGAGCCTGGTTTGAGAACAGCTCTATCCAAGACCGCAAGAAATTGTGGATGCAGCCGGAACCATCACACAAACCAACCTCCTTTCCATAGATCTACACCTCACGCTACCTCGGCAAAGCCACCAGCAAAATCAAAGGCTAGTCTCACCCTGGTCACTCCCTCTTCTCCCCTCTCCTATCATGCAAAAGGTACAGAAGTGTGAAAACGCACACCTCCAGATTCAGGGACAGTTTCTTCTCTAACTTCATGTAACCCTTGCTTTCTCTCTCTCCCCATCTCTCCCCCATCCTAGATCTCCGACTAATTTCACTGTCAACTTGATAACATTTTACAGATTGGATACCTCGTTGTCACATTTCCCTCAGCTATCAATGATACATTCTATATCTTCCTTGAACTTCCTCCCCTTTGATCTCCCCTTTTCACACCTTGCCCTTCCATATCTCTATCTCCCTCTCCCCTGAATCTCAGTCTGAAGAAGGGTCTCGACCCGCAATGTCACCCATTCCTTCTCTCCAGAGATGCTGCCTGTCCCGCTGAGTTACTCCAGCATTTTGTGTCAACCTTCAGTAGGGCTTAAGTTTACAGCATATTTTATTACAGGGGGGGGGGTCACAGTGGCGCAGTGGTAGGGATACTTCCTCGCAACACCAGAGACCCGGGTTCGATCCCGACTACAGGTGCTGTCTGTACGGAGTTTGCACGTTCTACCTGTGACCTTCATGCGTTTCGCTGGATGCTCCGGATTCAACCTATGCCTCAAAGACGTACAGGTTTATAGGTTAATTGGCTTTGGTAAAATTGCAAATTGTCCATGTTGTGTGTAGGATAGTATAAGCGTGTGGGGATCGCTGGTCAGTAAGGACTCGGTGGGCCGAAAGGCCTGTTTCTGCGCTGTATCACTAAACCAAACTAAATTAAACTGCAGGAACTTCATATGTAATGAGCTAAAAATCGATATTTGGGCTTGGAAAAGCTTAGCTGGCTTAAATTAGTCACTTGCATTGAAGAAGTTCATGTCTGTTACTACATTTTGTCTGGCTATGTTAAGTATCACCCGTTCTTGGCTAATTAAATCGAGCATTGTATTTTTCTGCTTTAAATACAACAACAGCATACCACCCTTCTGTCGAAGGGAGACATCAGTGACCAAAACTATTTGGCATGGAAGAGATCTCTCATTAGTTTGGTGCCATTTGATTTACTCCCTAAAGAGCAGCAGTGAGCAAAATTAACTATACCTCATAAACTCCGAACGATTGAAATATTTTGGCACTGGGTCTTTCACGGCAGATCAACTGATGGAGCTGGGCAGGAAATAGTTGTGGTTTTGCACCATCTTACAGTAATCCATGGACTTTCCATCCTGGACTGAAATAGGTTATGGCTTGAGCATAAAGAATGAGACTTCTCCAGAAGGACAGCCACAAAGGAATGCTTATTACAAAATGGCATGATTTTGTCAGAGGAGCATTCTATCTTATTACTGGGGAGGAAGACAAAGCAGAGATAATTAAGTACAGGTCTACCACCGATTTTCCGCACCCTTGGTGCCAGAGCCTTTCTGGATCAGTCTGAAGAAGGGTCTCGACCCGAAACATCACCCGTTCCTTCTCTTCAGAGATGCTGCCTGTCCCGCTGAGTTACTCCAGCACTTTGTGTCTATCTTCGGTTTAAACCAGCATCTGCAGTTCCTTTCATACACATCTTTCCGGTAATTGGGTTGAGATATCGGCCCGCTAAAGTCGGCTGCGGAAGTCGGCTATGGGAACGGATCTGCCGGCTGCGTCCGGGCTGGAGTTCCAGAGCGCCGGGCACAGGGGGCAAATTTGACCCTGCGATCGGCCGCGGAAGTCCGGATGACGTCGAGATGGGCCGCCTCACCCGGCCTCAGCGCTAATGTTTCGGGAGGACTCCAGGGGGGGAATATTAAGTGCGGTCTCGTTATTTTGTCCGGATTAAAGGGACCACCAGTTGCCGGAAAATTGGTGGTGGACCAATATCAATGTTGTGAGACAACAACAGTGAATAATGGGAATCTGAATATTTATTGTCCGGTGCTAAATTGTGCACTGAAAACAAGCAAAAGCCCCACTCCGTCAGAATGAGGAGCGTCGTTCTATCAAGATAAAGGGCAAAACAATGCCTTCAATCACGGATACCAATAAGTTGTCATCAGCAAACTTCAGCTACTGGTCTGGGTCCAATACAATTTCAGTACTTTTCAGTTATAAATAACAAGAGACAGACTATGATCAGATTCCAGTTGCTGTAAAAATAAGCTCACCTTGAGCAGAAAGTAACCATCAAGAACACGCAAGCAATTTCAGCCATTCATACAGCGTGGAAACAGGCCCTCCGGCCCACTTGTCCACACCAACCAACATGTCCCATCTACACTAGTCCCACCTGCTCCGCGCTTGGCTCACATCCCTCTAAACCTGTCCTGTCTGTGTACCTGTCCAATTGTCTCTTCAATGTTATGATAGTCCCTGCCTCAACCTCCTCTGGCAACTCGTTCCATACACCCACCACCCTTTGTATAAAGAAATATTTCCCTCAAGTTCCTATTAAATCTTTCCCCCCTCAGCTTAAACCTCTATCTTCTGGTTCTCGATTCCCCTAATCTGGGCAAAAGATTGATCTATTTACCTGATCTAGAGTATTCATAATTTTGTACACCTCTATAATATCACCCCTCATCTTCCTGCGATCCAATTTATTTTTACTTTTGCCAGTCATAGCTGGTAGAGATATTGCCTCATAACCTCGGGTGCTTCTGTGTGTGCAGTTTGCAATTCTCCCTGTGACCGTGTGGGATTTCTTTTGGATGCTCCGGTTTCCTCCCACATCCCACAGATGTGCGGGGTTGTTAGTTAATTGGTGTCTGTAAATTTGCTCTCCAGTGTGTTGTACAACTCGTCATTGAGGCAACAGTGTGATGCAAAAGTGGGATAACTTAGAACTAGTGTGAGCAGGTGATCGATGGTTGGCGCGGCCTCGGTGGGCTGAAAGGACTGTTTCAATGCTGTGCCTCTAAACCAAACATGTCCATTCATTGTATTTCCTTATATTGTAATTTAAAACCTTTAACTCTCTTAATATATCCTTTGACTCCCATGGATGTCTAAACCTCTTGCTTGGTCTCCACTAATCATCTCCTCCCAAGTTTACCAACTGTAGATTGGTTATTTCCTACCAGCCAATTGCAGTGTTTGTTTGTAGTTGCTCCGCCCTATATGCGTTTTATATTTGCAAGTTTGCCTATGCCATTTCTGCAAGAAATTAAACCACTTTGCAAGATGTTGCCGTACCCGTGCGACTCAGCAAGGACAAGTCTGCACCTGTTACAACATGAACTTGCTGATAACGAATACCAAGAGCCTGACTTGCCATCCCCCGCTCAGCTCTGTGAAAGTGCAGATAACAGTTCAGCCATCCACTCTCTCCTCCCGTCGTCTAACGAGCAACTTGACCCTGAGGTAACCATGTTTGTGAATAACAGGCCTTTGATAGCTAAGGTTGACACGGGCGCAAAATGCAGCGTCATCTTGTTATCAGAGTTTAAAAAAATTAGTAATGCTGAACATGTTGAAAAGGACTTGGCCACGCTTCGGGCCTATGGGGAAGATGTTCTACGCCCACTTGGACAGACGAATTTAAAATGACCATAGACACGCAGCACCATACCCTAAAGTTTTATATTGTTAAGGGGGATTCAGAGACTTTGCTCGGTATCAATACATGCCACGACCTAGGCCTGGTATACTTTGGCTGCGCTGTCCATCAACTCTTTCTCGCTGAGCGATCCACTCAGCAAATACTCTCTCAATACAAAGAACTGTTTAACAACGAGCTTTGCAAGTTGCCCCTCGAGTACCACATTGTCGTTGATCCCAACGTCACTCCTGTGGTCCGAGCACCACGTAGTGTTCTGCATGCCATGCGTGACAGAGTACACAATGAACTCAAGTGGATAGTCTCCCTGGGTGTCATTGCTGAAGCAATGGTGGTTGCAATGAAAAAAAACAAGGAGGAGATCCGTATCTGCATGAACCCCAGAGATCTCAACACTGCTATCAAACGCCCGCACTACCCTATGCGAATAGTAGAGGAAGTTGCTGCTCAAATAGGCAACGCTGGACCCAGACATGTCCAATCTTACTATGTTTGGCACCCCCTTCGGCCGCTACAAATTCCTGAGAATGCCCTTTGGCATCAACTCCGCTAGCGAAATGTTCTAGCGCACGATGGAACAATTGTTTGCTGAGTACCCATGCGCCATCATTGTTGATGACATTCTCGTCTACGGACACGACCTGGCTGAGCATGATGCTAATCTGAAGAAAGTACTAGACCGTGCCAAAGACATCCAGCTCAAACTCAATCCCCTGAAGTGCAAGTTTTCAGTTACCTACGTCTGGCATGTTTTCACAAGTGATGGTCTCAGACCACACCCATCCAAAACTGCAGTTACCAATGACATGCCGGTTCCTACTGACGTTGCGAGTCTACAAAGGTTCCTTGGAATGGTCAACTACCTGGGGAAATTTATTCCCAACCATAGCGACATATCTGCCTCCCTGCGGGAACTGACACACAAGCACGCGGCATGGTCCTGGTATCTGCAACACCAAAGGGCTTTTGACACTCTCAAGTTGCAGCTGGCTAACGCATCTACACTCGCCTACTTTGCTTTGGAGTTACCAGTAACGCTCACCTGCGATGCGTCCCAGTGCGGACTCACCGCTGCTTGCCTGCAGACCACTACCGATGGCGACTGCAAGCCTGTTTCTTACACCTCTCGCACACTAACTGACACTGAACCACGTTACGCCCAGATCGAAAAAGTGTTGCTCGCAGTGGTTTTTGCCTGCACAAAATTCAAGGACTTTATTTTTGGGACGTCTGTGACTATAGGAACTGACCACCAGCCACTGGTCACTATTTTCAATAAACCCATCCACCCTGCCCCAGCCGCCTACAACGGATGATGATGATGCAGCTGTAGCGTTTTGATTTCAACATTGTCTATAAGAGAGACATGTTGAAATCAACATGTCTTCTGGACATGCACATAGCTGACACGCTATCAAGGGCCCCACGCAAAACCAGCGAACAACAACTCTCTGAACAGGACCAGTTCTCAGTAGTGAAGGTATCGTATATTCCTACTGATTGCTTGAGCCGCCTGGCAGAGCACACGGCTGCTGACGAGACTTTACAGTTGCTGTCCGCAGTCATCCGGCGTGGCTGGCCGGATAAACAACACAGCACCCCGCTCGCGATCCGCCCATACTTCCTGGTTCACGACGAACTGGTGTTACAGGACGGGATTATAGTCAAGGGCCACAAGGCAGTTGTCCCAGCTGTCCTCCGGGATGAATACTTCCACGCCGTCCACAGGGGCATGGAGGCGACGTTACAACGGGCACAGAGCATGTTTTACTGGCCTGGTATGACCAAGTACATACGTGACAAAACTGAAGTCTGCACCGTCTGCAAAAACCTAACGCCACACCAGCAGGAGCAGCCCTTACTGCCGGTTATCCAGAAGTTGCAGCGCCACTTCTCCATGCACGGCTCCCCTGCACGTCTTCTGTCCGACAACGGCAGTCAGTTCACCAGCCAGTCTTTCAAAAACTTTGCAAAACGATGGGACTTCCAATATATTACCAGCGGCCCTGAGTTTCCTCAGTCCAACGAACTTGCCGAACGAGCCGTCCGAAGTGCAAAACAACTAAAGGAGTGTTCTTCCCTTGCTAAATCTGACGTCTACCTGGACCTGCTCAACTTAAGGAACATTGCCAGGGATCCCATACTGGGTTCCCCAGCCCAGCAACTGATGTCTCGTCAAACCAGTGCTGCCCTGCCTGTGTCCCAGCAACTTTTGCAGCCACAAGTTCATTCTCCATCTGCGGTCCAGAAACAACTACAATTCAAACGCGATACACAGAAACGTTTTTTTGACAAGTCCACCAGTGGACAGGTGGTTCGCCTCCAGACCAACAAGGGCCATGGTCGTCTGGGTCACATCTATGGCCCTGCCAAAGAACCGTGCTCGTACCTGGTTGAAGCAGAGCCATTTACAGACTCAACCGTCAACATTTCCTTCGAGTGAAGGAACCGCACCCTGCCACTCCATATCCAGATGTCTCGCATTTTATATACCCTCCCACTGCCAGTCCTACTATGAGTGAGCGTTTCCACCTCGGCCACCCCGCAGCGCTTGCTGCCTGGCTCGCCTATCTCACCACCTCCCCGCCCCGTCGGGTCCCCGGTTCCCTCCCCAGTATCTTCTCCGGTGAAAGGAGATGAAGTGGATTCGTACCGCACACGTGCCGGACAGGTCAGCAGACCACCCATTAGATACGGTGATTTTGTGTAACTATATAAACTTCCCCATATGCATTATTAGCGTTCCGCCACCTATATTGCTGAGCCACCATGTTCCTATGTACTGATGCTTTCTTTTTGTTTCTACAATGAAAGATATAGATTGGTTATTTCCTACTAGCCAATTGTAGTGCTTGTTAGTAGTTGCTCTACCCGATATGCGTTTTATATTACCAAGAGCTTGCCTACGCCATTCAGTATTACTAGCTGCTAGGAACTGTGATGTCCTGCAGACTGATTCTGTAAGTACATTTAATAAACATGTGTTGTATCCTGATATGTGTTTGACTCGACTCATTATACCAACTTTCTATCTCATTCTCTAGAACTGGTAGTTCTCACATCATTGACAAGAGTGGCTATTAATTTCTCTGCACTAGTCCCACTTGCCCATGTTTGCCCGTGTTTAGAACATGCCTCAACTACCTCATCTGGCAGCTTGTTCATCGACCCACCACCACCCTCTGAGTGAAAAGGTTGCCCCTCATGTTCCTATTAAATCTTTCCTCTCTCACCTTAAACCTATGCCCTCTAGTTCTCGATCCCCCCACTTTGGGTAATAATTTGTGCATTCACCCTGGGTAAAAGAATGAAAGGAGTGAAAAAGAAAGATATATTCCCCTCATGATTTTATAAACCTCCAATTTGATCGCTCAGCATCCAAGACTTCAACACTGCCACAGAAGGTAGTTGAGGCCAGTTCATTGGCTATACTTAAGAGGGAGTTAGATGTGGCTCTTGTGGCTAAAGGGATCAGGGGGTATGGAGAGAAGGCAGGTACAGGATACTGAGTTGGATGATCAGCCATGATCATATTGAATGGCGGTGCAGGCTCGAAAGGCCGAATGGCCTACTCCTGCACCTATTTTCTATGTTTCTATGCTTCTATGAATGAAGTGTTAACCTGCCCCACCTCTCCCTACAGATCAGGCCATTACATCCTTGTAAATCTCCTCCGCATTATTTCCAGCTTAACGACATCCTTCCAATAGCAGGGTGACTAAAACTGAACACAATACTCCAAAAGTAGCCTCACCAACGGGTTGGACAACTGTAACAACATCCCAGCTTCTACCTTCAGGTTTACGGGTCATGGGAGCAGAATTATATGTCCTGTCCCACTTACGCGACTTTTTAGGCGACTACAAGGAACTGCAGATGCTGGAAAAATCGAAGGTAGACAAAAATGCTGGAGAAACTTAGCCGGTGAGGCAGCATCTATGGAGCGAAAGAAATCGGCGACGTTTCGGAATGGGTGATGTTTCACGTTGAGACTGCCTGTCCCACTGATTTACTCCTGCATTTTATGTCTATCTTTGGTTTAATCTGCAGTTGCTTCCATAGAAACATAGAAAATAGGTGCAGGAGTAGGCCATTGGGCCCTTCGAGCCAGCACCGCCATTCAATATGATCACGTCTGATCATCCAAAATTAGTACCCCGTTCCTGCTTTTTCCCCTTATCCCTTGATTCCATTAGCCCTAAGAGCTAAAACATCCAGAGAATTGGCCTCCACTGCCTTCTGTGGCAGAGAATTCCACAGATTCACAACTCTCAGTCCTAAATGGCCTACCCCTTATTCTTAATAGGCTGTCCCACTGCGGCGATCTAATCTGCGACCTTAGAAGAGTTTTCCCTCGATTCAAACTCGCAGCATGATCGACACGTGGTCCTAGGAGGTCCTATGAGGTCGCTGGAACTCTCCTTCATGCTCGAGGGAAGTTCCCGAATACTTGCAGCCTCAGCTATGTCGCGGAAAAAATTTCAGCATGTTGAAAAACTTTCCGCGAGTAAAATTTGGTCGGCATGGTTCTTTTTAACTCGTAGTGCAGTGGAGTGGGGTCGCTATTTAGTTACAGGCAGTCGAGGGCAGCCGTAGGCAATCTCCTTCACTGACCGGGCAATTTGTTTGATTCATTGGAGTTTTCAGGACCAAGGAAAACCAACTGGGAGGTAAAATGCCCGCTAAAATTTATTATACTTCTTAAAAGTGTCTCCACTCCTTCTCCCCCATTTCTCTCCCCCGCTCTCCCTCCCCCCTTCGTGCTCACTGTGCAGCCATCGTTTACCTTCCTCTTCATCGCGGGTCTGAGCTTCAGACAGCGTTCCCCCGCTTTCCCTGGCCTCCCCCCCCCCCCCCCCCCGCCTTTGCTGTGTGTGTGTGTGTGTGTGTGTGTGTGTGTGTGTGCTACAAAAATCCAGCTCGCTGTTTCAACCCGAGGTTTTCCAGGCGAATGCCTTCGAGCTTGAAGGTCAAAGACACTCTTCTTAACTCACGGATTTGGTCGCCGCAGTGGGACTGCCCCTTTAAACTGTGACCCCTGGTTCTGGACTGCCCCAACATGGGGAATATTTCCAATCCCTTAAGAATTTAATATGTTTCTATAAAGTCCCCTCTCATCCTTCTAAATTCCAGGGAATACAAGTGCAGTCGACCCATTCTTTCATCATTTGTCAGTGCCGCCATCCCGCAAATCAACCTGGTGAACCTACGCTGCATTCCCTCAATAGTAATAATGTCCTTCCTCAAATTAGGAATCCAAACTGCACACAATACTCCAGGTGTGGTCTCACCAGGGCCCTGCACAACTGCAGAAGGACCTCCTTGCTCCTAAACTCAAAACCTCTCGCAATGAAGGCCAACATACCATTAGCTTTCTTCACTGCCTGCTGCACCTGCATGCTTACTTTTGGTGACTGATGTAAAAAGGACACCCAGGTCTCCTTGCACCTCCCCTTTTCCTAATCTGACATCATTCAGATAATAATCTGCTTTCCTGTTCTAGCCACCAAAGTGGATAACCCCACATTGATCCACATTATACTACATCTGCCCACTCACCCAACCTATCAAAGTCACCCTCATAGCATCCATCTCGCAGCTCACTTTACCACCCATCTGCAAACTTGAAGATGTTACATTTAATTCCCTTGTCTAAATAGTTAATATATATTGTAAATAAATGGGGGTCCCAACACTGATGCTTGCAGCACCCCACTAGTCACTCCTACACATTACCTGATCTCCTAGATCCCTCTGCTCTACCCCATTCCCCAGTCCTGCCCTGGTTTGACTTCCTAAAATGCAACATCTTGAACTTATCTGTCTCAAACTCCATTTGCTATTCCTCCAGAAGAAGAAAAAGGCATCAACGCCTAATGTGTTCTTAAACACTAGTTGCTAATGTACATCCAGGGTACGTTTGCAGGTTTGGACTTTATACATTCTCATAAATCTTTAGATTTAGCAGAGATACAGCGTGGGAAGGGACCCTTCGGCCCATTGACCAGCGCTCACCCCGTACACTAACACTATCCTACACACACTCGGGGCAATTTACAATTTTACCGAAAGCCAATTAACCAACAAACCTGTACGTCTTTGGAGTGTGGGTGGAAACCGGAGCACCCGGAGAAAACCCACGCGGTCACAAGGAGAATTGATCATGGGGAACAAGGACATGGCAGACCAATTGAATAACTACTTTGGTTCTGTCTTCACTAAGGAAGACATAAATAATCTGCCGGAAATAGCAGTGGAACGGGGGTCAAATAAGATGGAGGAACTGAGTGAAATCCAGGTTAGCCGGGAGGTGGTGTTGGGTAAATTGAACGGATTGAAGGCCGATAAATCCCCAGGGCCAGATAGTCTGCATCCCAGAGTACTCAAGGAGGTAGCCACAGAAATAGTGGATGCATTAGTGATAATTTTTCAAAATTCCTTAGATTCTGGAGTAGTTCCTGAGGATTGGAGGGTAGCTAATGTAACCCCACTTTTTAAAAAAGGAGGGAGAGAGAAAGCGGGGAATTACAGACCAGTTAGTCTAACATCGGTAGTGGGGAAACTGCTAGAGTCAGTTATTAAAGATGGGATAGCTGCGCATTTGGAAAGTGGTGAAATCATTGGACAAAGTCAGCATGGATTTACGAAAGGTAAATCATGTCTGACAAATCTGATAGAATTTTTCGAGGATGTAACTAGTAGAGTGGATAAGGGAGAACCAGTGGATGTGTTATATCTAGACTTTCAGAAGGCTTTCGACAAGGTCCCGCATAAGAGATTAGCATACAAACTTAAAGCACACGGTATTGGGGGTTCAGTATTGATGTGGATAGAGAACTGGCTAGCAGACAGGAGGCAAAGGGTAGGAGTAAACGGGTCCTTTTCAGAATGGCAGGCAGTGACTAGTGGGGTGCCGCAAGGCTCAGTGCTGGGACCCCAGCTATTTACAATATATATTAATGATTTGGACGAGGGAATTCAATGCAACATCTCCAAATTTGCAGATGATACCAAGCTGGGGGGTATAGTTAGGTGTGAGGAGGATGCGTGGAGGCTGCAGGGTGATTTGGATAGGCTGAGTGAATGGGCAGATGCATGGCAGATGCAGTACAATGTGGATAAATGTGAGGTTATCCACTTTGGTGGCAAAAACATGAGGGTAGACTATTATCTGAATGGTGGCAGATTAGGTAAGGGGGAGATGCAACGAGACCTGGGTGTCATGGTACACCAGTCATTGAAAGTAGGCATGCAGGTGCAGCAGGCAGTGAAGAAAGCAAATGGTATGTTAGCATTCATAGCGAAAGGATTTGATTATAGGAGCAGGGAGGTTCTACTGCAGTTGTACAGGGTTTTGGTGAGGCCACACCTGGAGTACTGCGTACAGTTTTGGTCTCCAAATCTGAGGAAAGACATCCTTGCCATAGAGGGGGTACAGAGAAGATTCACCAGACTGATTCCTGGGATGTCAGGACTTTCATATGAGGAAAGATTGGATAGACTCGGTTTGTACTCGATGGAATTTAGAAGATTGAGGGGGGATCTTATAGAAACCTACAAAATTCTTAAGGGGTTGGACAAGCTAGATGCTGGAAGATTGTTCCCGATGTTGGGGGAGTCCAGAACAAGGGGTCACGGTCTAAGGATAAGGGGGAATTCCTTTAGGACCGAAATGAGGAAAACATTCTTTACACAGAGAGTGGTGAGTCTCTGGAATTCTCTGCCACAGAAGGTAGTTGAGGCCAGTTCATTGGCTATATTTAAGAGGGCGCTAGATGTGGCACTTGTGGCTAAAGGGATCAGGGGGTATGGAGAGAAGGCAGGTACGGGATACTGAGTTGGATGATCAGCCATGATCACATTGAATGGCGGTGCAGGCTCGAAGGGCCGAATGGCCTACTCCTGCACCTATTTTCTATGTTTCTATGTTTCTATGAGAAGGTACATACTCTGTACTTCACAACACCCGTAGTCAGGATCGAACCCGGGCCTCTGGCACTGTGAGGCAACAACTCTACCGCTGCGCCACTGTGCCGTTCATTTTTTTTAACATTAAGATTTGGACTTCAGCTCCTTTGAGCTATTTCTTTTTTTAAATGGAGAGGATGATATAAAGAGGCGTTTGTACTCACGTGCTGAAGGTGTCCATTTCTGATATCAGGTTGATGCGTTCTGCTAGACTCACATCCACCTTCTCCTTGAGTTTCTCTTCAAGCTATTAGACAAATTATAAATGCAAATTACACCAAAGTAACAAAACAAACAGGAATAGAGAAGTGGCAAAAGGAGAGTTCCAAGTATGAGACGTAACATCAATTCAGTTAGATTGCATTTACACTTTCTCTTTTCTCAACGGCGGCACAGCGGCGTAGCCGTAGAGCGACTGCCTTAGAGCGCCAGAGACCTGGATTCGATCCTGACCACGGGTGCTGCCTGTACGGAGTTTGTACGTTCTCCCCGTGACCTGCGTGGGTTTTCTCCAAGATCTTCGGTTTCCTCTCACATTCCAACGACGTACAGGTTTGTAGGTTAATTGGCTTGGTATAAATGTGAAAAACTGTCCCTAGTGGGTGTAGGATAGTATTATTGTGCGGGGATCGCTTGTCAGCGCGGACTCGGTGGGCCGAGAAGCCTGTTTCTGTGCTGCATCTCTAACCTAAACATCTTTGATCACTTCCACGATTGACATCATCCGTCCTTTGCTCTTAAGTATGTTTTAGCTGCTAACAATGATGTGATTTGTAGCATGCAGAAGAACTAAGGACAGAACCAAATGTTTCAGCACAGTTTACACCACATTCCCACAAATGCCCGTATCCTCCATCATTTGCAAGGATGTTGACGGGACTCGAGGGCCTGAGCTACAGGGAGAGGTTGGCCAGGCTAGGACTTTAGTCCTTGGAGCACAGGAGGCCGAAGGGTGATTTTATAGAGATGTATAAAACCATGAGGGGAATATGAGCATGAGCTGAATGTGCAGTCTTTTACCCAGGGCAAGGGAATCAAGAACCAGAGGACATAGGTTCGAGGTGACAGGGGAAAGATTTAATGGGAACCTGAGCAGCAACCTTTTCACAAAGAGGGTGGTGGGTGTATGGTACCGGCTGCCTATGAAGGTAGTGAGGCTGGTACTATAAAAGCATTTAAAAGACACTTGGACAGGTACATGGATGGGAAAGGTTTGGAGGGATATGGGTAAACGGGACTAGCATAGATGGGGCATCTTGGTTGGTAGACAAAATTGCTGGGGAAACTCAGCGGGTGCGGCAGCATCTATGGAGCAAAGGAAATAGGCAAGGAAATGTATGGAGCGAAGGAATAGGCAAGGAAATCTATGGAGCGAAGGAATAGGCAAGGAAATCTATGGAGCAAAGGAAATAGGCACCGTTTCGTCCCGAAACGGTGCCTATTTCCTTCGCTCCATAGATGCTGCCGCACCCGCTGAGTTTCCCAGAGCAATTTTGTCTACGTTCGATTCTCCAGCATCTGCAGTTCCTTCTTGAGCATCTTGGTTGGCATGGTCAGACGAGTTGGGCTACAGGCCCTGTTTCCCTGCTCCATGTCTCTCAATGACCTTTTCCAGCCAGCGGGAACAAAGAGGGATCATCAGGACTAGAATGAGAGCTCTGTATCTTTGTTGGCGTCAGATATACCCGGCGACTCTTTGCGAACTTTGTGCATTGAATGTCACTGTACAAAGAATTCCACTGTACCTAGGTACACACGACAACAAAGTAGTATTGAATCATAAAGATTCATTGAATCATTGAATCATCATGGAATCTGCTTTTGGAAGGCGGTAAACACTGTTTTATTTGCCAAACATAGTTAGCTAGCAGCTGGATAAGAAAATACACAGAAAATATTTGTATCAACAGCTTTACCTGCTTCAGTGCAGTTGATTGTTAATGAGGTTATGCTCCGTCCCTCATTTTAACACTCACCCGCTAGTATTTCACCACAAACTTTGACCTATCTAGAGCTTAGAACATAGAACATATTCTTTGAGGGGAGAACACTAGAATAAAGGGGAGGTCATTTAAGACTGAGGTGAGAAAAAACTTTTTCACCCAGAGAGTTGTGAATCTGTGGAATTCCCTGCCACAGAGGGCAGTGAAGGCCAAGTCACCGGATGGATTTAAGAGAGAGTTAGATAGAGCTCTAGGAGTCAAGGGATATGGGGAGAAGGCAGGCACGGGTTATTGATAGGAGACGATCAGCCATGATCACAATGAATGGCGGTGCTGGCTTGAAGGGCCGAATGGCCTCCTCCTGCACCTATTTTCTATGTTTCTATGAAACTGAAGAGAGATACAAAATGCTGGAGTAAGTCCAGCATTTTGTGTCTATCTATAGAAGAGTACGGCTCAGCATCAGGCCCTTCGGCCCACAATGTGCCAACATAATGGCAAGACCAACTCGTATCTGCCCACACATAATCCATATCCCTCCATATCCATGCGCCTATCCAAAATTCCCTGAAGTGCCACTATTGTATCCGTTTCTACCACCACCCCCGGCAGTGCGTTCAAGGAACTCTGCCCGCTGTAAAAACCACCAGACCTGCACATCTTTAAAATTTGCCCCACTCACCTCATTGTTAGACGATGTCAAATGTTACGCTCTGGGTGGAAATATCAAATACTCACGACCATACAGGCATCACCCCGCGCCATGTCGACACGTGACGCCTGTATGGTCGTGAGTAGTCGCCCAAACAGTCGTACCTTTTTCTGGTTGCCGCTGGATTTTCACCATGTTGAAAATTGTCGGCGCCCTGCTGCGACTATGACGGGTGCCGGCAGTTGCCGAAAAAATTGCGTAAGTGGGACAGGCCCTTTAAGCTTTTTCTCTTTGGTATAATTAAATTAGTTACCGTAATGCAAGAAGATTCATACCATGCTAGACAATGAAAATGTGCTCTCAGTTATTCCCCAGGCATGGAACAGATACATGAAACAATTGCACTCCCACACACACATCATCATTTCTACCTTCTCATAACAATTTATGGCTGAATTAAGATGTAGTTTGTAATGCTGTAACAAAACACAGGCATCTCAATGGACGGGACATATTGACTAAATTATCCAGATATCATCTTTTAACAATAGATGGGTTATTTCCTGAAATGCTGGAACAATCCATATGGTGGGTTAACCCAATCAGTAAATCATGGTTTGAAATTTTTATATTACATTATTTAAGTAAATGACTGTCACAGAACTTTAAAAAAAATGGTGTAGCAATACGTTAAACCCTTTCTTAGTGTGAATACTGGATCAGGACTAAGCCATTCAGCCCCTTTAACCTGCTGCTGTTCAATTTGGTCTAGCCAAATCTATATTGTTACTTTACTTTGGAGATCCAGCATGGAAGCAGGCCCTTCGGCCCACTGAGTCCATGCTGACCAGCGATCGCACCCATGCACAAACACTGTCCCACACACTAGGGAAAATGTACAATTTACAGAGTCCCAATTAACCTACAAACCGGAACACCCGGAGGAAACCCACACGATCATAGGGAGAAAGTGAAAACTCCACAAGGACAGTACTTGAGGACAGATACAGCGCGGAAACAGGCCCTTCGGCCCACCGAGTCCATGCTGACCAGCGATCACCCGCACACTAGCACTATCCTGCACACTAAGGACAACTTACAATGTACAGAAGCCAATTAACCTACGAACCTGCATGTGTTTGGAGTGCGGGAGAAAAACAGAGCACTCGGAGAAAACCTATGCGGTCACAGGGAAAACGTACAAACTCCCTCTTACCTCTATCCAATACCTTTGGCTTTCAAGCTCTTAATTATTAAAAATTGTCAATCTTAAAATTAAAAATCACTGATAAAGCTAGCACCTACTAATTCCGTAAAATGTTGTCTATATTTACAGCACCTGGGCAGGAGCCACAGTGACACCCGGGAGGGGGCTGTATTCTTGCCAGTGATAACATAAAGAAGAAATTGCATTGGTCGGCACGGTGGTGCATCGGTGGCGTTACTGCCTTACAGCGCTTGCAGGGCTGGAGCCCAGGGTTCCATCCTGACTACAGGTGCTGTCTGTACGGAGTTTGTACGTTCTCCCTGTGACCCCGTGGGTTTTCGCCGAGATCTTCGGTTTCCTCCCACAAGACATACAAGTATGTTGGTTAATTGTCTTGGTGTATATGTAAATTGTTCCTAGGGTAGTGTTAATGTGCGGGGATCGCTGGTCGGCGCGGGCTCGGTGGGCCGAAGGGCCTGTTTCCGCGCTGTATCTCTAAACTAAACTGAACTAACCATTCACATAACAGCCCGTCTGATCCTCCAGTAGATCCACGCCTGGCGTCTCTTTGCGTGCTCTTCCCAGAGAAGGACTTACTATTATCCAATACAATCACACTTCTCGCTGCCCCAGAAAAGCAGCCAGCATAGTCAATGGCGTCATTCTTTCTTCTTCCCGCTCCCGTCCGGCAGCAAATACAGAAGCTTGAAAGCGCGCACTACCAGACTCAGGGACAGCTTCCTCCTCTCTGTTATCAGGCTTCTGAACTATACGCTGGGGTACTGACTGATTCACCTCCACCCCATTGCGGACATTGGACTCTACATCTATGGAACTGGTGCGCTACAATGCTGAGAACTATCTTCTGCACTCTGTATCTTCCCCTTTGTTCTACCAATTCGACCTCAGATTGGCTTGATTCTATTTATACATGTTATATCTGATCTGTTTGGATAACATGCAAAACAAAGCTTTTCGCTGCCAACTGTTCTAATTGCTAAAAATTAATTGACACTGTGTGTGGGATCTTGCTACGACCAAAATAACTGCTGCATTTGATTAGACCAGCTAATCATGATTATGCTTGATTACTTCTGAAGAATGGTCCCGACCCAAACTGTCTCCTATTCATTCCTGCCAAGATGCTGCCTGACCCGCCGAGTTACTCCAGCACATTGTTTTAATTTGTAAAACTGCACATGCTGTTCCTTGTTTCTCCATCTTATTTCTCGGCTGTTATAATTTGTCATTTTTTCCTGATTGTCAATCTATTTCCATTGACGGATCATAAAACTTATGCACAAATGCCCACCGCATGTGAAATCTAGGTTACCATGTTGGAGATTTTCATAAGAACAGGATAATTCAATCTTTTTAATTTAACATATGTCAAACATTGATAATCTTTTTTTTTTGCAAAGGATAGTTTGAGTAATAATATGTATATTATTAATTATGAATATAGATTTGTCTATTTTACAGTAACCGTAGTATTCCCTCTCTCTCCGTCCCTTCATGATTGTGCCTCCTGTTCAGTTATTGCCTCCAGTGTATTGTACCAGAGCTGCCCACTCTCACGCATTGAACATGAGAATCACGCATTACACCAAATTCTCACTTCTCAAGCTGATCACAAATTTCTCACGCTCTGTCGTGAGAAATTCTGTGATTAACGAAAATTTAAAAACTCATATCAACTGCATGGGTCCCGGGTGTTGGAGAGCCGGGGCTGAGGGACAGATGGAAGCAGAAGCAGCGGCGGGGACAGATGTGGACGGCGAGCCGGGGCTGGCGAGTGTTTGCCGGGCTGGCGAGTTGCTCGCTGCAGTTCCGGCCAGTGCAAGAGTCCCGGGCCGTCTGAGGCGTCAGAAGCTTTGCGCCGCTGCCGTGAGAGTCCCTGTGCCGAATTCGCCCCGGTGACCAGCATGGATCAGGCTGCGGCTCGGTGCATCCTGGAGGACAACCAGTGGCTGCTGGAAGTAAGTACCAAGCACTGGGTACAAACGGTGGAAGATTGTGGACTTCAAATGGGGATGGTTGGAGAAAGCATCCTGCTTGCCTGCTAGATTTTCACTTACTGTTCACTGGATGTTTTCAAGAGAGATTTACATTTAGCTTGGGGCTAGCGAAATGGGGGAAAAACAGGAAAGACGTAAGGGCCTGTCGCACCAGCATGCGACCTAACGTGGTTACTTGAGCCGTCCGGCGTCGCGGGGCCGGTCCCACTTCGATCGCCGGAGCCGTGCGGAATTTTGCGGAGTTTGTCCCGACATCGCGCGGGGCTCCGAAAAACTGACTATGTTCAAAAATTCAGCACGGCAACGGCTCGCTCGCAGTCACCTCGACGCATTACACACCGTCTCGACGGCGTGCCTCAGTGACCCTCTCTGTAGGTGCCTCCGTGACCCACTATGTGTGTGGCTCCGTGGCCCTCTGTGTGTGTGCCTCTGTGCCCCTCTCTGTGTGCCCCTCTCTGTCCTGGCGAACTTACCTTTAAGACTTCGCTCCAAGTTCGCCTCACTTTGCGCCACGTTGCGCCACTCACCCGACTTCCGCGCGGCCCTCGCTGCCGGTTTGGTCGCGCTTGCCGCATGCAGGCGCATGCTGGTGGGAAAGGCCCTGTACAGGGCATCACGCGACTTCGGTGCGGCCCCCACTTATAGTTTGATCGCGCTCATCGTTTGGAGTCGGATGCTGGTAGGACAGGCCCTGTACTGATTTTAGATGAACAGCCATGATCATATTGAATGGCAACGCTGACTCGAAGGGCCGAATGGCCTATTCCTGCACCTATTTTCTATGTTTCTATAATCGAGTATATAGAAATAATACTCGACCACTTGATTTTGAAGCATTCATGCATGGTGGAGGTATAGTGTAGTCATAGTGACACAGTGTTAAAACAGGCCCTTCGGCGCAACTTGCCCACAACCGCCAACATGTGCCAGTTATGCTACCTTTTTTTGGTCCATATCCATCGAAATCTGTCCTATCCAGTCTAACTGTTTCTTAAATGTTGTGATAGTCCCTGCCTCAACTACCTCGTCTAGCAGCTTGTTCCATATACCCACCACCCTTTGTGTGGAAAAAGTTACCCCTTAAAAAGTTACCGCTTAAAAATACTTCAAACAATAAACATTGAAATCACACTTCTACAATGCACTAAAACATGATTTTAATACATAACATTTCAAAAAGTCCCTAACGTGGGAGGGAATCACCCCCCTCCCACACCCTGCCCCCACTCGGTTGCTCCACTCCCTCGCCGGGTACCTGGCTCCCCCACTTTCAAAACGCTCCGTGGCCCCTGGTTCAGACAGAGAGCCCTGCCAGATGTGAGCAGGGAACTTTGCCCAGTTGTCCGTGATGTCTGGATCCCAATGCTCAGCGTTTCGTGTTTCGGAGTTGGCTGATGTTATTGATTTGTAATTAGCCTGATTTGTAATTAGTTGACAAAACCTTAATTTATTAATCCGGAATAACCAGCGGGATGGGATAAGTGTAATATTAAAATGAATTTAAGGATTTGCGGAAAGCAGCTCACATGAGCGATGCCGGCAAGCGGCAGGAGAAAGGTGTTCAGACGGCATGCACTGCCAGATGTGAGTGGGGAACTGAGGCCAGTTGTCCGTAATGACCGGATCTCAATGCTCAGCGCTTCGTGCTTCAGAGTTGGCTAATGTTATTGATTTGTAATTAGCCTGATTTGTAATTGATTTATAATTAGCCTGAGTTGGCAAAACCTTAATTTATTAATCCAGAATGTCCAGGAGGATGGGATAAGTGTAATACTAAAATTACATGCAAGGTGTCAGGCTGCCTGTCACAACATACAGCCCCAATAACGCATTATTTCCTTCAGTTAAATATTGGGAAGGTAGCACTATTGTCATTTGCCACTCAACTATTATGTTTGTTTACCTCACTGACTATTTCTAAAACCCACCCCCCAAAATTCCTTTGACAGGTTGATTAGAAATGTTCCCAATCTCATTGTTTTATTAATTGCACACGTAGATGAACATCCTCAAGGAGTGTAATCAGATGGACACAGTTTCAGGTGCGATGTTTAAGAGCTTGTTCAAAGAAGGGGCATATTTTAAAGGAGTGACAGAGATACTTGCAGGGGAATGTGTGAGGAGTTTATTATTTGTCTTTAGTTTTAGCTTGAACCAGGACATCTGAAGATTCAAAGTTTAATATAGTAATTGTGCTGATACTGACTCCCACCAACCATGTAATGAATATCATCCATTCCGGAGGTTTCATTTTTCTGATGCCATTCACTTGTATTTCAATCACTTCTATGTTATACAACATCTGGTCAGTGAAGTGCCCCATAAAAGATTACCGCATTAGATAAGCGCCTGTGGACTTGAACGTAATAGGTTAAGTCCAGGGGGTCAGATATGGGGCTTTATGTGTGGGCCAGATATATTGGCAGTGCAGAGGGGCTAGGAGCAAGGCCAAGTGTGCATCCAGAGTCAAGGTCTGGAATAGTACGAGGTGTGCAGTCAAAGCTGGGACAATGGGAGTGTTCAGCACTGGGAACCTAAGCAGGTAAGCAGCTATGATCAGGGTAGAGTAGGGGGCCAGGTGTAAGGCTGGACTCAGGGTCAGGAATGAGAGAAGGTATGCAACTGGAGTCAGGGTCAGGAGTAGTACCAGGTGTGCAGTGAGACCCAGGTTGGTCAACATGGGCCAAGTGCTTGATTATAATCTGATTTCCATACATGAATATACTAAGATCATTCATGTGCTGCACCTGTTGATCAGACCCTGGCTCTTCGGTGAAATGTAATTAGGAATGCACTGTAGCCTAACCTTATTCATAGCTAATTCTTGGCTAATCCAATTTAAAGCATAAATATTGCATTCAAGTGTAAGTTAAAAGACACGCCACAGTATTCACCAGATTGCACAATTTCAAGCTGAAAAACGCAAAAGCTCTGTACCAATGGGAGGGGGGACATATTCAGTGGAGATACATAGTTAATGTTTCCAATTAAATATTTGGTTTTATAGATAGTGCATGGAAACATCAATCACCCGTTCACACTGGTTCTATGTTGCCTACTTTCACAAATGAAACACTATAGGCCGATGATTTGTTTGGATATCCGGTGGTGCTGTTGCTAGCTGCCTCCGCCCACGGTCTGGCTGTCTTTTTAAAAAAAATATTATGTTTCGAGGTTGTTTTTTTCGTTTTTTAGGTTTTTTTCGGTATTTTATGTGGGGGGAAGCAGGTAGGGTATGGGGGAAACAGTCATTCAGTCGCTTCCTGGCGAGGATGCGGCTATTATCCAAGTCGCGTCCTTCCCCGCCCCCCCCCCACGGCCTACCAGCTGGATTGGCGCGGCCTTTCCTGCCGGGACCGGACCAGAGCTTCAGCAGTGGCGGCGAGGCGCTGGAAACATCACGGAGCGGGCGAGGCCTTCCTGGAATCGCCGCTTGGAGCTCCGGAGTGTTGGGTCGCTGCTCCAACATCGCGGAGCTGTGGGTGCGGCGTTCCCAACGCGGGCGGCACTGACTTTAACATCGTGGAGTCCTGGGACCCTTTGCCGGGGGTCGCCAGCGCGAATCTCCGCCCGACGCGGCCTGTGGACATCGGGAGCCGCGGACTCCAGTGGAAGGTGGCTGACGAGAGGTTGCCGGCGAGAGGGCCTGGACATCGGGCCACCCGTAGCGGTGACTATGGGGTGCTAGGGAGGCCCCGACCACGGGTGAACATTGGGGAACATCGGCGAGGAGGTTGACTGGACTTTGGTTCCTACCCTCACAGTGGGGAACTTTGGTGCCGCTGTGGGGATGTTTGTGTTGTGGACTACTGCGTTCTGTTTTGTGTTTTTTTAATTTAATTTAATTTTTTTAATAAAAAAAATGTTTGTATTACTGCAAGGGAAAAAGAATTTCGTTGTCTCTTCATTGAAGACAATGACAATAAATTTAATCAAATCAAATCAAATCAAATCAAATCCAATCTCCACACGGGAGGAGCAATTAACCTACAAACCCGCACATCTCTGGGACCCAGAGGAAACCCACGCGGTCACAAGGAGAATGTGCAAACTTCACACAGACAGCACCGGAGGTTAGGATCAAATCCGGGTGTCTGGCCTGTGAGGCAGCAGCTCTACCAGCTGCACCACTTTGCCGCCCTTTGTTTCACTCTGCGTCAATACCCTTTTGTTTGATAGATCAGATTCCAAGGGAAGTATTTATTTTTGCATCAGATAAAATGCAATCCATGAATCATTCAAAAGAATGAAATAATCATCTTTTGTAAATAAATCTTCACGTGATGCCCTTGAGATGTAATCATCATTAGGTAGGTTCGGATGGGAACCAACTGCATGCGCAGGCATGCTCGACAAACAACCGTGGAATAATTGACCTCAAATCCTGTTTTCATTGGGCTTGGCCAAGGGACAAATAGTGGCCTTGTAGTGCCTATTCTCTGAATAATGCCGGAAGATTTTTATTTTTATAGCCAGAGCCAGTGATGGAAATGGGTTTTAGGAACTAGGGGTACGCTAAGGTCCGTGAGGCTGAGGTTGGGAAGGAAGGGGGTGGGGGAATTTGTGCGGTCATACCCATGTAAGAGTACAAGAATGCATAACTTGTTTATTGTGTATTTGTAATGCAGTTTATTGCGTATTATATGTCATAGCTGCTTTCTTGCATCTCTCTCTCTCTCTCTGTGTCGGCTGCAGCCATCGTCTGCCTTGGTGAGTGAAGCAGGTCGGTGATTGATCACAATGACCCTCGGAGACTGTGTCTGATTGGCCGCCGAGTGACCAGCGCATTATGTGATTGGACACAATGTCCTTGGAGACAGCGGCTGATTGGATGGGAGGAGACCGATTTGTTGATTGGATGGATATTTTAAGGGAAGCTGGACGGTGATTGGACGCAACCCCCTTAGAGACAGCGGTTGATTGGCCGCCACATAATCGGGCACAAAAAATTGACAAATAGGAAAACAATAAAATCTGAATTCCAATTTAAATCGGAAGAGTATCATGCCTGATCAGCAGCAAAGTATCTATACTAGTATCAGCTCTAGTATCTTTGATCTGCAGTTCCTTCCTTTTGAAGACGAACCCTGGCCCAAAACAACTCCTAATTCATTCCCTCCACAGATGCCGCCCAGCCCGCTGAGTTCCTCCAGCACTCTGTGTTTTTTATTTAACTCTGAAATTGAAGATTGACATAAAGCTGGAGTAACTCAGCAGGACAGGCAGTGACTCTGCTTCTTCAGACTGAACTGAACTCTCATCAGTGAGAATACTTGTGATTGTCTGAAGAAGGGTCTCGATCCGAAACACCACCCACACCCCAGAGCCGCCGCCCATCCCGCTGAGCCACCTCAGCCCCCCCATGTCCACCTTCAACACCAGAGCCACACAAAAAACACAGAGTGCTGGAGGAACTCAGCGGGACAGGCGGCATCCGCGGAGGGAACGGACCAGGGCTCCCCCCCTCCAACAGGAAGGAACCGCAGATGCAGCTGCCCCCGCAAAACGCCAAATGATTCCGGGAATGCCGAGGCGAGAGGATGAGAGAGAGGGAGTGGGCGAGCGAGAGAGAGACGAGATGGGGAGCGGGAGAGAAAGCGTGCGAGAGAGAGAGAGGGAGGAAGGGAGAAAGCGAAAGACAGGGAGACGAGGGATGGAGGGAGAGAGAGAGGTGGAGAGGAGAGAGAGCGAGAAAATAATAAAATAACATGGGTGAATGACTTTACCGGCACACCAGGAAGAAGCCCCTGCTCGCGGTCAGGAGCTCTCAATGACAGTGAGTTTTAAGAAAGTCTCCCGTGAATTTTATTCAAAGGAACACATATTCATTCATACTTGGCCAAAACACAATTACATTTACCGAGGAATGTGGATCGATGTATTGATGACACATTGTATAACTACGTGTTAACCACTGGCTGTTAACAAGTGCTAACAGTGGGAGTTAACAAATCGTTTTCGCCTCATGGCCGTTGCAGCGGTGACTCGTTGTAACGATTATCCATGGTCGTTTAAAAAAAAAAAATTCATATTTAACAAAGCAAATTCGTATTTCCATATACATATTGCATTTCTGTACGAAATACGGAAAATCCGTACTACTTGGCAACTATGAGGATAGCTAATAAACGACTCTGACTCTCTTCTAGTACAGAAATTGGACGTAAACTGGAAACTGAAAAGTAGGGGAACACCGTCCCCCTGCGTACCCCCTCCCCCCATTTCCATGACTGGCCAGACGTTTGATTTAAGATAGACACGAAATGCTGGAGTAACTCAGCAGGACAGGCAGCATCCCTGGAGAGAAGGAATGGGTGACATTCCGGGTTGAGATCCATCGGACAGTCTCAGCCCGAAACGGCACCCATTCCTTCTCTCCACAGATGCTGCCTGTGCCACTGAGTTACTCCAGCAGTTTGTGTCTATTCTCGATTTCAATCAGAATCCGCAGCTCTTTCCTACTCGAGTTTTGATTTTAAATCAGATCTGTTCCAAAGGATGAAACTCTGAGTTGCTTTGCACTACAGCAAAGTTCTGGCCTGTTCGCATCTTCAGAATGGGTCTTGAAATTTGTTATTTTAGAGATAGAGCATGGAAACAGGGCCCTTCAGCCTACCAGCGATCACCCAAACACTAGCTCTATCCTACACACCAAGGACAATTTACACAAGGCAGTTCACCTACAAACCGGCAGGTCTTTGGAATGCGGAAGGAAACCGGAGCACCCGTAGGAAACCCAGGTAATTTACACCTCATATTTTGCACGGGCAGCTAACAGCCCAACAGTATGAAGGTAGATTTCTCAGATTTCAAGTAACCGCTGAATTCCCTCCCTCTACCCCTACCCCCTTCCCCACCCCAGTCGTTCTACTAGTTCCACTGTTGGCATCCCTGTATCTCCTCGTTGTTACCAGCCAACAATGGGCCATTGTGGGCTCCAGCCTTCCTTGGTCATCTGTTGCCGGCCCTGATCTGTTCTGGCCTTTTCCTCTCTCCAGTGTCTCACCCCCCGCCCCCTTCTACTTTCATTTTAAAAACATGTTCCAACCCAAATGGTCACCTGTTCCTTTTCTCCAGAGATGCTGCCTGATCCACTGATATACTTCAGCTCTTTGTGCCTACCTTTGGTTATATTACGTTGTGCTAAGTACTCGATATAAATTCATAGGTTCTAGGAGCAAAAATAGGCCATTCGGCCCATCAAGTCTACTCCACTATTCAATCATGGCTGATCTATCTTTACCTCTCAATCCCATTCTCCTTCCTTCTCCCCATAATCCCCTGAAACCCAAACTAATCAAGAATCTGTCAATCTCTGCCTTATGTTACATACCCGGGTTAATATGTCAATTTTATTGCTTAAAAAAAAAGTTGAACCTTTGCCCAAACAGTTAATATTGCTGATAATTATTTTTGACGGCTCAGCTTTAAATCTCAGACTGATGAGGATTTCGAGCCCACTTGTTTGAGAGGCAGATATGAACCTCATTATCCAGTGGGAAATGAGAGCTGCCAAGTGCACAGCCAATGTCTTGCTACAGTCTAATGAACATGTTAAATCAAAACAAACAGCGGATGCTAGCGAGGAGATCACACGGCCTTTTATAATTGCTTGCAGTTTCCCGATGGTGCGAGAGTCGTGTTAATGTTGTGAAAAGGATTTGCTCTGAGGCTGCAGCCTCGGTTTGTGCGTGCGTTTGTACACATGCCCGCACTCCGTCCTTTGCTGAGAAAGCATTCAGAACTGCAGCCGTGTTTGTTTTCTCTCCTCTTGGCGAACTGTTCCAAGTGACAGGGTTACACAAAAAGCTGGAGAAACTCAGCGGGTGCAGCAGCATCTAAGGAGCGAAGGAGATAGGCGACGTTTCGGGTCGAGACCCACAACTTGCTAATCCACTTGAAGTTAGAGCTACAGTTCCACACGAGCCACCAGAAAAAAGAAATGAGACTGATTCCTGATTAGGAACATTAGATAGACGCAAACTGCGGGAGGAACTCAGCGGGACAGGCAGCATCTCTGGATTAAAGAACAAGGTGACGTTTCGGGTCGAGACGCTTCTTCAGACTGAGTCGGGGGAGAGGGGAACCACAGGTATGAAAAGGTTCAGAACAAATCAGAGCCGGCACCGATGACCAAGGAAAGGTGGAGCCCACAATGGTCCATTGTTGGCTCTGGAAGAGGTGATAATGAAGGGATAGGAACAGCAGGACTAGGGGTGGAGGAGGTACAGAGAGTGAGGGAATGCAGGGTTACTTGACATAAGATAAATCGATATTCATACAATAACATGCATTTCCTTTGTCCTTTGTCCTTTATTACTCAAAAGTAATCCTTTGCAAAAGAAAAGGTTATCAATGGTTGACAAATGGCAACTTAAAAAGACTGTGAAGTATTCTCCAACTTGACAACCTACTGTTCATGCTAGGTGGAGAAACTCAGCGGGTGCGGCAGCATCTATGGAACGAAGGAAATAGGCGATGCTTCGGGCCACAGTCCTTCCGCACTGTTCTAAATGCCTACTCCCTTCGCTCCACAGATGCTGCCGCACCCGCTGAGTTTCTCCAGCACTTTTGTCTGCCTTCGATTTTCCAGCATCTGCAGTTCCTTCTTGAACATTCATGCTGGGTGGGCATTTTTCCATAGGTATCAAGTTCATTGAATGGAAATAGATCGCCCATCAGGTAAAAAAGTTTTAACAGCCGAGAAATAAGATGAAGAAACAACAAACTGCAGATGCTGGTTTACAAAAAAAGACTATGGATAGGAGATATTTCGGGTGGGGACCCTTCTTTAGACAGTCTGGAGAGGGGTCCCGACCCGAAACACCACCCATCCGTGTTCTCCAGAGATGCTGCCTGATCCGCTGAGTTACAAATAGAGTGATACAGTGTGGAAACAGGCCCTTCGGCCCAACTTGCCCACATCGGCCAACATATCCCAGTTACACGAGTCCCACCTGACTGCGTTTGGACCATATACCTCCAAACCTATCCTATCCATGTACCTGTGTAACTGTTTCTTAAACGTTGGGATAGTCCCTGCCTTAAGGACCTCATCTGGCAGCTTGTTCCATACACCCACCACCCTTTGTGTGAAAAGGCTACCCCTCAGATTCCTATCAAAATCTTTTCTCCTTCACCTTGAACCTATGTCCTGTGGTCCACTCCTACTCTAGCACTTTGTGTCTTTATTTCCAATGTTTTCTTGGGTTTTTTTAACTACGTTTCTAGCATCTGTGTTTTGTTAAATGTTACAATGTCAACTAATTTCTCTTTTATCAACTTACAGCAATTTAAAACGTAAGATGAAATGGCCAACTTGATAAGTAGGTTGTGTTATTGATTGACCGAGTCCTTCTGAAAGCAGCATGCAGTACACTTTAATGGAGTTAGACTCCATCTACACCTCACGCTGCCTCGGCAAGGCCAGTAGTGTAATCAAGGACCAGTCTCACCCCTTCCCTCTTCTCCCCTCCCCAATCAGGCAAGCGATACAGAAGACTCGGTTTATACTCCCAAGAATTTAGGAGATTGAGAGGCGATCTTATAGAAACTTACAAAATTCTTAAGGGGTTGGACAGGCTAGATGCAGGAAGATTGTTCCCAATGTTGGGGAGGTCCAGGACAAGGGGTCACAGCTTAAGGATAAGGGGGAAATCCTTTAGGACCGAGATGAGAAGGACTTTTTTCACACAGAGAGTGGTGGGTCTCTGGAACTCTCTGCCACAGAGGGTAGTTGAGGCCAGTTCATTGGCTATATTTAAGAGGGAGTTAGATGTGGCCCTTGTGGCTAAGGGGATCAGAGGGTATGGAGAGAAGGCAGGTACGGGATACTGAGTTGGATGATCAGCCATGATCATATTGAATGGCGGTGCAGGCTCGAAGGGCCGAATGGCCTACTCCTGCACCTAATTTCTATGTTTCTATGTTTCTATGTGTAAAAACGCACACTTTCAGTTCACACTGGGACAGTTTCTTCCCAGCTGTTATCAGGCAACTGAACCATCCTATCACAAACTAGAGATCGGCCATGAGCTACCATCTACCTCATTGAAGATCCTCGTCTATCTTTAATCGGACTTTACTGGACTTAATCTTGCACTAAATGTTATTCCCTTTATCCTGTATCTGTGGACGGCTTGATTGTAATCATCTTTCTGCTGACTGGATAGCACGCAACAAAAGCTTTTCACTGTACCTCGGCACACGTGACAATGAACTAAACTTAACTAAACTAATGTGAGAGCTTGCTCAAATTTTTCAAGTTGTTACGTCTGCTGATGGCATGAACTCGTGGAATTCTTGAACAGCAACGTAACTATAAGATGGCAGAAGCATTTACAAACCTAGATGACAGAGTAAAGCTGGAAGCACTTGGCCAGTCTCCATCCAGCTCGTGGGGATATACCCACAGTGGAAAGCAGTCTGGCGATGGATGACTGAATGAGTTTTCATAATGAATTATTGAGCCGCACAGATCAGCAAGGTACACACATGCCCATATATGAACATATTCAACCCAGCCGGCTGCATTAACTAAAGCAAAAAAATGCTTTCCTCCCGCATTCCAAAGACGTGCAGGTTTAGAAACATAGAAACGTAGAAAATAGGTGCAGGAGTAGGCCATTTAGCCCTTCGAGCCTGCACCGCCCATTCAATATGATCATGGCTGATCATCCAACTCAGTATCCTGTACCTGCCTTCTCTCCAATACCCCCTCATCCCTTTAGCTACAAGGGCCACATCTAACTCCCTCTTAAATATAGCCAATGAACTGGCCTCAACTACCTTCTGTGGCAGATAATTCCAGAGACTCACCACTCTGTGTGTGAAAAGTGTTTTCCTCATCTCGGTCCTAAAGGAATTCCCCCTTATCCTTAGACTGTGACCCCTTGTTCTGGACCTCCCCAACATCGGGAACAATCTTCCTGCATCTAGCTTGTCCAACCCCTTAAGACTTTTGTAAGTTTCTATAAGATCCCCCCTCAGTCTTCTAAATTCTAACGAGTACAAGCCAAGTCTATCCAGTCTTTCCTCATATGGAAGTCCTGACATCCCAGGAATCAGTCTGGTGAACCTCTGTACCCCCTCTATGGCAAGAATGTCTTTTCTCAGATTTGGAGACCAAAACTGTACGCAATACTCCAGGTGTGGTCTCACCAAAACCCTGTACAACTGCAGTAGAACCTCCCTGCTCCTATACTCAAATCCTTTCGCTATGAATGCTAACATACCATTTGCTTTCTTCACTGCCTGCTGCACCTGCATGCCCACTTTCAATGATTGGTGTACCATGACGCCCAGGTCTCGCTGCATCTCCCCTTTTCCTAATTTGCCACCATTAAGGTAATAGTCTACCCTCCTGTTTTTGCCACCAAAGTGATAACCTCACATTTATCCACATTATACTGCATCTGCCATGCATTTGCCCACTCACCCAACCTATCCAAGTCACCTTGCAGCCTCCTAGCATCCTCCTCACACCTAACACTACCCCCCAGCTTAGTGTCATCCGCAAGCTTGAGCCTTGCGGTACCCCACTAGTCACTGCCTGCCATTCGGAAAAGGACCCGTTTACTCCTACCCTTTGCTTCCTGTCTGCCAGCCAGTTCTCTGGCAGACAGGAAGCAAAGGGTAGGAGTAAACGGGTCCTTTTCAGAATGGCAGGCAGGGACAAGTGGGGTATCAATACTGAACCCCCAATACCGTGTGCTTTAAGTTTGTATACTAATCTCTTATGTGGGACTTTGTCGAAAGCCTTCTGAAATTCTAGATATAACACATCCACTGCTTCTCCCTTATCAACTCTGCTAGTTACATCCTCGAAAAATTCTATAAGATTCGTCAGCCATGATTTACCTTTTGTAAATCCATGCTGACTTTGTCTAATGATGTCACCACTTTCCAAAGTTTGTAAGTTAGCTGGCTTCTGCAAATTGCCCCTAGTGTGTAGGGTTGACATAGAACCAGTGTGAATGTGTGATTAATGGTATGGTTTAGTTTAGTTTAGGGATACAGTGCAGTGCAGAAACAGGCCATTCAGCCCACAGAGTCTGTACCGACCAGTGATCCCCGCAAATTACACGACCCAACCCACACTAGGGACAATTTACACTTATACCAAGTCAATTTACCCACATACCTACGTACGTCTTTGGAGTGCGGGGGGAAACCGAAGATTTCTGAGAAAACCCACGTGGTCACGGGGAGAACGGACAAACTCCATACAGACAGCACCCGTACTCGGGATTCAACCCTGGTCTCCGGTGCTGCAGGTGCTGTAAGGCAGCAATTCTACCCCTATGAGCCTGTTTCCACACATTGTCTCAAAACTAAACATGAATGGGTGATATTTTGAGTCAGGATCCTTCTCAAAAAAGGCTCCTGATCTGAAACGTCACCCATCCATGTTCCCCAGAGACGTTGTCTGACCTGCTGAGATACTCCAGCACATTGTGTCTTATCAAATCATACCAGTTCAGCTAAGGGGTACAGTCTACCTCTGTGCAACAAGCAATGGGGCGCAAATGTGATTCAAGTCACTCATTGAAAAGTGTAGTGAAGGAACTGCAGATGCTGGTTTAAACCGAAGATAGACACTAAATGCTGGAGTATCTCAGCGAGACAGGCAGCATTCCTGGAGAGGAGTGGGTGACATTTCGGGTCGAGACCCTTCTTCAGACTGAGTCTGAAGAATGGTCTCAACCCAAAATGTCACCTATACCTTCTCTCCAGAGATGCTGCCTGTCTCGCTGAGCTACTCCAGTATTTTGTGTCTATCACTCACTGAAATGATTAATGAGCCTTATTAAAACAATCATCTCAAAACTATTTCTCTAGGGCTACTTGGACTGGAAACAAATTACTGTTTCAGGCCAGTCTTTACAAAATCAATCGATGGAAAATCCCCAAGGGTAAATCTTAGGATAACCGCACGCAACACAAATAGAACTGCATATCACAAGGCCAGCATGCTTCACGCTGTTTAGTTTAGTTTCAGGGTTCAATCCTGACCTCGGGTGCTGTCCATGTGGAATTGGCATTTTCTCCCTCGGATCGCATGGGTTTCCTCCGAGTGCTCCGGTTTCCTCCCACATCCCAAAGACGTGCGGGCTTGTAGGTTAATCGGCCCCTCTGTAAATTTCCCCTGGTGTGTAGGGAGTGGATGCAAAAGTGGGGTAACATAGAACTAGTGTAAAGGGTGATTGATGGCAGGTGTGGACTCAGTGGGCTGACATTTCATGTCATAGGAGCAGAATTAGGCCATTCAGCCCATTAAGTCTAGTCCGCCATTCAACCATGGCTTTTATCTTTTCCTCTCAATCCCATTCTCCTGCCTTCTCCCCAAATCCCTTGTCGGCCAACTAATCAAGAATCTGTCCGTCTCCATCTAACAATACCCAATGACTTGGTCTCCACAGCCTTCTGGGGCAATGAGATCCACAGATTCACCACTCTCTCGCTGAAGAAATTTCTCTTCATCTTTACAAAGTTGCATCCTTTTATTCTGAGGCTGTGCCCTCTGGTCCTAAACTCTCCCACTACTGGGAACATCCTCTCCACATCCACTCTATCCAGGCCTTTCACTATTCGGTACGTTACAATGAAGTCCCCCCTCCCGCTCATCCTTCTAAACTCCAGCGAGTACAGGTCCAGTGCCATCAAACGCTCCTCATACGTTGACCCACTCATTCCTGGGATCATTCTCGTAAACCTCCTCTGGACCCTCTCCAATGCTAGCACTTCCTTTCTCAACTATGTAGCCTGAACCTACTCACAATACTCCAAATGTGGCCTGACCAGCGCCTGATAGAGCCTCAGCATGACATCCTTGCTTTTATATTCTGGTCCTCTGGAAATGTATGCTGACATTGCATTTGCCTTCCAGCCACTGCAAAGCCCACTCCTCACCTGCTGTGTTGTTGCTAGGCAGTACTCGGCAGTGCTGAGGATACTGCAGATGAGGCAGAGCTCCTCCAGTGTGAACTTTGCCACCTCTGAACCCTCCTTCTCCTTCAGCAGACTGGAAATCGTCAGGCCACCGCTGCTACTTGTGGTTCTGAGGAGAAACAAGAGACGTGCAGGTTTGTAGCTTAATTGGCTCCGGTCAAATTGTAAATTGTCCCTAGTGTGTGTGGGATAGTGTTAGTGTGCGGAGATCGCGGACTCGGTGGGCCGAAGGGCCTGTCACCGTGCTGTATCTCTGAACTAAACTAAATATAAATTAAAAAATATATAAGATAATATTATAACAATATTGTAGGTTAATTGGCTTCTGTAAATTGTCCCCAGTGTGTAGGATGTGAAACTGGGATAACATAGAACTTGTGTATGGATCATTGGTTGGCGCGGACTCGTGGACCAAAGGGCCTGTTTCCATGCTGTATCTCTAAACTAAAGTGTCTAAACTAAGCTGCCTTTCAGCTAGCCAATACAGGAGTCCATTTTTTTTTTAGAGGACATAAAGTGCTGGAGTAACTCAGTGGGTTAGGGAGCATCTCTGGAGATATGTGTGGGAACAAACTGCAGATGTTGGTTTACACCAAAGATACACACAAAATGCTGGAGGAACTCAGCGGGACAGGCAGCATCTCTGGAGAAATGTGCAGGATGAAATTGCAGATGCTGGTTTACACCAAAGATACACACAAAACGCTGGAGTAATGCAGCAGGACAGGCAGCATTCCTTCTCTCCAGAGATGCTGCCTGACCTGCAGAGTTAGTCCAGCACTTTGTGTCTTGTTTTGGTTAACCACCATCTGCAGTTCCTTGTTTCCACAGGAGCTTACGTTGCCCTGGTCTTCAATACTTGCTTTTTTCCAAGTTTTTAAGTATTTTCAGTTGAAACACTTCCTCTCATAAAAGTAACCTCGTTCAGCCTCAAAATGAACCATGTGGGATGTATTATGTTTAATGATTGATATCTCTTTGCACAGTGCACATATTCATTATGCCCATTACATCTGAGAGAGTGATGGTCAATTATATTCCAATTGTACCGTGAGCACAAGGCAGATGGGATGATTTCCCATTTGATTTTTCACGCAGTGGATTACTTTGAAGATAATGTGTTCATTGACCATTATTAAGTCTTTCAGGTTCAATAAACGTTCTGGATACCACGAACAGCGTTGAATAAAAAGCTCACCAAAGGTCTGCGCACAACCTGACGACCTAAATCTGTGCAGTACCACATATGGTGAAAATGACTGCAGTCCACTCCAGTTAAGACCAGTTGTTCGTTCTGCCTGTATTTGATGTGCTGAACATACCAAATCTGGAAACAGCAGAGTTTTAATGGAGTCTTTTGTTGAACCTAATAAATAATAAATATTTTTGTGGTAAACCCATATCCTTTCCATCCCTTACATCAATAGCATGAATATCATTTGGACTCCAGTTCATCAAAATTCTTTGGAGCGCAGAAGGTTAAGGGGGGACTTGATTGAGGTCTTTAAAATGATGAAAGGGATAGACAGAGTTGGCGTGGATAAGCTTTTCCCATTGAGGGTAGGGTAGATTCAAACAAGAGGGCATGACATGAGAATTAAGGGACAGAAGTTTAGGGGTAACATGAGGGGGAACTTCTTTACTCAGAGAGTGGTGGCTGCGTGGAATGATCTTCCAGCATAAGTGGTGGAGGCAGGATCGATTTTAACATTTAAAAGTGAAGTGGATAGGCATATGGACGGGAAGGGAATGGAGGGGTATGGTCTGAGTGCAGATGGATGGGACTAGGGGAAAATAAATGGTCGCAACGGACTGGAAGGGCCGGAGGGCCTGTTTCCATGCTGTAATTGTTATATGGTTATAATATGGTTAAAAGCTGAAAACTGCAGATTTCCTCCTCCTCCACCTCGTGCGGCACGTTGGCGCAGCGGTAGAGTTGCTGCCTTACAGCGCCAGAGAACCACGATCGATCCCGACTACGGGAGCTGGTTGTACAGAGTTTGTACGTTCTCTCCCCGTGACTTGCGTGGGTTTTCTTCGGGTGCTCCGGTTTCCTCCCACACTCCAAAGATGTGCAGGTTTGTACGTTAGTTCGCTTGATATAAATGTGAATTGTCTCTAGTGTGTGTAGGATAGTGTTAGTGTGCAGGGATCACTGGGTGGCGCGGACTCGGTGGGCCGAAGGGCCTGTTTCTGTGCTGTATCTCTAAACAGAACTAAAGATGTTAGAAACTTTGATAAGAAAATAAAATGTGTGAAACACTGCAGAACTTTGTTTCCGTAAAGGTGTGCAGCGTCTACATTTTTATTCTGAAATGCCCAGGCATTTGTTTACACCAATGGAATAAGAGCCAAAAACTCCTACCTGTGGTGTCCCTTGAATAAATAGGACTGAAGTTGAATAAACTCCCCATTCTCAAGTTATAGGAGCAGAATGAGGCCATTTGGCCCATCATCTACTCCACTATCCAATTATGGCTGATCTATCTTTCCCTGCTAACCCCATTATTCTTGTTTTTTCCCCATAACCCCTGACCCCAGTACCAATCAAGAATCTATCACTCTCAGCCTTAAGAATATCCATGACATTGGCCTCCACAGTCTGTGGCAATGAATTCCACAGATTCACCACCCTCTGTCTAAAGAAATTTCTCCTCGCCTTTCTAAAGTATGTCCTTTGATTCTGAGGCTGTGGCCTCTGGTGCTAGACTCTCCCACCACTGGAAACATCCTCCCCACATCCACTCTATCCAGGCCTATCACTATTCAGTACGTTTCAATGGGGTCCCCTCTCATCCTTCTAAACTCCAGCGAGTACAGGCTCAGCGTCGTCAAATGCTCCTCATATGTTAACCCAATCATTTCTGGGATCATTCTTGTAAACCTCCTCTGGACCCTCTCAACGCCAGCATATCCTTCCTCAGATATGGAGGCCAAAACTGCTAACAATGCACCAAATGCGGCCTGACCAGATCCTTATAAAGCCTCAGCTTAATATCCCAGTTTTTATATCCTAGTCCTCTCAAAATAAATGCTAGCATTGCATTTGCTTTCCTTACTACTGATTCGACTTGCAAATGTACTTTTTGGGAATCCGGCACCAGCACTCCCAAGTCCCTTTGCAACTCCGATTTCTGGATTCTCGTCCCATTTAGAATATAGTCTATGCGTTTGTTCCTACTCCCAAAATGCATGACTCCGCACTTTATTCCATCTGCCCACTCTCCCAACCTGTCCAAGTCCTTTTGCAGAGTCCCTGCCTTCTCTACACTACCTGCCCCATCACCTATCTTTGTATTATCTGCAAACCTGGCCACAAAGCCTTCAATTCCCTCATTTATATAATTGATGTAATGAGAATAGTGAAAGGCTTGGATCGAGTGTTTCCACTATTGGGAGAGTCTAGGATTAGAGGTCATTGCCTTAGAATTAAAGAACGTTCTTTTAGAAAGATGAGGTTAAATTTCTTTAGTCAGAGGGTGGTGAATCTGTGGAATTCTTTGCCACAGGTGGCTGGAGAGACCAAGTCAGTGGATATTTTTATGGGATAGATAGATTTTTGATTAGTACAGGTGTCAGAGATTGTGGGGAGAAGGCCAAGAGAACGGGGTTAGGAGGGAATGGTAGATCAGTCATGATTGAATGGGGGAGTAGACTTAATAGAAACATAGAAAATAGATGCAGGAGTAGGCCATTCGGCCCTTCGAGCCTGCACTGCCATTCAATATGATCATGGCTGATCATCCAACTCGGTATCCTGTATGTGCCTTCTCTCCATACCCCATGATCCCTTTAGCCACAAGGGCCACATCTAACTCCCTCTTAAATATAGCCAATGAACTGGCCTCAACTACCTTCTGTGGCAGAGAATTCAACAGATTCACCACTCTCTGTGTGAAAAATGATTTTCTCATCTCGGTCCTAAAAGACTTCCCCCTTATCCTTAAACTGTGACCCCTTGTTCTGGACCTCCCCAACTTCGGGAACAATCTTCCTGCATCTAGCCTGTCCAACCCCTTAAGAATTTTGTAACTCTCTATAAAATTCCCCCTCAATCTTCTAAATTCCAGCGAGTACAAGCCGAGTCTATCCAGTCTTTCTTCATATGGAAGTCCTGCCATCCCAGGAATCAGTCTGGTGAACCTTCTCTGTACTCCCTCTATGGCAAGAATGTCTTTCCTTAGATTAGGAGACCAAAACTGTACGCAATACTCCAGGTGTGGCCTCACCAAGACCCTGTGCAGTAGTACCTTCCTGCTCTTGTACTCAAATCCTTTTGCTATGAATGCCAACATACCATTCGCTTTCTTCACTGCCTGCTGCACCTGCATGCCTACTTTAAATAACTGGTGTACCATGACACCCAGGTCTCGTTGCATCTCCCCTTTTCCTAATCGGCTACCATTCAGATAATAGTCTACTTTCCTGTTTTTGTCACCAAAGTGGATAACCTCACATTTATCCACATTACACTGCATCTGCCATGCATTTTCCCACTCACCCAGCCTATCCAAGTCAGGTTGGGTGAATGGCCTAATTCTACCCCTATCACTTATGACTGTATGTGAAGAGTAGCAGCTATTAAATTGGTGGCGCAAAGAGCTCTCTTGCTGGGCAGCAATAACAGAGGACATGGCTTCAGGTCCGACCCAGCACTATTGTGCACAGCAGTTTGCCAGTGTGGAAAACAGGCACTTCGGCCCACCGTGTCCGCACCAACCAGCGATCCACACACATTAACACTATTTTACACACACTAGGGACAATTTACACTTATACCAAGTACTCAAACCCTGGCCAATTAACCTACAAACCTGTACGTCTTTGGAGTGTGGGAGGAAACCGAAGATCTCGCAGAAAACCCACGCGGTTACGGGGAGAACGTACAAACTCCATACAGACAGCATCCGTAGTCAGGATCAAACCAGGCTCTCTGGCGCTGCGCTCTACACATCCACCTCTACATAGAGAGCTATAACAACCCCATTTAGTGCCGACTTCAATAGCCTGGGAATTCATCCTGTGCACGGTGAAGAACCAGTACAAAACCGTGCGTCACGGTGGCGCAGCTGATAGCCGCTGCCTCACGGTGCCAGACACCCAGGTTCAATCCTGACCTCAGGTGTTAACTATGTAGAGTTTGCGCATTCTCCCTGCGACCACGTGGGTTTCCTCTGGGTGCTCCAGTTATCACCCACATCCCAAAGGCGTCAGAAAGTGGGATAACGTGGAACCTGCGTGAACGGGTTAATGCTGTTCAACACATCGTGGGCTGAAGGACCTGTTTCCCTGCTGCACTTCTAAACTAAGAAAAAACTAAAGAAAGAAACGTCATTAAAAAGTAAACAAAATGTCATGGAGTGAACTCGAGGTTGGAATCTAATCTGGAAAAAAACCTAACACTCTAGGTGGTTGTTATGGCAAGTGGTTGTTAGGTGGTCAGCCATGATCATATGATCAACCATGATCATATTGAATGGCGGTGCAGGCTCGGAGGGCCGAATGGCCTACTCCTGCACCTAATTTCTATGTCATCTGTAAACCTTTCTTCCCGTGAAATATCTGAGCTTCGAGGTACACAGTATGTTGTATTTAAACTAGCCGAGCATAGCTTGGGGACACAAGGAACTGCAGGTGCTGGTTTACAAAAATGGCACAAAGCACTGGAGTAACTCAGTGGGTCAGGCACGGAGAGGTGACATTTCAGATGCCTGAAGAAGGGTCCCGACCAGAGACGTCGCCTATCCGTGTTCTCCAGAGATGCTGCCTGCCCCGCTGAGTTACTCCAGCACTTTGTGTCTTTTTCAGCATCTCCTGGGTGTAAATGTATGACTCTTCGTCAAGCCTCACAAAACAAACCAGTGCATCGATCCATAGTAGACACAAAGTGCTGGAGCAACTCAGAAGGTCAGGCAGCATCTCTGGAGAACGTGGACGGATGACGTTTCGCACTACGCATGGGGTTGTTCATTGGGGAATGTAGATAACTGAGGGGGATTACATTGTTTTAGGATGCCGTTACTACAGATTTCATATTGAGTATGTGTTGGAAGGAACTAGCTGCAGATATAGGTTGACACCGAAGATAGGCACAAAATGGTGGAGTAACTCAGCGCATCTCTGGACAAAAGGAATAGGAGTCGTTTAAGGTCCAGACCCATCTTCAGACTGAGAGACTAATTTTTTTAACCATTTTTGGTTTTTGCCATCTACTGTTTTATATGAACCGTTGAAAACCAACAGTGGAGCTTGAGTTTACAAATCAAGCCTGTTGCAACACTATTGATCTAGATCAATTAAACTCGGATAGGTGTCGAGAGGGTCCTGAACAAAAACGTCACCTATCCATGTTCTCCTGAGATGCTGCCTGACCTTCTGAGTTACTCCAGCACTTTGTGGCTACTATAGATCAACACACTGGTTTGTTTTGTAAGGCTTGACATAGAGTCATCGGCTCACAGCATGGAAACAGGCCCTTCAGATGTTAAATATGCATTTATTGTATGTTTTTTTTAATATTATCTGTTATGACTGCATGGTAACAATTTCGTTCAGACCGAAAGGTCTGAATGACAATAAAGCAATCTAATCTAATCTTCAGCCCAACTTTCCCATATCGGCCAGCATGTCCCATCTACACAAGTCACACTATTCAGTATTTGGCCCATATCCCTCTAAACCTGTCCAATCCATGTACCTGTCTGAATATTTCTCAAACGTTGCAATAGTACCTGCCTCAACGACCTCCTCCGTCTGAAGAAGGGTCTCGACCCGAAACGTCGCCTATCTCCTTCGCTCCTTAGATGCTGCTGCACCCGCAGAGTTTCTCCAGCCTTTTGTGTACCCTCGATTCTCCAGCATCTGCAGTTCCTTCTTTAAGACCTCCTCCGGCAGCTCGTTCCATACACCCACCATCCTTTATATCTTTCCCCCCTCATTTTAAACCTATGGCCTCTGGTTCTCGATTCCCCTACTCTGAGCAAGTGCATCTACCTGATCTATTCCTCGCGTTTGAAGACTGAGAAAATTGAGTAATCATTTGCAGTTGTTGACTGCAGAGGAAATCCTCCACATAGACACAAATGCTGGAGTGACTCTGCGGGATGGGCAGCATCTCTGGAGAGAAGGAATGGGTGATCTTTCGGGTCGAGACCTTTCTTCAGACTGGCGTCAGGGGAGAGGGAAATATATAGATAAGGAAGTGTAAGGTGTGAAAACAGGACAAAGGGAATGGAGATCACAGAAAATGTAACAACAAAGCAAACAGAGATAGAATGTAGTCGGAGACAGTTATGGGCCTGTCCCATTTAGGCGATTTTTTTCGGCGAATGCTGGCGACTGTCACAGTTGTAGCAGGTCGCCGACTGGACCCCCCTACGACAATGTCTACAACAACCGACCACCTAGTCGACGTCAAGCTACCGACGACCGGCGACCCATTAGGACGTCCACCTACGACCACACCTGTGACAACCTACGTCCACCCGTGACAAGCTACGACAAGGTACGACGCTGTCGGCAAACAACTGAAGACAACTTAAGACGAGTCAGTCGCTGGTACCTGTCTCCGGTTGACGAAAGTAGTCGCCAATTCACTGAAGTCAGCACCGGCGACAACCTATGTTAACCTGGCGACAGGCCACGACAGCACCTACGTCAGGAGAAGTCGGGCTACGCTCATTGGCGTCAAGCCAACTGTCACCGACATTTTTTGAACATTTCAAAATCTAGCGGCGACCAGAAAAAAGACTACGATTCTTTGGGCGACTGAGGAGACTACTCACCACCATACAGGCGACGTCGCGGCAACTGTGTGGCGACAGCCTAATCGCCTAAAACATTGTCTAAGTGGGACAGGGGCATAAGACTGATTGGAGAACTGGGAAGGGGGTGGGTTGGAGAGAGAGGAATAGCAAGGGTTACTTGAAGTTATGATTAGTTCAAAAATAATTTCACGCTCACTTAGGCAGGTTTCCGGAGAGGATTTTCCATGCATATTCACGCAGGTATTTCTGGAAGATGGTGGTTAGAGCAATCATCGGTTCCCCGGTGCTGAGTTGCGAGCACTGCACCATGCACTTCTTGTAGTAGACAAACAAGTCGGCACAGCTGGGGAGCACCACTCCACCGTCACCAGCGTTCGGCTTCGGGGGACCCTGAGCTTTGAAATCGGCCACAAATTTGTCGATCAGCTCGCCGAGATTCCTAGCAGGGGGAGAGGAGGAGAAAAGAAGGAATTATTTTTTTTTTAAATTGGAAGCGAGATTAAGGGGTGACAATGTTCATGACTGCCCATACACTCTTGTGAAAGAGTTCAAAGAAATACGAGGTTTGTTATGTCTCTTTAACAATCAATCTAATGTCAAAAATATGATTCAAACACAATGCATGACCCTAGCTAGTGTAACAAAAATATTTCCAATATCTGGAGTCAAATGTTCCCCACTCAAATATAATGAAATTCTCAGCTTTTCATTGTATCTCAGGCTAAAAGCCATGTTCTTATTAAGAGTTTATAATAATAATCATTATTTATTATTATCAAGTGCACCGAGGTACAGAGAAAAGCTTTTTGTTGCTTGCTATTCAGACAGCGAAGACAGTCAAAGGCCTGTCCCACTTACACAATTTCTTTCGGCGATTTGCCGGCACCCGTCATAGTCGCAGCAGGTAGCCGAAAATTTTCAACATGTTGAAAATCCCCTGGTGACCAGAAAAAGGTACGACTCTTTGGGCGACTACTCACGACCATACAGGCGTCACCCCGGCGACATGTCGACACGTGACGCCTGTGTGGTCGTGAGTAGTTGGCCAAGGAGTCGTACCTTTTTCTGGTCACCACGGGATTTTCAACATGTTGAAAATTTTCGGCCACCTGCTCCGACTATGACGGGTCCCGCAAGTTGCCGAAAAAAATCACGTAAGTGGGACAGGCCCTTTATAGAGCCATACAGCATGGAAACAGGCCCTTCAGCCCAACTTGCCCACACTGACCAATATATTCCATTTACGCTAGTCCCACCTGCCCACTTAGGGACTATAACCTTTTAAACCTACCCTATCCTTGTACATGTCTAAATGTTTCTTAAACGTTGTGATAGTACCAGCGCCAACTACCTCCTCATCCTCCTGCGCTCCAGGGAATAAAGCCCTCGCCTGCTCAACCTCACTCCCTGTTGCTCAGTCGCTCGGGTCCTGGCAACATCCTCGTGAATCTTCTCCGAACCCTTTCAAGCATGCCAACATCTTTCCCATAACACTGGGAAGTTATTCCAGTGCTCTATGTCAACAAGGTACATGAGATATCCTGGTGTGCAGGAGAACTGTTTACAACACTTCCAAGAAGAGGGAATGTTGCTTAAAGTAATCTGATGTTCATTCTTCAACAATTACCAGTGGGAAAAATCCACAAAATTCTTGGCCCTGCCTTCCATTGATCTGAATTACTTTGAAACGCCCATTCCGCAAATACCAAAGGCCTAATTCAGTCCAAAGTTAGAAGCTAATGATAAGGCTTACGGTAGATGCAAATATTGATATTTTCTACCCAGAAGAGTCAAGAGAAAGAGGTAGATGCAAGGTGATGGAGACCTCAACAGGTCAGGCAGCATCTCTGGAGAAAATGGGTGGGCAACGTTTCTTCAGACAGCAAGTAGAAGGGGGGGACGGGGGGGGAACTGGAGGCAAGTAAAGGCCAGAACAAAGCAGGACTGGCAACGGATAACCAAGGAAGGGTGGAGCCCACAATGACACATTGTTGGCTGGGGAAGACATGATAATGAAGGGATACAAGGAAGCAAACAGTGGAACTAGTAGGAACTAGGGTGGGGGGGGGGGGGGAAAGAGGGAACTTGAAATTTAGAGCAGGGTTGGAAGGCCCCTAAGCGAAATATGAGGTGCTGTTCCTCCAATTTTCGTGACAGTGGAGGAGGCCCAGGACAGAAAGGTCAGTAAGGGAATGGGGAGGGGAGTTAAAATGCCTGGCAACTGGGAGATCACTTAGGGCGTACCTCGTCAGCAAAACGATCGTCGAGCTTGCGCTTGATCTTGCCGATATATAGGAGTCCACACCGGCAACAATGGATTCAGTAGTTTGGTTTAGAGATACAATGCGGAAACAGGCCCTTCGGCCCACCGGGTTCGCACTGACCAGCGATCCCCGCATATTTACTCTATGCTACACACGCCAGGGACAATTTTTACATTTACCAAGCCAACAAACCTGTACATCTTTGGAGTGTGGGAGGAAACCGAAGATCTCGGAGAAAACCCATGCAGGTCACGGGGAGAACGTACAAACTCCGTACAGACAGCGCCCGTTGTCGGAATCAAACTCTGACCTCCGACACTGCATTCGCCGCAAGGCAGCAACTCTGCCGCTGCGCCACCGTGCCGCACAGTAGATGAGATTGGGGGAGGTGCAAGTGAACCTCTGCCTCACCTGAAAGGACTGTCGGGGTCCCTGGATGGAGTCGAGGGAGGAGGTGTAGGGACAGGTGTTGCATCTCCTGCAGTTGCAGGGGAAAGCACTGAAGGTGTACGCCACTTTGTCACAGGGCCTTTTGGATTATGCAGGACCAGGTTTGGGGCTAAATCAGTGCAAATAGCTGCAGCACATTTAAAATTGAGGTTAGAAATGTTGGAATCTTGCCAACAGCGAGGTTAATCATGTCCATATGTTGTCCCACCACAGAAACGGTCTGAATCGAAGCACTAGCTATTTATGGGCAATGTTCTTAAATGCACGTTGGCAATTAGTGCTAAATTGGTCATATTCAGATCATCCCCCATGGGCCCATCAGTTACATTTGGGTTTAATCTTGCAACAAGGGTTCTTTACAAAAAAACTGGAGAGGTACAGCTTTGCACGCTGAGCGACAGTGGATAAAGATGTTGATAGATCCACATAAACCTGAAAGCTCTCAGTCACAAAGGAATAGTGGTTATCTTGTTGATTCTCTGCAAACTGATGGAAAAAAAGGGAGAAGTTTAACAGGACTGCCCAGTGGCGCAGCGGTAGAGTTGCTGCCTTACAGCGCCAGAGACCCGAGTGCTGGCTGTACGGAGTTTGTACGTTCTCCCCGTGACTGCGTGGGTTTTCTCTGGGGGCGCCGGTTTCATCCCACATTCCAAAGACGTGCGGGTTTGTAGGTTAATTGGCTTCTGTAAATTGATCCCTGCGTGTAGGATAGAACTAGTACACGGCTGATCGATAGTCTATGAGGACTCAGTGGGCCGAATGGTCTGTTTCCATGCTGTACCTCTATGCTACACACAAACCTAAACGATATTTAATTTATATATTGTGGATAAAGCACTTTTTGTGATGAATTACTTTGCGTGATGGGCTGCTATTTTTTCTTAAAGCAGAAGATTAAACATTATTTAGTGATAAACTACATCAAGCAATGAGAGAGAACTGAGAGTGCTCAGACAGGAAATGGTTTCACGGTTTGTGCAGCAAGGTTTGAGGGATACAAGCACATATCAAAGCTGATTTTGATCCAAATCTGAAGCAGAATTTCCAAAATAATAAGAAAGAGAGGGGGAGAAATACATATCCAGGAGTTGATCCCTTATAGAATTCTGCAGAAAACTACATGCAGGTTTTGGAGTTAAAGCAGAATTTTTGAACAAGAAAAAAAACTTTTTCCATTTTACTCAAAGATTACTGCCAAATAAAACACATAACATTCTTTGACATTTTTTCCAAAGCTCCACCTGCAAGTTTAATAAAGTCGGGAGGTAAGGCACCTTTGTCAATGTTTTCTAATCTTAATTATTATTATAGTCAATTCTACCAACGGCACAATCAAGTTCAAAGGTGCAAACTGTAAAGTTGAGTTTAGTTTAGAGATATAGCGTGCAAACAAGCCCTTCGCCCCCCCGGGTCCGCACCGACCAGCGATCCCCGCATATTAACACCACCCTGCGCACACTAGGGACAATATTACATTTATACCAAGCCAATGAACCTACAAACCTGTATGTTCAAAGGTTGAACTATTTATTGAGCAAGGTGAAGCATATAAGGTGTAGAAGGATATGGGCCAAATGCGTGCAAATGGGACGTTCTGATGGTGTATCTTGGTCGGTGTGGTCGCCATCTTGGTGGGCACGGTTGAGGCCGAAGGGTCTGCTTAGGTGCTGTATGACTTAAAGGTGACACAGTGGTGTAACCAGTAGAGTTGCGGCCTCACAACTCCAGTGACCTTCGTTCAAACCTGTGCTCGGGTGCTGGCTGTGTGGAGCTCGCATGTTCTCCTTGTGACTGCACGGGTTTCGCCTTGGTGTTCTGGATTCCTCCCACACCTCAGAAATGTGCAGGTTGGTAGGTTAATTGCTGTAAATGAGTGGATCGGGGAAACACTGATGGAAATCTACTTTAGAGACACAGCGTGGAAACAGGCCCTTGGGCCCACCGTGTCCATGCCGACCAGTGATCCCCTTACACCAGCACCAGGGACAATTCATCATTTTTACCAAAGCCAATCGACCTACAAACCTGTATGTTTTTGGAGTGTGGGGGGGAACCGGAGCACCCAGGGAAAACCCACGCGGTCACAGGGAGAACGCACAAATTCCATACAGACAGCACCCGTAGTCAGGATCGAACCCGGGTCTCTGGCGCTGTAAGGCAGCAGCTCTGCCCCTGTGCCACTGGGGAGAGAAGTCTATTAGGGTGAGTTTAGTATGAAAACGTTGCTTGATGATCATCGCAGACTTGGTGACTGGCCCTTTATCACTCTTTGATTCTGTGACATGGATCCAGAAATCCAATGGTGAAGTCATACAGCACGGTAACAGGCCCTTCGGCCCAACTTGCCCATTCCAACCAAGATGCCCCGTCTAAACTAGTCCAACCTGTCCATGTACCTGTCCAAATGTGTTACAAATGTTGTTATAGTCCCTGCCTCAGCTGCCTCCTCTGGCAGCTTGTTCCATACACCCACCGCCCTCTGTGTGAAAAAGTTGCGCCTTGGGTTTCCGTTAAATCTTTTCCCTCTCACCTTAACCCGTATCCTTTGGTTCTTGATTCCCCTGCTCTGGATAAAAGACTCTGTGCATCTACACTATCTATTCCTGCTCATCGATGGTGATGAGTCTCTGTTTAAGTTTTAAGTGCACACCAAAACCCAGGCACAAGAAAGAGATGCAGGGCTCAAATAACATGAGGCATGGTTGCTCCACTGATTTGCTCTGAAAGCAGTACAACTGCAGCATCTCAATCCAGAAAATTCGGACCTTCACAAGTTCTGAGCAAAATTGGGCCATTCAGCCCATCAAGTCTACTCCGCCATTCATTCATGGCTGATCTATCCCTGCCACTTAACCCCATTCTCTTGCCTTTCCCCCATAACCCCTGTGGCTCTGAAACCGTCAAAGATGACCCTGCCTTTGTTCAGTTGTCCACCACTACAGTATATGAAGCAGCTACCGTACTTAAAGATTTCTAACAGAGCAAAACAAAACGATTTTCAAACTAATCCAGGTAGGGCGGCTCAGAGCCGCTGGCTGCCTCACAGCGCCAGAGACCCAAGGTTCCATCCAGACCTCGGGTGCTGTCTGAGCGGAGTTTGCACGTTCTCTCTGACTGCAGTGGGTTTCCTCCGGGTGCTCCGATTTGGTCCCACAACCTAAAGGTGTGCTTCTTTTTAGGTTAATTAGCCTGTGTGAAATTGGCCCGAGTGTGTTAGGAGTGGGTGAGAAAGTGGGAGCAGGTGATTCACGGTCGGTGTGGTCTCAGTGGGCAGAAGGGCTTGTTTCAATTGCTACACAAGACAACCACCCATTTTCCGGCACCCTTGGTTCCAGAACCTAGCCGTATGATCCGTTTTACAGGACCACAGCCGAGATCCCAGCCCGCAAGGTTAGCCATGGAAATCGGCTCTGGGAACTGATCAGCTGATTCAGCAGCCCCAGCCACGGGAAGGGAAAACTTGACCCGCTGATTTGCCATGGAAGTCCCGATGAGGTCGAGACCGGCTGCCTCACCCGGCCGAGGCACCACATTTTCGGGGGGGGGGGGAATTCATGTGCACCCTCATAACGTTGTCTGGATTAAATCGGGGGTGGGCGGTGGGTGGTGGGGGGGTGGGCCACCAGTTGCCAGTAAATCAGTGGTGGACCTGCATCTTTAAACTAAACTAAATTATCTATGGAAAAAATGAATACTAAAATTCAGATGAAACCCCTTTTGAAATCCAGAAATACCAGACATGGCAGCACAATGCTCTGCTGCAACGCTTGAAACCTTCTCACCCTGTTCTGCACAGAAACCCATTCACCCTTTTCAGCTTTGGAAACGTTGTCAACACAAAGTCCCCACAGGCATTGTTGAACAAAAATGACAAGCGCTCCAAGATTTATACATTATGTACAAAAAAATAATAAATTGTGGACTGTGTTTATTATTTAATCTGCACCGTTTACTACTTTCCAAACAGTTTTGTTGATTTAGCAAAATGTCTTCAGGTTTGACCAGAAAAAAAATTCGACTCCAAAATGCACTAGAGAGGCCCAATGAATTTTCACCCTGTTATAAATTTCTTTAATTCCAAAACATGTCCACAGCTTATTTCATCACCAAAGTAAAGAAAAACAAATTCAAATCAAATATAAAAAGTGGCAGATGGGGCGGGACAATGGCGCAGCGGTAGAGTTGCTGCCTTACAGCCTTTGCAGCGTCAGAGACCCAGGTTCCAACCTGACTACCGGTGCTGCCTGTACGGGGTTTGTACCTTCTCCCCGTGACCGCGTTGGTTTTCTCCGAGATCGTCGGTTTCCTCCCACACGCCAAAGAAGTACAGGTTTGTAGCTTAATTGGCTTGGCATATAATATAAATTGTCCCTGGTATGTGTAGGATAGTGTTAATTTGTGGGGATCGCTGGTTGGCATGGACTCCGTGGGCTGAAGGGCCTGTTTCCATGCTGTATCTCTAAACTAAACTAAACTAAGATCACTAACTAGCTTGAAGGTAAGTAGCAAGAGAATCATAAGTGACCGAAGCAGATATCTTTAAAAAAATCATAAATATAGGAGCTTAGAATGCACTCCGAGAACACTGATGCAATTATCAAGAAAGCACATCAGCACCTCTACTTCCTGAGAAGATTACGGAGAGTCGGTTTGTCAAGGAGGACTCTCTCTAACTTCTACAGGTGCACAGTAGAGAGCTTGCTGACTGGTTCCATCGTGGCTTGGTTCGGCAACTTGAGTGCCCTGGAGAGGAAAAGACTACAAAAAGTAGTAAGCACTGCCCAGTCCATCATCGGCTCTGACCTTCCTTCCATCGAGGGGATTTATCGCAGTCGCTGCCTCAAAAAGCTGGCAGCATCATCAAGGACCCACACCATCCTGGCCACTCACTCATCTCCCTGCTACCTTCAGGTAGAAGGTACAGGAGCCTGAAGACTGCAAAAACCAGGTTCAGGAATAGCTACTTCCCCACAGCCATCAGGCTATTAAACTTGGCTCGGACAAAACTCTGAACATTAATAACCCATTATCTGTTATTTGCACTTTATCAGTTTATTTATTCATGTGTGTATGTATTTATATAATGGTATATGGACACACTGATCTGTTTTGTAGTCAATGCCTACTATGTTCTGTTGTGCTGAAGCAAGAATTTCATTGTCCTATCATGGACACATGACAATAAACTCACTTGAACTTGAATTTGAACTCCTGAAGGTTGGCCAAAGCAAAAGGATTTAAAAGGGAATTTTCTTTCATTTAGTTTCGAGATACAGAGTGGAAACAGGCTCTTTGGCCTCTTCCTAGACCATGCTGACCAGCAATCCCCGCACACTAACACTATCCTACAAACTGTCTGCCTTCCGCAAAGACCGCTCCCTCCGAACTCCCTTGTCAATTCTTCCCTTCCCTCCCGCTCCACCCCTTCCCCGGGCACTTTCCCTTGCAACCGCAAGAGATGCTACACTTGTCGCTTCACCTCCCCCCTCCACTCCATTCAAGGAGCCAAGCAGTCGTTCCAGGTCTGACAGAGGTTTACCTGCGTCTCCTCCAACCTCATCTACTGCATCCACTGCTCTAGATGCCAGCTGATCTATATTGGTGAGACCAAGCGGAGGCTTGGCGATCGTTTCACCGAACACCTCCGCTCGGTCCGCAATAACCAACCCGACCTCCCGGTGGCTCAGCACTTCAACTCCCCCTCCCATTCCGTATCCGACCTCTCCCTCCTGGGCCTCCTCCACGGCCAGAGTGAGCAACACCACAAATTGGAGGAACAGCACCTCATATTCCGCTTGGGGAGTCTGCATCCTCTTGGCTTGAACATTGAATTTTCTCAATTCTGTTAACCCTTGCTGTCTCCTCCCCTTCCCACCTCTCCCTCAGCCCTTGGGCTCCTCCTCCTCCTTTTTCCTTTCTTCTCCCCGCCTCCCCACCTCCCATCAGTCTGAAGAAGGGTTTCGGCCCGAAACGTTGCCTATCTCCTTCGCTCCTTAGATGCTGCTGCACCCGCTGAGTTTCTCCAGCTTTTTGTGTACCCTCGATTTTCCAGCATCTGCAGTTCCTTCTTTAACACCTTGACAATTTACAATCGTTACCGAAGCCATTTAACCCACAAACCTGCACGTTTTTGGAGTGTGGGAGGAAACCGGAGCACCCAGAGAAAACCCATGCAGGTCATGGGGGGAACGTACAAACTCATTACAGACTGCACCCGTAGTCAGGATCGATCCTGGGTCTCTGGCGCTGTGAGGCAGCAACTCCACTGCTGTGCCATCCTGCCACCCACAGATGAGTACATTCTTGAAAAAGGGGGGAAAACTGCAATGCAACTGGAGCAGTGGGATACAACTATATGAGTAGATGCGTGAAAGAGGTCATATGACACAGATGCAAGGAACTGCAGATGCCGGTTTACAAAAAAGACACAAAGTGCTGGAGTAGCTCCGCTGGTCAGACAGCAACTTTGGAGAACATGGATAGGCGACATTTGGGTCGGGGCCCTTCTTCAGACTGATTGTGGTGGTGGGGGCGGGAGAAAGCTGGAAGAGAGGTGGGGAGAGGACAAGGCCTGGCAAGTGATACATAGTGATTCAGGAGTAGGCCCTCGAGCCAGCACTGCCATTCAATATGATCATGGCTGATCATCCAAAATCAGTACCCCGTTCCTGATTTCTCCCTATATCCCTTGATTCCGTTAGCCCTAAGAGCTATGTCTAACTCTGTCTTGAAAACATCCAGTGAATTGACCTCCACTGCCTTCAGTTCTGCCACAGATTCACAACTCTCTGGGTGAAAACATCTCACTCCTAAATGGCCTCATTCTTAAACTGTGACCCCTGATTCTGGACTCCCACACATCGGGAAATTTTTTCCTGCATCTAACCTGTCCAATCCCTAGAGAATTTTATATGTTTCTATAAGATCACCTCTCATCCTTCTAAATTCCAGAGAATACAAGCCCAGCCGACCCATTCTTTCATATGTCAAACCCGCCATCCCGGGAATCAACCTGGTGAACCTTCGCTGCACTCCCTCAATAGCAAGAATGTCCTTCCTCAACTTAGGAGACCAAAAAACTGCATACAAGTTGCAGGGGGAACTACTCCAGGTGTGGTCTCACCAGGGCCTTGTCCAAAACTAGAGTAGGACCTCCCTGCTCCTAAACTCCTCTCGCCATGAAGGCCAACATGCCATTTGCTTTCTTCACTGCCTCCTGTATGCAAGCTTACTTTCAGATAGGGGATAGGTGGATACAGGTGAGGGGTGGGGCAGTTGGTTAGACAAAGGACAGAGGTGAAAGGACAAAATATGTGAGATAAGGAGAGAAGAGGATTGTGAAGAATATAAAGGAAGGGGTAAGGGGGTGGGAAGTGCGGAATGCCCTTCTCATTGTGACACTCCTTATTTTGAGGTTCTCCTGATAAATTGATTATGGATATATTCAAGATAATTACCTGATAATAGATACTGTACAGTCAAGTCGAGGTGAAGGAGAATTATGATACAAATTACAAATGGAATGGGCAATTTTAGTTTAAAAATAGTAGGAACCCATAATCCTCTAGCAAGTTGGTGTGACTCACACTTCTGGTCAGGAATTCATTTAGGCAACTGGATGCAATGTTTTGAAGCTACAATCGTGTACCATAAAATAAATGGGTGGCACGTTGGCGCAGCAGTAGAGTTGCTGCCCTACAGCGCAGAGACCTGGGTTCAATCCTAACTACAGGTGCTGTCTGTATGGAGTTTGCACGTTCTCCCCGTGACCTGCATGGGTTTTTTTTACCGGGATCTCCGGTTTCCGCCCACACTCCAAAGGTGTGCAGGTTTGTAGGTTAATTGGCTTGGTATAATTGTAAATAGTCCCATCGTGAGTTTAGGAAAGTGCTTGTGTGCGGGGATCGCAGGTCAGCACGGTGGTCTGAAGGGCTTGTTTCCGTGCTGTATCTCTAAACTGAACTAAATTAAAACTAGACAAATATTTTTATTCACATATAAATCCTATGTAGCATCAGAGTTTACAGTGCTGATGGGTGCGCTCTTCTGCATTGAACCCAGAGTGATTTTCTGAGAAGTTGGCAGCTTGAATTACTCATTTAATATTTTCTATATTTAATATTTAATATTTAATTTAATATTACGCCTACTTCCTTAGGAGGCTCTGGAAGTTCTGTATGTCCTCAACAACTCCCACCAACTTCTACAGATGCGCCGCAAAAAGCATTTTATCGGGATGCAGCACAGCGTGGTTTGGGAACAGCTCCGTCCAAGCCGGCAAGAAATTGCAGAGAATTGTGGACGCAGCCCAGACCATCACACAAAACCAACCTCCCTTCCACTGACTCAATTTACACCTCACGCTGCCTCGGCAAGGCCAGCAGCACAATCAGACCAGTCTCACCCCGGTCACTCCCTCTTCTCCCCTCTCCCATCAGGCAAGAGGTACAGAAGTTTGAAAATGCATACCTCCAGATTCAGGGACAGTTTCTTCCCAACGGCCATCCTATCACCAACTAGAGAACAGTCCTGACCTCCATCTACCTCATTGTTATTTTGTTATTTTATTCTATGTTATGACTTCAAGGCATGAAATTTCGTTCAGGCTGAAAGGTCTGAATGATAATAAAGGATACTTGACTTTACTTTTTGGAGACCTTCGATCTATCGGACGACTGGACTTTACACTGTACCTTGGTACACGTGGCAATAAACTAAACTTAACTCAACCATATTGCACTAAATGTTACACCCTTTACCCTGTATCAGTACACCGTGGACGGCTCAAGTTCAAGTTCAAGTGAGTTTATTGTCATGTGTCCCTGATTAGGACAATGAAATTCTTGCTTTGCTTCAGCACAACAGAACATAGTAGGCATTGACTACAAAACAGATTGGTGTGTCCATATCCCATTATAGAAATATATACCTTGTATATATTTGATTGTAGTCATGTATTGTCTCTTCGCTGACAGGATAGCATGCAACAAAAAAGCTTTTCATTGTACCTCGGTACACATGACAATGCTAAACTAAACTGCCTGTCTCAGTAGATCCTCTCCCCTACATCATCGTGGAGATTGGGTGATAACTGAGAATCTATTAAATGTGGTACGGTGAGCACTGTACAGCCCGACACCAGCAAAGGAAACATTACGCAGTATACATAACTCTCGCCAGTCAATATCTTATGAAAATACTGCTGTGCAAGACAACAGCTTGTTGCAGAATGGTTATTACATGTTCCGTAGAGCATTAATGGGGAACATTAGCTGTGGTTGTTGGGAGGTGGGCAGGGGATGGTGTAGGTGAGCGGGCAATGCAGGTCATCATTTATAAAATATTAAATTAGTAATTCGAGCTTCCAACTCATCAAGATAATTGTATATAATTTCCTGTTTCTGGCCTGCATCTTTGTTCAGATAAGTAACATTTCAATGCTGGGACAAGCAGCTCCTTTTAGTGCACCGGGCTACTTTTCTAAGCATCTCACCTACTAATGATTTTGATGAATTGCATTGCTTTTAGCTACAATCATTCACTATGTTTCAAATGGCTTGTTCACCACAAAAATTTGCACTCACATGCCAAATGTTTTTTTTTAAAACAAGATTTCACCCTGAAATAGGAGTCAGACTGACCCAATAACAGAAACCTTTGCTTTCAAAGGATGCCATTATGAAGCCGTTCATAACAGCACAAGGTGAAGTTCCTGTCATGTTCTTTTTTTTAATAATCATGTATTAGCTTTACAATTTGGTACCTACCAAAATTTGTCTGTGTTTATATTAAAACAGGGGAGTGAACCGAATAGGCCTACCTGTGCTAATCCCATTTCCCTGCATTAAGGTCGCATCTCTCTAATCTTTTCCTATCTCTGTTTTAGGCAAATGCTTTAAAACATGGTAACAGTTTCTGATCCTGACACTATTATCCCAGTGCCAAGAAAAGTAAGGTAGCGTGCCTTTAGGGCGCAGAGAAGATTAACGCGAATGTTGCCAGGACTCGAGGGCCTGAGTTATAGGGAGAGGTTGAGTAGACTGGGACTTATTTCTTGGAGCACAGGAGGATGAGGGGTGATCTTATAGCGATGTATAAAATGATGACAGGAATGGATCGGGTAAATGCAGAGCCTCTTCCCCAGAGTCGGGAAATTGAGAAACAGAGGACATTGATGATTTAAGATGAGGGGAGGAAAGATTTAATAGGAACTTGAGAGGTTACTTTTGCACACAAAGGGTGGTGGATGTATGGAACAAGCTGCCAGAGTAGGTAGTTGAGGCTGGGATTATTGCAACGTTTAAGAAACATTTAGATAGGTACATGGATAGGACAGGTTTAGAGGGATATATGGGCCAAATGCAGCCAGGTGGGACAAGTGAGGATGGGACATGTTGGTCGGTGTGGGACATGTTGGTCAATGTGGGCCGAAGGGCCTGTTTCCACGTTGTAAGACTCTATGACTACAACTAGCTGGGAGAAGCTGTTCACAAACATCTTTCTGAAGTGCTCACTTCTTGGATGAAACTGTGTACCAAATACTCCCCATGATGCTGCCACGATCATGCACAAAACAACATTAGCCACCATATAACCATATAATAACCATATAACAATTACAGCACGGAAAAAGGCCTTCTCGGCCCTTCCAGTCCGTGCCGACCATTTATTCTAGTCCCATCTACCTGCACTCAGACCATACCCCTCCATTCCCTTCCCGGTCCATATACCTATCCACTTTACTTTTAAATGTTAAAATCGATCCTGCCTCCACCACTTCTGCTGGAAGATCATTCCACACAGCCACCACTCTCTGAGTAAAGAAGTTCCCCCTCATGTTACCCCTAAACGTCTGTCCCTTAATTCTCATGTCATGCCCTCTTGTTTGAATCTTCCCTACCCTCAATGGAAAAGCTATCCACGTCAACTCTGTCTATCCCTTTCATCATTTTAAAGACCTCAATCAAGTCCCCCCCTTAACCTTCTGCGCTCCAAAGAATAAAGACCTAACTTGTTCAACCTTTCTCTGTAACTTAGTTGCTGGAACCCAGGCAACATTCTAGTAAATCCCCTCTGTACTCTCTCTATTTTGACCATCTTTGCACTTCAGACTCCATTTCTGCCACATTCATCCTTCAACACATGAATTACATTATTTGCAATTGGACAGCAGAATGTTATAGAGTCATTGCCTCACAGCACCAGAGGTCTCGGTTCGATCCCGACCCTGGGTGCTGTGTGTGTGGCGTTTACACGTTCTACCCGGGATCAGGTGCTTCGGTTTCCTCCCACATCCCAAAGACGTGCGGGTGTGCAGGTTAATTGGCCCTCTGTAAGTTGCCGCAGGCGTGCAGGGAGTGCATGAGAAAGTGGGATAACACAGAACTAGTGTGAAGGGGTTGATGGATGGTCAGAGTGAACTAGGTGGGCTGAAAGGCCAGTTTCCATGCTGTGACTGTAAACTAAAGTACGTGTTCATCCACAAGGGTGCATGCCGGAAAGCTTGGATGGACCTCAGCTGTATGTTACCCACAGGGTTTACTTGCCACATAAACCATATGTGATTAATTAACTTCATTGCGCCCATTAGATGAAGATCGCGGGCATATTCACCATATTTCGGGAATGTTTTAATTTTTTGGAGGGACTATTAAATGAAGGGTCTCAACCCACAAGCATCACCCATGCTGAGTTACTCCAGCATTTAGTGTCTATCTTCAGTGTAAACCAGCAACTGCACTTCCTTCCTACATATTTAAATGCAGGCTCAGATTTAATTGAGTTTTATTTTAAGTTTAGTTTAGAAATACAGCACAGAAACAGGCCTGTCGGCCTACCGAGTCCGCACATTAACACTACCCTACTCACACTAGGGACAATTTTTGTTTTTTACATTTGCACAATGCCAATGAACATGGCCTGTACGTCTTTGGAGTGTGGGAGGAAACCGAAGATCTCGGAGAGAACCAGCAGGTCACGGGGAGAATGTACAAACTCCGCACAGACAGCACCCGTAGTCAAGATCGAACCCTGGTCCCTGACACTGCAAGGCCCGTTGTTCTATCACTACGCAACTGTGTCACCTTTGTTCTGTACCTTCCCGTACCTCCACTCTCAGTCTGATGAAGGGTCTCGACCCAAAACGTCACCTATTCCCTTTCTCCAAAGATGCTGCCTGATCCGCTGAGTTACTCCAGCATTTTGTGTCAATCTATTTCAACGCTAGCTGTTGGGGGTTGCTTCAAACAAGCAGCTAAAACTATAAAATAGCAAAACATTATAGAAAATAGATAGGGGGATGCACAGAGTCTTTTACCCAGGGTAGGGGAATCAAGAACCAGCGGTCATAGTTTTACGGTGAGATGGGAAAGATTTAATGGGAACCTGAGAGACAACTTTTCCACACAGAGGGTGGTCAGCAAACGGAACGAGCTGCCAGTGAAGGTAGTTGAGGCAGAGACGATCACAACATTTACAAACCATTCGTACAGGTACACGAGTAGGAAAGGTTTATAGGGATATGGGCCAAACACGGGCAGATGGGACTAACGTAGATGGGGCATCTTGATCGGCATCATGCAGCCGCCAAGAAATTGTGCTCCCCCCCCCCCCCCCCCCCCCCCCCCCATGTTTTGATAGCGATTTCCGTGCCTGTTTATATGGGGTGATGGAGATGGGGGTGGGAAAGCAAAACATGGAACTGATTGGAATCCAAGGATAACATCAAGCCATTATTGGACTGGCTGCGAAAGTAAGTGAGTGAGCACAGGAGTATGGAGTGGAGCCTGGGATCAGCAGTTGTGGTTTGGATAGTTTTCTCCAGCGCGGCACAATGGCGCAGTCTTAAAGCCCTGTCCCACGGTACGAGTTCATTCCAAGAGTTCTCCCGAGTTTGCCCTGATTCGAACTCGGAGATTTACAGTAATGGCCAATCATCTGTACACGGGGCTCTCGTGGACATTTTTCAACATGTTGAAAAGTCTTCCCGTGCTTAACCTGCCGTTAGCGAGTCTTCCCGAGTACCTGCGGTTAGCGTTACGAGCCACTAAGAGACGTCCCCGAGCTCCGACGTACCCGCTACATTCATTCTCCGTGCTTACCACGAGTTTGATTTTTTTTAAAACTCGGGAGAGCTCTTGGAATGAACTCGTACCGTGGGACAGGGCTTTTACAGCTAGAGACCCAGGTTTGATCCTGACTACGGTTGCTGTCTGTACAGAGTTTGTACGTTCTCCCCTGTGACCGTGTGGGTTTTCTCCGGGTGCTCCGGTTTCCTCCCACACTCCAAAGACCTACAGGTTTACAGGTTACTTGACTTCTGTAAATTGTAAATTGTCCCTAGTGTGTAGGATTGTGCTAGTGTACGGGGTGATCGCTGGTCGACGCGGACTCGATGGGACGAGGGGTCTGTTTCCGCGCTGTATCTTTAAAGTCTAAAGTCTGAAAGCTACAACTGCGGTACACAGAGTTGCATATCAATTAAAATACTTGTTGAAAAGTTGATCAAAATGTAAACATAAACCTTGCATATTGGTAACAAAGACGAGGATTGAAGAAATCAAGCAATCAACACACAAAAGATCAAAATAAAATGAAGCCTTGAAATACAAGGACGGAAATAAAAATGTCACAGCTTGACAAGTACGTTTCTCATTACCTGGAGAGTATGATTTGTTTCTAATATAGGTGTTTACCCCACTTATTGAGTGTAACAAAGAACTGTTCAGCAGTTAGTTAATCAAAACCAGCCTGAGGTGGACTTCGTTTTTCTAGGTATGCTGAGTTCCAGGAAAGTTCATAATAAGCATTTCTGCCAGATCTGATTTCACTATATTTACTTAAGTTCACATTTACGATTCGCAATGGAACTGCATATTTTCAAACCTGCCTAACTGCAACACACTGTGTTGGATTGGTACAATTTAATTTAGAACAACCTTCTATTTAAAAAAAAAAGTTGACAAAGGTTTCTCTGGCCCTCGCTCACAAAGTCATCTTTCAAGCGCATTTATGGGAAAATAAATTCTAACATCATTGGACATTTGCTAAGTTCACTGCCACAGGCACAAGTAGTTAAACAATAACTTGTTCTTTTGCAAATGTTTAATTACATTTCATGTGGGTAGTCCCACAATGATTAACATTTAATCTCTATCCAACAGCAATTTAACCGTATTCTCCATTTTAGCGTACCCCACCAATTGCCACAATGTGTAAATTAAAAGTTTCAGCATTTAATATGGGCACTCTTTAAAATCTATGGTTATAATTTTAAGGACGATGAATAATAAGTTTATTAAGACAATAAATAATAATATTCATTATTTGGACAATGAATAATAAGGGCGGCATTAACGGCGCGGTAGAGTTGCTGCCTTACAGCGCCAGAGAAACAGGTGCAATCCTGACTACTGGCGGTGTGCAGTGTGTACGGACTTTGTACGTTCTCCCTGTGACCGTGTGGCTTTTCTCCGGGTGCTCAGGATTCCTCCCACACTCCAAAGACATGCAGCAGGTTTGTAAGTTAATTGGCCACTGTAAATTGTCCCTAATGTGTAGAAAAGAACTAGCGTTGGGGGTGATCGCGGGTCGGCACGGACTCGGGGGGCCGAAGGGCCAGTTTCCACTCTGTATCTCCAAAGACCAAAAGTCTAAAGAATAGTAAGTTATAGATGTATCTGGTTGGAGTCTCCTTTATAGGGGATGCTCAATAGGTTGGATTAATATGCACATTTGTTTCAATAGTTCAATATCGTTACTCTGTTTAAAAGACTAATTTCCACCTACTCTTTTGTGGTATAATGAACTGATTATCAATAAATTAACAGCTACAATATAGTTGATTAAAATGGCAGCACAGTGGGTAGAGCCACTACCTCACAATGTCATAGACCCGGGTTCGATCCTGATGTCGGGCGCTGTCTCTACGGAGTTTGCATGTTCTCCCTGACTGCGTGGGTTTCCTTTGGGTGTGCTGGTTTCCTCCCACTTCCCAAAGACGTGCGGGTTTGTACATGAATTGGTCTCTGTAAATAGCCCTAACGTGTAAGAAACGGATGCAAAAGTGGGATAACAGACAAGTGTGAAGGGGAGATCGATGGTGGGCATGGACTCAGTGGGCTAGAGAGCCCGTTTCCATGCTGGATGTCGAAACCAACACTAAACTGAAGTATTAAACATTCCCCAAAGTGGCCATCTGGGAGATTTTACCTATTTAGAACTTAGCAATAGCTGTCGATGAACCAAAATAAAAATCAAAAAATGCTAGAAATTCTCAATAGGTCACAAATGTATGTGGAGAGGGAAATAGAGTCAATCTTTCCGAACCGCTGATGAAAGCCATCAACCTGCCTCACAGATGCTGCTCTAACCTGCTGAGTGTTTCCAGTGCTTTCATGGAAACACAAAAGATCTGCAGATGCAAAAAGACACAGAGTGTAAGTGGGCGTGTCCCACTTACGTAACTTTTTCGGCGACTGCCGGCACCCGTCATAGGTCGTTGCAGGTTGCCGAAGATTTTCAACATGTTGAAAATTCAGCAGCGACCAGAACAAGGTACGACTCTTTGAGCGACTGCTCCCGACTATACAGGCTTCACCCCGCGACATGTCGCCTGTATGGTCGTGAGTAGTCTCCTCAGTCGGCCAAAGAGTCGTAGCATCATTCTGGTCGCCTCTGGATTTAGAACATGTTAAAAAATTTTGGCAACCTGCAACGACCTATGACGGGTGCGGGCAGTCGCCGAAAAAATCGCGTAAGTGGGAAAGGACCATTAGAATAAAGGGCCTGTCCCACTTGGGTCATTATTTACGCGACAGGCCGGTAGTGACTGACGCGCGGCGGTCGCGTGCGTCATCATGCGTCCGCTCAGCCGTCTGGAGCACGTGACGTCATTTGAAGATGGACACAAAATGCAGGAGTAACTCAGCGGGACCGGCAGCATCTCTGGAGAGAAGGAATGGATGATGTTTTTGGGTCGAAACTCTTCTTCAGTCTGAAAGAAGGGTCTCGACCCGAAACGTCACCCATTGCTTCTCTCTAGAGATGCTGCTGGTCCCGCTGAGTTACTCCAGCATTTTGTCTCTATCTCCAATCTTCTTGGCCCCGCTCTGGGAGTAGGAGCGGATCCGGATCCGGATCCACAACGGCCGTGAGCCCCAGGCCGAGCTCGGCGATCGTTTGCCCGCTTCTGCTGCTGTTGGAGGTGAGACGTTGCGTCGCGCCAGGGTCTTGGGCCTGTCCCACTTTGGCCGTCAGTTACTCGACAGGCCGGTGGCGCATGAAGATTTTGTTCAGGACAAAGTCCACACTCCTCCACGGCACTCCATGCGCCCGTCCCCGCGCTCCCCACACGCTAGCAGGTCGCGTAAATGGCTCGCGAATGACAGCCAAGTGGGACAGGCCCTTAACTCAATGAGCACGTCTGGTGAACATGGACACGTGACATTTTGGTCAGGAACCTTGTTCATACAGTGTGAGGAAGGGTCCTGACCTGAAACATCACCAATCCTTGTTCTCCGGAGATGTTGCCTGACCCGCCAACACTTTATGTCTTCATTTTCCAATTTTTCCTGTGGTTTCTTTTAAAAACAGGTTTCAAGCATCTGTGATTTAATTTTTCAATGTTGCATTGTCAACTCTTTTCCCTGACTTACAACAAGATAAAAGCAAAACAATTTTGTTTTCATGTGGTGTTTTTAAAATTCCAAAGGTACTTCACAAACCATTACCAAGCAAGAGCCACATTCCAGGGTACATGAAAGAACACAAACATCTGTAGCAATCAATGCGCAAATTTGCTGCCGCGTTTCCTACATTACAAAGACTAAACTTCAAAAACGTACTTGACTGGATACACAATGCTTTGGGATACAGGAAGTGGGGGTTGGGGTAATGAGCAGGGATAGTGGACATAAAAGGCAATTTACAAATAGAAGTTAGACACAAAATGCTGGAGTAACTCGGCGGGACAGGCAGTATCTCTGGATAGAAGGAATGGGTGACCCGAACCTTTCACCCATTCCTTTGATGCAGAAGGGTCTCGTCCCGAAACGTCACCCGTTCCTTCTCTCTAGATATGCTTTCTGTCCTGCTGAGTTATTCCAGCATTTTGTGTCTATCTTCAATGTAAGCCGGCATCTGCAAATAGAAGTTCTTCCTTTGTATTGAAACAGAATGTTGCTGTCATTCGGTTTCAAAGCAGGACAATTTTAAATTGAAGCAAGTAATAGCACGGCCCAAAATTTGGAGGCACAATGTTACGAGAACTGACGGCAGAGGATGTTTACTGGGAAGGATCACATTAGGCAAAGCACAAACTGGTTTTCCTGCGATATGAATCTAAAGGAAGAAAAGTTTCAGTCAGGCTGCCGTTTCACATACTGATCCCATTTTGGGTAATCAGTTGCTGAAGCATATCTGAATTGAATTGACATATTCATATAAATCAGGAACAGGATGTGTCAGACATTGAGGATCTGCAGAAAATGCTTGGCCCAGTTCCTTCACCAATCAAAAATGTTAGAAGACCCCCCCATGCTCTTCCTCGACTTTATCTGTTACTTCCGCCTTTAACAGATCACTGTACTAATGTAGATGCAAGCAACTGCAAATGCTGGTTTTGATTTTAAAAAACACAAAGTGCTGAAGTAACTGAGCGGGTCATGCAGCATTGCTGGGGAATGTGTGGGAAGGAACTGCGGATGCTGGTTTGCACCGAAGATAAGACATAAAACTCAGTGGGACAGGCAGCAGCAATGGAGCAAAGGAATAGGTGGCGTCTCAGGTCGAGACCCTAAATGCAGACTGAGAGTCCGGGAAACGGGTAACGAGAGATACAGAAGGTACATTGGACAAATCAATGAAAGATATGCAACGATGATCTCGACCTGAAACGTCACCTATTCCTTTTCTCCAGAGATGCCGCCTGACCCGCTGAGTTACTCCAGCTTTTTGTGTCTATCTTCAGCATGCCTGGAATTCACGGATAGAAGACGTTTTGGGTCAGGACCCTTCTTCAGACTGATTATGGTGGGGGTGTGGAGGGAGAAAACTGGAAGAAGAGAGTTGGGAGCAGGAAAAAGCCTGTCGTGTGATAGTTCCATACAGGTGGTGGGGGTTGATATGCAGATGGTTGGACAAAGGTCAGAGAGGAGACAAAAAGTGTGAGAGGAGGATTGAAGTTGTGCGCATTGTGAAGCCAGAAGAAGGATGTTGGTTGATGGGGAAGGGGAAGAGGAGAAATAGCTGAGAGTCTACTTGTGGCATGGGGAAGGAAGGAAAGATAGCAGGAACAAAAAGGTTCTTTGCAGGTTAGACACAAAAAGCTGCAGTAACTCAGCGGGTCAGGCAGCATGTGTAGAGAAAAGCAAATAGCGGAGTCAGGGGATATGTGGAGAAGGCAGGAACGGGGTACTGATTGGGGATGATCACATTGTATGGCGGTGCTGGCTCAAAGGGCCAAATGGCCTACTCCTGCACCTATTGTCTATTGTCTATTGAATAGACGATGTTTCGGGTCAAGACCCTTCCTTGGACTGTCAAGGGAGAGATATAGAGAGATAAAGAACAAAACTACATAGAAGATAGAGAGAGATATAGAACAAAGGAGTGAAAAGCAAAATAGTAACTATGATAAAGGCAACAGGCCATTGTGAACTGTGGGAGAGGTGAAAACGAGTTGTAGACAATGAGACTGTACCTAGTACCTTAGTACTCTGACAATGGAGGAGGCCCAGGACAGAAAGGTGAACCTACCTGATCTCCCTGTAGCCAAACACTTTAACTCCCCCTTCCATTTCCACGCTGACCTTTCTGGGCTTGGCCCTCCTCCATTGTCAGAGTGAGACCCAGCGCAAATTGGAGGAACAGCAACTCGTATTTCACTTGGACAGCTTACACCCCCAGCGGTATGAACATTGACTTCTCAAACTTAGTATGTTACTTAAGGGCCTGTCCCACCAGCATGCAACTCTATGCGATGAACGCGATCAAACTAGAAGCGGGGGCCGCGCGGAGGTCGGGTGATCCCCTGTACAGGGCCGATCCCACCAGCATGCACCTGCATGCGGCAAACGCAACCAAACCGGCAGTAGGGGCCGCGCGGAGGTCGGGTGAGTGGCGCAACGCGGCGCAAAGTGAGGCGAACTTGGAGCAAAGTCCAAGGTAAGTTCGCCAGGACAGAGAGGGGCACACAGAGAGGGGCACCGAGGCACACACACACACAGGGCCACGGAGCCACACACATAGAGGGTCATGGAGGCACCTACCGAGAGGGTCACGGAGGCACGATGTTGGGGCGGTGTGTAAATGTCGAGGCGACTGCGAGCCGACAAGCCGTTGCCGCGCGGGATTTTTGGACATAGTCGGTTTTTCGGAGCCCCGCGCGGTGTCGGGACGAACTCGGGACGAACTCCGCACAACTCCGGCGTTCGAAGTGGGACCGGCCCCGCGACGCCGGACGGCTCAAGCGACCACGTTAGGTCGCGCTAATCGCATAGAGTTGCATGCTGGTGGGACAGGCCCTTTAGTATTTGGGTCGCCCGAAAAATTAATGATTCAGTTATGTAAGTACTCATTGTAAAAATATTTAACTCACCTATCCTGAGACTCAATGTAAACGTATAGGTGAGGCTCGAAGCATTTGGAGATAATGCCATGGAAAGGGTTGTCTGGGACTTTAGGTTTCTTTGGCTGAAAAGATAAACCACATAAGATGTCAAACATGAAACTGTCAGGTCACGCAATGTAAACAAATCCAAGGGACATGGCATCATTTATACGGTGTTTAAGAAGGAACTGCAGATGCTGGAAAATTGAAGGTAGACAAAAATGCTGGAGAAACTCAGCGGGTGAGGCAGCATCTATGGAGCGAAGGAAATAGGTGACCTTTGCGTCTCGACCCGAAACGTCACCTATTTCTTCGCTCCATAAATACTGCCTTACCTGCTGAGTTTCTCCTAATAGCCGACCTCTCCTAATACTTACTTTGGCAAAATAACAACCAATAATTCCATAGTTTTGTTTAAGAAGGAACTGCAGATGCTGGAAAAACGAAGGTAGACAAAAATGCTGGAGAAACTCAGCGGGTGAGGCAGCATCTATGGAGCGAAGGAAATAGGCAACGTTTCGGGACGAAACGTTGCCTATTTCCTTCGCTCCATAGATGCTGCCTCACCCGCTGAGTTTCTCCAGCATTTTTGTCTACCTTCGATTTTCTGAGTTTCTCCAGCACTTTTGTCTACAGTCATTTATACAGGTAGAACTGGCCAGAATTAGAGTTCGTTTCCATTTGGATACAAGAGTATATAGATTTTTAAAGTGAAAATATCGATTTCAGATTTAGTTTAGTTTATTGTCACGTGCACCGAGGTACAGTCAGAAGCTTGATTAGTGTATGTCCTGAAGAAGAGTCTCGACCCGAAACGTCGCCTATCTCCTTCGCTCCTTAGATGCTGCTGCACCCGCTGAGTTTCTCCAGCTTTTTGTGTAACAGCTTGATTAGTGTAGTTTAGTTTAGAGATACAGCGTGGAAACACGCACATCGGCCCACCAAGTCCACGCCGACCAGCGATCATCCCATTCACCAGCACTATCCTACACACTAGGGACAATTTACAATACACAGAAGCCAAGCTAACCTACAAACCTGTACGTCTTTGGAGTGTGGGAGGAAGCCACAGCATGCACGCAGTCACGGGGAGAACAGACAAACTCCGTATAGCACCCGTAGTCAGGATTGAACCCAGGTCTCTGGCACACTCCAGAGAAATACAGGTTTGTATGTTTGTATACAGGGGGATATTATAGAAACATATACAATTATAAAAGGACTGGACAAGCTAGATGCAGGAAAAATGTTCCCAATGTTGGGCGAGTCCAGAGCCAGGGGCCACAGTCCTAGAATAAAGGGGAGGCCATTTAAGACTGAGGTGAGAAAAAAAATTTTCACGCAGAGTTGTGAATTTGTGGAATTCCCTGTCAGAGGGCAGTGGAGGCCAAATCGCTGGATGGATTTAAGAGAGAGATAGAAAGAGCTCTAGGGGCTAGTGGAATCAAGGGATATGGGGAGAAGGCAGGCACGGGTTATTGATTGGGGACGATCAGCCATGATCATAATGAACGACGGTGCTGGCTCGAAGGGCAGAATGGCCTCCTCCTGCACCTATTTTCTATGTTTCTATGTTTGTCGGTTAATTTGCTTTGGTAAAATTGAGGGATCGAGAAAGAGGGATAGCAACAGTTACTTGGTTAGAGAAGTCAATATTCACACCGCTGGGGTGTAACCTGCCCAAGCAAAATATGAGGTGCTGTTCCTCCAATTTGCGTTGGGTCTCACTTTGACAATGGAGGAGGCCCAGGACAGAAATGTCAGTGTGGGAATGGGAGGGGGAGTTAAAGTTTTTCGCAACCGGGAGATCAGGTAGGTTTAGGCGGACTGAGCAGAGGTGTTCAGCGAAACGATCGCCGAGCCTGCGCTTGGTCTCGCCGATACATAGGATGACACCTTCTGTCTTTTGTAAACCTACCTGTCCTGCCAGTTGCTAAACACTTACTCTCCCCCTCTAATTATCACTGACCTTTCTGTCCTGCGCCTCCTCCATTGTCATTACCTCCAACCAGTCTGACTTTCCGTGATTACATTTTATCTCTGTTTGCTTTGTTGAAACCTTCTCCCAGCTAACAATGATGGGTCAGCATGGGCAAATTGGGCCGAAGGGCCTGTTTCCGTGCTGCATGACTGTCTGGCCCATTCAATCGCTGCCAGATCTTCAGAAGCACTGAATTAGTTCCACTCCCCGCCGGTTTCCATGTTGCCACACAAATTCTTCTCATGAAATATTTGTCTGATTCACGACGGAATCTGCTTTCAATCAATACCTTTACAATTGACTGTATTAAATATACAACTTTAAATCCATATCCTGGTGGCCTGATAACAATCAGCTAATATTTACAGCCTGTGTTTAGACTTCAACAAAAATTGTGAAGGCCCCCTAAAAATGGAGATGATAAAACACTGTGTTCAAACGTGGGGAAAAACACTAGAAAGAGACAGAGAGACAAGCTGATGCTGCTTTTCAGAACAATTGGAAGCCAGAACATCATCCCATAAGAGTTCAATTCTGGGGCTGCTTCTTGCAAGACGATTACTGTCTAGATTTTGGTCTGTAGGAAATGTGCAGAGACTGTTTCCTGAGGCTGTGTTTCCTTCCTGAGGCACTGCCTCAGCAAGGAAATGAGGAGCAATTTTGAGTAAAAGTTTGGAATTCACTAACTCAAATAGCTCTAAACGTTCAATTGAGACTAATAAGAGTTTAGGACACTTAAGAATAATGCGCATGATTCTGGATCTGCATTCATCTCTTTGAATAACAGTTTAGGCGCATAGGTTGCAAAGCCGACCTCTCCTAATACTTATTTTGGCAAATTCCATAGTTTTGTTTAAGAAGGAACTGCAGATGCTGGAAAATCGAAGGTAGACAAAAGTGCTGTAGAAACTCAGCTGGTGAGGCAACATCTATGGAGCGAAGGAAATAGGCAACGTTTCGTCCCGAAACGTTGCCTATTTCCTTCGCTCCACAGATACTGCCTCGCCCACTGAGTTTCTCCAGCACATTTGTCTACCTTCAATAATTCCATAGATGGGTAAAGCTCCAACGGATGCCTGGATGTGAGTGCTGGCCAGGAGCAGAGGAATCAGAATGTTAAAGGCAGCAAAACGCAGTTTGTTCAAAGTCATTTAAAAAAAACATTGGTTTTCGAAAGGGAAGACTTAAGGCAAGGCTTAAGATCCAAGCCTTAATCATGGGTGATTAAAGGCAAACGGCAAAGTCTAATGATAAACCACAGTACTTCAGTCAGCAGTATAGGGCTACTATTGGGATGATAATGTTAGTACGTTCACTTTATTGTAATCAATATTAAGGCTGTAGAAATGGTGCAACAACTTTGGCTGGTATTTTAAACAATAAAGAATGAAGACTTAAAAACGTCATTAGAAGAATATATTATTAGCCACGCTGAAAAAGATTAAAAGGCAGTCAGCTGGATAGAAACAAGAGTGCGGATGTTCCCCGACGTACGTAAGGGTTACTTGCCGCGGACCCTGTGCAAATTAGTTGTTGCATTAGTCGGAAATGAAAGTGCTTCCGCACACATGTAAATTTACCATTCGGCGTGGGAGCTCCAACACGGAGACCATGGGGGAGCTCCAACGTGGAGACCATGTGGGAGCTCCGACATAGAGACTCCAGGGGAGCTCCAACGTGGAGACCATGGGGGAGCTCCGACATAGAGACTCCAGGGGAGCTCCAACGCGGAGACCACCAAGGAGCTCCAACGTGGAGACCACCACGGAGCTCTGGCCCACTCACCACGTGGGTGCTCCGACGTGGAGACCAAGGGGGAGCAGCCGCAAGCACAGCTGACTAGCTTGCGGAAATGGCCACATGTGTCGTCAGTAGCACACTGCTATGGAGACCCACAGCAGGCTAGGACTCTGTTCCTTGGAGCACAGGAGGAAGAGGGGTGATCTCATAGAGGTGTACAAAATCATGAGAGGAATAGATCGTGTGGATGCACGGAGTCTCTTGCCCAGAGTTGAGCATTCGAGAACCAGAGGACGTAGGGTTAAGGTGAGGGGGGAAAGATTTAATAGGAACCAGAGGGTTAGCTTTTTCACACAAAGTGTGGTAGGTGTATGGAACGGGCTGCCGGTGGAGGTAGTTGAGGCATTACTATCGCAACTTTTAATAAACATTAAAGATGGATAGGATAGGTTGAGGGGGGTATATGGGCCAAATGCAGGCAGGGTGGGACTAATGTAGGTGGGACATGATGGGCGTGATGGGCAAGTTGGGCCAAAGGGCCTGTTTCAACACTGTAAGACTCTATGACTAAATGAAACAGTGGACTTCAAAAATTGCCTACATAAGTGCAAGTTTATATACGAGTGTTCTATAATGTATGTCAGGGAGGGCCTTCTCAGGCAAAAAACTCCAAACAGTGGGCAAGATTTCTAAAAAATATATATATGAGCAACGGTTTGGGATAGTAGCTGAAATAGGAAACAGTGTCAGAAGTCAGAAGTCATTGGATAACGGATGAAAGGAAAGGAGATGACTGGATATGGAATGAGTGGAGGAGCCTCCATCCACTTTCTTTGAAACTTTCCAAACTTTCACACATAGCGCAGCTGTAGAGCTGCTGCCTCACAGCGCCAGCGACCCAGGTTCGATCCTGACGACGGGTGCTGTCTGTATGGAGTTTGTACGTTCTCCCCATGGCCTGCGTGGGGTTTTCCCGAGATCTTCGGTTTCCTCCCACACTCCAAAGACGTACAGGTTCGTCGGCTTGCTAAAATTGTACAGGTTTGTAGGTTAAATGTAAATTGTCCCTGGTGTGTGTAGGATAGTGTTGGTGTGCGAGGATCGCTGGTTGGTGTGGACTCGATGGGCCGAAGGGCTTGTTTTCACACTGTATAGCTAAACTAAACTAAGCTACGTTCAGCATTCATCCAGTGCTTGCTTTGCGGTGTTCCCAAACTTGTAAATGACACAATCATTTTCTATTAGTTTGGGATAAAGCATGGAAACAGACCCTTCAGCCCAGCAAGGCCAACATGACCCGTTCCCACTAGTTCTATGTTATCCCACTTTCTCATCCACTCCCTACACACTACTGGCAATTTACAGAGGCAATTTACGTTAATTTACAATTCATGTACAAACCAGCACGTATTAGCCATATGGGAGGAAACTGGAGCATCCAGGGAAAATCCAAGCATTCAGAGGGAGAACGTGCAAACTCCACACAGACAGTACCCAAGGTCTGGATCAAATCCGGATCTCTGGCTCTGTGAGACAGCACCTTCACCAGCTGCTCCACTGTGCCACACAATTATAATATATACCGAGTGGAAACAGGCCCATCGGCTCACCAAGCCCGCACCGACCAGCGATCTCTGCACACTAACGATATCCTACACACACCAGGGACAATTTACAATTACACCAAGCCAATTAACCTATAAACCTGTACGTCATTGGAGTGTGGCAGGAAACTGAAGATCTCGGAGAAAACCCACACGGTCACGGGGAGAACGTACAAACTCCGTACAGACAGCACCCGTAGTCAAGAGCGATCCCGGGTCTCCGTGCCGCCCTATATTTAAGTATTTAATGATTTAAGCATTTCTTGCATAAAGAGAAAAATGTTATTGGAAATGTGTAAACCAGGCAACATAATTTTGTAGGTTTATATAAATCAACATTGGCACGGTGGCGCAACGGTAGAGTTACTGCCTTACAGCACCGGAGTCACAGGTTCGATCCTACCTACGGGTGCTGTCTATATGAAGTTTGTATGTTCTTCCGTAACTGTATGGTTTTTCCAGGGTGCTCTGGATTCCTCCCACACTCCAAAGACGTACAGGTTTTGTAAGTTAATTGGCTTTGGTTAAGATTGTGAATTGTCGCTAGAGTGCAGGATATTGATAGTGTACGGGGATCGCTGGTCGGCGCTGACTCGGTGGGCCAAAGGTATTGGAAAGAACTACTGATGTAGTTCTGTATCAGCCTGAAGAAGGGCCTCGACCCAAAACGTCACCCATTCCTTCTCTCCAGAGATGCTGCCTGTCCCACTGAGTTTTGTGTCTAACTTCGGTGGGCCTAAGGGCCTGTTTCTGCAATATATCCTTAAAAAACCATTTGCTGCTATTTCTACAATATCATGCAATTTTGGCTTCAGTAAAGACTGTAAATTGATAGGGACACAGGGAGGATTAGGGAGGGATTTCCAGGCTGAGGCCTAGGTGGCTGAAGGCAAGATGCTAATGAAAGCAATGCCACAGGCCCTGGACCACTCTCCCAGGTCGTTTAATTAAGTGCCTCTTCAATTAAGTTGCTATTGCTGCTATTTCTACGATATCATGCAATTTTGGCTTCAGTAAAGACTGCAAATTGTTCCTAGTGTGCAGGACAGCGCTGGTGTATGGAGATCGCTGGTCGGCACGGACTCGGTCGACCGAAGGGCCAGTTTCTGCTCTGTATCTAAAAAAAATATTTGCTGCAATATCTACACTATTGTGCAATTGGTTAAAAAAATCACTAGCATTGAAATGTTTCACTTGGCATTGTGTTAGGCACCCCTACATCTTAATACTTGGGAAAGGTAATGTGATCTTGTTTTGATAATGAAAAGAGAACCTTTTCAATAATTCAATTTACAGGCTTGGCAACAGGCCTACTTTCAGGCCCTTTGACCCAATGCAGAATATTTTAGTGAAGGCTGCACAGATAAGAGTGCAAATAAACTTTTTTGTCATTCTGCCAGTTTTCAACAAAAGAAATGAATAGCATGGCATCAAAACGGCACAAATTAAGCATGCGTAGGAAGGAACTGCAGATGCTGGTTTACACCAAAGATAGGCACAAACTGCTGGAGTAACTCGACGGGACATGCAACATCTCCGGAGAGAAGGAATGGGTGACTTTTTGGGTTGATACTCTGCTTCAGACTGTGAGTCAGGAGGGAGGGAGATCAGAGATATGGAAGGGTAAAGCGTGAAAACGTCAGATCAAAGCAGACAGTGGTCAAGGAGATGTAGAATGGTATATTGTTAGCTGAGGGGAGGGTGACAGCGAGTAAAAAATTGAGCATGGTTGGGAATCAATTTCCAATGCAGGAACCGGACTGTATGGGGTTGCTATGCTCGTTGGCAGACACCAAAGTCAATAACTCCAGGGCCTGTGGTCAGCACTGTCAACCGTGGCAAATCTCCTGGCATGTATGTGAAGCTCTGTCAACGTCTATCCATGGTAAACACACAGAGGACGAGGTAGTGATGAGGGGGGACTGCAGAAAATAATCTCAAAGGCATTTAACACACACACCAGGGCAGTCACTGTAATATTGAAATCTGACAGATTAAATCAGGAGAAAAGTCCAACTATTCATTCTTGCAGACAGCCCATGAAACGACACTCCAGAGGTTTATTTTCCATTCTGGGTTCCTTAAATGGGCATTTAAGTCAAGAGTGTTTTATTTTCATATGTCGCAGATAGAACAATGAAATTCATTACTTGCAGCCAAATATGTAAACAATATAATAATCGAGAGAGAAAAAAAGTTCAATGTGTGTATATATACACACATACTCACAAATACATGGGCATTGAAATAGCCACAAATAGCCTTGCTCCTATACCTCCCCCTTCGACTCTATCCAAGATCCCCGACAATCTTTTCAGGTGAGACAGAGGTTCACTTGTCCCGTATTTGACTGCTTCAGGGTCTGAAGAAGGTTCTCGACCCGAAACGTCGCTTATCTCCTTCGCTCCTTAGATGCTGCTGCACCCGCTGAGTTTCTCCAGCTTTTTGTGTAACCCCTTGACTGCTACTACTCGGGGCGAGGGGACTGTCGGGTCTGAGCGCCGCGTCCGGCCCCGCCTTACCTGTCCCGATGTAGTGATGCCCATGGAGTGCAGCAGCAGCAGCAGTGCCTCGCCCATGGCCCCGTCGGTCAGCAGCCCGGCCAGCTGTCCGACCTTCGCTTACCGCCAACACCACCACCCCTTCTCATGGTCGATCATCAGTTCATGAGTTGGATGGGGTGCCGGACGTTTGCACACGATGTCGCGCGGGTCAAAACCCCTCAGCTGGCCCGCCGGCTGGGCTTTGTGTGCAGTCCAGCACCCGGGCCAACTCATCATTCACCACTGAGTCGGTCAACGAATTGCCGTCAGGAATTTGTCCCGTATTTTGACCGGTTGTCTCTTATTTGGGAGTGAGAAAGATGGCAACCCTAAACAGATAATATATCTCATGCATTCTCTCCAGAGTATTCCAGAGAGAATACCTATTCTCCAGAGATGCTGCCTGTCCCGCTGAGTTACTCTAACATTTTGTGTCCATCATACATCTCAAGCAAATGAAGGAAGGTAACTAAATCTGTTTCAAGGAGGGTCTTAAAGGAAGATAGGGACACAGGGAGGATTAGGGAGGGATATCCAGGCTGGGGCCTAGGTGGCTGAAGGCAAGATGCTAATGAAAGCAATGCCACGGGCCCAGGACCACTCTCCCAGGCCGTTTAATTAAGTGCCTCTTCAATTAAGTTGCATTGGCTGTAATGTGATTCTCCCAGCCTGCCATTGAAGTCACACCGCTGGTCGTGGCTGTTTAACTTTGACTGATGAGGTTTAAAAGTCAGAATGACATCAAAAGGAATCATTGACACTAAATACCGCATGCCTTGGCACAGCTGCAAAGCTTGGGCTTACAGTAAAAATGCCCCAAATATTTTCCGAGCAGGCAATATTGCAGGTTTTTATACATAAATGTTGTATGCTGGTTTATATTAAAATTACTGTATTTTCTCTTTCCGGTGGTTTTAACAGTTTAGAACCCAAAAGGAAAGCTGCCCTGGGAAGGGGTGATACGCATATGGATGACTTCAACAAGATAAGATTCAAGAGGAAGATTAAATGAAGGGGAGGATATGTTTGAAAGATGGCATGTCTGCATTTAATGCCTCAGTTTAAAAAAGGAAAATGGATTCAATACAAATTTAGATTAGACATCTGTTTCATAACAAAAGTCTTCCAAATTGCTGCACATATTCCTCAGCAGAAACAAAGAATGGCAGATGCAGGTTTATACTGAAGATAGTCACAAAGTGGTGGAGTAACACAGAAGGGTTAGGCAGTATGCCTGCAGAGAATGTCTGCAGAGAATATTCAATATTCAGGAGGGATAGACAGAAAGGAAAAGGAGGTGGGGTAGCGTTGCTGGTTAGAGAGGAGATTAACGCAATGGAAAGGAAGGACATTAGCTTGGAGCATGTGGAATCGGTATGGGTAGAGCTGCGAAACACTAAGGGGCAGAAAACGCTAGTGGGAGTTGTGTACAGGCCACCTAACAGTAGTAGTGAAGTTGGGGATGGTATAAAACAGGAAATTAGAAATGCGTGCGACAAAGGTAAAACAGTTATAATGGGTGACTTCAATCTACATATAGATTGGGTGAATCAAATTGGCAGGGGCGCTGAGGAAGAGGATTTTTTGGAAAGTATGAGGGATAGTTATCTAAATCAACATGTAGAGGAACCAACGAGAGAGCAGGCTATTTTAGACTGGGTATTGAGTAATGAGGAAGGGTTAGTTAGCAGTCTTATTGTGCGTGCCCCCTTGGGCAAGAATGACCATAATATGGTCGAGTTCTTCATTAGGATGGAGAGTGACATTGTTAATTCAGAAACAATGGTTCTGAACTTAAGGAAAGGTAACTTTGAGGGTATGAGACGTGAATTGGCCAAGATTGACTGGCAATCAATTCTAAAAGGGTTGACGGTGGATACGCAATGGAAGACATTTAAAGACTGCATGATGAACTGCAAAAATTGTTCATCCCAATTTGGCAAAAGAATAGATCAGGGAAGGTAGTGCATCAGTGGATAACAAGGGAAATCAGGGATAGTATCAAAGCAAAGGATGATGCGTACAAAGTAGCCAGAAAAAGCAGCATACCAGAGGACTGGGAGAAATTCAGAGACCAGCAGAGAAGGACAAAGGGCTTGATTAGGAAAGGAAAAATGGATTATGAAAGAAAATTGGCAGGGAACATAAAAACTGACTGCAAAAGTTTTTATAGATATGTGAAGAGAAATAGATTAGTTAAAACAAATGTAGGTCCCTTGCAGTCAGAAACAGGTGAGTTGATCATGGGGAACAAGGATATGGCGGACCAATTGAATAACTACTTTGGTTCCGTCTTCACTAAGGAAGACATAAATAATCTGCCAGAAATAGCAGAGGACCGCAAGTCAAAGGAGTACTTGAGTTAAATCCAGGTTAGTTGGGAAGTGGTGTTGGGTAAATTGAATGGATTAAAGGCCGATAAATCCCCAGGGCCAGATAAGCTGCATCCCAGAGTACTTAAGGAAGTAGCTCCGGAAATAGTGGATGCATTAGTGATAATCTTTCAAAACTCTTTAGATTCTGGAGTAGTTCCTGAGGATTGGCGGGTAGCAAACATAACCCCTCTTTTTAAGAAGGGGGGGAGAGAAAAAACGGGGAATTACAGACCAGTTAGTCTAACATCGGTAGTGGGGAAACTGCTAGAGTCAGTTATTAAAGAAAGGATAGCAGCACATTTGGAAAGTGGTGAAATCATTGGACAAAGTCAGCATGGATTTACGAAAGGTAAATCATATCTGACGAATCTTGTGGAATTTTTCGAGGATGTAACTAGTAGCGTGGATGGGGGAGAACCAGAGGATGTGGTGTATCTGGACTTCCAAAAGGCTTTCGACAAGGTCCCACATAAGCGATTAGTATATAAACTTAAAGCATATGGCATTGGGGGTTCAGTATTGATGTGGATAGAGAACTGGCTGGCAAACAGGAAGCAAAGAGTAGGAGTAAACGGGTCGTTTTCACAATGGCAGGCAGTGACTAGTGGGGTACCGCAAGGCTCAGTGCTGGGACCCCAGCTATTTACAATATACATAAATGATCTGGATGAGGGAATTGAAGGCAATATCTCCAAGTTTGCGGATGACACTAAGCTGGGGGGCAGTGTTAGCTGTGAGGAGGATGCTAGGAGAATGCAAGGTGACTTGGATAGGCTGGGTGAGTGGGCAAATGTTTGGCAGATGCAGTATAATGTGGATAAATGTGAGGTTATCCACTTTGGTGGCAAAAATAGGAAAACCGACTACTATCTAAATGGTGGCCGATTAGGAAAAGGGGAGATGCAGCGCGACCTGGGTGTCATGGTACACCAGTCATTGAAAGTAGGCATGCAGGTACAGCAGGCAGTGAAGAAAGCCAATGGTATGTTAGCTTTCATAGCAAAAGGATTTGAGTATAGGAGCAGGAAGGTTCTACTTCAGTTGTATAGGGTCTTGGTGAGGCCACACCTGGAGTATTGCGTACAGTTCTGGTCTCCAAATCTGAGGAAGGACATTATTGCCATAGAGGGAGTGCAGCGAAGGTTCACCAGACTGATTCCTGGGATGTCAGGACTGTCTTATGAACAAAGACTGCATAGACTCGGTTTATACTCTCTAGAATTTAGGAGATTGAGAGGGGATCTTATAGAAACTTACAAGATTCTTAAGGGTTTGGACAGGCTAGATGCAGGAAGATTGTTCCCGATGTTGGGGAGGTCCAGGACAAGGGGTCACAGCTTAAGGATAAGGGGGAAATCCTTTAGGACCGAGATGAGAAGGAATTTTTTCACCCAGAGAGTGGTGGGTCTCTGGAACTCTCTGCCACAGAGGGTAGTTGAGGCCAGTTCATTGGCTATATTTAAGAGGGAGTTAGATGTGGCCCTTGTGGCTAAGGGGATCAGAGGGTATGGAGAGAAGGCAGGTACGGGATACTGAGTTGGATGATCAGCCATGATCATATTGAATGGCGGTGCAGGCTCGAAGGGCCAAATGGCCTACTCCTGCACCTAATTTCTATGTTTCTATGTTTCTATGTTTCTATGAATGGATGGGTGACATTTCAGGTCGGGACCCTTCTTCAGGCTGAGAGTAGGGGGTTGCGGGGTGAAGAGCTGGAGGCGAGAAAAGACCAGGACTAATCAGGGCCAGAGATCTGTGTTTGATCGTGACTACAGGTGCTGTCTGTGTGGAGTTTGTACGTTCTCCCGGTAACCACGTGGATTTTCCAATATGGTGCTCCAGTTTCCTCCCACATCCCAAAAACCTGCAGTTAATTGTCTTCTGTAAATTGTCCCTAGTGTGTGTAGGATAGAACTAGTGTTCGGGGGATCAGTGATCAGAGTGGACTCGGTGGGCCGATGGGACAGTTTCCACGCTGTATCTGTAAACCTAAACCGCAACCTAACCAAGACATGTCGCGGGGTGACGCCTGTATGGTCGTGAATAGTCGACCAAAGAGTCGTACCTTTCTCTGGTCGTTGCTGGATTTTCAACATTTTTGAAAATGTTCAGCGACCTGCTGCAACTGTGAAGAGTGCCGGCAAGTTGCCGAAAAAATCTCGTAACTGGGACAGGCCCTTTAGTCATAGAGTCTTACAGCATAGAATCCAGGCCCTTCAACCCAACTTACCCACATCGGCCAACAAGACCCATCTGCACTAGTCCCACCTGTCTGTGTTTGGCCCATAGCCCTCTAAACCTGACCTATCCACCCACCTGTTTAAATATTTGTTAAATGTTACAATAGTACTACCTCCTCTGGCAGCCCGTTCCATACACCTACCACCTTTTGTGTGAAAAAGTTACCCCTCAGATTCCTATTAAATCTTTGCCCCCTCACCTTATACCTATGTGGTGAACAGCAGGCCCAGATTTTAGTGGAGGAAGGCGAACATCGAACACTGCCATTCCTAGTATTAATATGTAGGAAGGCACTGCAGATGCTGGTTTAAACTGAAGATGGACACAAAGCTGGAGTAACTCAGCGGGACAGGCAGCATCTCCGGAGAGACGGAGTGGGTGACGTTTCAGGTCGAGACCCTTCTTCAGATTGAGAATCACGGCAAAGGGGAAACGAGAGATATAGACGATGATGTAGAGAGATATAGAACAATGAATTAAAGATATTCAAAAAAGTAACAATGGTACTTGGCCATTCTGGTGTAGGAAGGAACTGCAGATGCTGGTTTCATCCGAAGTTAGACACAAAATGCAGGAGTAACTCTGCGGGACAGGCAGCATCTCTGGAGAGCTTTCAGCCTGAAGATGGTTTTCGTCACCGATTCCTTCTCTCCAGAGTTGCTGCCTGTCCCGCTGAGTTACTCCAGCATTTTGTGTCTGATCCCAGTATTAATCCACGCTGCCGAGTTTGTTGATGTGGACACTGGATTGGTCTGGGAATTCTGATGCTCTCTCATGCTTCACCCTATCATTAACCACTCAGCCAGCATCAACCTGGTTTCCCCCATAAGGAAGGGAAGCCATACAGGGCATGGTAACCTGGGATCAGGTCCAATATAAGTCAGGAGCTCAGAGAAGAGGAAATCGGGAAAACACTCACCCAAACAATTCCCCAGCCAAGTTAAACCTTCTCCTCCAGCTTTGTACACTGGCAACCAATGGAAAATTCCAAGACACACACATGCACACTTTTAAAATAATATTTCTTTTTGGCATTCCCTATTTCCAACTGATGCCGTGGACAAGGGAGGAGAGGCCATGCGTGGTGGCTTATCTCCTGCCAAGCCAGCTGATTTATTGTTCAATTACAATATTAAGTCTTGCGTTGTGAAATGGCGTTACGGGTACGATGTGAACATTTAAAATCCTGGAAGCCAAGATCGCCAGAACGGCAAGTGATCAAAAAAAGTCACAATGTGCTGGAGTAACAGGGTCCGGCAGCATCTCTGGAGAACATACATTGGGCGGCATGGTGGCGCAGCGGTAGAGTTGCTGCCTTACAGGGCTAGAGACCCGGGTTCGATCTTGATTACGAGTGCTGTCTGTATGGAGTTTGTACGTTCTTCCTGTGACCATGTGGGCTTCCTCTGGGTGCTTTGGTTCCTCCCACATACCAAAGATGTACAGGTTTGTACGTTAATTGGCTTCAGTAAGTCGTAAAATTGTCCCTAATGTGTAGGATAGCGTTAGTGTACAGGGTGATCGCTGCACGGCGTGGACTCGTGGGCCAAAGGCCTATTTCCGATCAGTCTAAAGGTAACAATTTGGGGTCTTTCTTCAGACAAAGAAAGCTGGAAGAAGGCCAGGACCAAGCGTGGCAGGTAAAGGGTGGATGCATGTGATGGGGGGTTTGACAGGCAGATGGGTGGACAAAGGCCAGAGATGAAAAGACAGACATCCTATATATCGGCGACACCAAGCGCAGGCTCGGCGATCGTTTCGCTGAACACCTCTGCTCAGTCCACCTTAACCTACCTGATCTCCCGGTTGCTCCTCCTCCCATTCCCACACTGACCTTTCTGTCCTGGACCTCCTCCATTGTCAGAGTGAGGCCTAGCGCAAATTGGAGGAACAGCGCCTCATATTTCACTTGGGAAGCTTACACCCCAGCGGTATGAACATTGACTTCTCTAACTTCAAGTAGCCCTTGTTTTCTCTCTCTCCATCCCTCCCCCTTCCCAGATCTCTGACTAGTCTGTCTGTCCTCGTTTACATTTTATGTTTCCCATTGTTGTTACCTTCTCCTAGCTAACAATGATCTATACATTTTCCTTAATCTTAATCCCCTTTGTCTCGTTTTCACACCATGCACTTCCTTATCTCTGTATCTCCCAGTCCCCTGACTCAGTCTGAAGAAGGGTCTCGACCCGAAACGTCACCCAAAGATGCTTCTATCCAAAGATGCTGCCTGTCCCGCTGAGTTTCTCCAGCATTTTGAGTCTAATTTTGGTAGAAACCAACATCTGCAGTTCTTTGTTTTTACATAGCGTAAAAATGCATGTGGATTTGTAATCCCTATACATTATGGCGGGCACAATTGCTGCCTCAAAAGTGCCAGAGACCCGGGTTCGATCCTGACCCTGGGTGCTGTCAGTGTGGAGTTTGTACGTTCTCCCTGTGACCTTGTGGGTTTCCTCCGGGTGCTCCAGTTTCTTCACACATCCCAAAGACGTGCGGATCTGCAGGTTAATTGGCCTCTGTAAATTGCCCCTAGTGTGTAGGGAGTGAGATAGCAGAACTAATGTGAACGGTTGATTGATGGTCGGCATGGACTTGATGGTCAGAAGGTCTGGTTTCCACACTGTTCCTCTAAACCAGTACAAAGTACATTTCTACCAAATCTCTTTCTGCACCAGACTGTTCGTGATAATCTTATCCAGCAGCAACATGCATATTTTTCTGGCTTTAAATCCACATTTTGGAAATGATCCTTTTGCAAACTGTGCTGTCGTAAGATTTGAACTGTTTCATTTGTTTTTCAGCAAGATCGCCATATGGATTCTGTATTTTCCCGAATTCCACGCTTTTCAAAACAGCATATCATCTGCCGACTGCCAGCTTTATCATGGGGATTTACACAATTACCAACAATATGTTAAAAGTAGTGCAAATATGCATCATTCTGATTTTGCAATGGACTTCCATGTGGCATGTATAGGCATCAGAGCTTTTCCTTGGCTAGTATTTCAAAAATGAAAACCACAATTCTCTTTTCATGCATGCATTTGAAAATCTATCAAATTCAAAACTCAAGCAAACAGAGGGTGGTGAATCTGTGGAATTTATTGCCACAGGCGGCTGTGGAGGCCAAGTCAATAAATATTTTTAAGGCGGAGATTGATAGATATTTGATTGGTAAGGGTTTCAGGTTGTGGGGAGAAGGCAGGAGAATGGGGTCAAGAGGGAAAGATAGACCAGTCATGATTGAATGGCGGAGTAGAATCGATGGGCCGAATGGCCTAATTCTGCTCCTAGAACATACGAACCAAAATCATGTTTTACAATTTCTTACATGACTGCCTCAGTTGCTCACTAATCTTGGATTGAGGATATTGACAAAATACTTCATAGTTAAAAAAATAATATCACAGGCTGGGGATATCTGTTCAGTCATTAGTGAAGTCATGAGTCAAAAATGCATCACATGTCAAAAGGAACAAATACATTCCTATTTGCAGCAGCATACCAGATATGTAAACATAGTACTCTGTAAGCACCAGAATAAACAGCAAAGAAGTTCAGTATATATAGATATATTCAGGATATATTTATAAATATATGACAAATAATAATAGTGCAAAGACAAAAATAATGCCCTTCAGAGCTTATTTTGAGGTTGTTATGTTTAATAGCCTGATGGATGTTAGGAAGAAGCTGTTCCTGAACCTGGATGTTACAGTTCTCAGGCTGCTGTACCTTCTTCCCGATGGCAGGGGTGAAATGAGAGCGTGGCTAGGGTGGTTTCAGTCTCTGATAATGCTGGCTGCCTTTTTGCGGCAGCAACTCCTGTAGATCTCTGCAATGGCGGGGAGCTCGGTGATGGACTGGGCAGTGTTCATCACTTTTTGCAATCTACTTTGTTCCTGGCCGTTGTGAGTTGCTGAGTCAGGCCACGACACAACCAGTCCGCATGCTCCCCACTGTACATCTATAAATGTCTAAGAGAGGATTCGTCGACATACTCAATCTTCTCAATCTTTAAAGGAATTCGAAGTGTTGATGGGCTTTCTTTACCACAAGTTAATAGCACTTTGTGATGCATATGCTCACTGATATTTAACCAAATTATTTAAAGACGTTGCATATACAACTTCAGATGATAAAAACTATTAAATTTCAGCAGAAATTAGGTATTCGGTGGCCTAATGAATCCTAACGAATTTTGAAAAGTAATTGCAAGAGCCGTGAAATTCATAAGCACGGTTTCGGTCATGAAAAATGCAACACCAATTAACTTCAGGTGCTGCCAATAGAGCTGCTGCCTCACAGCACCAGAGACCCGGGTTTGGTCCTGACCTTTACTGCTGTCTGTGTGGAGTTTGCACGTTCTCCTTGTGACCATGTGGGTTCAATCCGGGGGCACCCGTTTCCTCCAACATCCCGAAGAAGTGTGAGTTTGTAGATTATTTGGCCTCCATAAATTGTCCCTGGTGTTTAGGGAGCGGATGAGAAAGTGGGATAACACAGAACCAGTGCAAACGGATGATCGATGGTCAGCGTGGGCTCAATGGGCCGAAGGGTGCAAAGTAGCGAAGTAACCTAGCAGGTCAGGCAGCATCTTTGGAGGATATGGATAGGCAATGTTTTGGGTCGGGACCCTGCTTCAGAATGGTGTGTCATCCAGGTAAGGTGCTGAATAGCTCAGTCAGAATGCGATTGTTAAATGATTGGTGTGTGTAGAGGTAGGAATCAGATATCACTATTGGCTTCAGTGCAACTGTATCACCATCCAGCAGCCTATATGGCACATGAATAAGCATGAGTGAGGTACAAGTTTGAATTTGAGCCCTAAATTTTAGTTTAGTTTAAATATATCGTGCGGAAATAGGCCCTTCGGCCCACCTTGTCTGCACCGACCAGCAACCACCCCATACTAGCACTATCCCACAACTAGAGACAATTTACAACTTTACAGAAGGCAATTAACCTACAAACCTGTATGTCTTTGGGAGTGTGGGAGGAAACCGGAGCACCCGGAGAAACATACAAACTCCGTTTGTCAGGATCAAACCCAGGTCTCTGGTGCTGTAAGGCAGCCACTGTAATGCTGTGCCATCGGGCTGCCCTAATTAGTCAAACTAACATTCTCAGTCTGGTGCAGGCAGGATGTATTTGGGGGAAAGTGTTGGAATTCCTTGTCAGTGAATATAAATACAAGTTTGGGGTGCTTACAGTTTTAATTCTGGTCATTTAATAACCTTCATTGTTAAAGAGGAAAACAGCTTTTGAACAAGGGAATGAAAATTATTAAATGACCAGAATTAAAACTAGAAATACTCCAGACTTGTGTTTGAATGTGCCAGGATATACCAAACAATTTCAGGATCAAAGCAGTCACCCAATTTACACAAAGTGCTGGAGGAGCTCAGCAGGTCAGCACACATCGACAGGTAACGTTTTGAGTCGGGACCTTCTTCAGACCCAAAACGTCACCTGTCCATGTCCTCCAGATATGCTGCCTAACCCACTGATTTCTTCCAGCACTTTGTATCTTTTTTTGTAAACCGTCATCTGCAGTTCCTTGTACCTACCCACTGGACACACTTTATTCACCTAGTCACTCGGTTTTAATGTTATAGCCCTGTCCCACTGTACGAGTTCATTCCAAGAGCTCTCCCGAGTTTTAAAAAAATCAAACTCGTGGTAAGCACGGAGAATGAACGTAGCGGGTACGTCGGAGCTCGGGGACGTCTCTTAGCGGCTCGTACGCTAACGGCAGGTAAGCACGGGAAGAGTCGTGAAGATTTTTCAACATGTTGAAAAATGTCCACGAGAGCCCCGAGTACCGACGAGTAGTCATTACCGTAAATCTCTGAATTCGAATCAGGGCAAACTCGGGAGAGCTCTTGGAATGAACTCGTACTGTGGGACAGGGCTTTTAGAGATACAGCATGGAAACAGACCCTTCTGCCCACCGCATCCAGGCCAACCACAATGACCCGTTCAAACTGGTTCTATCTCATCCTACTTTCACACTCAATCCCTAAAACCTCAGGGACATTTTTACAGTGACCAATCAACGTACATACCCACATGTCCTTGAGATGTGGGAGGAAACCTGAGCACCCGGAGGAAATCCACACAATCACAGGGAGAACGTGCAAGCTCCACGCAGACAGCAGCAGAGATTTTATGATCGAACCCGGGTCTCTGATGCTGTGAGGCAGCAATTCTACCAGCTGTGCCACTTCACCGCCACTCCTGTGCCACACTGTACTGCCAACTCTGTGAGAACAAGTGTGTAGGAAGGAACTGAGCTACTGGTTTATGCTGAAGATAGACACAAGATGCTGGAGTTACTAGAATGTTGCCTGGGTTCCAGCAACTAAGTTACAGAGAAAGGTTGAACAAGTTAGGTCTTTATTCTTTGGAGCGCAGGAGGTTAAGGGGGGACTTGATTGAGGTCTTTAAAATGATGAAAGGGATAGACAGAGTTGACGTGGATAAGCTTTTCCCATTGAGGGTAGGAAAGATTCAAACAAGAGGGCATGACATGAGAATTAAGGGACAGAAGTTTAGGGGTAACATGAGGGGGAACTTCTTTACTCAGAGAGTGGTGGCTGTGTGGAATGATCTTCCAGCAGAAGTGGCGGAGGCAGGATCGATTTTAACATTTAAAAGTAAAGTGGATAGGTATATGGACGGGAAGGGAATGGAGGGGTATGGTCTGAGTGCAGGTAGATGGGACTAGGGGAAAATAAATGGTCGGCACGGACTGGAAGGGCCGAGAAGGCCTGTTTCCGTGCTGTAATTGTTATATGGTTATAACTCAGCGGATCAGGAGTCATAGAGTGATACAGTGTAGAAACAGACTCTTCGGCCCAATTTGCCCACACCGGCCAACATGTACCAGCCACACTAGTCCCACCTGCCAGCATTTTGTCCATATCCCTCTAAATCTGTCCTAGTCATGTACCTGTCTAACTGCTTTTTAATTGTCGAGATAGTACCTGCCTCAACTACCTCTTCTGGCAGCTTGTGCCATACACCCACCACTCTTTGTGTGAAAAAGTTAAGGGGCTGTCCCACTTCGGCGACCTAATCTGCGAATTTAGACGAGTTTTCCCTCGACTCAAACTTGCAGCATGGTTGACTCGTGGTCCTAGGAGGTCCTAAGAGGACGCTGGAACTCTCCTTCACGCTCGAGGGACGTTCCGCATACTCGCAGCCTCAGCTATGTCGCGGAAACATTTTCAGCATATTGAAAAATTTTCCGTAAGTAACATTTGGTCGGCATGGTTCTTTAGAACTCATAGTGCAGTGGAGTGGGGTCGCTATTTAGTTACAGGCAGTCGAGGGCAGCCCTAGGCAATCTCCTTCGTTGACCGGGCATTTTAATTGGCTCATTGGAGTTTTCAGGACCAAGGAAAACCGACTGGTAGGTAAAATGCCCGCTAAACTTTATTATACTTCTTAAAAGTGTCTCCACTCCTTCTCTCCCCGTCTCCCCCCCTCTCTCCGCTTCTCTCCCCCCCCTCTCTAAAGGACTTACCGTACACTGTGCAGCCGTCATTTACCTTCCTCTTCATCGCGGGTGTGAATTTCAGACAGCGCTCCCCCGCTTTCCCTGGCCCCCGCCTTTGCGATGTGCGTGTGCGTGTGCGTGTGCGTGTGCGTGTGCGCGTGCGCGTGTGTGTGTGTGCGGTCGATCCAGCTCGAAGTTTTTCAGGCGAGTGCCCTCGAGCTTGAAGGTTGAAGACAGTCTTCTGAACTCGCGGATTAGGTCACCACAGTGGGACAGCCCCTTTATTCCTCAGATTCCTGTTAAATCTTTTTCCCTTCACCTTAAACGTATGTCCTCAGGTTCTCCATTCACCTACTCTGGGTAAGATATTCTGTGTATCTATCCGATCTATTCCTCTCATCATCTTATACACCTTTATAAGATCACCCTTCATCCTCTGTGCTCCAAGGAATAGAGTCCCAGCCTACACAACCTCTGCCTATAGCTCAGATCCTCTAGTCTTGGTAACATCCTCGTAAATCTTCTCTGCACCCTTTCCAGCTTGACAACATCTTTCCTATAACACAATGCCCAGAACTGAACACAATATTAAATGTGGCCTCGCCAACGTCTTATACAACTGCAACATGACCTCCCAACTTCTAAACTCTGGCTGATGAAGGCCAATGTGCCAAAAGCCTTTTAGACCACCCGATCTACCTGCGACTCCACCTTCAGGGAACTATGCACTTGCGCTCCTAGATCCCTCCGCGGGGCCTGTGGGCTTTAACACCGTGAAGCCATGGTCTCCGGTAAGAAGAGGCCGACTCGGGAGCTCCATGTTCCGATCCGTCCCGACGCCGGAGGTTTGATCATTCTGATGCGAGGGCTTGAACATCGGACCGTCGGCAGCGGTGAACTGCGGAGGGTTCAAAGGCCCCGACCACGGGTAAACAAAGGTGGAGGATGGCTGGACTTTATTGCCTTTATTGGATGCCTATGTAAAATTTTATTTTATGTGGCTGTGTGTCTTGTTGCTTTTCACTTAGTATGGCTGTATGGTAACTCAAATAGTAAGATTAAACGAGAACTTACCAGTTTTGAAGTTTGATCTTTATTTTATGAGGAGTTGCGATGAGGGATTTCGTGAAGAACCCGCCAGGCACGCATGCGCGACATTTCTTCAAAGCAGCGGTGTGGAATCACAGAACCAACAACAGAAAAATGACTTGTTATAGTAAGATTGAAGAGACTCTATATACCAGTTGATCTTATGGTAGAGGGTTGGGAGCGGAGGGCACGAAATCCCTCATCGCAACTCCTCATAAAATAAAGATCAAACTTCAAACTGGTAAGTTCTCGTTTAATCTTACTATTTCATTTCGGAGTCACGTGAGCGACTTCGTGAAGACTTCAAAGCTCTGTGATTACACGCCCTGGACCACGTCCATGCTCACACACTGCCGTAATACTGATGGAGGAAGTATGTTAACGTATTTCAGACTTGAACAAGCTGAAAAATAATAACATTATAGTTAGTACAACAATAAACCCCTGAACTCGGGGACAAACGTTTAGGGACAGCACTTAACGTGCGTAACGTTGCGGGAAAAAACGGCCACAGGTTTGTTATGAAACCACTGAAATGTAGTTTCATTGGCCCAGCCCGCTATCGTGAGGACATGCTCCATGAACACCTCCATGGTCCTCGTTCCTGATGTGGATGCGGCCTTGGTAGAATGACATTTCATATGTTTAGTGTCTTACCTGCTGCATCGAATACCACCTTGTGCCATCTGGAGATAGTCTGCACCGTTACCCTGTGACGTGGGTTTCCATGGCTGACAACAGATCCGCCTCCATATTCCTGATGGCCATTTCCAGACCTGTAGTCGCAGGTCTGTATAGTTTAAGTAACTCTTTCATAAAGAAGTTACTTTTTTATGGGTCGATCATTCTATCCAGGTTTAATTCCTGTAGAGTCTGGACCCGTTGTGCTGTATTCAGTGCTATTGCCATCACCACTTTTAAAGGTGAGTAAGTCCAGTGGTACCTCCGTCATAAGCGACCACCTCCTGAGTAGGATCAACACCACCCTAATCTCTCAGATATTATATCGTGGTCGGAAAGGGATGGATAGAACATATCCCTCGTAGTTTGGATACCAGCTGGTGAGATCCCACTCCAATGTTGAGCTAGGATGACAGTGCACTATAGGCACTGTAAGCAGCACTGTAACTGAGGGCTCATCATAATGAAGACCAGTGAGCATGCCAGCACATTGGAGATCGTAGCAGATATGTAGGTCGTCTTGGTCCGACTACAAAAAACCTCTCATATCCTGTGTAGGTGAGGTAGTGCTTCCCAGTGGACTTTCTCTGCACGATCTATATGACGTCGATGGTCCTGTATGTTCCAGACCTGGGTACGTTTTCTGCAACACCTGTCCGATGAGGCAGAATGGGGAAAGCATCGAAATCCATTTCCCCCAATGTAGCGAGAACTCGTCCATCGCCACACTTGGAGACCACATTCTGCAGTTTCTCCTGGGTTTCCTCAGGTACTACAGGTTCCTCCAGAACTGGAGGACATCTGGTCCAGCTGCAGAGACTGTGCTCTAGGATACGCTCCATCATGCGCTCCATCCGAGCCATGCGACCACTGCCGCATATGCGGACAATAAGTCGACTTCCTCAGGTTCTGGAGAATCTCTGAGGCTTCTGTCATTGCCTCACACCTCGTCGAGGTGATGACAAGGGTGCAAGACAGGATGTCGCTGCCTGCCGCTCCTGCGTGGCTAAGCGACTCCCGCGTGGACCTGCCGCTTACTCCGCCGTCTTCCGGACGGAGGCGGCCCGCTGGTCTAAAAAGACATGATAGCGGTGATGAGTCGGTCCCGGCCGCTGAAGCGTGGTACCCCGACGTCCGCGCGGGCTTGCCGCCTATCCTCCAAAGGCGACGTTCGGTCACGTCCTCCACTACAAGGGGGTGTGGTGACCGAGATGAGACTACACCGACCTGCAACCAGGCGGGCTCCCTCGGTGCTGAGTCGGTGTCCTCCCTTGGGACAAAGCGTCGTTCGGTCACGTCCTGCCGATAAAGGGGGTGCGTGACCGAGATGAGACTACACCGCCCTGCAACCAGGCAGGCTCCCTCGGTGCTGAGTCGGTGTCCTCCTTTGGGACAAAGCGTCGTTCGGTCACGTCCTGCCGCTAAAGGGGGTGCGGTAACCGAGATGAGAGTACTCCGACCTGCAACCAGGTAGGCTCCCTCGGTGCTGAGTCTGTGCCGGCCGCACATGTGGTCCTCCAGACCCAGGCCTCAACCGTTCACCGGTCCACGATCTGGTGGCCTGCTCCAGTGGAAGTCGACCCCGGGTTTACCGACTGCTGTGCGATACTTCCCCGGTCCTCTCTCTGGTGACCTGCATATTTGGGGAGAGAGAACGTGCCAAGAATATAACACGTTACGCACCTTTGCTCCACTGTCGCTATGGTTAAGTGACAGAGGTAGGGAGTCAGGGTCTTACCTACCCTGCTCCTGTGCGGTTACCACTTATGGCACCATGATCAGTCGTGGTGGAGAATCGGGTCCTGACTGCGCAGGGCTCCCCTGATTTCCGCGTTTTTATCCCGACCCGCAGAGCGGGTGCTGCCGACATAGCGGGCAGCTCCAGGAATGGTGGGCGTTGACTCACATCTGGAGGCGCCGGTATGTAGGCCCTTGCTGGCCTTCCGGTTTGACCCCGTGGCCTGGAATATGGAATTTTCCTGGCCGTTTGTCTGGTCAAGGTGTGCGACCTCATAATACCCACTGTCTTGGCATGGTCGTCTAAATCATTGACCTGCTTCAGAAGGTGTTCCCTGAATAATTGTCTGGGTGGTGGTGTTGGAGATGCTCTGCATAGCCCCGCAAATTTGGGATTTAGCGTGAGCTTGATGGCACTTTATTCGAAATGCATTATTTCGTATAGCGTGTTACATAATAATTCAAGAGCATCCTCCTGTACGGTGTTTCAAGTCCATCCCGTCCACCGACCTCGCAAAAGCGGTAATCCCGGATGTGAGCAGTTTTAGGATTTTCTGTAATTTTTACTTCCTGTGCTCTTATGCCCGGGCTTATATTGCTCCAAATAGGCATGTTTACAATAGGTACATTGAGTGAGTTCCAATTACTCGGTGCCTTGTATCCATTCATGGCCTCCGCAAGGACCTGATCCTGTATGGTGGTTGGTGAGGAAATCAATGGTAGCGGCCAGTTTAGTTTTGAGAGGTTGTCCCGATGATTCGGGTAACGCAAACTTGGCTGCCACGTCCAAAAGTTCTTCCTGAGGAACCTCAGGTGCCACTGGTTCGTGTACCAAGATATCCTCTTCTCCTGGCTGCCTCAGGCTACCAATTGACGATGGGGATATATCCAAAAGTCCCCGGAACTGGACATTTCCTGCCGTTGATTTTGCTGCAGGATCCGTTCCATCATCCTCTCCATCCGTTCAATGCGCCCTTCATGGTGCGTAAATGGGAGGTCAGAGCCCTCATGCCCGAAGGAACTCCTGAGGCTCCTATCATCGGCCCGTACCTCATCGAGGTAATCTCGGTGCCGTGACGAAAAGTCGCTGCCAGCCGCCTCAGCGAAGCTGTACGACTCCCGCGCGGATCTGCTCATTCGCCTCCTTGGATGAGCTAGGCCCGACTGCCTCAAAGGGCATATGCGGTGTGAAGTCGGCACCTGACGCCTGCGGCGTGGTGACCCGACATCCGCGCGGGCTTGCCACCTGTCCTACTCCTGGACTCAGGCGGCGTACGGTCCCGTCCTGCCGCTTTTGGTGGATGCAGTGACCGTGGCGAGACTCCACCTGTATGACTCCACCTGGTCCAACTAGGTGGTGAGTCTACACTGGCCCTCCCTGGTCTGCCAGTGGACTCGGGTCTCGGTAAACCACCAGTCCGCAATCTAGCGGTCTCTGGTGAAATTCCTGCCCTAAAAGGGCTTTGTTATTGAGCTCTATCCCTGGCTCTTTCACGAGGGCTCGGGGAGAAGGGTCGTGCAACAGCATGTGAAACCCGTTTGCTCATATTCTGTATTTCAGCCAACGATTCTCTCCCTGTTGGAGATAGTGAAAAATGGAGTCAGGGTCTACCTGCTCCGGCGCCGTACCGACTTCCTGCTCTGCGGGTACCCCGCTTGTACACAGCTGTGTCGGTGGGTCGGGTCCTGTTATCACAGGGCTCCCCGACTTTTGCGCCTTTTTCCCGGCCCGTCTAGCGGGTGCTGTCGTTGTAGAGAGCTCCGGGAATAATGGCCGACGACTCCTTTCGGAAGTCCTGCGGCCTGTACTCCTCATTATCCATGTCCCTGTTGGAGGAAACACAATTCAAAACAGCAGGGACAACCAGCTCAAGGTTGCCTGTACTTACCTGAGTGGCCCTTATGAAGGGCTGGTGGTGAGCTGTCGTTCTGCCATTGCTGCGCAATGGTGAGCGTTGAGCCCGGACCCCACAGGGTCAACGAGCTGCCCCATTGTAAAAATAAGTTGGGCTTAGAACAACATGATAATGGCTGCAACTCCATTACCTCTTAATTACAGTACTGGGATAATACAGGCTGTGTAGAGTTGAGTTGGGGCTAACCCCTTACTCTGAGTAAATGCCGACAGCCCACAGTATCGTGTGGGCTGCGGTGTAAGTCGGGCTGCTTTTCTGCCATTGCTGACCGCGAATGGCGAGCCTGCAAGCCCCTAGTTCAATATACATGCCGACAGCCCGCAGCATCCTTGCGGGTTGCGGTGTAAAATCGGGCTGTGCTCTGCCGTTGCTTGCTGCATACGGCGAGTCTGCAAGCCCATATTACAATATAAATGCCGACAGCCCGCAGTATCCTTGCGGGCTGCGGTGTAAAATCGGGCTGTGCTCTGCCGTTGCTTATTGCACACGGCGAGTCTGCAAGCCCATACTTACTTATAAATGCCGCCAGCCCGCGGTCTGCGGGCTGCGGCGCAGAGTCGGCTGCCTCTGCCGTCCTCCGCCGGCGAGTGTGAACCCGGACCCTCAACGGGTCAACGGGCTCTTCCCGACTCCATGCGTTAGAGCCGCCGCTGACTGCCCGCATTCCGCGGTCCGCAGTCGGTGTTGAAGCGGCCTGGAGCACTCTGGAAACAGAGTCTCTGTAAAGAAAAAACGGACGGCGGGTTAGTTTTCCACTTACCTGCAGGTCCCAGCAGTGGAGGAGCAACGCTCCTCCCTGCCCGTCGCTCGCACGCGCATCGACGATATGTCGCGCATGCGTGCCTGGCGGGTTCTTCACGAAGTCACTCACGTGACTCCGAAATGAAATATCACTGTACCTTAATTGGTTAAGTGACAGTAAACACAAACTTGAACTTGAACTTGAACAATCCTACCCAGAGCCCTACCATTCACTGTGTAGGTCCCTATCATACCATGGGGAAAAGGAATAGGTAAACGTTCCGGTAGGAACCCTTCGTCAGACTGAAAGATAGAGAAGGCTAGAACATAACAGGGCTGGCAACAGGTGACCTCAGGTGTCCATATTGGAGCACAACTCCCGCCAGATCCAAGAGGAGAACTTCTTCAGAGTGGGCACACCTGGAGCAGCATTCGCAGTGGAGCAGACAAAATGTGCAGGAAGGAGCTGCAATGCTGGTTGTCGAGAGGAACTACACTCACAACTGCTGTAACAAATGTTAGTTAAAATGATAAAATATAGAAACTGCACAGAAATAAGGCCATCTGCAACTGCTGAAGCCACCTGTTGCAGCATTGGGGAATTGTGGCATGACCATTTCTGGCCTTGCTGAAGGAGATGGGGTTAATTCAAGGAAGAGCATTTCTTTAATAAGAAAAAACAGGTGTTCTTTTAAAGTTGGCAGTGGATAGAAATAGTCAAACTGAAAGCATCTGTTTCTAACTAAATAAAAATAACAACAGTCCTGAAGGCAAAATAATTGATCCAATAAAATTTGCAGTCTTGGCCTCTATGTGCCTACATATGAGAATAAGAAGGAGGCCTCTGGCAAACTATCTGGTCTTCAATCTAAATGCACTTGGACCAGCACCTGGCATCATTCCACAGTCAGAAACTATGCACCCACTTGCAAAAAAACAGATGCTGCCATTTGTGAGAGTTTTGGTCTGCAGAATCTTTACAGCCTAGTTAAAATTGATTATGGTTTTGACTTAATAAAAGAACTGTGCAGCTTCATAAACATCCGAACAACAGCGCATCTCAAAGGGTCAACTTTAGTTTAGATCAGTTTAGTTTAGTTTAGTTTAGTTTAGAGATAGAGCCTAAACAGGCCCTTCGGCCCACCGTGTCTGCACCAACCAGCAATCACCCCGTACACTAACACTATCCTACATACTAGGGACCATTTGCAATTTTACCAAGCCAATTAACCTGCACGAAATTGGAGTGTGGGAAGAAACCGGAGCTCCCGGAGAAAGCCCTTGCGGTCACAGGGAGAACGTACAAACTCCGTATAGACAAATCTGTTTATAATTTATTCCGTGCATCTGGCCACGTGAGGCAGCAACTCTACCACTGCGCAACTGTGCCATCCTTCAACATGATCAATTTTGTGTTTGATATTGAACATCACGGAGTCTTGGGAATAAAGTTACGCAACTTTCTCTGGTCATTCTCGACCAACAGTAACATACCAATCGTAAGTAAATATCCCCAAAAAAACCCAACCCTAAGTGCTGGAGTAGTGCAGTGGGTCAGGCAGCATCTCTGGAGAAGATGGATGGGCGATATTTCGGACTGGGACCGTTTGAACGCCACCTATTTAGTTGAAGATGTATGGGTGATGTTTCGGGGTGGGAGCATCTGAAGAAGGGTCCAAACCCTAAATGCTGCCTATCCATGTAAATCCAGAGTTGCTGCCTGGTCCACTGAGTTACTCGAGCACTTTGTGCTCTTTTTATATAAACCAGCATCTGCAGTTCCTTGTGTCTCCATAAGAAAATAACCTCAGATTGGTATTGTTGGCAAAATCGGACAGTGGGCTTTTGTTAATATTGCCCACAGCAAATATTTTCATTCACTTCAAAAATAAATCTTCCCCTAGTTTATGTCCCATTGAAAGAATCCCTTAATTTTATTTAAAGACCATCGAAATGGAGCCTTTTTAATAATTCATCTTCATGGTGACCATGAAAACTATATGAACAGTCTCAAATGAACTTTTATGTAATACTAAATTTGGCAGCAGAGCAAAGGACATTTGTTTTGTGCCATTGCACCAGTTTTAAAAATAACTATCCATGCTGTGTCGTTCCCCCATATTTCCCCTCAAGTTTATCCAATTATTATTTGAAAGCAAAATGCATTCTCATTCTCTGCTCTGGTAGAACATTCCATTCATATCAACTCTCAGATTTAAAAAAGGTTGTCTTAACCTTTCCCTTTCTGCTTCTGTTATTAATCACATGCCCTTGAGTTACTGGCTGACCTTCAACCAGAGGTATTTCAAAATCAAGATATATCGCAGAGGCCAGAAATCTGACACAAAAACAGAAATTGATGGAAATAACATGGTCAGCAATTTGAAACCAACTTTTTTCTCTCCGAAGTGCCTGGTGTTACTGAGACATGGAGCATGGAAACAGGTCCTTTGGCCCAACCTGCCCACGCAGGCCAACATGTCCCATCTACACTAATCCCACCTGCCCGCGTTTGACCCATATCCCTACAAACCTGTCTTATCCATGAACCTGTCTTACTGTTTCTTAAATGTTGGGATGGTCGTTGCCTCAACTACATCCTTTGGCAGCTCATTCCATGCGTCCACCACCCGTCTGAAGAAGGGTCTCGACCCGAAACGTCGCCTATCTCCTTCGCCCCTTAGATGCTGCTGCACCCGCTGAGTTTCTCCAGCTTTTTGTGTAACCCTTTGTGTGAAAGTCACTCCTCAGATTCCTATGAAATATTTTCCTCTTCACCTTAAATCTACGTCCTCTGGTCCTTGATTCACCGACTCTGGGCAAGAGACTATGTGCATCTACCCAATCTATTCCTCTCATGATCTTATACACCTCAATAAGATCACCCCTCATTCTCCTGTGTTCCAAGGAATAGAGTCCCAGCTTAGTCAACCTTTTCCTTAACTCAGACCTCTAGTCCTGGCAACATCCTCGTAAATCCCATCTACCATTTCCAGCTTGACAACATCTTTCCTATAACATGGTTCCAAGACCCGAACACAATACTGTAAATGTGGCCTCACCAACGTCTTACACAACTGCAACATGACCTCCTAACTTCTATACTCAATACTCTGGCTGATGAAGGCCAATGTGCCAAAAGCCCTTTTGACCACCTTGTCTACCTGCGACTCCACCTTCAAGGAACCATGCACCTGCACTCCTAGATCCCTCTGCTCTACAACACTTGCCAGAACCCTATCATTCAGTGCTATCAGTATTTTCTGGGTTAAGTTAAAAATAAGGTAAAAATGCTGGAGTAACTTAGCAGATCAGGCAGCATCTCTGGAGAAAAGGATGGGTGACGTTTCAGATCAGATTCTTTCTTCAGACCTGAAATGTCATCTATTCCATTTCTCCAGAGATGATGCCTGACCCGCTGAGTTATTGCGGCATTTTGTGTGTATCTTCGGTGCAAAACCAGCATCTGCAATTCCTACCAAACACATATGCCTATGCATATTCAGCTAGTTATAATCACAGCAAACTTTTATTAATTTGTCAAGCAAGGTTGTCCTGCCGAACCATAATATTCTAGTGTTACCACTTCCTTTGGTAATAGATTAGCAATTTTCCTTTTACTGAAATCAGACTAACAGGTCCATGATTCTCTGTGGTGTTACATTTGCTGCCTTCCAATCCGTAGAAACAATTCTAGAATCCGTGAAACTTTGTAATACTTTGTAAATATGATAGTGGGTTTAAGAGGCTGTTGGATAGACACAGAGAAATACAGGGGATAGAGGGATGTGGATCATTTAAGATCAGTTTAACCTGACATCATGGTCGGCACAGACATTGCGGGCTCGTTACCAAATTCTACACACTGGAGACAATTTACAGGAGCCAATTAGCCTACAAACCTGCACATCTTTGGATGCGGGAAGAAACTGGTGCACCCGGAGAAAACCCACGCGGTCCCAGGGAGAACGTGCAAACTCTGTACAGACAGCGGCAGTAGTCAGGATCCAACATTGGCAGCGCAGAAACAGACCCTTTGGCCCACTGAGTCCGTGCCGACCAGCGATCCCCGCAAACTAACGCTATCCTACACACACAAGGGAGAATTTACAATGATACCAAGTCAATTAACCGACAAACGTCTTTGGGCTTCAACCATCTCCATAAGCGCCTCCTCCAAAATAAAGGATGCGGGTTGTCAGGTGCTGAAGAGTCCCGTTCCTTTATTCATTACTATGTTTTACTAATGCTAATCTCTTTCACTTCTCATTCACTCTAGCCCTGTAGTTCTCCACTGATCTAAAAAACTTTTCTCTGTCTTCTTCTATAAAGATGGAAACAAATTATTTGTGTAAGAAGGAACAGTAGATGCTGGTTTAAACCAAAGATAGACACAAAAAGCTGGAGTAACTCCGAGGGACAGGCAGCATCTCTTGAGAGAAGGAATGGGTGACGTTTCGGTCGAGACCCTTCTTCAGACTGGTTAGGGATAAGGGAAACGAGAGGTATAGACAGTGATGTGGAGAGATAAAGAACAATGAATGAAAGATATGCAAAAAAATTAACGATGATAAAGGAAACAGGCCATTGTTAGCTGGTTTGTAGGGTGAAAACGAATGGAGCTGGTGTGATTTGAGTGGGGGAGGGCTAGGGAGAGAGGGAATGTCGGGGCTACCTGAAGTGAAGGAAATCAATATTCACACCACTGGGCTGTAAGCTGCCCAAGCATAATATGAGACGCTGTTACTCCAATTTGCATTTGGCCTCACTCTGACAATGGAGACCTAAACAGAAAGGTCTGTGTAGGAACGGGAAGGAGAATTAAAGTGTCCAGCAAGTGGGAGGTCAAGTAGGTTGAGCAAAGGTGTTCCGCGAAACGATCGACTCTTATACATCGGCGAGACCAAACGCAGACTGAGGGATCGTTTTGCTGAACACCTTGCCTCAGCCTGCCTGAACCTACCTGACCTCCCGCTTGTTGGACACTTTAATTCTCCTTCCCATTCCTACACAGACCTTTAACTGCCCTAGCTCTCAGTCTGATGGAGCCGTGCTACCATTGACTAACCATATAACAATAACCATATAACAATTTACAGCACGGAAACAGGCCTTCTCGGCCCTTCCAGTCCGTGCCGACCATTTATTTTCCCCTAGTCCCATCTACCTGCACTCAGACCATACCCCTCCATTCCCTTCCCGTCCATATACCTATCCACTTTACTTTTAAATGTTAAAATCGATCCTGCCTCCACCACTTCTGCTGGAAGATCATTCCACACAGCCACCACTCTCTGAGTAAAGAAGTTCCCCCTCATGTTACCCCTAAACTTCTGTCCCTTAATTCTCATGTCATGCCCTCTTGTTTGAATCTTCCCTACCCTCAATGGGAAAAGCTTATCCACGTCAACTCTGTCTATCCCTTTCATCATTTTAAAGACCTCAATCAAGTCCCCCCTTAACCTTCTGTGCTCCAAAGAATAAAGACCTAACTTGTTCAACCTTTCTCTGTAACTTAGTTGCTGGAACCCAGGCAACATTCTAGTAAATCTCCTCTGTACTCTCTCTATTTTGTTGACATCCTTCCTATAATTAGGCGACCAAAATTGTACACCATACTCCAGAATTGGTCTCACCAATGCCTTGTACAAATTTAACATTACTTCCCTACTCCTATATTCAATGCTCTGATTTATAAAGGCCAGCACACCAAAAGCTTTCTTTACCACCCTATCTACATGCGATTCCACCTTCAGGGAACTATGCACAGTTATTCCTAGATCCCTCTGTTCCACAGCATTCCTCAATTCCCTACCATTTACCATGTACGTCCTATTTTGATTTGTCCTGCCAAGATGTAGCACCTCACACTTATCAGCATTAAACTCCATCTGCCATCATTCAGCCCACTCTTCCAAATGGCCCAAATCTCTCTGTAGACTTTGAAAATCTACCTCATTATCCACAGCACCACCTATCTTAGTATCATCTGCATACTTACTTATCCAATTTTCCACCCCATCATCTAGATCATTGATACATTGATACATGGTGCATGACAAACAACTGTGGACTAATTGTATCCTTGTTACTATCCCATATAATGATTTACAGTCTCCCTTCGTGTTTCTCAGGGGGCGGACTGTACCTTCATTCTCCTTTTCTTTTGCTTATCGGTGCTATGATCCCCCTTTGCTGATTTCTGACACAAGTGTTTCTGAGCACAAATGTAAGTCCCTTTCAGTTAAACAGCACCTTTCCTCGCTTTCCAGTTTACTATTTTACTCTATTCTTCCAACCAATATCGTGTTCATAAGTTTTAGGAGCAGAATTAGGCCATTCGGCCCATCAAGTCTACTCCGCCATTCAATCATGGCTGATCTATCTCTCCCTCTCAACCCCATTCTCCTGCCTTCTCCCCATAACCCCTGACACCCACACTAATCTAGAATCTGTCAACCTCCATCTTAAAAATATCCATTGACTTGGCCTCCACAGCCGTCTGTGGCAATGAATTCCACCGATTCACCACCCGCTGACAAAATTAATTCCTCTTCATCTTCTTTCTAAAGTTATGTCCTTTTATTCTGAGGCTATAGCCTCTGGTCCTAGACAGTCCCACTAGTGGAAACATCCTCTCCACATACACTCCATCCAGGCCGAAGTAATATCTGAAAAGGTACTTGTGCTGCCATTACCCTATGACTCTAGCCAACATTTATGGACTCCTCTCCTACCTACTTTTGCTAACTCTTCGAGTAATACTGAAAGGAAACAGGACTTAGGGCCCATCTCGTCCACGCTGACCATGATGGCCCATCTAAGCTAGTTCCATCTACCCGCGTTTGGCCCATATCCCTTTAAACCATTCCTATCCACGTACCAGTCCATGTGTCATTTACATGCTGTTATAGTACCTGCCTCAACTACGTCCTCTGGCAGCTCGTTCCATATACCCACCACCCTCGGCTTAGAAACAGTTGTCGCTCAGGTTTCTATTAAATCTTGCCCCTTTCACCTTATGTCTATGTCCTCTAGTTCGTGATTCCCCTACCCTGGGTAAAAGACTCTGTACACTCACCCCATGTATTCCCCTCATGATTTTATACAACTCTTTATGATCACCCCTCAGCCTCCTATGTCCCGAGGAATACAGTCCTAGCCTGCTCAACCTCTCCCTATAGCTCAGGCTCTCGAGTCCTGGCAACATCCTCGTAAATCTTCTTTGCATTCTTTCCAGCATAACGATATCCTTCTTATAGCAGGGTGACCAAAACAGAACATGCAGCCAATCCAAAGTCTTTACAACTGTAACATAACACCTATAGCAAAATGTGTATAGAATTATACAGTACCTTGTTTTTCTACCAAGTGCCCCATTTAAAGAAATAAGTATTTCATTTGAGAAAAGTACATCATAGGAACAGGCCCTTATCAATAGCTTTGTTATCATCATCTCTCCAAATGCCAATATTTTGGCATCTCACAGTTGAATGAAACATAGAAATATAGAAAAATAGGTGCAGGACTAGGCCATTCGGCCCTTCAAGCCAGTACCGCCATTCAATATGATCATGGCTGATCATCTAAAATCAGTACCCTGTTCCTGCTTTTTCCCCATATCCCTTGATTCCTTTAGCCTGAAGAGCTAAATCTAACTCTCACTAAAAAAAAATCCAGTGAACTGGCCTCCACTGTCTTCTGTGGCAGAGAATTCCACGGATTCACAACTCTCTGGGTTTTATTTTCTTCCACATCTCAGCCCTAAATGGCCTACCCCTTATTCTTCGACTGTGACCCCTGGTTCTTGACTCCCTCAACATCAGGGCCATTTTCCTGCATCTAGCTTGTCCAATTCCTTAAGAATTATATATGTTTCTATCAGATCCCCTCTCATCCTTCTAAATTCCAGTGAATACAAGCCCAGTCGACCCATTCTTTCATCATATGCCACCCTCCTGGGCATTAACCTGGTGAACCTACACGGCGCTCCCTCAATAGCAATCATGCCCTTCCTCAAATTAGGAGACCAAAATTGCACACAATACTCCAGGTACGGTCTCACCAGTGCCCTGTACAACTGCAGAAGGACCTCCTTGCTTCTAAACTCAAATCCTCTTGCAATAAAGACATTGCTATTAGCTTTCTTCACTGCCTGCTGTACCTGCATGCTTACTTTCAGTGGCTAATGTACAAGGACACCCAGGGCTCGTTGCACCTCCCCTTTTTCTAATCTGACACCATTCAGATAATAATCTGCCTTCATGTTCTTGCCACCAAAATGGATAACCTCACATTGCGGCACCCCACTAGTCACTGCCTGCCATTCAGAAAAGGACCCGTTGATTCCTACCCTTTGCTTCCTGTCTGCGAACCAGTTCTCTATCCATGTCAATACCCTACCATGTGCTTTAATTTTGCGCACTAATCTCTTGTGTGGGACCTTGTCAAAGGGTTTTTTTCACCACATCCACTGGCTCTCCCCTATCCATTCTATTTGTTACATACTCAAAAAATTCCAGAACATTAGTCAAGCATGATTTCCATTCATAAATCCATGCTGACTTTGACCGATACTGTCACTGCTTTCCAAATGCGCTGCTATAACATCTTTAACAATCGACTCAAGCATCTTCCCCACTACCGATGTAAGGCTAACTGAGCTATAATTCCCCGATACATTGGCGACCCTCCAGTCCACAGGAACTGATCCAGAGTCAATAGAACGTTGGAAAATGATCACCAATGCATCCACGATTTCTAGTGCCACCTCCTAGAGTACTCTGGGATGCAGACCATCAGGCCCTGGGCATTTATCTGCCTTCAGTCCCAACAGTTTACCCAACACCATTTCCTGACTAATGTGGATTCCCTTCAGTTCCTCCCTCCCACTAGATCCTCGGTCCCCTAGTATTTCTGGGAGATTGTTTGTGTCTTCCTTAGTGAAGACAGAACCAAAGTACTCGTTTAACTGTTCTGCCATTTCCTTGTTTCCCATTATAAATTCATCTGTCTGGGATTGTAAGGGACCTACATTTGTCTTCACTAATCTTTTCCTTTTTACCTATCTGAAGAAGCTTTTAGAGTCAGTTTTTATATTCCCCGCAAGCTTTCTCTCATGCTCTTCCCCCCCGCCCCCTTAATTAACCCCTTTGTCCTCCTCTGTTGAGTGCTAAATGTCTCCCAGTCCTCCGGTTTGCTGCTTCTTCTGGCCAATTATATGCCTTTTCTTCGGATTTAACACTATCCTTGATTTCCCTCGTTAGCCACAGTTGAGCCGCCTTCCCCGTTTTATTTTTTCACCAGACGGATGAACAACGCTTGGTCTTGAAATCTTTTAATCTAGAAACAAGTCATCACACAGCATAGTTCACTGAGAGAAAGAAAATGCCATTATTCTGCAGATAACCTTGAAGACTCAAATCTAGAAGACCACTTCTGAAATGCGCTGGTTAAATGAATCAAACCTTATATCTTTTTCAATTAAAAAACAAATCAGTAGGTCTTGGTCTCGGATTTTACATCCATGCTTTGCAATATTCAGTGTACAAAATTACGCGAGTTTAGACTTTATAGATACGGTGCGGAAACAGGCCCTTCGGCCCACCAAGTCTGCACTGACTAGCAGCCACCCTGTACACTAGCACTATCCTACACACTAGGAACAATTTACTATTTTCACCTCAGTCAATTAACCTACTGTGCTACCCTTATTCTACATATTCTAATGGAAAACAAAGATTTCAACTCTCTGACAAGTAAGCAAGAGAACAAGCTGGGTGGCACAGTGGTGGAGTTGCTCCCTTACGGCGCCAGAGACCCAGGTACGATCCTACCATTGGGTGCTGTCCGTACAGCGTTTGCACGTTCTCTCTGTGACCTCCTAGATTTTCTCCGGGTGCTCCAGTTTCCTCCCTCTTTCCCAAGACGGCGGGTTTGTAAGTTAGTTGGCTTCTGTAAATTGTCCCTAGTGTATTGGATGGAAACTGGGATAACAGAGCTAGTGTGAAAGGGTGTTCATTGTAAATTATCTCTAGTGTGTAGAATAGTGCTCGTGTATAGGATGGTCGCTGGTCGGTGCGGATTCGATTGGCCTGTTTCCACGCTTTATCTCTAAAACTAATACTAAGACTTTGTATCACTAATTTTGGATCCCTCCAAGACAATACTTTCTTAAGGCACCTTCAACATAATTACGCATGCCAAACGTATGACAGAAATGTGGATGGGCATAGAAACATACAAAATAGGTGCAGGGGGAGGCCATTCGGCCCTTTGAGCCAGCACCGCCATTCATTGTGATCATGGCTGATCGTCCCCAATCAATAACCCGTGCCCGTCTTCTCCCCATAAACAAAGATCTCGGAGAAAACTCACGTGATCACAGGAGTACAAACTCTCTACAGACCGCACCCGTAGTCGGGATCAAACCCAGATCTCTGGTGCTGCAAGTGTTGTAAGGCAACAACTCTACCACTGTGCCGCCCAGTGAGGGGTAGTTTGGGAAATGGTGGAGTTCTATGAATGTATGATGTGGAGCACATGTTTCGATGAGAGGGACATAATGATGCAGAGACTCAGGTGGCATGTTGCTGGGAACATGCTGAGGTAAAAGAAAATGACAGTGAAATGTGGTAGAAGGGGGAAGACAGATAAAAAACCACATGTTTAAGAAGGAACTGCAGATGCTGAAAAATCGAAGGTTGACAAAAGTGCTGGAGAAACTCAGCGGGTGCAGCAGCATCTATGGAACGAAGGAAATAAGCAACGTTTCGGGTCGAAACCCATTTTCAGACTGATGTAAGGTGGGGGGGGGGGGTCAGGGAGAAGAAAGGAGAAAGGAAGAGGAGGAGTCCATGGGGTGAGGGAGAGCTGGGAAGGGGAGGAGACAGCAAGGGCTACCGGAAATTGGAGAAGTCAATGTTTATGCCACTAGGGTGCAGACTGCCCAAGCGGAATATGAGGTGCTGCTCCTCCAATTTCCGGTGGTGCTCACTCTAGCCATGGAGGAGGCCCAGGACAGAAAGGTCGGATTCGGAATGGGAGGGGGAGTTGAAGTGCTGAGCCACCGGGAGATCAGGGTGGTTAATGCGGACCGAGCAGAGGTGTTCGGCGAAACGATCGCCAAGCCTATGCTTGGTCTCACCGATGTAGAGCACCTGACATCTGGAGCAGCATCTACATCCACACCACCCTCTGCATGGAAAAAGTTGCCCCTCCGGTTGCCCCTCTCACCTTATGTCTCTGTCCTCTAGTTCTTGATTCCCCTACCCTGGGTAAAAGACTCTGTACATTCACCCCATCTATTCCCCTCATGATTTTATACAACTCTTTACAATCACCCCTCAGCCTCCTGTGCTGTGAGGGATGAAGTCCCAGCCTGAACATCTCCCGATATCTCAGGCCCTTGAGTCCTGGCAACATCCTCGTAAATCTTCAGTGAACTCTTTCCAGCATAATGATATCCTGCTTATAGCACGGTGACCAAAACTGCACAAAGTACCCGAAACGCAGCCACTCTTTACAACTTTAACATAACAGCATAACAGACATGGCGGAGTATAGCTTAGTTTTAGTTTTAGAGACACAGCAAGGAAACAGGCTCTTCGGCCCACCGAGCCCGCACCGACCAGTGATCCCAGCACATTAACACTATCCTACACACACTAGGGACAATTTTTACATTTACCAAGCCAATTAACCTACAAACCTCTATGTCTTTGGAGTGTGGGAGGAAACCGAAGATCTCGGAGAAAACCCATGCAGGTCACGGGGAGAACGTACAAACTCCGTACAGACAGCACCCGTAATCGGGATCGAACCCGGGTCCCCGGCGCTGCAAGCGCTGTAAGGCAGCAACTCTACCGCTGCGCCACCGTGACTGCCCAAAGTTCTATGAATGCATGATGAAAAGCACATGTTTCGATGAGAGGGACAGAACGGGGCAGAGATTCAGGTGGCATGTTGCTGGGAACATGCTGAAGTAAGAGAAAATGGCAATGAAATGTGGTGGAAGGGGGAAGGGGGAAAACATGCAGGAGGCTGGGAGGCTGCCAAGTGCTGAGCTCTTGGGATTACAAAAGTAGGTTTGAGAGGCGAGGGGAGGGGTGGGAACAGCCATCCCAGGGGACCTGTAGCACAGGACAGGAGGTTTGAATTTTGGAATATGCTGGAGGACATAACAAAACTGGAGATCGGCGAATGACATTTGGATTAGGACCGCAAGTTTTGTCTGATTTGGAGAATAGAAAGGAAATGGATATGGAACCGAAAGCAGTAAGCTATGCAAAAAAATCACATCTTTAACAAAACTGTCAAAAGTTTCAGCAGTAAATTATACTAAGTTTATGTTTCGTTTTAATGCTTTTTTGTGAATAAGCCAAAAAATCGCAACATTCATTAATCTTGGAAACCAGGGGAAAATCATTTTCCCATTTAAACATTAATATTTGTTCATCTCTCCGAAGAATGTCTGGTTATTGATGGTTCATCGTCATTAAAATAAAATTGTGAAGCAAATATCCGTATGCGTGAGAAAGCGAAGTTTAATTTTCCAAGTACAACGTTGTGTGTACCCCTCTGGTTTATATAGTAAATACTTTGCAAAGTGAGTTTCTCTAAAGAGAGAGGAGGAAACACTGGCAAGAAATATGTGCATTTGTGCAGATTTTACTTTTCTACATAATCCCATCCAGAGTAAATATAATAATTTTCAGCATAAACAAGCCGGGAGCCCAGGCTCCATTTGGTGGCAGGGACAATGTGACAATAGATTCATCTGTCTCCACACTTGGAAAACAGACAAGCGATGCCACTAAACACACAAAGAAACTACTGAAAGACAAGTCTGGCAACAATAACCAGGAGCTGACTTGTAAAAGTGATGTGGTGTTTGACTCCAAAATAACTGAAGTATTTAGTGCAGCTCCAGCAACAACTGGGGAAACGTTTCATTGCATTTGAGAAAATTGTTCTTTTGCATAGTTTCCTCCTGACTCGGAGTGCTGGTCTCTGGGCTTGCTGCTTGCAACAATGCCACCTGTTTTTTTTCTCAATTTAAGGTAAGTCATAAGGTCATAAGTCATAAGTGATAGGAGCAGCATTAGGCCATTTGGCCCATCAAGTCTACTCCACCATTCAATTATGGCTGATGTATCTCTCCCTCCTAACCCCATTCTCCTGCCTTCTCCCCAGTACCCTTGACACCCGTACTAATTAAGAATCAGTTCGAGTACATTTTCATCCCCTTATGACCCCTTGTGAATATTTCTGCAGTGGGGTAGATTTTCATCATGAACTTTTGTGAAGTAAATATTTCTGCAGTTTAGTTTATTTTAGTTTGGAGATACAGCGTGGAATTAGTCCTTTCGGCCCAACGAGTCCACACCGACCATCAATCACCCGGTACACTAGTCCTATCCAACACAACAGGGTCAGTTTACAGAAACCAATTAACCTACAAACTTGCACATCATTGGGATATGGGAGGAAACCGGAGCACTTGGTGAAAACCAAAACGGTCATACAAACTCCATACAGACAGCAGGTACAGTCAGGATCAAACCCGGGTCTCTGGCGATGTGAGGCAGCAAATCTAGCGCTGCGCTACTGTGCCATCCTCTAGTTCCCCAAATACAAACTTGCCAGGTCCACACTTCATCTGTGGGCCACCAGTTTCTCAAGTGTATGTCCCAGCAGTATGGGAAGATAAAGCACGGCCCGAGGATCGAGCACTGATCTTCCCTGCAATCTTTAGATGGGAATTGGATTGATTTAATTTTGACATAAAGATATGTCAACAACCAGGAGATGTCCAGCCACTGAAATGGTTATATAGGCCACGTATGATGGCTTGAAACAGCCAAGAGGTCACTTTAGAGAAAAGCAAGATTACAAATACATGGAGGAGAAAGGACAGAAATGTTTTCAGATTCAACCACGATGGATTTGGATGAGAACATCCGGGGCAAGATTAGCAAGTTTGCTGTTGATACAAAAGTTAGTGGTTTTACAGATAATGAAGATGATTGTGAACGATTGCAGCAGGATCTGGATCGATTGGCCAGGTGGGCGGAGGAATGGTTGATGGAATTTAATACAGAGAAGCGTGAGGTATTTTGCGACGTCGAACAAAGGCAGGACCTACACAGTGAATGGTGGGCCTCTGGGTAGTGTTGTAGAGCAGAGGGATCTAAGAATACAGGTGCATGGTTCCTTGAAGGTCGAGTCGCAGGTAGATAAGGTGGTCAAAAAGGCTTTTGGCACTTTGGCCTTCATCAGTCAGAGTATTGAGTATAGAAGTTGGGAGGTCATGTAGCAGTTGTATAAGACGTTGGTGAGACCGCATTTAGAATATTGTGTTCAGTTCTGGGCACCATGTTATAGGAAATATTTTGTCAAGCTTGAAAGGGTTCAGAAAAGATCTACGAGGATGTTGCCAGGACTAGAGGGTGTGAGCTATAGGGAGAAGTTGAGTAGGCTGGGTCTCCATTCCATGGAGTGCAGGATGAGGGGAGATCTTATAGAGGTGTACAAAATCATGAGAGGAATAGATCGGATAGATGCACAGTCTTTTGCCCAGAGTAGGGGAATCGAGGACCAGAGGACATTGGTTCATGAAGGGGAAAAGATTTAATAGGAATCCGAGGGGTAACATTTTCACACAAAAGGTGGTGGGTGTATGGAACAAGCTGCCAGAGGAGGTAGTTGAGGCTGGGACTATCCCATTGTTTAAGAAACAGTTAGACTATATTCCAAGAAGCTTTTCTTAATTACGGTCTAATAACAGCAAAAAACCTTATACTCAAATTTTGGAAAAACGCATCCACGCCAACATTCAAAATGTGGATGTCAAACATGTCTGAAACGCTACATCTTGAAGAAATGAGATTTCTCCTACTAGGCAAAGTAGACCAATTCTTAAAGACTTGGTCTCCTTTTTATCAACTTTTTACAAGCATATGGTGCAACATAACATAACCTTAGAAATTAAATGGTTTAGAACCGGGTGACGGATGGACAAAAATACGAAATAGGTAGATCTCTCCTAATCTCTCTTTCCTTTACTTTCTCCTTGTATTTCAATCTTCTCAGCTTCTCATCTCTGTCCTTTATTTCTTTTGCTATCTGTATCTACTCGCTTGTCTATCTATTCCCACACTCTTTATTTCTTTTTTCTCTCACTGTTCTTTTATTATTAAATCAAAAATACGAAGTTGTACAAGAATGGAAATATGTATGTATGTATTAGGTACTCAAGAACCACACTATTGTACTTACTTCTAACAAAAATTTAAAAAAAATAAAAAAAGAAACAGTTAGACAGGTACACGGATAGGACAGGTTTGGAGGGATATGGACCAGGCGCAGGCAAGTTGGACTAAGGTAGCTGGGACATTAGTGGCCGGTGTGGGCGAATTGGGCCGAAGGGTCTGTTTCCACAATGTATCACTCTATGAGTCTAAGGATGGCAAAACGTCATGGGCTTCATGTTGAACATATACTAGAAATATTATAGGTATATTGGAAATAGACTTATGGATGAAGTAGTGGAGGAAAAAAAGTGATTTTGGATTAAATTTGATGTTGGTGAGGCTGTAGTTGTGTTCAATTCTGGCCACCCTGCCAAAGGAAGGATGCCATGAAGCAGGACAAAGTGCAGAGAGTTACGAGGATGTTGCCAGGACTCGAGGACCTGAGCCATAGGGAGTGATTGGACAAGCTAGGAGCTTATTCCTTGGAACGCAGGAGGCTGAAGAGTGATTTTATAAAGGTGTATAAAATCATGAGTGGAATAGATAAGGTGAATACACAGTCCTCTACCCAGAGTAGGGGAATCAAGGATCTTATCAGTGATATCTTGGTTGGCAAGAACAAGTTGGGCCAAAGGGCCTGTTTCTATGCTGCGTGTGACACTGGAGGTGATTTTTTTTTGCCATTCTGCATGGATGAGGTGATCTTCAGCTGTAATTATAATCATACAATAAGAATATAAGAAATAGGGAGCCATTCAGCTCTCAAATCTGCTCTCACATTCCATGAGATCATGGATCATTCCCATCCTCAAGCCATGATGTTCCGATGTACCTTGAAATCTAAAATTCCCACAAGTGCTGTTCCAATTGCCCATGGCTAAGCATTCAGACCTCTCTGGGTTAGATATAACTCACATCCCTTCTGATCATTCCAAGACCAACAGTCAAACCAGATCCTTAGCCAGAAAAAACATCTCCCCTAGAATCTAGTGTGTGAAGCCTCTCAGAATGCTCATTAACACGATTAGCTCTCATTCGTCTCAAAACAAAAGTATATTGGCCAAGACTATAGATACTTAGTTGTATGTAACAGGCATTTAAGATCGGACATGGATATGCAGGGATATTCACGTGCAGGCAGAGGAGACTAGTTAGTCTTGGCATCCTGTTTACCTAAGATATCGTGGGCTGAAAGGCCTCTTCCTATACTATTACAACATAGAAGAGTACAGCACGGGAATGGGCCCTTCAGCCCACAATGTTTGTGCCAAACATGGTGCCAAGTTAAACCGATCACATCTGCCTGTACATAATCCATATCCCCCAATGGTTTTGCAACTGAACAAGAAAAGGTGAGAAGAGCAAATGAATGAGTTGTGAGGTCATGTCACAGTTACGCAAGACGTTGGTGTGGCTGCAAGAGAGGATTGCATTTGGTTCTGGGCAAGATGTTGTTAAGTTGGAAAGGGTGCAGAGATTTGTAAGGATGTTGCTAGAACTCAACGGGTTTGAGCTATAGGGGGAGGTTGAGCAGGCTGGTACACTATTCCCTGGAGCGCAGGAGGATGAGAGGCGATCTTACAGAGGTGTATAAAATCATGAGAGGAATAGATCAGGTAGACGCACAGAAATCGAGAATCATTGGGCCTAGGTTGAAGGTGAAGGGGGAAAGATTTTATCGGAATCTGAGGGGTAACTTTTTCGTACAAAGGGTGGTGTGTGTATAGAACGAGCTGGCGGAGAGGTAATTGAGGCTGGGACCATCGCAACGTTTAAGAAACTCTTTCAGCTACATGGATAGGACAAGTTTAGAGGGATATGAGCCGAACTAAGGCAGGTCGGACTAGTGTTGATGGGACATGTCGGTCGGTGTGGGCAAGTAGGACCGAAGGGCCTGTTTCCATACTGTATGACTCTATACCTCTATAGGGCAGCAGGGGGGCGCAGCGGTAGAGTTGCTGCCTTACAGTGCTTGCAGCACCGGAAACCCGGGTTCGATCCCGACTACGGGTGCTGTCTGTACGGAGTTTGTACGTTCTCCCCGTGACCTGCGTGGGTTTTCTCTGAGATCTTTGGTTTCCTCCCACACTCCAAAGATGTACAGGTACAGTATGTAGGTAAATTGGTTTTGTAAATGAAAAAAATTTCCTTTGTGTGCGGGGATCGCTGGTCGGCGCGGACCCGGTGGGCCGAAGGGCCTGTTTCCGCACGGTATCTCTAAACTAAACTAAACAAAATATAGAAACTACCATTATTGTTACATTATGGCCCCTGCAAGAACAAAGAGTATATTCATTAAATGCCACTAGATTCTTTTGGATCGCGCTGGATGTGACCAGGTCGGCCAAAAATCACTCTTGCACAGGCAGCTGCAAGCCAACTGCAAAAGTCACTGGGGCCCACTAAAATTAGTAGCCCAGAAGCCTCATTAAAGTTGGCTGCTGCCAAAACCCAGCAGTTTGCAATGTTTTTGTCCATTGTCAGAGGCTTCCTGATCGCTGTGGCGCCGATGTGATAACACAATATAGAGAGGTCTTTTAAAACGTCCTGTTTATACCACAGTGCAGTTTCTTTCATGTGTGTCCTCAAATCATTTTTCTTCCGCGATTCTCTGAAGGCTTTGAAGGTGGAAGAAGGAGGATCGTGCAAATGAAAACGCTAAGATGATCTACATGCTAAATGTTTCGGCCACCAGAATGTAGAGGGAGTCATTGAGGCCTGGAGTTTGCTTTGCGTTATTTTAGACCATAGAGATGTTAGAGAAATAACTGGAATTTAGAAGGATGCGAGGGGATCTTATAGAAACATATCAAATTACTAAAAGATTGGACAGGTTAGATGCAAGAAAAATATTCTTCCAGAACCAGGGGTCACAGTTTAAGAATAAGGGGTTGGCCATTTAGGACTGAGACTAGACTAAGTCAATGAACCATGTATAAATGCATATCATGTGTTACATGTAGTAATTGTTCTTACATTCGTGAACATGGTTAATTAACTGTTGGCATTATTTCCCTGTCCTAACGGCCTTTGCTTTAGCCGGTGATCACATCTATTCCATCCCTCCCTCGCAAAGATGTGGGATTTTAATTTGAGAGCACGTGTTTGAATAGATGCAAGCGGGATGTTCAGCTTCTCCCCTGGGCGCACAAAACACGAAGCCGATGAAATGACACAACTGTCACACCAAAAGATAGACACAAAATGCTGGAGTAACTCAGCTGAAGACGCAGCATCTCTGAAGAGAAGGAAGGGGTGGCGTTTCGGGTCGAGACCCTACAGACGCACTCTGAAGAATGGTCTCGGCATGAAACGTCACCCATTCCTTCTCTCCAGAGATGCTGCCTGGTTTGTGCGTGAGAGCTTGGGTGCGTTCCGCAAACACCGAGACGGTAATAAAGCAACCGTCTGTCCCCACGGCCGGGGTGAATCTCCCTGTGTGGGTGTCAAAGACCGGGGGTCGGGGGGGAATCACCCTAGTGTGGAGGTTGGGGTCCGATGGTGGTGCATCGCGGTCAGTGACTGTGGGACGCTCCCGTGGGTGGAGACAAAGGAGAGAGAGAAGGGGAGAGAGAGCGGGGGGGGGGGGGGGGAGGGGAGAGAAGAGGGAGAGAGAGAGAAGGAGAGAGAGAGAAGAGAGAGAAGAAGGGAGAGAGAGGAGGAGGAGAGAGAAGAGGCTAGAGAGAGGAGAGAGAAGGGAGAGAGAGAGGGGGGAGAGAGAGAGAAGATGGGAGAAAGAAGGGGGAGCGTGGTGTCCATTTTCCCACACAAGCCCTAGGTGACTGGGCAATCTGAACGCAAGCACCAAGTTGAAAGCGGCCAAAGGTGTACAGCCCCCACTCCCCCATGGCCATCCTCCGCGGGCTGCGGGTCGGGTGGAGCGGAGGTTTGGGACAATGTTCATGCCTTCACAGTGATGTGATGGACACGGAGATCTGGACCAATCGCTAACAGGTCCCGCCCCCCGGCAATGGCAAGTCCGTTATTGGACGTTTCTGTCGAGCGGCAGTCGCTCCGTTGGTCTGTAGGCGACGCCGCCTTTCGGGTAGGTGGCGTATCGACAGAGCGGCCACTCGGTAAGTTTGCTTTTAGGCGACGCAGCCTTTCGGTTCGTTGCCGTTTAGGCGTCCCGCCCTGTCGGTTACTTTGCATTTAAGCGTCCCATCCTTTCGGTTAGTAGCCGTTTCGTCTTCGGACTAGTTCGGTTAATTCGTGTTTCGACCTCGTTTCCATTCCGTTCTTTGGCTTCGGCTCCTTTGCTTCGGCCTCTTGTCTGTCAGCGCCGCGTCCGGGTACCGAACGCCAATGATCATATTGAATGGCGGTGCTGGCTCAAAGGGCCAGGCGGCCTACTCCTGCACCTATTTCCTATGTTAACTAATTGTGATCACGCAGCAAGTTAGCACAATATCAAAGCTTTGCCAACAAATAAAATATGACGACAGTTGTAGCCAAACAGTATACAAGATAAATCAGCAGTTCGCTATTCGATTAAGTCTAAAGCTGGAGTCCTGGACAGGACTTGAGAGCTATAGGGAGAGGTTGGGCAGACTAGGACTTTATTCCTTGGAGCGCAGGAGGGCGTGGGGTGATCTTATTGAGGTGTATAAAATCATGTTGGGAATAGACAGGGTGAATGCACAGAGATTTGTACCCTGGGAAACGTTGAATCAAGAACCAGAGGGCATAGGTCTAAGATGAGAGGGGAAAGAGTTAATAGGAACCTGAGGGGAAACTTTTTCCACACAGAGGGTGATGGGTGTATGGCACGAGCTGCCAAAGGAGGTAGTTACTATAAGTACTATAACATTCATACACCATCGAGATTCAAGGCAGGGCTGCCAACTCTCATGCCTTGAGCGTGAGAATCACGCATTTTAACCAATTATCATGCCGATCAGAAATTTCTCACGCTCTGTGGTGAGAAATTCTATGATCAACGAATATGTCAAAACTTAGATAAACTGCATGGTGTTGGAGATCCGGGGCTGAGGGAGGGATGGAAGCAGAACCAGCGGCGGAGACAGATGCGGACGGGGATCCGGGGCTGGCGAGTGTTTGCCGGGGCTGGTGAGTGTTTGCCGGGCTGGTGAGTGTTTGCCGGGCTGGCGAGTGTTTGCCGGGGCTGGTGAGTGTTTGCCGGGGCTGGTGAGTGTTTGCCGGGCTGGTGAGTGTTTGCCGGGCTGGTGAGTGTTTGCCGGGCTGGCGAGTGTTTGCCGGGCTGGTGAGTGTTTGCCGGGCTGGTGAGTGTTTGCCGGGTTGGTGAGTGTTTGCCGGGCTGGTGAGTGTTTGCCGGGCTGGTGAGTGTTTGCCGGGCTGGTGAGTGTTTGCCGGGTTGGTGAGTGTTTGCCGGGTTGGTGAGTGTTTGCTGGGCTGGTGAGTGTTTGCCGGGTTGGTGAGTGTTTGCTGGGGCTGGTGAGTGTTTGCCGGGTTGGTGAGCATTTGCCGGGTTGGTGAGTGTTTGCGGGGCTGGTGAGTGTTTGCGGGGCTGGTGAGGGTTTGCGGGGCTGGTGAGTGTTTGCCGGGGCTGGTGAGTATTTGCCGGGCTGGTGAGTGTTTGCCGGGGACTGATGCCGGGAATGGGGCTAGTGAGTGTTTGCGGGGCTCGATGCATCTCCGGCCATGTAGCAGCCTCAGTGCAAGAGTCCCGGGCGGTCGGAGGCGTTGCGCCGCTGCCGTGAGAGTCTCTGTGCTGAAGGGACAGAGACTCTCAAAGGGAGGCAGAGAGAGAGAGGGGAAGGAGACAGGGAGATGGGGGGGGGGGAGAGAGGGAGAGTGAGAGAAGAGAGAGGGGAGAGACAGAGAGGGAGAGAATGGGGAGAGAGAAGAGAGATAGGGAGAGGTGGGGGAGCGATGGGGTGGAGAGGGAGGAGAGGGTATGGAGAATTGGAGAGAGGGGGAGAGAGGGGTGGTAAAAGAGAGAGGGGGAAGAGGGGGAAGAGGGAGAGAGGGGGAAAGAGAGAGAGAGATGGGGGCAAAGAGAAAGAGGACATATAGACAGGAGAAAGAGAGAAGGGGGAGAGTGAGGTGGGAGGGAGAAATGGGGGAGAGAGAGGAGGAGAGAGAGAGAGGAGAGGGGGAGAGAGAGATGAGAGAGAGAGGGAGGGAGGGAGAGAGAGGAGAGATGGGAGAGAATGTGTGGAGAGGGAGCGAGAGGGAGAGAGAGAGAGGGGGGAGATAGAGAGGGAGGGAGAAAGGGAGAGAGGGGGGAGAAAGAGAGGAAGAGGGGGAAGCGAGGGGGAGAGAGAGGAGAGAGAGAGAGTGGGGGAGAGAGAAGAGCGAGGGAAGGGCAGAGGGAGAGGGGGAGAGAGGAGAGAGAGTGGAATGGGGAGAGAGAGGGAGGAGAGTGAGGTGGGAGGGCGAGAGAGGGGGAGAGAAAGAGGTGGGAAGCGAGGGGGAGAGAGAGGGGGAGGGGAGAGAGAGGGGGATAGAGAGGCAGGGCTGCCAACTCCAATGCATTGAGTGTGAGAATCACGCATTTCGCCAAATTCCCACGCTGATCACAAATTTCTCACTCTCTGTCGTGAGAAATTCTGTGATCAACGAAAATTTCAAAACTCATATCAACTGCATGGGCCATGGGTGTTGGAAGCAGAAGCAGCGACGGGGACAGATGCAGACAGGGAGCGGGGCTGGCAAGTGTTTGCCGGGCTGGCGAGTCGCTCACTGCAGCTCCGGCCATGGAGCAGCCTCAGTGCAAGGCATCGGAAGCGTTGCGCCGCTGCCGTGACAGTCTCTGTGCCAAATTCACCCAGGTGACCTGCATGGATCAGGCTGCGGCTCGGTGCATCCTGGAGGACAACCAGTGGCTGCTGGAAGTAAGTACCAGGCACTGGGTAGAAACGGTGGAAGATTGTGGACTTCAAATGGGGCTGGTTGGAGAAAGCATCCTGCTTGCCTGCTAGATTTTCACACTGTAATTGCAGGAAAAATGTTCCCAACGTTGTGGGGAGTTCAGAACCAGGGGTCACAGTTTATGAATAAAGGGGGGGCCAGTTAGGACTGAGATGAGGACAAACTTTCTTCACGCAGAGAGTTGTGAATCTGTGGAATTCTCTGCCACAGAACGCAGTGCAGGCCAATTCACTGCATGTTTTCAAGAGAGAGTTACATTTAGATCTTGGGTTAAACCCTAATGAAATCAAGGGATATGGGGAAAAAACAGGAAAGAGGTACTGATTTTAGATGAATAACCATGATCACATTGAATGGCAGTGCTGGCTCGAGGGACCGATGGCCTATTCTTGCACCTATTTTTCTATGTTTCTATGCTTGAGTCTATGGCAATAAAACTCGACCACTTGATTTTAAAGCATTCATGCATGGTGAAGGTATAATGTAGTCATAGAGTGATACAGTGTGAAAACAGGCCCTTCGGCCCAACTTGCCCACACCCGCCAACATGTCCCAGCTACGCTACCTGCTTTTAGTCCATACCTCCAAACCTGTCCTATCCATGTAGCAGTCTAACTGTTTCTTAAATGTTGGGATGGTCCCTGCCTCAACTACCTCCTCTGGCAGCTTGTTCCATACACCCACCACCCTTTGTTTAATTTTATGGATGGGAATTGTGTTCAGCCAATTGATGACTTCTTTGACAAAGTAACTAGCATGTTAGATAACAAGGAAGCCAATGAATGTCGCAAATATTATTATCCATAATTTGGTCTGTGAAGTGCCCCATAAAGGATTACTGCATTAGATAAGCACCTGTGGACTTGAACGTAATAGGTTAAGTCCAGGGGGTCAGATATGGGGCTTTATGTGTGGGCCAGATATATTGTCAGTGCAGAGGGGCTAGGAGCAAGGCCAAGTGTGCATCCAGAGTCAAGGTCTGGAATAGTACGAGGTGTGCAGTCAAAGCTGGGACCAGGGGTGTGTTCAGCACTGGGAACCTAAGCAGGTAAGCAGCTATGATGAATAGGGTGGCAGGTGTAGGGCTGGACTCAGGGTCAGGAATGAGAAAATGTATGCAACTGGAGTCAGGGTCAGGAGTAATACCAGGTGTGCAGTGAGACCCAGGTTGGCCAACATGGGCCAAGTGTTTGATTATAATCTGATTTCCATACATGAATACACTAAGATCATTCATGTGCTGCACCTGTTGATCAGAGCCTGGGCTCTACTGTGGAATGTAATAGTAAGATTAAACGAGAACTTACCAGTTTGAAGTTTGATCTTTATTTTATGAGGAGTTGCGATGAGGGATTTCGTGAAGAACCCGCCAGCACGCATGCGCGACATACTTCAAAGCCGCGGTGTGGAATCACAGAAAAACCAAGCCAAGAAATGACTTGTTATAGTAAGATTAAAGAGACTCTAGTTACCAGTTGACTTTATGATCGAGGGTTGGGAGCGGAGGGCACGAAATCCCTCATCGCAACTCCTCATAAAATAAAGATCAAACTTCAAACTGGTAAGTTCTCGTTTAATCTTACTATTTCATTTCGGAGTCACGTGAGTGACTTCGTGAAGACTTCAAAGCTTCTGTGATTTCACGCCCTGGACAACGTCCATGCTATCACACACGCTACTGAAAAGGTGGACAGCAGTAATCAATTTCCGTCACTGTTTCTCTGAAAAAATAATAATATTTATTAATAACAACAAGAAAGGACCCCTCACTGAGGGGGAACTGCATGTTCTCGGCCTGCATCCAGCACGGCTCCTGCGAACATTCCAGGTATGGTGACGGATTTATTGTAAAACCGTTGAAAAGTGGCTTCACTGGCCCATCCCGCTGTGGCAAGTATCTGGTCCATGGGCACCTCCATGGCCTTTGCCGCCGATGTTGATGCTGCCCTGGTGGAATGGGATTTAAAAACATCAGTGTCAATACCTGCTTTGTTCAAGACGATCCTGAGCCATCGGGATATCGTCTGCACCGTCACTCTATGGTGAGGTTTTTTGTGACTGATGAACAGGTATTGCTCCATTCCCCTTATTTTCCTCGTCACTTTGATATAGTGGCGGATATGGGTGGCTATGCATAGCCTAGCATCAGCGGGGTATGCTGGAAACTCCAGCTGCAGCCCTGTGAATCCAGGTCTATGCTGCTTGAGCAATTCATCAATGAAGAAAGTGACCCGTTCAGGGGTAGAGATCATTCTGTCGATCTTGGCCTTGTGAAGCGTTTGCACCCTTTGTGCTGAAGTAAGTGCCATCAACATCACCACCTTCAGGGTGAGTTTGTCCAATTCGAGCCCCGTCATGGGTGACCATGTTCTCAGCAGGGTCAGCACTTTGCCAATATCCCATGTGACGTTGTAACGGGGCCTCGGCGGGTTGGAATTAAATATCCCCCGCATAAGTTTGGAGACCAATTTATTGGATCCTACCTCAATATTGAGGTAGGACGAGAGCGCACTCCTGGCGCTATTGATGGCACTATAGCTGAGATGTTGATCATGGTGTAGCCCCGCAAGAAATTCCAGCACATCTGTGATGGAGACGGAGTCATATGCAACGTCCATGCGGCCACAATAGGATTCCCATTTCCTGATGTACGATAAGTACTGCCGTCTTGAGGACTCCCTGCATGATGCTCCCATGGTATCCATTGTCCTTGAAGATAGACCATACTGAAGTAGTGGCCTGTTCAGATCCTGCAAGCCAATAGATTCAAATGACTATGGCAGGGGTGTGGTTCCCCTGTGGCAGGGTTCGTCACCAATTGTGGGCAACCCTCCAAGAGGACCCATGGTTGACTTATCATTCCAAGGACCACCGGATACCATGATTGCGTAGGCCAGTCGGGTATAATGAGGATGCCCTTGGCAGCATCGAGCTGGATTTTCCGCAATACCCGACTGATGAGGCAGAATGGAGGAAAGGCATAGAAGAACCATTTCCCCCCGTCTAGCGAGAATGCGTCCATCGCCATTGCCCCAGGATCTGGCTCCCATGATACGTATGTTGGTACCTGATGGTTCAACCGTGACGCAAAAAGGTCAATATCCGGTTTACCAAATTTGGCTGTAATTTTGGTGAATATTTGGGGGTTCAACATCCACTCGATGTTGTCATTGAACTTCCGTGACCTGGTGTCCGCCACTGTATTGAGCTCACCTGGCAAGTAGGTAGCTGAGATCCAAATATTCCGTTGAATACACCAGAGCCAAATTGTGTTTGCCAATTCATTGCATGAAATTGACCTGGTACCGCCCATATGATTCAGATAAGCCACCGCAGTGGTATTGTCTATTTGGAGACGGACATGAGTGTTAGTCATGTTTGAACAATAGGCTCTAAGTCCGTGGAATGCTCCTAGCATCTCCAAATAGTTTATCCCTTGTGCTAACAACAAAGTAGCTTCAAGTGAATCCCATCTACCTCCACAACTGTTATTGTTGTCTGTAGCTCCCCAGCCATGGGAGCTTGCATCTGTTTGCAAGTATACCTTTGGACGAGGCACAATGATGGGTTTAAATGAGTTATGGATATTGCCAATCCACCATAGTAACTCAAGTTTTGCCTTAACCGGCAACTGCATGGGTCTATCATAATGTCCAGCATTTAATTTTAATGCTGTTATTTTTGACCTTTGTAAATTCTGATAGTGTAAAGGTCCATATTGAGCAGCTGGAAATACTGCTACAATTTTGCCAATTACCCTGGCAGTTAATCTGATAGACGGTATACTGGCGCAGACCAGGTTCTTGCATGCTTGAAACACATCACCAACTTTGTTAGTTGGGATGGTGGTGATCATGCGATTGGAGTCTATTGTGAACCCCAAGTAGTCCATGATCTGTGCGGGGAGGAACTTTGATTTGTCTGGATGGATTATAAACCCCATTTGTTGAAAAATTTCCACTGTGGCTGAAACCGCCAACTCTGCGGATTCCAGAGTGTGCCCAATTATCAGAATGTCATCCAAATAAGCCATGACCGTATGATTTTGTCTCCGCAGTGTAGATAACACTGGCTTGAGTAGTTTGGTGAACAGTCTGGGGGCTGTAGTAAGCCCATTGGGCAATGCTTTGTATTGCCAAAGCTGATCCATCCAGGTAAACTTCAAGAACTTCCTATGATGTTTCCGAATGGATACTGAATAGTATGCATCTTTTAAATCAATGCATGCCATGAAGCAGCCCTCCGAAATCAAAGATTTGGCTGTTTCAAATGTGTCCATTTTGAAATGGGTGTATTTTACAAAGGTATTCAAGTGAGTTAAATCTATAATGACCCGGCATCCACCGTCTTTTTTAGTTTTAGTAAATATATTAGACACAAATTCAACTGGTTCATGTGTGGTTCGTTCTATCACACCTTTGTCTTGTAAACTCAAGATTTCAGCATAGCCTTCTGCCAATTCTTTTTTGGAAAGTGCAAATTTGCGATTTGGCATATGCTGGGGTGGAGGCAATTGGCCATGAATAAACTCAATTTCATAACCCTGAATACTTTGCAAGATAAACTCATCTGAAGTGATGGTTTCCCAAGCCTCCTTAAATCCCCGTAATCTGCCCCCAATTCGTGAGGTTAGACATGCAAGTGCATGGAACCCAGACCCCCTTACCTTCATGGTTATCGGCGGTCCCTGGGATTTTTGGTGGGACGTGGAGGCGCTGGGTTTCGTGGTTGGTGCGGAATCCGCATCTTCCATGCTGGCCGCTGAGGGCCTAGTCCTAAAAAAGGCCTGGGCTGATGAGGCTGTTGATATTGAGGAGGTGCCGGAACGTAGGTCCTTGTTGGCCTATCGGTCTGACCTCGTGGCCTGAAGTAAGGTGTCTTCTTGGCCGAAGGTCTGGCCACAAAATGTGGTCTCATCAGACCTATGGTTTTCGCATGGTCATCGAGCTCTGACCTGCTTTGGGAGGTCTTCCCCGAACAGCTGTCTAGGTGGGGGGGTAGGAGGTGCTCTGCATAGTCCCGCAAATTTGGGATTCAAGGAAGGTTTGATAATGCTCTTCCGGAAAGCGTTGATCTCGTACTGCGTATTGCAGAGCAGAGCTAGAGCATCCTCCTGTTCGGTGCTTAGATCAACCCCATCTACCGACTTTGCAAAAGCGGTGATCCCAGACGTAAGCAGTTTTAAAATCCTCTGCAGTTTCACTTCCTGCGCTCTGATGCCCGGGCTGATATTACCCCAGATTGGCATGTTCACAATTGGCACGTGGAGTGAATTGCAGTTCCCTGGAGCCTTGTGTCTCTCCATGGCCTTCGCAAGGACCTCCTCCTGCAATTGATGGTTGGTAAGATAATCTATGGTTGCGGCCAGTTTGATGTTGAGGGGTTGTCCTGATGATACGGGTAACCCGAATTTGGCTGCCACATCCAGCAGATCTTCCTGAGGGACCTCAGGTGCTGCTGGGGCATGTACCAGGATATCCTCCTCATCTGGTCTTATGTTGTCCATAGATGGGGACGGGGATATATCCATGAGTCCCCTGGAGCTGTGTGTGTCCTGTTTCTGATTGAGTAGAACTTGCTCCAATATCCTCTCCATACGATCCAAGCGCCCTTCATCGGGCGGGTGTGGGAGGTAAGAGGCCTCGTGCCCGAAGGAACTCCTGAGGCTTCGATCATCAGTCCGTACCTCGTCGAGGTAATATCGGTACTGTGATGATGTGTCGCTACCAGCCGCCTCGGCGAAGCTGAGCGATTCCCGCGCGGACCTGCTCGAGCGCCTCCTCTTCGCTGAGCTGGACCCGGCTGCCTCAAAGGGCATGGGTGGGGAGAGGTCGGCACCTGACGCCGCAGCGTGGTGACCCGACGTCCGCACGGGCTTGCCGACTGTCCTAAATCTGGACCCAGACGGCGTACGGTCCCGACCTGCCCCCAGCGGGGGAAGCGGTGACCTAGGCGAGGCTCCACCCTTGTGACTCCTCCTGGTCCCTCTGGGTGGTGAGTCGACACTGGCCCTTCTTGGTCTGCCAGTGGACTCGGGCCTGCCTGATTCACCAGACCACTTCCTAGTGGCTCCTGGTGAGACCTCAACCCGCGAAGGGCTAGGTAGTGGAATTGTATCCCTGCCTCCTTCAAGAGGGCTCAGGGAGAAGGGCCGTGCATCAGCACGCGAATCCCTTTTACTTGTCTCTGCAAACGACCCAGTGGGTGAGAGAGAGATGGAGTCAGGATGCACCTGCTCCGGCGCTGTACCGACTGATTGTTCTGCAGGTACCCCGCTAGGGCATAGCTGCGTCGGTGAACCGGATCCTGTGAATACAGGGCTCCCCGGCTTGCGCGCCTTTTTCCCGGCCCGTCCTCCTGCCGTGGAGGGGGGCTCCGGGTTGGGTTGCCGACAACTCCTTGCAGAAGTTTTACGGCCTTTACTTTTTCTACTGTCCATGTCTCTGTGGAAGAAAACACAATTATTCACACAGAACAACCAACTCAAGGTTACTTACCTGAGTGGCCCTTATGAAGGGCTGGTGATGAGCCGCGCTCCTCTCCAGCCGTCGACTGCAATGCGAGCGACGATATGTCGCGCATGCGTGCTGGCGGGTTCTTCACGAAGTCACTCACGTGACTCCGAAATGAAATTAGGAATGTAATTTACTCTAACCTTATTCATGGCTAATCCAATTTAAAGCATATATATTGCAATCAAGTGTAAGTTAAAAGACTCGCCACAGTATGCACCTTATTGCACAATTTCAAGCTGAAAAATGCAAAAGTTCCGTAACAATGGGAGGGGGGGGGGACACCCTCCTCACCCCGCCCCCCCCCCCCCTCCCCGATCGCTACGCTCCCTCCGGCTTGGTCTCTCGTAATTTCTCACTCCCAACTCTCACCCAATGTTGGCAGCCCTGTTCAAGGTCAGTTTGGTGTCACATGTGCCAATTAAGGTACAGTGACATTTGAGTTACCATACAGCCCATAAGCGAAAAGCAACAAGACACATAAATAAAAGTTAACATAAACATCCACCACAGTGACTCGCCACATTCCTCACTGTGATGGAAGGTAATAGAGTTCAATCTTCTGCAGTAGGTACAGCATTTAAAAGACATTTGGACAGGTACATGGATTGAAAATGTTAAGAGGGATATGGGCCAAATAGGACGCTTATATGGGGGAACTTAGTCTGCATGGCCGAAGGGCCTGTGTCCATACTGTATGCCTCTACGCTTGCTCTGTTTCAAGTTCAACCATGCAATTGTTCACGTTAGTCTACATTGCTGCACAGCGGTTAAATACCCCGTCTGAAGAGTGGGAATTCTGCATAACACGAGCATTCCCTGGGTCCTAACATGGGCCTTGAAGTCACTACATTCTGACCTCACCCTAAGGCAGGGAGCTTGAAGCTGTCGCCATCTTTGCCCAATCCAGGAGCTCAGCTCTCAGAGCTGCTTCCAAAACCTGGACTGATATAAATTAAGAAGTCACATTCTCACCTTAAAACCTCCAAAATCTCAACACACTGTAAGCCACCAGTAACTTGTGAAGGACCTGGGTTTGATTCTGACCTCGAGTGCTGTCTCTGTGGAGTTTGTACGTTCTCCCTGTGACCGCGTAGGTTTTCTCCGGGTGCTGCTCCCACATTCCAAAGACGTGCGGGTTTGTAGGTTAATTGGCTTCTGTAAATTGTCCCTAGTGTGTAGAATAGTGTTAGTGCACGGGGTGATGGCTGGTCGGTGTGGAATCGATGGGCCGAAGGGCCTGTTTCCATGCTGTATTTCTAAATTCTACGACCTAAAGAGCAGTTGGTTTGCATGCTTTACATCAGGGGTTGGCAACCTTGTTGTGCATTGGGGCCAGGGAGCATGTCTGTGATGGCGGGCCACATCTATCACGTGTATACATGGATTCCCCATCCCGCCCCGGATGGCAGGCATCAAATCACGTGTTCACATAGATCCCGCCCCATCGAGGACGCCACCAGGAGCACTGGCCCCTAGTTACGGACGCTCGCCAACATGGCGCACCTACGGACCATTGCCTTGGCTCTGTCCTGAAGGCGGTGGCTCAAATACTCACACTCACCCGTCCCCGGCCTATTGACAACCCTGATCCCGACAGTGAAGCCCAGACACAGAAGGTGCGTGGCCGTGCCGGCGGCTTTGCGCAGGATGCGGTACCGCCAGAGCTCGGCGCTCGGCGGCCCCACCATTGCGGCCGCCAGCGCAGGCCTCCTTCCGTCACCGTGCCTGGACGCCGCGGTCTCGGTGGGTACCGGAGATGATGGAAGTCTGCGGGCCGGATGTTTACAGATTTAAAAATACGCCTGCGTGCCGGATGATTTCAAGTTACGGGCCGCATTCGGCCCAGGGGCCGTAGGTCGCTGACCCCTCTTTTATGTAAAATAAAATTAGTGGAATCTTAATGGAATCTGCTTCAAATATTGAAAAGAGAGACCACTCGGAGAGATGTTAATGTTTTTTCGCCCCATCTCCCCCCACCCTCCCCAGCGCGAGAGCTGAACTCTGCTGCGAAGAAGAAAATCTGGACTATAAATAAACAGCAGGCAGCTTTGAAGTTGTTCCTGTGTTGAAATTCAGGCACAAAAGGAAAATATTCCAATTGACTAAAGTAAAGACGGTCGTTTCCTTCCAACCATGAAGGGCGACCAAGGTCACAGTAAAGGTCCCTCTCACTTGGAAAAACTGCACGGATGTGTGCCATTAGCAGCATCTTGTACTTTGTTAACCACATTCCAAGTAATCCTGATTTGTCTTTCCTGACTAACGGCAGGGAATAAAACAAGACTGCAGCGTAGGATTGTAGACACAACGAACTGTGTGGCGCAGTGGTAGAGTTGCTGCCATACAGCGACAGCAACCCGCGTTCCATCCTGACTACGGGTGCTGTCTGTACGGAGTTTGTACGTTCTCCCCATGACTCGCGTGGGGTTTTCTCCGGATGCACCGGTTTCCTCCCACATGCCAAAGAAGTACTGGTTTGTAGGTTAATTGGCTTGGTAAAATTGTAAATTGTCCCTAGTGTGTAGGATAGTGTTAGTGTGCGGGGATCGCTGGTCGGCGTGGACTCGGTGGGCTGAAGGGCCTGTTTCCACACTGTATCTCTAAACTGGTGGTGGTGGCCCTAACGACAGCGGCTCGACTGCAGTCCATTTGTCTTTTTTTTAATTTTTGTCTCGTTAAATGTATGTTTTGATTCTAGTTCTTATTATTTTTTCACTGTGTACATGTGTGGGGGGGTGGGGGAAACTGTTTAATCTCTTCCCTGTACGGGGACCCGACTTTTTCCCTGTCGAGTGTCCGGTGTCGTTGGGCCTAACATCGTGGAGCCGGCGTTGGCCTCCAGCCGGAACCAGCCTGAGGACTCCAGTCGCGGAGTCTGCGGATCCGCCATCGCGGAGCTGGCGGACTTCGGAGCGAGGAGAGCTGTGGTGGCGACCCGACTTCGGAGCTTCGGAGGCTCCGGCTGCGGGTCCGGTGGACAGGAACATCGGGAACTCGCAGGTCCCTGGTGGGAGACCGCTTTTCGGAGCTCCTGCAACAGCAACTTCCCCTGCCGAAATCGCGGGGCTCAATGACTTGGATCGGGGCCTAACATTGCCCAGCGTGGCTTAAACGGCCGCGGGACTGACCATCGCCCGCCGGGGGCTTTAACATCGGGAGCCCCAGTCGCTTGGACGCTGCAGTTGGACTGCTGGACCGCAGGAGAAGAACAAAGGGAAGAGATAAGACTTTTGCCGTCCATCACAGTGAGGAGACGTTGGAGATTCACTGTGATGGATGTTTGTGTAAACTGTGTTAAGTGTGGGTCTTGTTGTAATGTTAAGACAAAATGCAATTTCGTTCAAACCAAGCTGTTTGAATGACAATAAAAGGCATTCTCTATTCTATTCTATTCTAAAGTAAAGTAGCACTTTGCACATGTGACAATAAAGCGACATTGAACCATTGCAGTGCTTGCAGTCCACCAGCATAGGGGGTTGTGCAACTCCGGAGAGGGGCTAAGTTTAAAGGACATGTGCGGGGCAAGTGATTTATTTACACAGGGGATGGCAAGTGCGTGTTATCTAGTCATGCATAACCAGAGTTATCTGCCAACACTGTATCCAATAAGTTCAAAAAGAGCTGACCCATTGTATATTTTTTAAAGCACAAGGAAAACAAAGACAAATGCCATAGCTAACTTGTCCACACATCAGATCAAGCAGCAGTATCCCAGTGAATTCATACTGGTTTTGTTCCTTGGGATCGCTGGTCGGCGCGGACCGGAGGACCTGTTTCCGGGCTGTATCTCTAAACTAAACCCTCTCTGCACAATATACTTCTCAGAGATCATTTTATTTTGCAGTTTTTACATAAATATTTCTATCTTTTCACCCAACATTTTGCCAGAAATCCAGCTCTATTGCTGGATAGAAGAAGCTGAGAAAGCAGAGACTTGTTCTGTTTTATTTCCAAGCCTTTATGGCCAGCTGCAGCTGGGACTTTGAAAATGGTGCCAAAACCAGGGGACTCCTGCATTTGGACCCAGTAGGTGGCATCTATGCATTCTGTACTTAATGAGGGATTGTACTTATGTATGGCGGTTCCTGATCTATATGCAAAATAAATGTACTTCACCGTACCTTGGTACACGTGGTAATAAAGAACCATCGAGCCATGAAGTTTCTCCAGAAATAACCGGTCACCAAGCAGGGATGCACTGAGACCAGTATCTTTATGCCAAATCTAAACACCAAAAGTTACCTGCCGAGAATTTATTCACCCAATGCCAAGATTGTGTGGCTAGTGAAACTCAACTTTAGGAGAAAAAATCGTTCACAAGGGCGAAGTATGATCTTACAGCAGATGCCACGAACGCTAAACATTTGGATGTAGCAACGCATGAAGGAGCACAGTGCGCTGGGCAACCTTCTAGCTTTGGGATCATAGAAGCACTGCCCTTGAAGTCTCCTTTAACCATCTGTGAAGCAGAGGTGCTGTAGCTAAAGGCGACCCACATTGGAGACCCTTGGACTATCTTTAATCGGACTTTACTGGACTTTATCTTGCACTAAAAACTATTCCCATTATCCTTTATCTGTACACTGTGGACGGCTTGACTGTAATCATGTAGTCTTTCCGCTGACTGGATAGCACGCTACAAAAAAAGCTTTTCACTGTACCTCGATACACGTGACAATGAACTAAATAAACTCAAGCAGATCCCTGGCAATGGAGTTCAGAGCATTGTAGTCATAAGATCATCTGTGATAGGAGTAGAATTAGGCCATTCGGCCCATCAATTTAATCATGGCTGATCTATCTCTCCATCCTAACCCTATTCTCCTGCCTTCTCATAACCTCTGACACCCGTACTAATCAAGTCACACAGCATCGAACCAGGCCCTTCAGCCCAGCTTTACCATACTAACCAGGATGCACCAATCTCACCTCCCCGCATTTGGCCCATATCCCTCCAAACCCCTCGCATTGATGTACCTGTTCAAATATCTTCTAATTGTTGTTATCGGACCTGCCTCAACTACATCCCCCGGCAGCTCGTTCCATATACGGACCACCTTCTGAACGAGAAAGTTGCCCCTCGGGTTTCTATTTCAGGTAGTGAAAAGCTTTTGTAGCGTGACTCTGCATTCACCCTATCCATTCCCCTCATGATTTTATAAGATCACCCTCCGCCTCCTGCACTCCAAGGAATTGTGTCCTAGCCTGCCCAACCTCTCCCTATAGCTCAGGCCCTCAAGTCCTGGCAACATCCTTGAGGGGCTGCTTCATAATAAGGTTCTCTTTGGAACACGGTCACTTGATGTAAGAAAATGGAGTTGGCCATACTGCTTCTCAAACCTTGCCCCGTCATCTCCAACTTCTCCCTCTAAGCTTGTGAAACTCCAGCAGGCCCACCATCCTTTCCACAGCCTGACCACATATCTGCCGCCCATTCCCCATCATCCCTCACTCACTTGAGCTGAGTCTCCAGGTTGTCATCACTCCAAACCCCCCTCATCTCCCACACACATTGTCCCTGCCTTACGGGTGTCTGGTTTAATTTAGTTTAGTTTGGGATACAGAGCGGAAACAGGCCCTTCGGCCCACCAAGTCTGTGCCTACCAACGATCCCCACACATTAACTCTATCCTACACACACTAGGGACAATTTACAATTTTACCGAAGCCAATTAACCTACAAACCTGTACGTCTTTGGAATGTGAGAGGAAACCGGAGCATTCAGGAAACCCATGCAGGTCACAGGAGAACGTACAAATGCCACACAGACAGCACCCATAGACAGGATCAAACTCTGGTCTCTGGCGCTCTGAGGCAGCGACTCTACCGCTGCGCCACCGTGCAAAGCGGAGAGGCCCACACCTTGTTCAATGCCACAACACAACTTGTGCTTGTGAATTTGTAAAGGCCGGGACTTAAACAAGACCGTCCCTGGGTCTGTGACAAATCACTCCATTAATGCCTGCTAACTCCATTCAGTTCCTCGGCCTTCTGCCCCTGCTGCCAAAAGTGAAAAGTGATAACTGGGACCTTATGCAGCTTGGCAACCAAAGGGAATTCAGAACTGGAAAACAAGCACACATTAAAGCTGAGAAATTCAGTACCAGAAAGAGAAAAATAGGGAAAGATTGAATTAAGTGTAAGGCAAAACAGACAGATCAGCAACTATTTGAAAAAATGGTGAATTATAAAATCTCACTTGATTTTCAAAAATTGGAAAGCTTCTAATAATTCCGTTTTTATGTCAGAGAGGAGGCCTGCGTTAAGGCTACTTATGCTTGCAATTATACGATGTATACAGACAATGTGTTACAGTGCTGAGAACCATATTCTGCATTCTGGATCTTCCCCTTTGCTCTACCTAACAGTGGCCCAGTGGAGCAGTGGTAGAGTTGCTGCCTTAAAGCACCAGAGACCTGGGTTGAATCCTGACCACGGGAGCTGTCTGCACGGAGTTTGTACGTTCTTTCCATGACCGCATGGGTTCTTCCCGGGTGCTCCGGTTTCCTCCCACATTCCAAAGACGTACAGATTTGTCGGTTAATTGGCTCTGGTAACAATTGTAAATTGTCCCGAGTGTGTTGGATAATATTAGTGTTCAGGGATCGCTGGTGGGTGAGGGCTCGATGGGCCGAAGGACCTGTTTCTGTGCTGTTTCTCTGAACTATTATACCCGAGGTTGACATGATTCTATTTATGTACAGTAACATCTGGTCTGTTTGGATAACATGCAAAGCAAAGCTTTTCACTGTACCCCGGTACACATGGCAATAAACTAAACCAACTACATATCTATAATTATAAAACTCTGATCTTGGATGTGGATGTTGTGTGTGTGTGTGTGTGTGTGTGTGTGTGTGTGTGTGTGTGTGTGTGTGTGTGTGTGTGTGTGTGTGTGTGTGTGTGTGTGTGTGTGTGTGTGTGTGTGTGTGCGTGCGTGTGTGCGTCCATGCGTGCGTGTGTGTGTGTGCGTCTTGTTTGTCTGTGATTCACATCTCGAAAACACGACACGCTAACGGTGACATTTTTACATATTCCAATAGAGATTTACCTCGTGATCTGAAAAATCACCTCATCTGAAATTTTGATTAATTATTTCTTGAGTTATTCATTTAAATTGTTCACAAAAATGAGATATTTTTTAAAGCTAACGAGCTGATGACGTATTTTCAACGCGCCTGCTGGGCATTTTTTTCCACGCGCTGAGAGTTACGACCCCCCCATCCCCCCTCTTGACTCTCAGTCATTTGTTCACCGCCCGCTCGCAGTTGACTCGCACTCGGCCGGTTGGCTGCCCCGCCCGCAGCCCGGCCGTCCTCCCTCCCCAGGGCTCTCGCTTGATGCCGCTGAACACGCAGTATAAGGCAGCAACTCTACCGCTGCGCCACCATGCTGACCCTAAGTGGATCAGTTGATGAATGGTCCATCAGTGGATGAATGGTCATCTGGTGTTGGCCTATTTTGTGCTCTGCTCCAACGTGGATAGGAAAAGCTCAGAGGGATACGGGCCAAACACAGGCAAATGGGAGCAATGTAGATGGAGCATGTTGATCAGCAGGGACAGGTTGGGCCAAAGGGCCTGTTTCCGTGCGGTTTGACAGTGACACTCTAACATGAGGCAGCATTTTTGAGAGAGAAAAGGAGGTTGAGATATATGTTTTAAATAGCAGACATATCCTGCTTTCAAACAGATGTTCCTAAATAATTTAAGTTGGCTGGGAATACTATTTATATGGCTGGATTTTCACAGAATTATTTTTATACAGTGCAACTTCATTACACTAACATTAACAAAAGCCAGATTTTTTTCCACTCAAGAGGAAAAAAAACAAGTTCTAATTCTTAGCAGTGTTTCTGGTGGTTTTGAATCCAGTTTACTCCGGCTAGGAAACCGATCCCACAGTTCCAATATAATTTATTAAGCAGACTCAGCAGATAAATCAAAGCTGCTCGAAATTCCAGCATCTTCCTTGAGGTAGCTTTAATTTAGTGTCCTTTAGTTTGGTGTAGCATAGTTTAGTGTTGTTTAGCTTAGTGTCGTCTTGTGTAGACACAAAACGCTGGAGTAACTCAGGAATGGGTGACGTTTCCGGTTGAGACCCTTCTTCAGACTGAGAGTCTGGGGAGAGGGAGATACAAAGATAAGGAAGTGTAAGGTGTCACTTTGACAGGAGGGGGTGGAGATCAAGGAAAATGTAGTTTAGTGTAGTTTAGTTTAGTGGCCCTTCGGCCCACCGAGTCTGCGCCGACCAGCAATCCCCGTACTAGCACGATCCTAAACGCTGGGGACAATGCATTTACAATTTTACCAAAGCCAATGCACCTACAAACCTGCACGTCTTTGGAATGTGGAAAGAAACCTGAGCACCCGAAGGAAACCCCCGCGATCATGGGGAGAACGTGCAAACTCGGTGCAGAGAGCACCCGTCGTCAGGGTCGAATCCGGGTATCTGGCTCTGTGAGGCAACAACTCTACCACTGCACCACCGTGCCGCCCCAAATAGACTTTTGGGCAATTATTGGCAAAGTGAGCCAACGTTGAAATTCTATAACAGGTAGCCAGACCATGTATAAGCGTGAGTGACAGAATTTGGCACGTTTTAAAAAGAAGTAGCGAGATAATTACAGGGTTGTTTTACAGTGACTAAGTGTCATTGACAGCTATCATTTGAGTGTACAAAGAAGGCATACATGGTGTTCCCGGAAAGTGGCAATTGGGAATCCCTTGTACATGGGGTTGGAGGTGTGGAAAGTATGTGTCTCTTCCAAATAGTTTCCCTGTGGTTATGGTAAAAGAGGAATGTGCTACGCTTGGTTTTTTCCAAAACCTAGGCATTAAAACGAAAAAAAACCATGATATTAATTTCCATCAAAATAAACTCATAGATTTATGCAAAATTGTGCTGAATTTATATTTGTTGTCGTGAAACTCACTCTTCACTGACATTGCAACAACACCTACTGAGTTACTGAGAGGATTTAACATTGTTATAATCACTATTCTCTTGAATACTTTAGCAGTTGAGAACATAGACACAAAATGCTGGAGTAACGTTTCAGTCTGAAGAAGGGTCTCGACCCGAAACGTCACCCATTCCTTCTCTCCAGAGATGTTGCCTGTCCCGCTGAGTGTCTATCTTCAGTTTAAACCAGTATCTGTAGTTCCTTCCTGCAGGTTTTCGACATTGCAGGGGAGGCGGTGAGCGTTGGTGTGGGAGGAAGGGTCAGCGGTGGCTTTAGGATTTGGGTGGCCCGACTGGGAGGAGGCCTGGCCGGGGAGGCTGTGAGGGCTGGTGGTGGGCCGGGGCTGTGGGCAGCCAGGGTGACTGTGAGGGTCAGCGGTGACGACTGAGTCGGTGGGCCCCGGACTGGAAGGCTGGGTCAGTGGTGGCCGGCCTGGGAGGGGCCTCAGAGGCTGCGGTCGTCAGTGGGCTTGGCCTGTGGGCGGCTGGGGAGACCATGGGTCAGCAGTAACGTTGGAGGTGGTGAGCCTGGTCTGGGAAGCTGTGCGTCAGCAGTGAACCTGGACTTAGGAGCTGCCGGGGAGCATATGGACAGTGGTGGGCTCAGCAGTGGTGGGGGAGTCAGGGGGCTCGGCCTGTGGGTGGCCGGGGAGGCGGTCAGAGTCAGGGTCAGCGGTGGCATCGCAGTCGTTCGGCCAGTCTGTGAGGTTGTGAGGGTCGGGGTTGGTTCAGGTTGTGGATGGATTGGGAGTCAGCGGTGGGGCTGGCCTGTGGGAGGCCTGGGAGGCTGGGAGTCAGCGGGGGCATTGGAATCAGCAGACCCATCCTGGGAACAGCTGGGGAGGCTGGGAAGGTCGATGGTGGGCTTGGCCCGAGGAAGCAGACTGGGGAGAATGTGGGTCAACGACGACGATGATGTCGTCGGTGGGCCCTGACTGGGAACGGACCAGGAGCTGTGATCATTGGAGCCAATGGACCAGGTCCGGATTTAGATGAAGAGAGACCCTAGGCTATTCCATCCGCGAGGCCCCTCCAAATCAGCCTATGAGGCCTATAGGTAAATCCGGCCTCCCTAGATCTCGAGGCCCTAGGCTTAAGCTTGTGAAGCATGTACGTAAATCCGGCCCTGCAATGGACCGTATCCTCCAGCATCCGCCGGTCCCAGCCTGTTGGCGGTTGGGTATGCGGCACAATCAGGCGTTTTAGGTCAGCACCCTTCTTCAATCTCAAGAAGTTTTCTTCAGTCTGAAGAAGGGTCTTGACCCAAAACTCCATCTGTCGACTCCTTCTCCGCTGAGTCCCCCCCCCCCCTGCAGCACTTTGTGGTTTGCTTGCGGTTTGGAAACACGCTGTAGCCGGAGCTTGCAGAGGGCTGCAGCCTACAGGGAGAAGCCACCAAGCCAGTCCCCCATAGCCGAACGCACGACTGGGCGGACCGCGGCCTGGAAAGGGGAGCCTGCCAAGCCGGTCACTGTTCATCCACAAAGACCAGAGACAAGGAGGATGGAGCCGGTGATGACGACGGACGTGACGGGCGAGGAGCGAGGCCGGTAGAAGAGTGGAGGGTGGGGGGGTCTGGCACACCGCACCCCGAGCTCGGCTGCAGGAGGTACCCCCAGGACACAAAGGTGGACGGGCGGGGAGAGGGACGTGGGTTCATCGATGGATCCACACGTCCAAGGAAGACGACGGCTGGCAGCCCCGCAGCAGCCTGGGGCTCGCCCAGAACACGGACTGGTCTGGTGCCAAAACATGATACCTCTTGCATGTGGGATCAGTGGACTATTTCTGTACACCTGCTAATTGGAGATGTGCCTGGGTATGGTAATTGCTGCACTGTACATAAGAACATAATTACACAGTGTGTTTGCACTACACACATGTGACAATAAAAGCTCCATTAAACTATCTGCATTTAACTTCCTCACATTTATTATTTAAGTAAACTCTATTTCAGACTTTGAGTCACAGAGTGATACAACGTGGAAACAGACCCTTCGGCCCAACCTGCCCACACTGGCCAACAGGTCTCATCTACACTAGTCCCACCTGCCTGCGCTTGGCCTATAATCTCTCTAATCCTGTCCTATCCATGTATCTGTCTAAATCATTCTTAAACATTGCGATAGTACCTGCTTCAATTCCTCCTCTTGCAGCTCGTTCCATATACCCCTCAGGATCCTCCTGTTAAATATTTTTACCCCCTCACCTTGAACTTGCCCTCTGGTTCTCAGTTCCCCTACTCTGGGCAAGACAATATTTTCTCGATCTATTCCCAGGATTTTATACACCTCTGTGAGATCACCCCTCATCCTTCTGTGCTCCACTAACGGAGACCCAGCCTATTCAATCTCTCCCTATAGCTCACACCCTCTAGTCCTGGCAACATCCTCATGAATCTTCCCTGAACCCTTTCCAGCTTGACAACATCTTTCCTATAACATGATGCCCAGAACTGAACACAATACTCTAAATGCGGCCTCACCAACGTCTTATACAACTGCAACATGACCTCCCTACTTCTATAATCAATACTATGGCTGATGACGGCCAATGTGCCGAAAGCCTTTTTGTCCACGCTATCTACCTGCGACGCTACATTCAAGGAACTATGTACCTGCACTCCTAGTTCCCTCTGCTCCACAACGCTCCGCAGAGCCCTACCATTCACTGCGTAGGTCCTACCCATGTTAGACTTCCCAAAAATAACTTTGTTGCCCATTCCAATATATCAATATCGTCTTACAGCTTTCCTTTGTCCTCACAATTATTTATGACTCCTATTTTAACATCCTTCCCCCTGTATCCAAACAACGGGTGTGTATTGGGGTGAACAAGTTGCCACTGACAACCACACTGAGAAGCTGCTCTCTTCTAACTAGCATTTAAATCAAATTTGCCACCACCCCTCATTCCGTACCACTGACACTTATATTATTTACAACATATTGAATGTACATAATATTTTATGCTTTTTCATTGAAGGCCACGCTACTAATTCTTTATGGTCTGTAACCAAATGGATCCTGCACAAAACCACAAAGCTATCCGTGTGCAATAATGATTGAAAGCACTTTTCCTCCTCAAGCAGAAAATGGGCTCTTCATAAAGTGACGTTGGTTTGCTTTACCATCCACTGGCTTTCCATGGTCTCGTGAACATATCGCATAGTGTAGATGGGACCTGTTGGTCATTGTGGGCAGGTTGGGCCAAAGGGCCTGTTTCCACGTTGTATCACTCTGTGACTCGAAGTCTGAACTGGAGTTTGCCAACATAACAAGTGTGAAGAAGTTAAACGCAGATAGTTTAATGGTGCCCAAACACACCTCCTGGTTCCCACCAAAAGTGCTGCTCTTCGTGTGGGTGGTGTGGATTGTTCAATCCTTAGGTTTGAGCGGATCAAGCTGATCACAGCGCTATTACCACTGGTGTTGAAATCATTCACTCAACGCACAGAGTTGGCCAGTGTCAGAGAACGTTCAGCTATTTCGTCATTAAATCTGCTGAGAATTCAGCAAAGTATTGGGGCATTTTTAAAAATCCACTCTGAAGATCAACTGCCCCAGAAATAAAACTTGGGCCTCATGTAATGCTTGTTGACCAATGAATATACTTAACATCCAGATACTTCAGCTTTAGTATAGAGATACAGCATGGAAACAGACCCTTCGGCCCAGAGTGTCCATGTCGACCGCTGATCACACATTCACACTAGTTCTATGTTATTCCACTTTGGCATACACCCCCCTCTGCAATCAGGGCGATTTTGCAGAGGGCCAATTACCCTACAAACCCGCACGTCTTTGGGATGTGGGAGAAAACCGGAGCACCCAGAGGAAATCCATGTGGTTGCAGGGAGAACATGCAAGCTCTGCACAGACAAACAGCAACAAAGAGAGATGAGAGAGCGCTGTGTGCTCCGTTTCACAAAGACATGGCTCGCCCTCGGGTCCGCAAACTCGACCAACCAGCCCGCAGGTTTCTCCATCCATCTCATGGACTGCACGGAGACGTAGGGGAGAGGGAGAGGCAGTGGCATCTGAGTCATTGTCAACTCTTCATGGTGCTCAGACGCAGTGGTAGTTCCGTCAACTCCTGCTCTCGGCACCTGGAACACCTGGTTGTGAAGCGCTGTCCCTTCTCGCTCCCCAACGAATTCACCTCCATCATCCTGCCCGCAGTCTACATCCCACCCCACACAGAGGTCGATCCAGAATAGTGGTCGTATCATATCCAGGGACTTTCCTATCATAGCCGGGAACTTCAAGAAGGCCAACTAGAGGAAATTATTCCCAAAATCCCACCATGTCCTGTACTTGAGGGTAGACAAAATTGCTGGAGAAACTCAGCGGGTGCGGCAGCATCTATGGAGCGAAGGAAATAGGCAACGTTTCCGGCCAAAACATTGCCTATTTCCTTCGCTCCATAGATGCTGCCGCACCCGCTGAGTTTCTCCAGCAATCTTGTCTACCTTCGATTCTCCAGCATCTGCAGTTCCTTCTTGAATCCTTTACTTGAATACTGGAATACTTAATTTAATGCCACATTTGTCAAGTCACAGTGATACTCTTTTTTTTGCAAACCCAAGGTATGCGAAGAGTCTCCACATAAAGGGCACCGACAGCTACAAAGTATCCAGTACCAGCTCCTCCTTTGTTCTCCCCCTCACGGTGGTTCCCCCACACCAGATCCTCCTTTGTTCTTGGTGGTGCGTCCTCCGGCTCCGTGGCCCGTCCTCGACTGCCGGCGCCGACCTCAACCTCATCGCCGGCCTGACCTCGAGCAGCGGCGCTCCCAACGGCTGCCGACCTCGACGACCGGCACCCTCGATCTCTACCGCCAGCACCCTCATCGACCTCCTGGACGACCGCCGCCAGGTCCACTCCTATCGCCTCCACGGTGCCGACCCAGACTCAGGCCGTGGGGCTCTGCCGCCCGACTTCTTTGCGGCCTCCTGCGAGGAGTCTGCCGCTCGCCTCGACCACTGCAATTCCTCCATTGAAGATTCCTATCGCTCCATCCCTCGCCCTCACTTTGGGAAATCCAACCACTCAGCTGTGCCGCTTCCTCCTGCATCGAGACAGCGACTGAAGAGCCGGTGCCATCCTTGACCTCAGAGCACCCCCTGCGGTGAGGACTGCACAGAGCTGGTCTGGGGAGGCGGAGGAACAACTCCGCGACTGCTTAGAGCCGGTAGTCTGGCCGATGTTCAAGGACTCGGCCACGCACCTGAATGAATACGCTACCGTTATTTCTGACTGCATGAGGGAATGTGTGAAGGAGCATGTTCCCACCAAAACCATCCGAGTGTTCTCCAACCGGTAGCCTGAGATGAACCAAGAGGTCAGCAAATCTTCTGAGATCAGATCTCAGGCTGTCAAATCTGGTGACACAGAGTCATATGTGTACAACACTTCCTCCTCGTTAACCGTCAGCACTCGGGCACAACCAGGCTGCGTGCTCAGCCCCCTTCTCAACTCACTCTGTGTAGCCAGACACAGTTCCAACTCCATCTTTAAATTGGCTGACAACACCACCGTTGCCGGACAAATTATGGATAATGACGAGTCAGAGTAAAGAGGGAGGTCGATCAGCTGATTGACCTTTCTTCGTAGCGAAGCAAAGAGCTTATTGTTGACGTTAGAAGCAGAAAGTCGAGGATCCAAAAACCTGTCTTCATCAACAGGTCGGTGGTGGAGAGAGTCAACAACAAACACGTTGTTAGACCTGCCTATCTTTGAAGATCTGTCCTGGACGCAGCACATTGATGCAATCACAAAGAAAGCCCTCTACTTACTTAGAAGTTTGAGCAGATTCGGTGTGTCAACAAATATTCTTTTGAATTTCTACATGTGTACGGTGGAGAGCACATTGACAGGCTTGATCATGGCATGATTTGGCTACTAGAATGACCAGGAACGAAGAAGATCACAAAAAAGTGGTGATCGCCCGGTCCATCACGGGTTCTGATCTCCCCAACCTCAGAGGGAATCTCCAGGAGTCGCTGCCTCAAAAAGGCAGCCAGCATCATCAGAGACCCACACCACCCTGGCCGCACTCTCATTTCACTCCTGCCATCAGGAAGAAGGTACAGGAGCCTGAAAACTGTAACGTCCAGGTTCAGGAACAGACTCGTCCATAAAACCATCAGGCTATTGATCACTACAAACTGCCTGGGTTGCACTAGGGACTTTGGGCGTTGTTTTGTTTTTGCACTATATTGTGTTTAATTGTGTGTCTGAAGAAGGGTTTTGGCCCGAAACGTTGCCTATTTCCTTCGCTCCATAGATGCTGCCGCACCCGCTGAATTTCTCCAGCAATTTTGTCTAACTTGTGTTTAATATATATTGAACTACTTTTTGTTTGTTATTATATTATATATTGAGTACCGTGTTCACATCTGTGTTGTGCTGCTGTTGCAGGTAAGGATTTCATTGTTCCATTTTGGCTCAGGCGACAATAAAACATCCTTGACTCTCTTGTCCCAAGGTGGGGATCGAACCCGCGTCTCTGGTGCTGTGAGGCAGCAGCTCTACCAGCTGCGCCACTGTGCCGCCCTCATCAAAGACGCAATCCATTTCGCTTCAATGTTTGCGGGGTACAAACCATGTCCGAAGAACAGAATTCAAGGGAGATGTTTGCGTTTTTGTTGAGAATGAAAGTATTTTTTTTATTTTGGAATAAATGTATATATGGCACAAACCTGATGCTGCTAATGGTCTTTCTATTAACATTGCAAAGCTTTCAAAGGCCTTATTGTCACGTGTACCAATTAAGGTACAGTGATATGCAAATTACCATACAGCCATACTAAAGGGCCTGGCCCACTTGGCCGTCATTTGTGCCTCATTTATGCGTCATATGTAAAATAGGTCAACGTGTCGTGATGTGCGACGTCGTTCGCAAATCACGCGTCATCACAGCCCTCTGGTGCGCGTGACATCATTAGAATAACCTACGGCGCGCAGCGAGACATGGTTACGGACGTTGACGCACGGTCACGTAAACATACGTCACCACGCGATACACGTGATACGTCGGGACGCCAGCGTGCGTAGCCAATGCGTCAACGTGCGTACGCGTACATGACACGTCACGCAGGTGGCGCGCGAGGATTTCGTTACACTATGAAATCCTGGAGCACCGCGCAATGCATGCGATTCCATGCCTCACCATGCGCACTGCGCGCGTCACCCACGCACACCCCACGCATCACGACACGTCGACCTATTTTACATATGATACGTAAATGGAGCACAAATGACGGCCAAGTGGGACAGGCCCTTAAAACAGCAACAAGGCACACATCTACATAAACGTTAACATAAACATCCACCACAGCGGATTCCCTACATTCCTCACTGTGATGGAAGGCAATAAAGTCCAATCTTCTTCCCTCATTTTTTGATCTGTGTTAATAGATTTGTGGCAATATCACACCGTTGGTTGGAAGGGTTCGAAATACCATTCTTCCTACAGCATCTTTCACATAACATGCAAATCAGAAAACAAAGCAGGATGGAAGATTCCCAGTAAAGATTTCCCAGAAAATATCAATTTGTCTACTTTCCTTTTAAAATAAGAGCCCAAGTTTAGTTTAGTTTAGTTTGGTTTAAAGATATCGCGTGGAAACAGGCCCTTCGGCCCACTGGGTCCGTGCCGACCAGCGATCATCCATACACCACCCACTACAGATAATTTACAGTAGCCAATTAACCTACAAACCTTCGTGCCTATGGAATGTGGGAGGAAACCAAAGCACCCAGGAAAAAACCCACGTGTTCATAGGGGGAACGTGCAAACTTCATATTGGCAGCACCCGCAGTCAGGATTGAACCCGGTTCTCTGGCGCTGTAAGACAGCAGCTCTACCGCAGCACCACACTGCTGCTCCTTGGAAGTAGGAAATCTTGTAGACCCTACATAATTTGACCCTACAGGATGAGGGGTGATCTTATAGAGGTGTATAAAATCATGAGAGGAATAGATTGGGTAGATGTACTGAGTTTCTTGCCCAGACTAGGGGAATCGAGGACCAGAGGACATTGGTTTAAGGTGAAGGGGGAACAGATTTAATAGGAATCTGAGGGATAACCTTTTCACACAAAGGGTGGTGGGTGTATGGACCAAGCTGCCAGAGGAGGTAGTTGAGGCTGGGACTATCCCAATGTTTAAGAAACAGACAGGTACATGGATAGAATAGGGATGGATATGACCAAAAGCAGGTAGGTGGGACTAGTGTAGCTGGGACATGTTGGCTGGTGTGGACAAGATGGGCTGAAGGGCCATTTTCCACATTGTAACACTGTATGTCTGTATGACAAAGCACACAAAGACTGAGCAACTCACATCAAAAAGAATCAGAACAAATCATACTGCTTTAAACTGCCTTTTGCCCTCTTTTTTACCTTCTCTAGATCTCCTTCTTTCTCGGGATCACAATCTACTCCTGGTTCATCCTCAAGGAATGGATTTGTGGAAGGTGGAGCTGGCTCTGGCTTTTTCTGTTAACAGGAAGAACAGAGCGTTCAGTCAGTGTACAAGTTCTCAGCATCGTTCAAACACCAGGGGCAAAAATACATTTCAACACATGCACGCAACACAACACGCAAATATGCCAAATCAATAAACCACCTCATACAGAACAAACGTGGGACTAAATATAAACCTGATGGAAATGTATTTCTGGACTTCTTCACTAGAGTGGGAGGCCTGTAGGTCCCTGACTAATTCAAACGTACACTGTTTCACTTTGTTGGCTGCAGCCGTCTGTACCTTCATGGGGTAATATAAGAATACAAATATTTGCTATATTAAAGCAGGTTCTTTTTCATTTTATGTGCTCCAAATTAATTCCTAATGATAAACCAGATGACACACAGATAGGTAAATAATTACATTTTGATGATGAATTTTAAGCAAAACAATCTTCAGAATGCATTTACCTAATGTACATTTAAAATACAGGTACTTTGCATCTATCTTTGGTATAATCCAGCATCTGCAGTTCTTTATTTCTGCGGATACATAGTTTACTGAAAGTGGGCAGTGGAGGCCAAATCACTGGATTGCTTTAAGAGAGAATCAGATAGAGCTCTAGGGGGCCAGTGGAATCAAGGGATATGGGGAGAAGGCAGGCATGGGTTATTGATTGGGGACAATCAGCCATGATCACAATGAATGGCGGTGCTGGCTCAAAGGGCCGAACGGCCTCCCCCTGCACCTATTTTCTATGTTTCTATGGCATCACAGGTACATAGGGTGGTAAAGGCGGCTTTGCAGCAATCCAGGTACCTAGTATAGAAGTTGGTTTTGGTGCAGTTGTACAAGATGTTGGTGAAGCCACATTTGGAGTATTGTGTTCAGCTTTGGTCATCCTGTTAGAAGAAGGGTGTCATGAAGCTGGAAAGAATGCAGAGAATGCATTTATGAGGATATTGCCAGAACTTGCCAGAGATATCGGGAGAGAGTGGGCAAGCTGGGACTTTATTTCTTGGAGCACACACAGGGTGCGAAGTGGTGATCATAATCATATATAATCATGAGGGTAACTGTTAGGTTGAATGCATACAGTCTCTTGCCCAGAGTAGGGGAATCAAGAACCAGAGGACAGAGGTTTAAGGTGAGAGGGGTAAGATTTAATTAGGACCTGCAGAACAATTTTTACGCTCAGACGGTGGTGGGTACTGTCATGGAATGAACTGCTAGAGGAGGCACTTGAGGCAAGTACTATTAAAACATTTAAAAGCCAGTCGGACAGGTGCATGAATAAGAACGGTTTAGAGGACTCCAAGGAGTAAAGTACTAGCTTGCCCAATCTCCCCCTTTAGCTCAGGCCCTCAAGTGCGGGCTACATCCTCATAAATGTTCTCTGCACTCTTTCCAGCTTAAAGGCATCCTTCCTATAGCAGGGTGACCAAAATTGAACGCAATACTCCAAATGTTGCCAAATGTGGGCAAATGGGACTATGTCAGGTGGAGCACTTTGGTTGGCATGAGCCAGTTGGGCCGAAGGGCCTTTTTATGCGCTGGATGACTTGGTGCCTCTATAGAGTAATTTCACAACTGGTTATAATACTGTTATTCATGAAAGAACAGGTTGGCAGAGGGAGAGACTTCACTCGATGTTTTAAGCAGAACCCTAATGACAGTGGCCAGTAATTAGAAGTCGTTCATACATTAGGAATGGCATATAGTCTCCAAAGAGAATGCTTAATCAATGATGCTTGGATGGTATGAACAAGCTGTATCCCATCACTATACAGTAACTTTGCTTATAGTGCAAGATGGTTTAAATTGGAACCGAAGATAGACACAAAAAGCTGGAGTAACTCAGCGGGACAAGCAGCATCTCTGGAGAGAAGGAATGGGTGATGTTTCGGGTCTAGGCCCTTCTACACACTGAGAAGGGTCTCGACCCGAAACGTCACCCATTCCTTCTCTCCAGAGCTGCTGCCTGTCTCGCTGAGTTTCTCCAGCTTTTTGTGTCTATCTTCGGTTTAAGCCAGCATCTGCAGTTCCTTCCCACACAAATTGGAACACTTCCTTTCAGAAAGGAGATAATATTTATTTAATTCGGCAGGAAATTGGAACTACCTGCTAAAACGATTCTGGTTCTGTTGAAGTCAAAGATCTTTTACTAACTTCATCAAGCCAAATACCACATGGTAGCATTCTCCTCGTTTTCACACAAGTCGGTATAAACATTTTACTAAATTAGGTAACGCAGGAGTAACTATTTTATTACCCAGAATTTCATCATGCAAAAGATTGAATCAAAAGCAAACAGCGATTTTTTTAATCCCCTCACACGATAATTCAATTTACAAGATGGTCCTGATCTCCATAAAAAATAGTTTGAACTAAAAATGCAGTTAAAGCTGTGACCATTTAAAGTTTGTAATCTAAAAAATAAACTCAATGCAAACCAGGTAGACAATGTGTTGTGAATCAAGTCATGCTTTTCAGAGAAATAATAGACTAGATGGCAGAGATATAGTATAACATGATTAATCATGTATTGTCTTGGTACCCCACAGCTCCGCTCTTGCTCCCCCTCCCCCTAGTCGCTACAGGGGCAGAGTCCCCCTAGTCCTTACCTTCCACCCCATCAGCCATCGCATACAACACATAATCCTCCGACATTTTCACCACCTCCAACGAGATCCCACCATTAGTCAATTCTTCCCATCTCCACCCCTTTCCGCCTTCCGCAGAGACCGTTCCCTCCGCAACTCCCTGGTTAACTCATTCCTTCCCACCCAAACCACCCCTCCCCAGGTACCTTCCCCAGCAACTGCAGGAGATGCAACACCTGTCCCTACACCTCCACCCTCGACTCTGTCCAGGGACCCCGACAGTCCTTTCAGGTTAGGCAAAGGTTCACTTGTACCTCCTCCAACCTCATCTACTGTATCCGCTGTTTAAGGTGTGGACTCATACATCGGCGAGACCAAACGCAGACTGGGCGATCTTCGCTGAACACCTTCGCTCAGTCTGCCTGGACCTACCTGATCTCCCAGTTGCCAAACACTTTAATTCCCCTTTCCATTTCCACACTGACTTTTCTGTCCTAGGACTTCTCCATTGTCAAAGTGAGGCCAAACTCAAATTGGAGGAACAGCATCTCATATTTAGCTTGGGCAGCTTACATTCAGTGATATGAACCTTGATTTCTCTAACTTCAAGTAACCCTTACATCCCTTCTCTCTCCACCCCTCCCCCATCCTAGTCGTACCAGCTTTAAAATCGTCTTAAACAATAGACAATAGACAATAGGTCAGGAGTAGGCCATTTCGCCCTTCGAGCCAGCACCACCATTCAATGTGATCATGACTGATCATCCCCAATCAGTACCTCGTTCCTGTCTTCTCCCCATATCCCCTGACTCCGCTATCTTTAAGAGCCCTATCTAGATCTCTCTTGAAAGCATCCAGAGAACCTGCCTCCACCGCCCTCTGAGGCAGAGAATTCCACAGACTTGTTCAGTTCTTTTTCACCTAGCACACAGCTAACAATGGCCTGTTTCTGTTATCATCATAAAAAAGTTATCCCTCAGGTTCCTATTAAATCTATCCCCCCTCACATTAAACTTATGTCCTCTGCTTCTCAATTCCCCTACTCTGGGCAAGAGACTGTGTGTTTACCTGATTCATTCCTCTCCTGATTTTGTAAATCATCAATGCAATATTCTATTCTCCCCCCCCTACCCCCAACACCATTACCTTTCAATATTTAAAAATGCATTTACAATAGAATTTTCAACTACTCCTGGAGCTGGGTGTTTCATTTGGTAACTTCCCTCTGGATAAAGCAGTTTTTCCTGAAATTTGTAACTGATAAAGTTGGCAAGTTGTGGAGGGGGAGAGGAGGACTGTAATTAAATAGCCACGTGTTTTGGTTCAGTGTTAGTAATTTAGTAATTAAACCGTAGAACAGAACAAAGCAAAGTACAGCACAGGAACAGGCCCTTCAGCCCACACAGTCTATGCTGAACACGATGCTGGGTTTAATTAATAGTAAGAATAAACGAGAACTTACCAGTTTGAAGTTTGATCTTTATTTTATGAGGAGTTGCGATGAGGGATTTCGTGAAGAACCCGTCAGCACGCATGCGCGACATACTTCAAAGCAGCGGTGTGGAATCACAGAACCAAGACCAAGAAATGACTTGTTATAGTAAGATTGAAGAGACTCAAGTTACCAGTTGACTTTATGATCGAGGGTTGGGAGCGGAGGGCACGAAATCCCTCATCGCAACTCCTCATAAAATAAAGATCAAACTTCAAACTGGTAAGTTCTCGTTTAATCTTACTATTTCATTTCGGAGTCACGTGAGTGACTTCGTGAAGACTTCAAAGCTTCTGTGATTTCACGCCCTGGACAACGTCCATGCTATCACACACGCTACTGAAAGGATGGACAGGAGTAACCAATTTCCGAAGCTGCTATTCTGAAAAATAATAATATTTATTAATAACAACAAAAAAAACCCTCACTGAGGGGTGACTGTATGTTCTCGGCCTGCATCTAACACGGCTCCTGCGAACATTCCAGGTATGGTGACGGGTTTATTATAAAACCGCTGAAAGGTGGCTTCACTGGCCCATCCCGCTGTGGCAAGTATCTGGTCCATGGGCACCTCCATGACCTTTGCCGCCGACGTAGATGCTGCCCTGGTGGAATGGGATTTAAAAACATCAGTGTCAATACCTGCCTTGTTCAAGACGATCCTGAGCCATCTGGAGATCGTCTGTGCCGTCACTCTATGGTGAGGTTTTTTGTGGCTGATGAGCAGGTATTGCTCCATTCCCCTTAATTTCCTCGTCACTTTAATATAGTGGCGGATATGGGTGGCTATGCACAGCCTAGCATCAGCGGGGTATGCTGGAAACACCAGCTGCAGCCCTGTGAATCCAGGTCTATGCTGCTTCAGCAATTCATCAATGAAGAAAGTGACCCGCTCAGGGGTAGAGATCATCTTGTCGATATTGGCCTTGTGAAGCGTCTGCACCCTTTGTGCCGAAGTGAGCGCCATCAACATCACCAACTTCAGGGTGAGTTTGTCCAGTTCAAGCCCCGCCATGGGTGACCACGTCCTGAGTAGGGTCAGTACTTTCCCAATATCCCAGGTGATGTTGTAACGGGGCCTTGGCGGGTTGGAATTAAATATTCCCCGCATCAGCTTGGAGACCAGTTTGTTAGATCCTACCTCAATATTGAGGTAGGATGATAGGGCACTCCTGGCGCTATTGATGGCACTGTAACTGAGATGTTCATCATGGTGTAGCCCCGCAAGAAATTCCAGCACGTCTGTGATGGAGACGGAGTCATATGCAATGTCCAGGCGGCCGCAATAGGTTTCCCATTTCCTGATGTGCGATAAGTATTGCCGTCTTGAGGACTCCCTGCATGATGCTCCCATGGTATCCATTGTCCTTGATGATAGACCATACTGTAGTAATGGTCTGTTCAAATCCTGCAAGCCAATAGATTCAAGTGACTATAGCAGGGGTGTGGTTTCCCTGTGACAGGGTTCGTCACCAATTGTGGGCAACCCTCTAAGAGGACCCATGGTTGACTTATCATTCCAAGGACCACCGGATACCATGACTGAGTAGGCCAGTCGGGTATGTTGAGGATGCCCTTAGCAGCATCGAGCTGGATTTTCCGCAATACCCGACTGATGAGGCAAAATGGAGGAAATGCATAGAAAAACCATTTCCCCCAATCTAGTGAGAACGCGTCCATCGCCATTGCCCCAGGATCTGGTTCCCATGATACGTATGTTGGTACCTGATGGTTCAACCGTGACGCAAAAAGGTCAATATCCGGTTTACCAAATTTGGCTGTAATTTTGGTGAATATTTGGGAGTTCAACATCCACTCGATGTTGTCATTAAATTTCCGTGACCTGGTGTCCGCCACTGTGTTGAGCTTACCAGGTAAGTAGGTAGCTGAGATCCAAATATTCCGTTGAATACACCAGAGCCAAATTGTATTTGCCAATTCATCACATGAAATTGACCTGGTACCGCCCATATGATTCAGATATGCCACCGCAGTGGTGTTGTCTATTTGGAGACGGACATGAGTGTCAGTAATGTTTGAACAATAAGCTCTTAGTCCGTGGAATGCTCCCAGCATCTCCAAATAGTTTATCCCTTGTGCTGACAACAGAGTAGCTTCAAGTGAGTCCCATCTACCTCCACAACTGGTGTTGTTGTCCGTTGCTCCCCAGCCATGGGAGCTTGCGTCTGTTTGTAAGTATACCACCGGACGAGGCACAATGATGGGTTTGAATGAGTTATGGATATTGCCAATCCACCATTGCAACTCAATTTTTGCCTTGAGCGGCAGCTGCATAGGTCTATCAAAATGTCCAGCATTTGATTTTAATGCTGCTATTTTTGATCTTTGCAAATTTTGATAATGTAAAGGTCCGAATTGAGCAGCTGGAAAGACTGCTACAATTTTCCCAATTACCTTGGCAGTTTGTCTAATTGACGGTATACTGGCGCAGACCAGATTCTTACATGCTTGAAACACATCCCCGACTTTATTAGTTGGTATGGTGGTGATCATGCGATTGGCGTCTACCGTGAACCCCAGGTAGTCCATGATCTGTGCGGGGAAGAACTTTGATTTGTCTGGATGGATAATAAATCCCATTTTTTGAAAAATTTCCACTGTGGCTGAAACTGCCAATTCTGCTGACTCCAGTGTATGTCCAATTATCAGAATGTCATCCAAATAAGCCATGACCGTATGATTTTGCCTCCTCAGTGTAGCTAGTACTGGCTTGAGTAGTTTAGTGAACAGTCTGGGGGCTGTGGTAAGCCCATTGGGCAATGCTTTGTATTGCCAAAGCTGATCCATCCAGATAAACTTCAAGAACTTTCTGTGATGTTTCCGAATGGATACTGAATAGTATGCATCTTTTAAATCAATGCATGCCATGAAGCAGCCCTTCGAAATCAAAGATTTGGCTGTTTCGAACGTGTCCATTTTGAAATGGGTATATTTTACAAAGGTATTCAAGTGAGTTAAATCTATAATGACCCGACATCCACCATCTTTTTTGGTTTTAGTAAATATATTAGACACAAATTCAATTGGTTCATGTGTGGTTCTTTCTATCACCCCTTTCTCTTGTAATCTCAAGATTTCAGCATAGCCTTCTGCTGATTCCTTTTTGGAAAGTGCAAATTTGCGATTTGGCATATGCTGAGGTGGAGGCAATTGGCCATTAATAAACTCAATTTCATAACCCTGAATACTTTGTAAGATAAACTCATCTGAGGTGATGGTTTCCCATGCCTCCTTAAATCCCCGTAGTCTGCCCCCAACCTGTGAGGTTAGACATGCAAGTGCATGGAATCCAGACCGCCTTACCTTCATGGTTATCGGTGGTCCCTGATATGTTTGGTGGGACGTGGAGGTGCTGGGTTGCGTTGTTGATGTGGAGTCCGCATTTTCCATGCTGGCCGCTGAGGGCCTAGTCCTAAAAAAGGCCTGGGCTGAGGAGGCTGTTGATATTGAGGAGGCGCCGGAATGTAGGTCCTTGCTGGCCTGTCGGTTTGACCTCGCGGCCTGAAGTAAGGTATTTTCTTGGCCGAATGTCTGGTCACAGTATGTGATCTCATCAGACCCACTGTTTTAGCATGGTCATCTAGGTCTTTGACCTGCTTCGGGAGGTCTTCTCCGAACAGCTGTCTGGGTGGTGGTGTAGGAGGTGCTCTGCATAGTCCCGCAAATTTGGGATTCAACGAAGGTTTAATTATGCTTTTCCTGAAAGCGTTGATTTCGTACTGCGTATTACAAAGCAGTGCTAGAGTATCCTCCTGTTCGGTGTTTAAATCAACTCCGTCCACTGACCTTGCAAAAGCGGTAATCCCAGACGTAAGTAGTTTCAGGATTCTCTGCAGTTTCACTCCCTGCGCTCTGATGCCCGGGCTGATATTGCCCCAGATTGGCATGTTTACAATCGGCACGTTGAGTGAATTGCAATTTCCTGGAGCCTTGTGTCTTTCCATGGCCTTTGCAAGGACCTCCTCCTGTAGCTGGTGGTTCGTGAGGTAATCTATGGTCGCGGCCAGTTTAGTGTTGAGGGGTTGTCCTGAAGATACGGGTAACCCGAACTTGGCTGCCACATCCAGGAGCTCTTCCTGGGGGACCTCAGGTGCTACTGGGGCATGTACCAGGATCTCCTCCTCTTCTGGCCTCATGCTGTCCATAGATGGTGATGGGGATATATCCATAAGTCCCCTGGAACTGTGAGTGTCCTGTCTTTGATTTAGCAGGACTTGTTCCAATATCCTCTCCATACGGTCCAAGCGCCCTTCATCGTGCATGTATGGAAGGTTAGAGTCCTCATGCCTGAAGGAACTACTGAGGCTCCTGTCGTCGGCCCGTACCTCGTCGAGGTAATATCGGTGCCGTGACGATGTGTCGCTACCAGCCGCCTCGGCGAAGCTGAGCGATTCCCGCGCGGATCTGCTCAAGCGCCTCCTTTTCGCTGAGCTGCATCCGGCTGCCTCTGAGGGCATAGGTGGGGAGAGGTCGGCACCCAACGCCGCAGCGTGGTGACCCGACATCCGCGCGGGCTTGCCGACTGTCCTTGATCTGGACCCAGACGGCGTACGGTCCTGACCCGCCCCCAGCGGGGGAAGCGGTGACCGTGACGAGACTCCACCCGCGTGACTCCTCCTGGTCCCCCTGGGTGGTGAGTCCATGCTGGCCCTCCTTGGTCTGCCAGTGGATTCGGATCTCGCCGATTCACCAGACCACATTCTGGTGGCTCCTGGTGAGACCTCAGCCCGAGAAGGGCTAGGTAGTCGAGCTCTATCCCTGATTCCTTCGAGAGGGCTCAGGGAGAAGGGCCGTGCGGCAGCACGCGGATCCCTTTTGCTCGTCTCTGCCAATGACCCAGTGGGTGACAGAGAAATGGAGTCAGGGTGCACCTGCTCCGGCGCTGTACCGAGTTCTTGCTCTGCGGGACCCCCGCTAGAGCACAGCTGCGTCGGTGAACCGGGTCCTGTGATTACAGGGCTCCCCGATTTGCGCGCCTTTTTCCCGGCCCGTCCTACCGCTGTAGACGGGGACTCCGGGATGGGTGGCCGGCAACTCCTTCCAGAAGTTCTGCGGCCCTTACTCCTTTTTACGTCCATGTCCCTGTGGGAGAAAACACAATTACTCACACAGGACAACCAACTCAAGGTTGTCTATACTTACCTGAGTGGCCCTTATGAAGGGCTGGTGGTGAGCCGCGCTCCTCTCCAGCCGTCGACTGCAATGCGAGCGACGATATGTCGCGCATGCGTGCTGACGGGTTCTTCACGAAGTCACTCACGTGACTCCGAAATGAAATCTCCTCTGCCTGCACATAATCCATATCCCTCCGTTCCCTGCATATCCATGTGCCTATCTAACAGTATCTTAAACGCCACTATCATATCTGCTTCCACCACCACCCCTGGCAGCTCTGCACATTGCCTTTTAACTTTGTCCTTCTCAACTTAGAATGAATGAAGGATCCAAATAAAACAGGTTTCTCTTAAGTGAAAAGTCAGTCTGAAGAAGTGTTTCGGCCCGAAACGTTGCCCATTTCCTTTGCTCCATAGATGCTGCTGCACCCGCTGAGTTTCTCCAGCACCTTTGTCTACCTTCTCTTAAGTGGAGCTCAGCAGATATAGTTGACTCGACTTTGGACTGGTTGTGCCTTCAGTTCTTTTAATTTTAAACTGTGCCGAAGCTGTGGTGACTGTACATCTGCAGTTGTGCAAAAGAATTCCACTGTGCATCAGTGACAATAAAAAAACAATTAGATTCTGAAGATAGACACAAAATGCTGGAGGAACTCAAAGGGACAGGCAGCATTGCTGAATAGAAGGAATGGGTGAAGTTTCAGGTCGAAACCTTTCTTCACACTTGAAAAGCCACCCACTCCTTCTCTCCAGAGATGCTGCATGTCCCGTTGAGTTCCTCCAGCATTTTGTGTCTATCTTCGGTGTAAACCAGCATCTGCAGTTCCTTCCTACACCTTGAGATTCTGAAGCGTCCTCATCCTAATCTCTGCCTTGAAGACTTCGCCAACTCGCTCAATTTTTTTAATATGTAAACAATGTTAAATAAATCATCAATCAATAAATCATTCTTTTTAACTAATATGGGGACAAAATGATTATTGTAAGCAAGCTGTTTGATGTGATGCAGGTGTACTCTATTAAACACAGGTTCGATGTTAAAGAGCAGTAATTCACTACCAAGTGTAGACACATCAATCATACTGGTGCAATCAGTGCAGGAACGAACTGCAGATACTGGTTTAAATCGAAGATAGGCACACAATGCTGGAGTAACTCAGCGGGACAGGCAGAAATATAGATAAAGAAGTATTTTTCACACCTTATACATCCTCATCTATGTACTGCCCACTCTCCTGACATCAGTCTGATGAAGGGTCTTGACCCGAAACATCACCCATTCCTTCTCTCCAGAGATGCTGCCTGACCCGCTGAGTTACTCCAGTATTTTGTGGCTATCTGGTGCAATCAGTGTTGGACATCCCTCTGGACTGCACCATATTGTGCAAATCCTACGCGTGGAAAAATGATCACCATTTTAACATTCATACGTACTTTTTAAGAGTTGAGGCTATTCTGAACTGAACCCACATATTTGGTGTCTAGGAATATTAATGCTTGCTACTGATTGACTTCAACTCAGAAACATCTGGCCAGGTTCCTGCATCAAGGACCAAGCACCACAATCTGTTTAGACATTTTTTATGATCCCTTTTCATCTCCCAGCTGCATTTAATTCTATTGGTTTAGAATCTAATTTGGCAAAATTAGATGTGATTTTCAAAAGACACCTGGACAGGTACATGGATGGGAGGGATATGGGCCAAACATGGCAAATGGGACTAGCTTAGATGGTAAAACCTCCCTTCCATGAAGTCCATTTACACTTCACGCTGCCTTGGCAAGGCCACCATCATAACCAGGATGAGTCTCGCCCCGATCACTCTCTCTTCTCCCCTCTCCCATCAGGCAAGAGGTACAGAAGTGTGAAAAGCTACACCTCCAGATTCAGGGACAGTTTCCTCCCAGCTGTTACCACGCAACTGAATCATCCTACCACCAACTAGAGAGCGGACCTGAGCTACTATCCACCTCACTAGAGGCTCTCGGACAATCTTTAATCAGACTACACTGGATTTAATCTTGCACTTTTTCCCTGACTGGATAGCACGCAACAAAAAGTATTCACTGTACCTATTGTCACTGTACATGTGACAATAAACTATACTAACTATCTATCGGAATTGAACACAACCCAAGACGTCATCTGAAGACCTGAAACGTCACCTATCCACTTTCTCCAGAGTTGCTGCCTGATCCGCTGAGTAACTCCAGCATTTTGTGTCCAGCTCTAGCTTAGATGGTCTGCATAGATGAGCTAGGCCGAAGGGCCTGTTTTCATGTTGTATGACTCTGTGACTCAAAGCTGCTTTTGTCTTTAAATTATTTGTTAGTTTGAAACACTTCCAATGTGCACATAGCGCATCAGCATTGAAAGTACATAGAAAATCCCATAGATATTTCATAATGGTAACACAGATAAACTCTGTAAAGAAGAAAGACTGCTAATTGGGAATTAATGCAAAGAACCCTCAGGTAAATAGTTGGACTTGTTCTGACAAAGAAGTTATTATGGATGCAATTTAATACAAATCCAACTGCTGCAAATTGCGTGACATGCAGCAACATCATCAAATAGGTACTTTTTGCATTGAGATGTAAAACAGCAGATGTTTTGTCAAAAGCTACTCAAACAACAGATCAACTGCTTGCCTGTGAGTCGTAACAACGATATATGGGACCAAACAGTGCAGTTCTAAGGACGTCCAATGAGAGAAATATAAAGTGAAATCCAGTGTCTGGGTCAGATTGTTATGTGTAACAGAGGAGATCATTTAATGGATTGAATAGGATGCTAAAAGGGTGCAGGGTGGTGCAGCGGTAGCGTTGCTGCCTTACAGCGCCGGAGATCCGTGTGCAATTCTGGCTACGGGTCCTGTCTGTTCGGAGTTTGTACGTTCTCACAGTGACCGCGTGGGTTTTCCCGGGTGCTCCAGCTTCCTCCCACACTCCAAATACTTGCGGGTTGGTGGGCTGTGTAGGAAGGAACTGCAGATGCTGGTTTACAGCAAAGATAGACGCAATATGCTGGAGTAACTATTTTCGACTTAGCAGGTTAATTATAAATTGTCCCTAGCGCGTAGGATAGCGGTAGTGTAAGGGGTACAAGATACAAGATACATTTATTTGTCACATGTACCAGTTGGTACAGTGAAATGTGTGGTCACCATACAGCCACACAATAAAATAAGGAACACAACACACGATAGAGTCCAACATAAAACATCTCCACACAGCAGAATCAAAAAGCTTCCCACTGTGAGGGAAGGCACCAAAGTCAGTCATCTTCCTCTGTTGTTCTTGTTGCTCACCCGTGGTCGGGGCCTCCGTAGCCCCCCGCAGTCGCTGCTACGGGCGGCCCGCTGCTCAGGGTCGCTCGCCGGGATGTTGGAACTCCGACATCAGAACGGGAGGCCAACCTCAGTGGCTTGCACCTCCGAATCGGCTGCTTCCCACCGGAGTCCGCGGCTCCTGAAGTCCGGGTGGAGATTCACGCCGGCGGCCCTCGGGAAAGGGCCCCAGGGACTCCGCGATGTTGCTCAGCGCCGCCCGCGCTGGGAGCTCCACGTACCACAGCTCCGTGATGTCGACTCTGCAAGGCCCACACTCCGGAGCTTCAAACGGCGATCCAGGTAGGTATCGCCCCCTCCACGGTGAGACCAGCGCCGCGCCACCGCTGCCTAAGCCCTGGTCCGGTCCCCGGTCTCTGGTAGGAAAGGCTGCTCAGATCCGGCTGGTAGGCCGCAAGGAGGTGGGCGAGGACACGACTGGGAGAAATAGTCACATCCTCGCCAGGAAGCGACTGGGAAACGGTTTCCCCCTTACTCTACCCCCCTCTCCACATAGAAAAACAAAAGTATCCCCCAAAAAAACTATTTAGACAAACTAAAATAAAAAAAATTTAAAAAAATGGACAGACTGTAGGCTGCCTTCAATGCGGTGCCCTAGTATCGCTAATCGGAGGTCGCTGGGCCGAAGGGCCTGTTTCATAGGTCCATTGGAGCAGATTTAGGCCATTCGGCCCATCGTCTACTTCTTTCAAACATGGAAACATTTATCTTTCCCTCTCGATCCCCATTCTCCCGCCTGCCACCCATAACCCCTGACACCCGTTCTAATCAAAGATTTGTCAATCTCCACTTTAAAAATGTCCGTTGACGACCTCCACAGTTGTCTGTGGCGATGAATTCCACAGATTCACCACCTTTCCAACGTTGTACCTCTAAACTAAATTAAACTATAAGGCACAAGAGCAGGCAAATGTGGCCAAAAAGTCACAGCATTCTTTGGGATTCAATACATCCTGTCAAAATATAGTGCTACTGGTTTATTGATCAGCTCTGGATGATTTAGATGGCCCAGCAACACCACTCACATAGCAGTGGACATCTAGGAAGAATAGCAAGTTGGATTTAACCTCATGACCCATTATACAGTGAACTCAGTATCTGGCCATTCTAATCTGCTGTTAATCTGTCAACTAATTAACGAGGGAAAATAATGATTCTACAATATTGATATTTACCTCCCACCAAAGCTGTATGAGACGCTGATAAGGACACATTTGGAGCATTGTGTACAGTTCTGGCCGCCCTGCAAAGGATGTCATTCCACTGAAAAGGGTGCATCAAAGATTGACGTGATTGCTACCAGTTTGGGAATGTTTGAGTAATAAGGCAAGGCTAGAATAGGTTGGGTCATTGCTCCATGGAGCAAAGGGGAGCTAAGGGGAGACCTTATCGCGGTTTATAAACACACGAGGGGCATAGGTAAGATAAAGAGCCAGTCTTTTCCCAACGGTAAGGGAGTTTAAAACTAGAGGCTTAAGGTAAAAAGTGAAAGATTTAAAAGGGACTTTAGAGATACAGCACAGAACAGACTTTTCAGCCCACTAAGTCCACACCAACCAGCGATCACCCCATACACTAGCACTATCCTACAAACTAGGGACTTTGCAACTTTTTTTTAACCAAAGCCAATTAGCCTACAAACCTGTACGTTTTTGGAGTGTGGGAGAAAGCCGGAGCACCCGGAGAAAACCCACGCAGTCACAGGGAGAACGTACAAACTCAGTACAGACAGCATCCGTAGTTAGGATGGAACCTGGGTCTCTGGTGAGGCAAGGCAGCAACTCTACCGCTGCGCCACTGCTCTCCCTCTTTTTCTCTTTGTAACATTCTCTCAAACAAGCCCATCAACACCTCTGTTTGATTCTTTTGCCATTAACCTACAATGTGGCGCAGCGGTAGAGTTGCTGACTCACAGCGCCAGAGACTCGGGTTGGATCCTGACTACGGGTGCTGTCTGGATAGAGTATGTGTGTTCTCCCCGTGACCGCATGGGTTTTCTCCGGGTGCTCCGGTTTCCACCCACATTCAAAAAGACGCGCAGCTTTGTAGGTTCATTGGCTTCGGATGTAAATTGTCCCAAGTGTGTAGGATTGTGCTGGTGTAGGGGGATCGCTGGTCGGCGCAAACTCGGCGGGCCGAAGGGCCTGTTTCTAGGCTGTGTCTCCAAACTAAACTAAACATTTATGTTTAAGAAAGAACTGTAGATGCTGGAAAAATCGAAGTTGGAATAAAATGCTGGAGAAACTCAGCGGGTGAGGCAGTATCTATGGAGCGAAGGAATAGGTGACCTTTGGGTCTCGACCCGAAACGTCACCTATTCCTTCGCTCCATAGATACTGCCTTACCCGCTGAGTTTCTCCAGCATTTTTGTCTAACTAAACTAAACAGGTAATTTACAGCAGCCAAATGAATAACAGGAGTATATTTGGGAAGTGTAGCGGAAATGGAGACGAGGAAACACTTTTTCTCACAGAGAGTGGTAAGTCTGTGGAATTCTCTCCCTCAGAGGGCGGTGGAGGCAGGTTCTCTGGGTGCTTTCAAGAGAGAGCTAGATAGGGGTTTTAAAAATAGCGGAGTCAGGGGATATGGGGAGAAGGCAAGAACGGGGTACTGATTGGGGATAATCAGCCATGACCACATTGAATGGCGGTGCTGGCTCGAAGGGCCGAATGGCCTACTCCTGCACCTATTGCTATTGTCTATTGAAACCAGAGCACCAGATTATGGAGGAACATAGATATCCTGTATATCAGCGGGCAAGATCAGAATCCAGCTCAGCCTCTTGGTGTTATGAGGCAGCAGCACTGTCACTGGGTGTAAACCCTGTAACACAACACTCTTCTGTGAAAACACCTTCACCAGAACAATGAAGGAAATCAAGAAGTGGCTCACTAATTCTCAAGGGAAAATCCAGATCTCAAAAATTTGCGGTTAAAATGTGCAATAATGCGGGTTGTGCAGGGAGCCGAGGTCCGTTTCACACATGCTAGTCATTGCTCTGAAGGAGCTGGAAATATACGGCAGCTCAATAAAATGTAGATTCAATCAAAAGAAAAATAACTACAGATAACTAGAAGACAACCAACAATAAACTGAACCAGCTAAGTAACATGTGTAGGAAGGAACTGTAGATGTTGGTTTACACCGCAGATAGATACTAAATGCTGGAGTAACTCAGCAGGACAGGGAGCATCTCAGATGTACTCGTGTGGAACACCTCATCTTGGGCGCAGATGCAACGTAGATGTTGGAATTGGGAGTAGGGGATAGAGTCTTTGCAGGAAGCAGGGTGGGAAGTATAGCCTAGATTGCTGTGGGGGTCAGTAGGTTTATAATCGATGTCAGTCGATAGTCGATCTTCTGTGATGGAGACGGTGAGATCAAGAAACGGCAGGGAGATGTCGGAGGAGGTCGAAGTGAATTTGAGTGCAGGATGGAAATTAGTAGTGAAGTTAATGAATTCTGTAAGTTCTGCATGGGTGCAGGAGTTAGCACCAATGCAGTTGCAGAGAATGGACCAATGTATACCTGGAACAGGGATTGTTTGATGGTTTGCAAGTAAATCTAAGTGCAGGATGGAAACTAACTAACATAGTTGAGTCTGAAGAAAGGTCCCGACATGAAGGAACTTTCAAATTAATTGACATTGGGCCCTTTTCACTGAAAAGCCCAACCAAAGGATGAAGTCGCCCACTGCGCAAATGTCTGAGGAAGGAACTGCAGATCCTGATTTAAATCCAAGATAGACAAAAAAAAAGCTGGAGTAACTCAGAGGGACAGGCAGCATCACTGGAGAGGAATGGGTGACATTTCAGGTCACGACCCTTTTTCAGACTGAAGAGGTTCTCGACCTCAAACATCACCCATTCCTTCTCTCCAGAGATGCTGCCTGTCCCGCTGAGTTACTCCAACATTTTGTGTCCATCTTTGCGCAAATGTCTTAACCTGGAGAGGCATGCATCAGAAAATGAAGCAAAGTGAGGGTAGGTGTGTCAATCTCCAACTTGGAAGTCATTCTGCGAGACCAAACACACACCTACACACACTGAGTCAAGAGTGGGGAACTGCGACGGCTGCATGCTGAGTGCAGCTCCTTTACGCTGCCCAGCAGCCAATGTGGTTCATTTTCTCCCAGCCAGCTCTCAGCAGATTCCCAGACACCAGCCCGAGGGCCTGAGGAAGGCCAGTCACTGCTGACAGCCGTGTGGGCCTGAAGAAAGTAATTAGTCACGGGGAACGTGGAAAGAGTTCAGAGCACTGGCTGTCAAGGGCCATTACCATCTGACTAACACTGTCTGCTGCAAATGTAATGGAAGTTTCTTCCAAGTAAATAAACTGAAACCAGACACTAACATTGAAATCTTGAAGAAGACCATAGATATTTTTCTTGGCAACGCAGCCTACAATTCAAATCTGTCCATACATATTTCTTTCAGGGAGGGAAAAAAAAGCTTCAAACTGGCCATTCTGGAAAGTTCAATACACTACCAGAAGCCCAACAGAAATTGTTCTTCTGTGGAGAAATTAACCTTCAACGCTGTCATCCTGCACAGCCATGTCAGGAGGCAACCTCATAACATTAGCTTTCATCTTCCATGCAACAGGTATAAGATGAGGTTGTTTTTGAACTTCCAATAGATTCCATTCTATAGAGCTTTGTCATACAGCAAAGAACCAGGCCCTTCGGCCCAACTTGCCCATGCTGACCAAGATGCCCCATCAACTTTTGTCCCACCTTTGGCTTTTCGAGATACAGCGCGGAAACAGGACCTTCGGCCCACCGAGTCGGCTTCGACCAACGATCACGCTGTACACTAACACTATCCCACACACTGGCGACAATGTACAATTTTTTACCAAAGTCAATTAGCCTACAAACATGTTGGTCTTTAGAGTGCGGAAGGAAACCGGAGCTCTTGTGGAAAGCCTACACAAGTCGCGGGGAGAACGTACAAACTCTGTGCCGGCAGCATCCGTCAGGATGGAACCTGGGTCTCTGGCGCTGTGAGGCAGCAACTCGACCGCTGCGCCACCGTGCCGCCCCGTACTTAACCCCTTGATTCTCAATATCTAAAACTCTGCTGATTTCCAGTCTGATTGCCTTTCTCAATCACCCTAAAAAATGTCCTGAAAGTGGTCTGGATGCTCCCCTAACAACATGTAGACAATCCTAATATATCAAACAGGACAGCACAGGACCTTTCGGCCCACAATCTCTGTGCTGTACATGATGCCTAGACAAACTCTCATCTACCTGCACACTATCCCTATCCCTCCATTCCTTGCACATCCATGTGCCTGTCTAAAGACTCTTAAATCCCACTACAGTGTCTGCCTCCGCCATCTCTGGAAGCGTGTTCCAGGCACCCATTGCCCTCTGCGCATCTCTTTTATACTAGACCAATTGAAGACATAGTTAGACAATGCTGCAAATAGATTTTAGCAAAGGAAGAAATTCTGAGAATAAACCAATACATGCTTACATCCTGCTTTTGAAGACCTCAGCATGGCCCATAAGCTTATGGCCATAATATAGGCAATGAAGCATCTTACTGACCAACGGGCAGCACAGTTGCAGAGTTGCTGCCTCACAGCGCCAGAGACCCGGGTTTGCTCCTGACTACTGGTGCTGTCTGTGTGGAGTTTGCACGTTCTCCCTGTGACTACGTTGGGTTTCTCCGGGTGCTTTAGTTACCTTCCACATCCCAAAGACCCTCTAGCGCAGAGGGAGTGGATGAGAAAATGGGATGACATAGAACTAGTCTGAACGGGTGATCGATGAACTCCATGGGCTGAAGGGCATGTTTTCTTGCTGGATCTCTCAATGCAATAGAAATATCACAAATGCTAAAAAACACAATTTGATGACAACTAAATTTAAATTAGTGATTTGTTGGAAGAAAAAACATAAGCCAAGAGACATTCCTTTTTTAAAACAAATGGTGTGGGATATCATTCACTTATGCATGGAATTGAGAGGACTTCTATTGAATGCTTCATCTGAAAAACTACTTTCCAAACTTGCACTGCTCTGACAGTGTCTGAAGAGAAAAGAGATAATGTTTTTTTGGTTAAATCCCTAGAATTGAAATTAGATCCACAATCTTCTGGCTCAAGAGCAAGTGTGCTACACAGCTGACAGATTAGATGAGGTACTGGTGAATCAAAAAGTGAAAGGAGATACAGTGGGAGAGCGGATTGAAATCAAACTCAATTAAGCGAGATGAGAGAAAGAATAGAGAGAAGGAGAGGGGCACACCAAGTCTTGGGGCCCTGGGTAATACGGAGATTCAAACAGGAATTGATGGCTTTGTGGCCAAGTTTGCAGATGATACGAAGATAGGTTGGAGGGGCAGGTAGAGTAGAGGAAGCAGGGAATCTGCAGGATGACTTGGGCAGGTTGGGAGAGTGGGCAAAGAAGTGGCTGATGGAATACAGTGCAGCAAAGTCTGTGGTCATGCACTTTGGAAGCAGGAATAAAGGCATAGGCTATTTTTCTAAATGGGGAGAGGGTTCAGAAATGGGAGGTGCAAAGGGACTTGGAAGTGCTGGTGCAGGATTCCCAAAAGGTTAATTTGCAGTTTGTTCAAGATGGAACTGCAGATGCTGGAAAATCGAAGGTAGACAAAAGTGCTGGAGAAACTCAGCGGGTGCAGCAGCATCTATGGAGTGAAGGAAATAGGCAGCGTTTCGGGTCGAAACCCTTCTTTGCAGGTTGAATCGGTAGTAAGGAAGGGAAATGCAATGCTAGCATTTATTTATGGCACTGGGCCTGCACTCGCTGGCGTATAGAAGGATGAGGGGGGGACCTCATTGAAACTTATCAAATAATGAAAGACCTGGATAGAGTGGATGTGGAGAGGATGTTTCCAGAAACGGGAGTGTCTGGGATCAGAGGGCACAGCCTCAGAATAAAAGGACGCACCTTTAGAAAGGAGATGAGGAGCGATTTCTTTAGTCAGAGGGTGGTGAATCTGTGGAATTCATTGCCACAGACGGCCGTGGAGGCCAAGTCAATAGGAATGTTTAAAGCTGAGATTGACAGGTTCTTGGTTGGTAAGGGGTGTCAGGGGTTATGGGGAGAAGGCTGGAGAATGGGGTTGAGAGGGAAAGATAGATCAGCCATGATTGAATGGAGCAGTAGACTCGATGGGCCGAATGGCCTAATTCTGCTCCTGTGACTTTTGAGCTTTTGAACTAAGACATGATGTACAGTTTTGGTCTCCTAATTTGAGGAAGGACATCCTTGTGATTGAGGCAGTGCAGCGTAGGTTCACGAGATTGATCCCTGGGATGGCGGGACTGTCATATGAGGAAAGATTGAAAAGACTAGGCTTGTATTCACTGGAGTTTAGAAGGATGAGGGGGGATCTTATAGAAACATATAACATTATAAAAGGACTGGACAAGCTGGATGCAGGAAAAATGTTCCCAATGTTGGGCGAGTCCAGAACCAGGGGCCACAGTCTTAGAATAAAGGGGAGATCATTTAAGACTGAGGTGAGAAAAAACTTTTTTACCCAGAGAGTTGTGAATTTATGGAATTCCTTGCCACAGAGGGCAGTGGAGGCCAAATCACTGGATTGATTTAAGAGAGAGTTGGATAGAGCTCTAGGGGCTGGTGGAGAAGGCAGGCACGGGTTATTGATAGCGGATGATCAGCCATGATCACAATGAATGGCGGTGCTGGCTCGAAGGGCCGAATGGCCTCCTCCTACACCTATTTTCTATGTTTCTATGTTTCTATGATGGAGGGAAAATGATGAGCGGGCCACTCATTTCTTACCACGATGCCATCTGTAAGCGTGCTGCCCGAGAACCTCTTGGCCAACAGGCCCTCAAAGTTCGTCGTCCTTTGGATCGCAAACAGCAGCAGCTTCACTTCAATTTCTTTGGCTCTCGTTCGCATTATTTTAGCCAGCTCTACCCTGGAACGGGAAAAAACAAAGATAAATGCCTTCAGGGAAGCCACCCATGTTTGCATTTTAATAAATAGACATTCAAGGAGTATAGTGAAGTAACTTGTCTAGCTGTTGAAAACAGAAGCTTCCACTGAGCAACTTCCAGTTAGACAGCACCTGAGGCAGGATCTTGGTTTCTCTTACCACTTGTGTCTACAACTCTTAGCTTCAGTGACAAGACTTCATCAGTCATCAGCTCAGCTGCCAGAGCAAATACTTTATGGTATTATGCTGTAAGCTGAGTCAGACATAAAGGGAGTGATCGAAAATGGCTTGAATTCACACGTTTCACTGGTATAACTGATATAGCCTCAGTGTTGACTGCAGACTCCCACATCTAGTTGCAATGGTTCAATGGCTACCATCACATGTACAAACGCACAGTGAACGTATCTTATCTTATGTGCAGTCCGGTAAAGTATTGACGAAGCTCATCCCCGATTAGCAAATTGGACAGAAATAGTCTACTGAGCCCGCGTTTTAGTTGTTTTGAGCGGTGCCTGATCCAGGAAGGCCCCAAGCTGCTGCGGGGCTTTCAGCCATCATCTTCCTTGTGCCAACAAACCAACGACCCTCTCCTTGCCCGTCCACCTTTGTGTCCCAGGAGATAACATTGAACTAGTGTGAACGGGTGACCAATGACCTACATAGGCTCGGTGGGGCAAAGGATCTGTTTCCATGCTGTATATCTCTAAACTAAACGACTTCACCAAGAGACTCCCAGCACGAGGGGGAAATTACGTTCTGGTGACAGTATTTGAAAGACAAGAAAATCAGATCGCAAATGGGTCTGTGTAAGTTGCCGCTAGCGTGCAGGGAGTGGATGAGAGAGTGGGGTGGCATGATGCACAGCGGTAGTGCTACTGCCTTCCAGCACCGGAGACCTGGGATCGATCCTGACTACGGGTGCTTGTTTATACAGCGTTTTGTACGTTCTCCCCGTGACCTGCGTGGGTTTTCTCCAAGATCTTCCGTTTCCTCCCACACTCCAAAGAGGTTTATAGGTTAATTGGCTTGGCATAAATGAAAAAAATGGTCCCCAGGGTAGTGTTAAGGGCCTGTCCCATTTTCACGACCTAATTCACGACCTTTTTCACTCATGAACATTTTTAATCAGGCTTGAAAAATGCCCCGACCTACTTGATGCCACGAGTACCTACGACCAGCATCACGACCTAACTACGACCTACCTACAATCTCCTACGACCTCGTGGCGACCATGCTGCGAGTACGAGTCAAGGGCAAACTCGACAGAGGTCATGAATTAGGTCGTGAAAGTGGGACAGGCCCTTTAATGTGCGGGGATTGCTGGTCGGTGTGGACTCAGTGAGCCGAAGGGCCTGTTTCCGTACTGTATCTCTAAACTAAAACTAAACTATAGATAGAAATAGCGTGAACGGGTGATCAATGGTCGACGTGGGATATCGTGGGCTGAAGGGCCTGTTTCCTTCACTCAATCAAGTACGAACATGAGCACATTTCTGATTCATACCTGGTGACGTGGCAGAACTCCACCGTGATCCTTTCACTCATATTCCACTCCGCTGGGAACATGCGGCCGTATTTCTCTTCATAATCTACCAGCTGCCGTTTAATCCAGGCGTACCGTCGATCTATCTTATCCAGCCACGCCACCTGGCAAAAAAACATTCACGTCAAAGGTGGGACCCTCAGCATGGGAGCTCCTAATTGTATCCGCACTGCAGATGGGCCTATACATCTGGCTGCCCGCAGCGGCGACTGTGGAGGTTTGTGGCCCCGACAACGGGGAAAATGGAGGAGGACTGACTATACTTTGTGCCTTCCACCACCATGATGAAAGCTGTGGTGGATGTTTGTGTTAAATTTTTATTCTGTATTGTGGGTTCTTTTTTATTGTACCGCTGCTGGCAAATTCATTTCACTGCACTTTATTGTGTATGTGACGAATAAAACTGATTGATTGATTGATTGGTTTACACCATAGACACAAAATGCTGGAGTAATTCAGTAGGTGGGAAGGAATGGACGATGTTTAGGGTCAAGTTGAAGAACGTCTCGACCCAAAACGTCAACCATTCCTTCTATCCAGAGATGCTGCCTGTCCTGCCCACTGAGTTGCTTCAGCACTTTGCGCCAATCTCCTAATTATATCTCCTGGCTTATCTACCTGTTTCTTCATACTGGTACCAGGGCCCTCAACTCCAGATGCAGTTGGCGCCTCAGAATCCAAATGAAAATTTAAAGATTTCCAACTGGTCAGCCATAGAAAGTTTGCTCTATGATTATCAATTGCTCCTGTATAACCTACCTAGAGATATTGTGACCTCGACAAAATATTAAGCTTCACATCGCGAGAAACCGTCCAGCTAGAGTGCGGTCCTGACCTCCCATCCACCTCATTGGAGGCCACATTGGTTCAATGGTCACAGAGTCATACAATGCGGAAACAGGCCCTTCGCAGGTGAACATCGCGGAGCTGCGGGGCGGTGGCGCTAAAATTTAAATCGGGAGCCTGGGATCACTCGGCAAGATCACCAGTTGTGGAGCTCCATCCTGTTGGCGTCGAAAGCCGCGGTCTCCAGCACAGAAGCGGCCGTTACAGGCACCCTGAGTCGCTGAGAGGATTCTCCCACCGCCGGAGCACCATCACCCGGCGAAGAAGAGCCTGGAACATCGGCCCCCGTAGCGGCAACTGATGGGGTCTCAATAGGTCCGACTATGTGTGAACTGGGTATGGAGTCTAGACTTTGTGCCTTCCCTCATAATGGGAACCATTGTGGGGGGATGTTTTTTATGTTTATGTTAAATTCTTTAATGTTATGTCCTATCTTTATCCATGTGCTGCATGGCAAGACAATTCTCACTACACCAATTGGTGTATGTGACAGTAAATGTCCTTTGTCCTTTGTTTGAGCTGTGCGTGGTATTGCGCGGCGCTCTGAAATTTTGTCGCGAACAAAATCTTCGCACACCACCGGCATGTCGCGTAACTGACGGCCAAAGTGGGACAGACTCAAGACCCTGGCGCGACGGACCGTCTCACCTCCAACAGCAGCAGAAGCAGGCAAATGATCGTTGCGGTCCGGATCCGCCCCCATGTCTACTCCCAGAGCGGGGCCAAGAAAATTGAAGATAGACACAAAATGCTGGTGTAACTCAGCGGGACCGGCAGCATCTCTGGAGAAAAGGAATGGATGACGTTTCGGGTCAAGATGCTTCTTTCAAACTGAAGAAGAGTCTCGACCCAGAGATGCTGCCGGTCCCGCTGAGTTACTCCTTCATTTTGTGTCCTTCTTCAAATGACGTCACACGCTCCAGACGGCTGTGCGGACGAGTGAAGTCGCGCGCGACCTTCGCTGGACCGCCGCGCCTCAACGCGACCACGAGGTCGCGTAATTAGCGAGCCAAGGACTCGTAAGTGGGACAGGGGCTTTACTAAAGAGTATCAGCAGGATTTGCCAACAGCCCTCTTGAACTGGCGTCTCAATACCATTGCTGCCCCAACAGGTTCAATAATGTGAAGAACTCGAGGGAAACGCAAATTAAAAAGGGAGTAAATAGACTATCAGGTTACTATTTAGTCTGTATTGTGATCTCTGATCCAGTAGAGTTATGAATCAGTGTATCTGCATGATTTCAGGGTGAGGAATGCAGGTCTGTCAAGCTGTTCACAAATTCATAACAAGCCCTTTCCTGTTAATCTAACAAGGTCATGTAAGCTCTACTCTGACATTTATTTTTCTGCTACAACCTGATATTACCATAAAAATTTCCTACTTCTAGGATAACAATTTAATTTTGTTCCCAACTCTCCTGTGAGCACAGAGGTTTCAGGTGTCATCTACGGAGCTTAATATATTGCCGGGGTCGAAGGTGGTTTATGCCAGACCAATTTGACAATCCTTATCCACACTGAATATTCTGTGGGCTCGTGAACAGCGTACAGAGCATGGCGCACCCCAGCCCAGTCCTCTCCCAGGAGCCAGCCCCACGCAACAGTTTACTTTAGTCTGGAGATACACCGCGGAAACAGGCCCTTCGGCCCACTGAGTCCGCTCCGACCTGCCATCGCCCCGTACACTAGCGCTATCCTACGCACTAGGGAGAATTTACAATTTTACCAGAGCCAATTATCCGACAAACCCGCACGTCTTTAGAATGTGGGAGAACACCGGAGCACCCGGAGAAAACCCACGCATTCACGGGGAGAACGTACAAACTCAAGAGTTCAAGAGAGTTTATTGTCATGTGTCCCTGATAGGACAATGGAATTCTTGCTTTGTTTTAGCACACCAGAACATTGTAGGCACGAGTACTGAACAGATCAGTACCTCACCCATAGACAAGATCGAACCCAGGTCCCTGGAGCTGTGAGGCAGCAACTCTACCGCTGCGGCACCGTGCCCGGGGTGATGTTCGGCGATGCTCGGAAACGCTTACTGTACGGGCTGCTCCTGTACTCACTACACGTCTTCTGTCCAGACATGCATTGTCAGCCCGTGTTACCACCTGACAGCGAGGGTGGTCCCCAAATACATCGGGGACCAGGGGTGGAGAGTGTTGCACAGAGCAGTGGCGTGTAATAGATATTTAAGTTGATTCATGGACTCGCCAGCCGTCCGTCACTTCTGCGGCGAAGAAGAGACCGTGTTCCATGTGGAAATGGAGTGTGAGAGATTGCAGCCTCTGTATGAGTATCTGAAGGGGCTGCTCCTCACATATTGGATGCATTTCAGTCCACCATTTTGATATTTGGTCACCAATACAAGGAATTGGGAGAGGGTTGGATGGTGGGGGCAGGGATGGGGGGGAATATCCCAGTCGGTTTGTTCCTGGGCATTCACGGGTCCAGGCCGCAGGCAGTGCAGGGATCTGTCAGAGCCTACTGTCTGCCCCTCTTCTGGGCCTACGTCCGTGCCCGCATCTCCCCGAGAGGGGAGTACGCGGTGTTCACAGGGACTCTGGAAGCCTTCCATGAACGCTGGTCGCTGCGGGGGAATCGGGTACATTGTGGATAAGAATGATAACACAGTGATTTGATGACTATGATTGATGTTTACAAACTGCCATTGACATTCTTGATCTTTTCTGTATCTGTAATTAATTGTATAATTAAGGGAAAGGGAGAAAACAAAAGCCACTACCTAATGTTCCCTGATGTGAACATAAGAAACTCACCAACAAGGAACACCATTGGGTGATGTGGAGTGGAAACCGCAGCTGATTTGTTCATAGGTTCTATGAGCAGAATTAGGCCATTTGGCCCATCGTCCACTCTGCCATTCAATCATGGCTAAAGACAGACACAAAAAGCTGGATCTACTCAGCGGGACAGGCAACATCTCTTGCGAGTAGGAATGGGTGATGTTTCGGGTCGAGACTGGTCTTTCCAGGCCTTTCCAGTCTGAAGAAGGGTCTCCACCCAAACGTCACCCATTCCTTCTCTCCAGAGATGCTGCCCGTCCAGCTGAGTTACTCCAGCTCTTTGTGTTTATTTTTGTTTAAATCACCATCTGCATTTCCTTCCTACACATTCAATCATGGCTGATCTATCTTTCCCTCTCAACCCCATTCGCCTTCGCCCCACAACATTTCACACCCTTACTAATCAAGAATCTATCAATCTCCGCCTTAAAAATATTCCACTGATTCACCACCCTCTGACTAAAGAAATTCCTCCTCTCTTTCTAAAGGTACATCCTTTTATTATGAGGCTGTGGCTTCTGGCCCTAGACTCTCCCACTAGTGGAAACATCCTATACTAATTCACTCCATCCAGGTCTTTCACTATTCGGTAAGTTTCGATGAGGTCTCCCCTCATCCTTCTAAACTCCAGCGAGTACAGGCCCAGTGCCTTCAAACGCTCATCATATGTTAACCCACTCATTCCTGGGATCATTCTCGTAAACCTCCTCTGGACCCTCTCCAGCGCCAGCACTTCCTTCCTCAGATATGGGGCCCAAAACTGCTCACATTACCCCAAACGCGGACTGACCAGTGCCTTACAGAGCCTCAGCATTACAGCCCTGATAGGTTTTGCTTCCCTGCCTAGGGTTGCAACCAATTTCCCACCTGGTTGTCATGCACTATTTCATCTGCTGAAACAATGTTGAAGCTAAGCTTCCAAATCAGGAATCCCAGTTTGCCCGACATCCGTTTAAAACGCCACGCTGATTTTGAACGACGATCAGAGTAAAGGCTGTGTGTAATGCACGGGCCAAATAATAACTGCGAACCGAGGAACTTACATCTTGGTTCTCCTGGAACAGAACATGGTACTCTGAAAGATGTTGCTTTGTAAATTTCTTGATGATCTCCTGCTTAATTCTGGGATCCAGAACGTTGGCAACCAGGCAGGCATCGCGTAGAATGTTACTGGGGCCTGCTGGTCTCTGTAAAGATGAATAGGAAAAGGCAACCATTATTCAGTGAGCAATGAATGCACCATACATTGTTTATAGTTCAGATATGAGGAACTGCGTAGAACCGAGAACAGTAGAACACAGTGGCGCAGTGCCAGAGTTGATGCTGCCATTACAGCACCAAGACCCGGGTTCCATCCTGACTACAGGTGTTTGTCCGTACATTCTCACCGTGACCTGCGTGGGTTTTCTCCAGGATTTTTTGTTTCCCCCCACACTCCAGACGTACAGGTTTTTGTAGGTTCATTGGCTTGGAATAATGATAAATTGTCAGTAGGCTGTGGAGGCCAAGTCAGTGGATATTTTTAAGGCAGAGATAGATACTTGATTAGTACAGGTTTCAAATGTGATGCGGAGAAGGCAAGAGAATAGGGTTAGGAGGGAGAGATAGCTCAGCCATGGTTGAATGGCTGAGGAGCCTGAGGGCCTAGTGGCCTAATTCTACTCCTATCCCTTATGACATGAAATGGGAAGAGAGGGGAAGGGATGTGGGTGGAAGGGATCGGGATGAAGGACAATAGGAGAAATGGATGTGCATCCAGGAGGGGCACAGGGAAGAGGGGGGTAAAATGGGGGAGGGGGAGGGGAGGCTGTGGGAACGGGTGGTCATTATTTAGTTGGTTACCTAAAATTGGAGACTTCAATGTTCATACTATTGGGTTATAAGGTACCCAAGCAGAATATGAGGTGCTGTTCTTCCAGTTTTTGTGTGGCCTCACTCTGGCAATGGAGGATGCCCAGGACAGAAATGTGTAGGAAGGAACTGCAGATGCTGGTTTACACTGAAGATGGACACAAACTGCTGGAGTAACTCAGCCTTCCATATCTCTAGTCTCCCTCTCCCCTGACTCTCAGTGTAAAGAAGGGTCTCAGTCCCCAAAACGGCACCCATTCCTTCTCTCCAGAGATGCTGCCGGTCCCGCTGAGTTACTCCAGCATATTGTTTCTATCCCAGGACATAAAAGTCAGTATGGGAATGGGTTAAATGGTTAGTAACCGGGAGATCCAGCAGGTTTTGGTGCACCGAGCATAAGCGTTCAGTGAAATGGAGGCCCAGTTGACACTTGGTCTTGCCGATGTGCAGGCCACATTGGCAGCACCAAATACTGCCTACACGTCCTCCCTCACATCCATCCAGGGATCCCAGCAGTCCTTCAAAGTAAGACAATGGTTCACATGCACTGCCTCTAACCTCATCGTATAGGGCTCTGGTGAGACCACATCTGGAGTATTGTGTACAGTTTTGGTCTCCTAATTTGAGGAAGGACATCCTTGTGATTGAGGCAGTGCAGCGTAGGTTCACGAGATTGATCCCTGGGATGGCGGGACTGTCATATGAGGAAAGATTGAAAAGACTAGGCTTGTATTCACTGGAGTTTAGAAGGATGAGGGGGGATCTTATAGAAACATATAAAATTATAAAAGGACTGGACAAGCTAGATGCAGGAAAAATGTTCCCAATGTTGGGCGAGTCCAGAACCAGGGGCCACAGTCTGAGAATAAAGGGGAGGCCATTTAAGACTGAGGTGAGGAAAAAACATTTTCACCCAGAGAGTTGTGAATTTGTGGAATTCCCTGCCACAGAGGGCAGTGGAGGCCAAGTCACTGGATGCATTTAAGAGAGAGTTAGATAGAGCTCTAGGGGCTAGTGGAATCAAGGGATATGGGGAGAAGGCAGGCACGGGTTATTGATAGCGGACGATCAGCCATGATCACAATGAATGGCGGTGCTGGCTCGAAGGGCCGAATGGCCTCCTCCTGCACCTATTTTCTATGTTTCTATCTATGGAGCGAAGGAGATAGGCAACGTTTCGGGCCGAAACCCTTCTTCAGTCTGAAGAAGGGTTTCGGGCCGAAACGTTGCCTATCTCCTTCGCTCCATAGATGCTGCCGCACCCGCTGAGTTTCTCCAGCATTTTGTGTACCCTCGATTTTCGAGCATCTGCAGTTCCTTCTTTAAGACAAAATGGGCATTTGGGTGAAATACATTTGACCAGTTTTATTTGCAGTAAGTTGTGGGATCGAGATGCGAGGCGGGGCTCTCTCACCTTAGTGCCCTGCGAGGGGAAGGCCTCTTCAAAATCCGCCAGGATCTGTTGCCCCAGCTCTGTCTGTGCAGCCCGGACCCTGACAAAACAAAATCGGAATTCCCTAAAGTTTTACTCTGCAGCTGTGAAAATAAATGGATTGCGAAAGAGTCATCTCTGCACTCATAAACTGACATCCACGTTACTTGACAAAGATAACACCAGAAGCATAAACAAATGAGGTTGATTATTACATTGATCGGGTGGCACAGTGGCGTAACGGGGGCTCACGGTGGCGCAACAGTAGAACTGCTGCCTTACAGCACCAGAGACCAGGGTTCAATCCTGGCTATGGGCGCTGTCTGTACGGAGTTTGTACGTTCCCCCCGTGACTGCGTGGGTTTTCTCCGGGAGCTCCGGTTTCCTCCCACACTCCAGAGACGTACAGGTTTGTACGTTTTTTAATTTTATTTTAAATTTATTTATTAGAAGTACATTACATTTTAATGGTACCTTTTTACAGGTTCCCAGAATTATTAAAACATTCTTTGTACAACCTTTTTTTTAGAAAGAAAGTAGTGAAGAGTAAAGAATAGTCTAGTGAGGGTAGTGTAAAGAAAGAAATAAGTGAGGAAGTGAAGCAGAGCGGAGATTCTCACTCGCCACAAGTCGATATTTATTTTTAATGTTCTTAATCATTTTTCACTCAAACCCAGAATTTTTAATTTTATGATGCTATTATCCCCATGAATCCACAACATCAATAAATGGAGACAAACTCGTTAAGAATTGGTCTTTTTCCCTATTAGGAGGAGTCTCATTTCTTCCAAATGGGCCGTTTCCAACATATTACCAATCCACATTTTGACTATTGGTATAGTAGCCTTTTTCCAAAATTTGAGTATGAGTTTTTTCGCTGTTATTAAACCATAATTAAAAAATGAGATTTGGGATATATTTAATTTGTTTCCATCTCCTAATACTCCAAAGATAATCATTTCCATGCTAGGTTCCATTTTTATCTTAAATAAACGTGAATATATCAAATATATCACACCAAAATCTTTGAAGTTTTGTGCAAGAGACGAAAGAATGTGTAATGTTGGCATTTTGGGAAAGACATTTATCACAGATGGGAGAAATATTTGAATACAATTTATTCAACCTAACTTTTGAATAATATAATCTGTGTAATGTTTTAAATTGAATTAAATTATGTCTAGTGTTAATCGAACATTTATGTATATATATCAAATACCTCTCCCATGTTTCTTTAGAAATTGTTATCATTAAATATTTTTCCCAGTCTTCTCTAATTGCCTCTGTTGATGGCAATTCTCTATTAAGAATACTGTTATATAGATATGATATTAATTTTTGTGAGTCCGCCTTAATATTCATTGCTTCTTCCAGCGGGTCTACCGTTATATTCTGTAATCTTGGTATATATTTTTTTATAAAGTCACATATCTGTAAATATTTAAAGTATTGGTTATTATTCAGATTAAATTTTGATTTTAATTGTTGAAATGATAATACATTTCCCATTTCATACATGTCACCCAACTTTTTAATTCCCAATCTTTCCCATTGTCTATATGTTTTATCCATAAAAGATGGTTTAAATACCGGATTATTCACTATTGGTGTTAATGATGATAAGTTTCTTAATTTTAAAGTTAATTTTATTTGTGTCCAAATTCAGATTATATTGTGTATGATTGGATTCTTCTTATATAATATATTATTCAATTTTATCGGGGAGAAGAGGATCGCTCCTAAATTGTAAGGAAAGCAATCCTCTTTCTCCATTCATATCCACTCCATCTGTTGAGAAGGACAATCTAACCAATAAATAATATTCTTAATATGAACTGCCCAATAATAATATAAAAAATTAGGCAGTGCAAGTCCCCCTACATCTTTAGGTTTACACAAATGATTTATTTTAATTCTATGTGCTTTGTAGTCCCATATAAAATTAGTAATATTAGAGTCTAGTTTAAAAAAAAAATGTTGGTATATATATTGGTATGGATTGAAATAAATATATTATTTGTGGTAGCACTATCATTTTTATAGCATTTATTCTGCCAATTAATGATAGTGACAGGTTTGTAGGTTAATTGGCTTTGGTAAGTTGTAAAGTTGTCCCTAGTGTGTGTAAGTTAGCGTACAGTGCGATCGCTGGTTGGTGCAGACTCGGTGGGCCGAAGGCCTGTTTCAGTGCCGTACCTCTAAAGTCTACAATCAAATTTATTCAATTTACTGCTTGCTATATGATGTGCACGTGGGCTTGTGGCTCTGTCTACTAAGCATTGAGTTTTGGAAGGTGCATTCTACACGTTCTTTACCTCACAGGTAAGGTCACTTTTCGTTTAACAGCCATGGCTCAGTAACGGAAGATTTTAGTTTTAAAATTTAAGCACAAATCAAACAGATGAATAGAGAAAGACAGCCTTGCATTTAGATAGCACCTTTCACATCTCTCACCGAGTCACCCAGAGTTCTTTACAGCTAATGAAGCACATTGGAAGTGAGGTTGCTATTGCAATATCACAAAATGCAACAGCCAAGTTTGCTTGCTGCAACCTTCCATAATGTCCAGGTCATCAGGCTGAGCCCAGAGGAAGGTCCCAACATAAATTGCCAACTGTCCATTTCCCTCCACAGATGCTGACTGAGTTCCTCCAACAGCTTGATTTTTGCACCAGACTCCAGCATCTGCAGTCTCTTGTGTCTCATTGTGATTTAGTAGCGTTGACTGACACAGGACACCAGAGCTAAGTGCCCAGTTACTGAGGGAGTGGGCGGCAAGGTGGCACAGTGGAAAGAGTTGCTACCTGACAGCGCCAGAGACTGGCTGCGGGTGTTTGTACAGCGATTGCAAGTTCTCTCCATGACCTGCGAGGTTTTTCTCCAGCTTTTCATAGCAAAAGGATTTGATTTGAGTACAAGAGCAGGGAGGTTCTACTGCAGTTTTACAGGGCCTTGGTGAGGCCACACCTGGAGTATTGCATACAGTTTTGGTCTCCTAATCTGAGGAAAGACATTCTTGCCATAGAGGGAGTACAGAGAAGGTTCACCAGACTGATTCCTGGGTTGGCAGGACTTCCATATGAAGATAGACTCGGCTTGTACTCGCTGGAATTTAGAAGATTGAGGGGGGATCTCATAGAGACTTACAAAATTCTTAAGGGGTTGGACAGGCTGGATGCAGGAATATTGTTCCCGATGTTGGGGAGGTCCAGAACAAGAGGTCACAGTTTAAGGATAAGGGGGAAGTCTTTTAGGATCGAGATGAGAAAATCATTTTTCACACAGAGAGTGGTGAATCTGTGGAATTCTCTGCCACAGAAGGTAGTTGAGGCCAGTTTGTTGGCTATATTTAAGAGGGAGTTAGATGTGGCCCTTGTGGCTAAAGGGATCAGGGGGTATGGAGAGAAGGCAGGTACAGGATACTGAGTTGGATGATCAGCCTTGATCATATTGAATGGCGGTGCAGGCTTGAAGGGCTGAATGGCCTACTCCTGCACCTATTTTCTATGTTTCTATGTACACCGGTTTCATCCCACACTCCAAAGATGTACAGGTTTGTAAGCTAATTGACTTGGCTAAATTGTAAATTGTCATACAGTCACAGAGAGATAAAGTGTGGAAGCAGGCCCTTCGGCCCAACTTGCCCACACCGGCCAGCATGTCCCAGCTACACTAGTCCCATCTGCCCACATTTGGTCCATATCCCTCCAAACCTATCCTATCCATGTACTTGTCTAACTGTTTCTTAAATGTAGGAATAGTCCCTGCCTCATCTACCTCCTCTGGTATCCCTAGTGTGTGTGGGATAATGCTAGTGTACGGGGATCTCAGGTCGGCACGGACTCGGTGGGCCTAATGGCCTGTTTCTGCGCTAAACTAAACGAGAGCTAACTGCCCTGCTACCAAGGGAGTGGTGCACTGTTGGTGATCCAACCTCTAGCTTGGTCATTCTAAACAGTGGCCATACGAGATCTCTAAACCCGCTAGTTTAAAGATGAGTGTAGTGGAGTTTACCTTGATGTTCTGCCCAATCTGCCATTCCCACTGACAGTGCACAAGACATTTTGTCTCTCAATTATATCCTGTTTGTGGGAGCATGTGTGTGCAAATCAGCATGACATCAATGACCACACTTCAGAAGTATTGCACTAGCTGCACAACTACCCGGGACCACCTGAACTAATGAAAAGAAAAGTTTGTTTCTCTATTGTTCCCTATCACCATCAGGCAGTAAACAGTACAAATCTCCAAACATGCTCAGAACTATATAGGTTTTGTCTCTTTGCCTTATTATTATTTATTTGTTTGTTTTTGTGTGCGCGCGTGTTGATGTGTATGTTTGTGTGTGTGTTTCTGTGCATGTATGCGTGTGTATACATGCATATTTGTGCATGTGCGCGTTTATGTGCACGTGTGCGCGTGTTTGTGTGTGCATGTTCGTGTGAGTTCGTGTGCGCGTGTGTTGTGTGGATGTGTTTGTGTGCATGTGTTTCCATATTTTTGTGCGTGTTTTATACATGTGTTTGAATGCTTGTGCGTGTGTATGTTAGTGTGCGTGTGTATTTTAGTGTGTGTATGTTATTGTATGTATGTTAGTGTGTGGGGTTTTTTGTGTGGTGTGTGCACGTGTGTGTCTAGAACCTCTTTTTCCCCTTCATTTTATTGTTCACAGAGTGCTATGTTCACATACTCTGTTGTGCTGCTGCAAGTAAGAATTTCATTGTCCTGTCTGGGACAAATGACAATAAAACATTCTTGACTCGTTCCTCTAAATATAGATAATGGCAGCAGCAAATAAAGTGGAATTTTCGAAGACAGAAGTCTCATGCATAATTGGCCTTGCTAACGGCCTACATCAGATGTGTAACAAGGGAACGTGAAGTTACAAGGAGAGAAGGCCAATTCCACTCATGCGTTTTGCAAGGCATTGAAGTTTTCTCTCAAGCAGCTCGCAAATGGTCAGACACCACATGGAACCTCAATAACCATGGAATGTGGATAGGGAGTCCAAACCGGAAAAAGTACAAAATGTTCCATCCAATATAGGCTCAGGACTATCACAACAACATGGGCATTGCAGGATGCAAAAAGGATCCTACTTTCAAATTCGTGGAGGCAAAGTTTCTCTTAAAAAAGGGAAAAACAAACAGAAAATATTTGAGTTATAGTCTTAGTGTGGAAACAGGCCCTTCGGCCCAAATTGCCCTCACCGACCAACGTCCCATCTACACAAGTCCCACTGCTTGCATTTGGCCCATATCCCTCTTAACCTATCCTAGCCATGTACCTGTCTAAATGTTTCTTAAACACTGTGATAATCCCTCCTCAACTACCTCCTCTGGCAGCTTGTTCCATACACCCACCACTCTTTGCGTGAAACAGTTACCCCTCAGATTCCTATTAAATCTTTCCCCCTCACCTTAGACCTATGTCCTCTGGTCCTTCCATAAGTTAAGGGTAGTGAATTGACCTCTGGCCCATTGTGGACATTGGACTTTGTCCATGGAACTGGTGGGGTAAAATGCGGAGAACTATATTCTGCACTCTGTATCTTTCCCTTTGCTCAACCTTTGGACTTTAGCTTGACTTGATTGGATATATGTGTATGCAGTATTACCTGATATGATTGAATAGCATGCAAAAGAAAACATTTCACTGTACCTCGGTACACGTGACAATAATAAATCTAAACCTAGACGCTGAATGAAACTTGATAAAGTTACCCTGTCAGAGGAAGGGAACATAAAGTGCAAGTGGATCACCATGGAAACGAAGCTAAGGAGAATACTGGCAAAAGCTGAAGATAAATTGAACGGCCTCCAGATTTATTCCCAGCACACAGAAAGAAACTGGAAGCTTACATACTAACTAAATAGACTTCAAGAAGTAATTCATTTCCGTTAGAGTACTTTAAATCCCGATGAGTTAGAATCAAAATAACAGAAACTTGCAGCACAAACTTGAATGCACTGTCTATTATGAATGCAGAATCTTTTACGCATGATAGGGGAATCGAGAACCAAAGGACATAGTGAGGGGAAAGATTTAATAGGAACCTGAGGGCATCACACAGGGTGCTGAGTATACGGAATGAGCTGCCAGACGGGGTAGCTGAAGCATGTACTATGCGTAGTGACTCAGCTGGTGAGGCAGCATCTATGGAGAGAAGGAATGGGTGACGTTTCGGGTCGAGACCCTTCTTCAGACTGATGTCAGAGGAGGGGGCGGGACAAAGATAGAAAGCGGTCAGTCTGAAGAAGGGTCTCGACCCGAAACGTCGCCTATTCCTTCGCTCCATAGATGCTGCCTCACCCGCTGAGTTTCTCCAGGTTTTTTGTCAACCTGACAGTAAGACTAGTGGGAGAACTGAGAAGGGAGAGGGGAAGGAGAGAGACCAAGAGCTATCTGAAGATAGAGAAGTTAATGTTCAGACCGCTGAGATGTAAGCTACCCAAGCAAAATATGAGGTGCTGTACCTCCAATTTGCGCTGGGCCTCACTCTGACAATGAACGAGGCCCAGGACAGAAAGGTCAGATTGGGAATGGGAGTGCTGAGCCATCGGGAGATCCGATAGGTTAAGACGGACCGAGCGGAGGTGTTCAGCAAAATGATCGCCGAGCCTACGCTTGGTCTCGCCGATGTAGAGAGTTGACACCTGGAACAGCGGATACAGTAGATATCAATCAATCACTTGACCATCAATCACCTGTCCACACTAGTTCTTGTTATCCCACTTTCCCATCCACCCCTGCACACTGGGGGGAATTTAGAGGACCAGCTAACCTTCAAACCTGCATATCTTTGGTATGTGGGAGAAATCCGGAGCACCTGGAGGAAACCCACATTGTCACATGGAGAACGTGCAAACTCCTCACAGACAGCGCCCAAGGTCAGGATCGAACCTGGATCTCTGGCACTGTGAGGAAGCGGCTTTCCCAGCTGCGTCACTGTGGTGCCAAAGACATTTAGACAGGGAAGGTTTCGAAGTATATGGGCGAAACTCAGGCAGGCAGGACTAGCAACAGATGAGGCATTGTGATTGGCATGGGCAAGTTGGGCTGAAGGGCCTGTTTCCACGTTGGACGGCTCTATGACTCTAAAGGAAGGTATCTGCACATCATGTCCTTGCTGGCAGTCCTTTGATTAACTTCTGAGCAATGATATGTAGCATCTCACAGATTTTCATATTCCAAACAATGGCATCTGCCACCAAGGAGGACAATGGAAACACAAGGAGCCGCAGATGCTGGAATCCTGTGGACAACATCAATTTTACCAAAGCCAATTAACCTACAAACCTCCACGTCTTTGGAGTGGGGAAGGAACCCAGAGCACACAGAGAAAATCCACATGGTCACGCGGAGAACGTACAAACTCCATACAGACAGCACCCCTAGTCAGGATCGAACCCGGGCCTCTGACACCTGTAAAGGGCCTGTCTCACTTGGCCGTCATTTACGCAACAGGCGTGAGTCATCATGCGTCCGCACGGCCGTCTGGAATTTGATGTCATTTGAATACCCAGTTTATATTTACCCAGTTTATGACATTTATGGTGATTTTCAAAACTGTTCCCATTTCTTGAGTGGTGCTAGCAATTGGAAAACTGCAGATGTAATGCCCCTATTCAAGAAAAGAGGTGAATGAAAAGTAGCAATCTGCAGACCAGGTTAATCAGTGGGAAGGAACTGCAGATGCTGGTTAAAATTGAAGATAGACACAAAACGCAGGAGTAACTCAGCGGGACCTGCAGCATCTCTGGAGAGAAGGAATGGATGATGTTTCAGTCTGAAGAAGGGTCTCAACCCGAAACATCACCCATTCGACCAGAAACGTCACCCTGTCCCACTTGGCCGTCATTTACGCCACAGGCCGGTGGCACGCGAAGAATTCATACAGGACGAAATCCTGGCGGGCTGCGCGATACTGCGCGCAACTACACACTCCTCCACGCCACTCCATGCGCCCGGCCCGCGCTACCCCCACTCTACCAGGTCGCGTAAATGGCGCGCAAATGACTGCCAAGTGGGACAGGCCCTTCACGCTGCAACTCTACCGCTGCGCCACCGTGCTACACATTTTCTAGCAGAGTTTAGTTTGAGAAAAAACGTGGATAACACAACACCATTGTGTTTTTGTGATTTTTTTATGACCATCATTTCAAGACAAGGAAAAACTGGCAAACCAGCCAGTGGTGAAAGAGTTAAAGTTTACAAACAGCAGCTTGGCCGCAGCGACGTTTGCTTTCCACCCACTCCCATACTGAAATCTGCCAGCCACATATGGGATTTATCTGTGCTGAGTACATCAATGAATGTGGTACTTTGCAGGGGAACGAGTTACAGAGGCGGCCAGTTCAAACGCTTAACTTGTTTATGTGGGGGAGGGTGGGGGGGATGTGATGCAGTAGGGTTGGAGTGGGAAATTGGGTGTGTGGAGGACAAATAGAGAGAGTCTGAATTGCAAGATATTGAACCCCCAGCATCAGCAAGCTTGTGGTAGTCTCTGTAGTGGCAAGTCTTTATTCTCTCGAGTTCAAAGAATAAAAGTTGAATGGGTGGAAAACACACATCTCTTTATTAGCACGAGGACAGTAGAATTGTGCAGCTGGTGGAGCATATGCCTCACAGCGCCAGAGGCCCGTCTTCGATCCTGACTTTGGGTGCTGTCCGTGTGGAGTTTGCCTGCTTTCCTTGCGACTGCATGGGTTTCCTCCAGTTACTCTGGTTTCATAGTCAGAGAGTTAAACAGCTTGGAAACAGGCTCTTCGGTCCAACATGCTCCCATATCCCAATGACGAGCTGGTCTGTGGGTTAATTGGCCCCTCTGTAAATTGCCCCTAGTGTGTAGGAAGTGGATGAGAAAGTGGAATAACAAAGAACTAGTGTGAACCGGGTGATCGATGGTCGCCGTGAACTCTGTAGGTGGAAGGAACCGTTTCCACGCTGCATCTCGAAACTAAACTACTCCAACAAGAGACTCCCAACACTAGCGGAAAATTACGTTCTGGCGACTGCATTCTAAAGACAAGAAAATCAGATCCCAGGTAAGTCAACAGGCAAAAATAAGCCTCCCTGTAACCGCGTGGGTTTTCTCCTGGTGCCCTGGGTTGTACTCCAGGACAAAACAACTTTTTGTCTGTTTTACACAAGACAACATGGAGCTGGAAGAATGAGAGGTGATCTTATTAAAATGAATTGCATCCTGCAGGGGCCTGACAGGGTGGATGCCAAGAGATTATTTCCTCCAGCAAAGAACCGAGAAGTCGGGGAAATGCCTCGGGATAAGGAACTGGTCTTTTAAAGCAACGTTGAGAAGAATTTTCTTCTACCAGAAGCTTTTGAATCTTTTAATCCTTTACTCCAGAGAGCTATGAAGGTAGAGTCGTTGAGTGTATTTCACGATCATGATAGATTTTTAAACTATCTAAACTGTGGTGGGGCTTTACAGGGAAGAAGAGTTGTGACAACAACCTTATGGGCCTGTCCCACTTAGGTGACTTTTTAGGCGACTGCAGGAGATTATGCAGTCGCCACATGTTCGCGGGTGGTTGCCGGGGAGTCGCCTTCTTGGTCCTGGGGAGTTCCCGCATTCTGTCGCGGCCTTATTATGTTGAAAAATTAGCGGCAACCAGAATGAAGCCGCCATGGAGAGTAGCGAGAATTCCCGAACCGTAGGTGGGTCACCAGGAGGTCCTAATTCAGATTCAGATTCAGATTCAATTTTAATTGTCATTGTCAGTGTACAGTACAGAGACAACGAAATGCATTTAGCATCTCCCTGGAAGAGCGACACAGCAAATGATTTGAATAAATAATAATAAGTGTCCGGGGGGTGGGGGGGGGGGTGATTGGCAGTCACCGAGGTACGTTGTTGAGTAGCGTGACAGCCGCCGGAAAAAAGCTGTTCCTGGACCTGCTGGTTCGGCAACGGAGAGACCTGTAGCGCCTCCCGGATGGTAGGAGGGTAAACAGTCCATGGTTGGGGTGAGAGAGGTCCTTGGCGATGCTGAGCGCCCTCCGCAGACAACGCTTGCTTTGGACAGACTCAATGGAGGGGAGCGAGGAACCGGTGATGCGTTGGGCAATTTTCACCATCCTCTGCAATGCCTTCCGGTCGGAGACAGAGCAGTTGCCATACCAAACTGTGATGCAGTTGGTAAGGATGCTCTCGATGGTGCAGCGGTAGAAGTTCACCAGGATCTGAGGAGACAGATGGACCTTCTTCAGTCTCCTCAGGAAGAAGAGACGCTGGTGAGCCTTCTTGATCAGAGTTGAGGTATTGTGGGTCCAAGAGAGGTCGTCGGAGAGGTTGACTCCCAGGAACCTGAAGCTAGAAACACGTTCCACCTCCGTACCGTTAATGTAGATGGGGGTGTGCGTGCCGCCCCTGGACTTCCTGAAGTCTACAATGAGCTCCTTGGTCTTCTTGGAGTTAAGGGCCAGGTTGTTGTCAGCGCACCATGCTGCTAAGTGCTGGACCTCCTCCCTGTAGGCCGACTCATCGTTGTTGCTGATGAGGCCAATCACCGTTGTATCATCTGCATACTTGGTGGTGGTGATGGTGTTAGTACCATGTACAGGTGTGCAGTCATAGGTGAAGAGGGAGTAGAGGAGGGGGTCAGCACACAGCCCTGTGGAACGCCGGTGTTCAGGGTGAGGGTTGAAGAGGTGTGCTTGTCTAACCTAACAGACTGGGGTCTGTTGGTTAGAAAGTCCAGTATCCAGTTGCAGAGGGAAGGAGCGATGCACAGATTACCGAGTTTGGCGATCAATTTTGATGGTATAATGGTGTTGAATGCTGAGCTGTAATCGATGAACAGCATTCTTACGTAAGTGTCTCTGTTGTCGAGGTGGGAGAGGGCGGAGTGAAGTGCCGTTGAGATGGCATCCTCCGTACTCCTGTTCTTGCGGTAGGCAAACTGATAGGGATCCAGTGTGGGGGGTAGGCAGCTTTTGAGGTGTGCCAGGACCAGCCTCTCGAAGCACTTGGTGATGATGGGGGTAAGTGCAACTGGGCGGAAGTCGTTGAGGCTTGCCGCAGTGGAGTGTTTTGGCACTGGCACGATGGAGGTGGTTTTAAGGCACGTGGGGACAACTGCCTGGGCAAGTGACAGGTTGAAGATATCAGTCCAGACGTCTGCCAGCTGCGCCGCACAGACCCTGAGCACGCGCCCGGGGATGCCGTCAGGGCCAGCAGCTTTACGTGCATTAGTCCTACTCAGTGCCACGTATACGTCGTAGGGGGTGAGTGTGAGGGGTTGGTGATCGGCAGGTAGCACAGCCTTGATGGCTGTCTCTAGATTGTCCCTGTCGAAGCGGCCATAGAAGTGATTGAGCTCCTCAAGGAAGGAGGCGTCGCTGGATGTGGGGGTGGTGTTGGCGGGTCTGTAGTCCGTGATGGCCTGGATGCCTTGCCACATGCGTCGGGGGTCGGAGTTGTTGTTGAAGTGCTCCTCAATCCTGAGCTTATGGCAGTGCTTGGCCTTCTTGATGCCCCTCTTCAGGTTAGCCCTGGCTGAACTGTAAGCTCGAGCATCGCCTGACCTGAAAGCGGTGTCCCGTGCTTTCAGCAGTGCTTGGGTTGCTAATGGGTTGCCAGGAGGTCGAAGGTTCTCGTACGTTCTCGTAGGTTGTAGCTGGTGCTGACCGGTGAATTTCATTGACATTGGGAAAAATAGCCTGAAAAATCGCCTAATTTTTTACTCTTATGTCGTCCAAAAATAAATTTTAGCCATCGCTCTCAGTGCATCTCGTTACAATCAGGATCTGTAATGAAGTTTTAATGCAAAATATCTCTTTTTTTTTTTAACCGTATTATCACATTAGTGCACTTTCCAACTAACTGGGGAAGTACCTGTAGGAAAAATATCGTAACAAATTTTAAGAAAAGTGACCATTTTAGATTTAGAAACTTTTAGATTTGATGAAGTTTTTGTAAACTGGAACATAATCGAGGTACAATATTCCAAGGAATCCTGTCACTGACTCGCAGCGATTAGGAAGACCAATGTTAGACAGCTGAGGGGTGCATTAAGGGATATAAGCCACATGCACACTCACGGAAATGAAGTGGGCATGGCTATGGTGAGAGTCAAAATGAAAATTAAGAAAGTTCTCTCCAAGAAACATTAGAGAAAAAAAAAAAAATGGGTGGCACAATGACGCAGTTGCTGCCTCACAGCAGCAGAGACCCGGGTTCAATCCTGACTACAGGTTCTGTCTGTATGGAGTTTGTACGTTCTCCCTGTGACCGCGTGGGTTTTCTCCGGGTGCTCTGGGTTCTTTCCACACTCCAAAGATGTTCAGGTTTGTAGGTTAATTGGTAAGTTGTAAAATTGTCGCTAATGTATAGGATAGAGTTTGGGTATAGGATGATCACTGGTCTGTGCGGACTTGGTGGGCCGAAGGGCCTGTTTCCAGGTCATATTTCTCAAGTCTAAAGTCTAACACTTTTAAACCAGATGCCAGAGGGCAAGAACATGAATGGCCCCATAGCAGAAGCGTCCATGTCCCGGGGCTGGAAACTGGAAGTATCCTGAGCTAATTCTGCTACCACCATCATCTATAGCGACAAGCGATGGCTTCCACTGATTGTCGCCGGAAGCTTGCGTTCTTTTCAGGACAGACGATGACAGCAAGGCCAACATTTGTGACAAGATGGACACGAAAAGAAGAAGAAGAGGAACAACATGAATGGAATTGTTAGGGTGAATGCACAGTCTTTTACCCAGAGTAGGGGAATCAAAAACCAGGGGACATTTGTTTAAGGTGCGGGGGAAAAGATTTAATAACAACTTGAGAGACTACTTTTTTCACACAGAGGGTGGTAGGTAAATGGAATTAGCTGCCGGAGGAGGTAGTTGAGGCAGATAGCATCACAATGTTTTAAAACATTTAGACAAGTACACGGATAGGACAGGTTTAGTGGGATATGGGCCAAACGCAGGCAGGTGGGACTAGTAGATGGGGCACATTGGTCAGCGTGGGCAAGTTGGGCCGAAGGACTTATTTCCATGCTGTATGATTCGATGACTCTCTGCGACTCTGAATATTTAACATCGTCTGATAGTTGGTAAAATGTACCTGGATGGTCAGCAGTGAACTGGATTACAAAATATGCTTCAAATGGGTCCATGACAAATCGAGAATCATTCCAATGTTCCCTTGTGTCAGGAAAGACATTGGCAGATGTCAGAACTAATAGAGAGTGTTGGAGCTGAAACGGGGGGGGGGGGGGTTAACAAAAAATTGAAGGGGAGAGTATTAAAAAAAATAAACAGGGGAAAAGGAAAAATAAGGGAAGAACAGAAAATGTATAAGATCATGAGAGGAATACAGTTTGAGAATGATCCCAGGAATGAATGGGTTAACGTGATGAGCGTTTGACGGCACTTGGCCTGTACTTGCTGGAGTTTAGAAGAATGGGGGGGGGGGGACCTCATTGAAACTTTACCGAATAGTGAAAGGCTTGGATAGAGTGGATGTGGAGAGGATGTTTCCACTAGTGGGAGAGTCTAGGACCAGAGGTAATGGCCTCAATGTTAAAGGACATTCCTTTAGGAAGGCGATGAGGAGGATTTTATTTTTTAGTCAGAGGGTGGTGAATCTGTGTGATTCTTTGCCACAGAATTCTGTGGCGGCCAAGTCAATGTTTAAAGCAGAGATAGATAGATTCCTGGTTAGTATGGGTGTCAGGAGTGAAGGTGGAGAAGGCAGGAGAATGGGGTTAGGAGGGAGAGATAGATCAGTCATGATTGAATGGCAGGGTAGACTTGATGGGCCGAATGTCCTTATTCTGCTCCTATTACTAATGACCTTATGACTTTATGAGGACGGGTACATACATAGTATTTTACTCAGAGCAGGGGAATTAAGAATAAAGTGGGGTGAGACAGCCAAAGAGAACAAATAAAGGTAGAGGAAAGGAAATAAATGTAGACAGAGGGAATAATGGGAGAGTTTATTTATATAGGAGCCAGGAAATCAAAGCCAAACACTTGAAAAGTAATTTTACAACTTAAGTATATTTACCAGATAGAGATTATCTCCTTACCTGCAGGAAATTAAAATCTTGTTGATTAAGGTTTAAATGGTTAGCTGACATACTGAAGGAACACAGAGAGATTTATTGAAAACGTCAGGTGATGAGACAAAGATCTACAGTCAAGAAATTCAAAAGCATTTCGCATATTTGTGGCAAAACTGATATGGGAGTGGATTTTTTGATAAAGTGTGAGGACAAAATGACACACATAACATCGTGGTGACTGCCAAGACCAACATTCCAGACCTTGATCTCCGTGAGGTAACACTGCCTCACCACTTGTGATTTTTTACATGACTATCACTGAGCTCTTTTGAAGCTCTACCCACGATAATCGGACCAAATAATAAACAAAATAACCAAAGAACCTTAAGTACCGATGAGGGAACGCACAAGGGAAAGACAGGGAGGATTCAATTTTAATTAATGAGGAGGAAATAATAAGTCAAGTTTGACTATGCAGACATCTGCTGTTTAATAATCACATTATAGTTACTTTTACGGTGGAAATGAGAACGGAACAGATGATATAATCTGTTAAAGAAGGAACTGCAGATGCTGGAAAATCGAGGGTACACAAAATGCTAGAGAAACTCAGCGGGTGCAGCAGCATCTATGGAGCGAAGGACATAGGCAATGTTTCGGGCCGAAACCCTTCTTCAGACTGAATAATCTGTTAAAAATGGTTTTCAAGGGAAGAAAGGAGGGGGATGGGACTGCTAAATTAAAGAGAAAAGATAACAAGAACTAGACAAAGACAAAAATGAGAAAATGTGTAGGAAGGAACTGCTGGTTTAAACAGAAGATAGACACAAAATGCTGGAGTAACACAGGTTTGAGGCAAAATGCTGGAGTAACACTAGGTGCCGGCAGCATCTCTGGCAAAAAGGAGTAGGTGACGTTTCGGGTTGGAACCCTTTTTCAGACCCTGTGCCAGAGGAGATAGTTGAGGCAGGTGAGGCAACAGGAGAAAATGTTGCCATCGTGAATCAACAGACGGGACAAAGGAGACCATGTAAAGGGCCTGTCCACGTCCACGATTTTTTCGGCGATTTGCCGGCACCCGTCATAGTCGCAGCAGGTCGACATTTTCGACATTGTGAAAATCCAGCGGTGACCAGAAAAAGGTGTGACTCTTTGGGCGACTACTCATGACCATACAGGCGCCACCTTGCGACATCGCTTAAGTGGGACAGGCCGTTAAAACAGGAGGAATAGAGAAGTGGCAGAGAAAATCCCCACAGAGACACAAGAAGGGCGTATTATATTAAAAGAGCGTAGCATCAGGCACAAAGAGGAAAAGATATCGGACAACAAGGGACTACATTAGTCTTTGACAATTATATTAGAGCACAACATGTACTGCATTCACTGTTTCAGTGGGAAAATATGTAGCATGTTAGTATATCCTTTAACAGCAATACTAATTAATAACAAATTTGCTAATGTTGGTTGAAGAAGGAATACTGTCCAACACAACAGGCTAACTCAATGTCTTACAAAAATTGAAATTCTACTTGTAAAAATCTTTATTAAAAGCAGGACTACTTTACAAAGTACAGAATACTTTCAACAAGTTGAATGTCTATGACTACTGCCACCAGCAATGTGCCATTGGTAAACAAGTAAGTTGAAGCGTCTGCAATGCCCTGAGCTGCCAGAGATAGCTCAATTGGTGAACGCCGCCCGGTCCATCACGGGTACTGACCACCCCACCATCGAAGGGATCTTCAGGAGGCGCTGCCTCAAAGAGGCAGCCAGCAACACCACCCTGGCCACGCTTTCATTTCACTCCTGCCATCAGGAAGAAGGTACAGGAGCCTGAAAACTGTAGCGTCCAGGTTCAGGAACAGCTTCTTGCCTACAGCCATCAGGCCATTAACCTGTTCACTGCCGTGCTTTGTTCATTATTGGCCATGACCCGAGTGTGCACAGGGGTGGCATCGAACAGGTTACACACTACCACCTCCAAATAGGCAGCAAATTATACACACTTAGCCACATTATTTTGCACTTTGCACTATTATTATTTATGTATTTGACTGTTTTATCTATATATATATATTTATATTTATACTGAACTCATTTTTACTATAGTTTTTACAGAGAACTATGTTTACATACCTGTTGTGCTGCTGCAAGTAAGAAGTTTGTTGCTGCATTGCAGGATATATGACAATATAGTGTGGGAGCTTGCACATTATTAATGGAATTAGCACCTTGAAGAGAATGGATTGAAGTCCACTATGATTGCAATCATGGAGCTGAGATGTTATTCTGTGGGGCTTGGTACAAGGTGCGACTCAGGATTGTTTCTGATAAGACAATCCTGCGTCCTGAGGCAATTCTTTTGCCCAGTTTGGCAAAATAATAAATCAGGGAAAGTAGTGCATCCGTGGATAACAAGGGAAATCAGGGATAGTATTAAAACAAAAGATGAAGCATACAAATTAGCCAGAAAAAGCAGCCTGCCAGGGGACTGGGAGAAATTCAGAGGAGGACAAAGGGCTTAATTAGGAAAGGGAAAATAGATTATGAAAGAAATCTGGCAAGGAACATAAAAACTGACTGCAAAGTTTTTATAGATATGTGAAGAGAAAAAGGTTAGTTAAAACAAATGTAGGTCCCTTGCAGTCAGAAACTGGTGAATTAATCATGGGGAACAAGGACATGGCAGACCAATTGAATAACTACTTTGGTTTTGTCTTCACTAAGGAAGACATAAATAATCTGCCGGAAATAGCAGGGGACCGGGGGTCAAATGAGATGGAGGAACTGAGTGAAATCCAGGGTTACACAAAAAGCTGGAGAAACTCAGCGGGTGCAGCAGCATCTAAGGAGCGAAGGAGATAGGCGATGTTTCGGGTCGAGACCCTTCTTCAGACTGGTCAGGGATCAGGGAAACGAGAGATATAAACAGTGATGTGGAGAGATAAAGAACAATGAATGAAAGATATGCAAAAAAGTATTGATGATAAGGGAAACAGGCCATTGTAAGCTGTTTGTGGTGTGAAAATGAGAAGCTAGTGCGACTGGGGAGGGGGGGGGGGGGGGAGGGATGGAGAAGGAATGTCAGGGCCCGAGGGCTGAGGGAGAGGTGGGGAGGGGAGGGGGCAGTCTGGGTTAACAGAATTGAGAAAATTCAATGTTTAAGCCCAGAGGATGCCAAGCAGAATATGAGGTGCTGTTCCTCCAACTTGCGGTGTTGCTCACTCTGGCCGTGGAGGAGGCCCAGGACCGAGAGGTCGGATACGGAATGGGAGGGGGAGTTGAAGTGCTGAGCCACCGGGAGGTCGGGTTGGTTATTGCGGACCGAGCGGAGGTGTTCGGCGAAACGATCGCCCAGCCTCCGCTTGGTCTCACCAATGTAGATCAGCTGGCATCTGGAGCAACGGATGCAGTAGATGAGGTTGGAGGAGGTGCAGGTGAACCTCTGTCGGACTTGGAATGACTGCTTGGGTCCCTGAAAGGACTGGATGGGGGAGGTGAAGGGACAAGTGTAGCATCTCTTGCGGTTGCAAGGGAAAGTGCCCGGGGAAGGAGTGGAGCGGGAGGGAAGGGAAGAATTGACAAGGGAATCCAGGTTAGTCGGGAAGTGGTGTTAGGTAAATTGAATGGATTAAAGGCCGATAAATCCCCAGGGCCAAATAGGCTGCATCCCAGAGTACTTAAGGAAGTAGCCTCAGAAATAGTGGATGTATTAGTGATAATTTTTCAAAACTCTTTAGATTCTGGAGTAGTTCCTGAGGATTGGAGGGTAGCTGATGTAACCCCACTTTCTAAAAAGGGAGGGAGAGAGAAAACGGGGAATTGCAGACCAGTTAGTCTAACATCGGTAGTGGGGGAAATGCTAGATTCCGTTATTAAAGATGGGATAGCAGCACATCTGGAAAGTGGTGAAATCACTGGATAAAGTCAGCATAGATTTATGTAAGGTAAATCATGTCTGATGAATCTTATAGGATTTTCCGAGGATATAACTATTAGATTGGATAAGGGAGTTATATCTGGCTTTCGACAAGGTCCCACATAAGAGATTAGTATACAACCTTAAGGCACACGGTATTGGGGGTTGAGTATTGATGTGGATAGAGAACTGGCTGGCAGACAGGAAGCAAAGAGTATGAGTAAACGGGTCCTTTTCAGAATGGCAGGCAGTGACTAGTGGGGTACTGCAAGCCTCAGTGCTGGGACCCCAGCTATTTACAATATATATTAATGATCTGGATGAGGGGATTGAATGCAACAGCTCCATGTTTGCGGATGACACGAAGCTGGGGGGCAGTGTTAGGTGTGAGGAGGATGCTAGGAGGTTGCAAGGTGACTTGGATAGGTTGGATGAGTGGGCAAATGCATGGCAGATGCAGTATAATGTGGATAAATGCGAGGTTATCCACTTTGGTGGCAAAAACAGGAAAGTGGACTATTATCTGAATGGTGGCCGATTAGGAAAAGGGGCGATGCAACGAGACCTGGGTGTCATGGTAGACCAGTCATTGAAAGTAGACATGCATGTGCAGCAAACAGTGAAGAGAGTGAATGGTATGTTGGCATTCATAGCAAAAGGATTTGAGTATAAGAGCAGGGAGGTTCTACTGCAGTTGTACAGGGCAGGCACGTGCCGTGAGTAATTACTCAGGGTAGGCACTCAGTCCGCTTTAAAAAAATATATAAACCGCGCATGTGCAGATTGTTCTCCCCGTTAAATTTAAAAAAACAGTGACATTTCAATTTGCCCAAGGTTTGCTACTCCTAGACCAATTAGGGGAACAGTTCCTTTCACAGCGTGTGGAGAGTCTGTGCCAGGGGTAAAGTTGTGGGGAGGGCACAAAACTTCCCGTGTTACAAACGCTGCGGATGAAAGGCACGGATAATTATGCCTACCTAAGAGATCGATCTCTTACATAGGCATAATTCTCCCATGCCTTTATTATTTATATTTAGTTATTACTATATTATAATTTTAGTCAGGGTAGGCAGTGCCTACCTTGCCTACCCTGACGGCACGTGCCTGGTACAGGGTCTTGGTGAGGCCAAACCTGGAGTATTGCGTACAATTTTGGTCTCCCAATCTGAGGAAATACATTCTTGCCATAGAGGGAGCACAGAGAAGGTTCACCAGACTGATTCCTGGGATGGCAGGACTTTCATATGATGAAAGACTGGATAGACTTGGCTTGTACTCGCTAGAATTTAGAAGATTGAGGGGGGATCTTATAGAGACTTACAATATTCTTAAGGAGTTGGACAGCCTAGATGCAGGAATATTGTTCCCGATGTTGGGGAAGTCCAGAACAAGGGGTCACAGTTTAAGGACAAGGGGGAAGTCTTTTAGGACCGAGATGAGAAAAACATTTTTTATACAGAGAGTGGTGAATCTGTGGAATTCTCTGCCACAGAAGGCAGTTGAGGCCATTTCATTGGCTATATTTAAGAGGGAGTTAGATGTGGCCCTTGTGGCTAAAGGGATCAGGGGGTATGGAGAGAAGGCAGGTACGGGATACTGAGTTGGATGATCAGCCATGATCATATTGAATGGCGGTGCAGGCTCGAAGGACCGAATGGCCTACTCCGGCACCTATTTTCTATGTTTCTATGTTTCTACAAGGGGCTGCAAAAGCTGAGTCTCAGTGAATTTGAGTACAAAGACATTTCTAGTGTAGCTGTGAACAGTGCGGTGTCAGCTTGCTGCACAGCAATTTAACCCTTGTGCTTCTCATCCTGGATAGCTGTATTCAAAGGGCATCAGGCACCCTATATAGATAAGGAAGCTTTGTTTTTTGGCAGTGTATTCTGTGAAAAATGCGTAGGGAAGAACTGCAGGTGATGGTTTACACCGAAGAGGAACGGGCAGCATCTCTGGAGAGAAAGAATGGGCGACGTTTCGGGTCGAGACCCTTTCTTCAGATTGTGAGTCAGGGGAGAGGGAGACCAGAGATATGGAAGGGGAAGCGGTGAAAGCGACAGATCAAAGCAGACGAGGGTCAGGGGTGAGGGAGGCACAGAGATAGGGAAGTATAAGGTGTGAAGATCAAGGAAAATGGAGAATCAATCATTTGTTAGCTGGGAGAAGGTGACAACGAAGCAGAGAGATACAATTCAATCAAGGGGACAGTCAGTCGGTTGTAGAACTAGGAAGGGGGAGGGATGGAGCGAGAGGGAAAGCAAGGGTTACTTGAATTTAGAGAAGTCAATGTTCATACCGCTGAGGTGTAACTGCCCAAGCAAAATATAACGTGCTGTTACTCCAATTTGCACTAGGCCTCACTCTGACACTTGAGGAGGCCCAGGACAGAAAGGTCAGTGTGGAAGAGAATGGGAGGGGGAGTTAAAATATTTAGCAACTTGAAAATCAGGTAGGTTTAGGCAGGCTGAAGAGTGGTAAAAGTTGTGTGTGAATGTCCAGCGTCATTTATCTAGTCATGTTCAGTCTTCAGTCCGATAGTTACAGTTCCATAGTTTCTTTGTTTTGTTGGTTACGATGTGTTCAGTTGTCAGTTAAGGTCTGCAGATATTTTAATGCTTTGCTCTGATGCCGCGTAACTGTTGTGCTTGAATGACAAAGTTTAAAAATGCTGCGACTGGACTCGGTACATAATTGAGAATTCCGTGATCCTACAAACACTTTTGACACCCTCTTGTCACAACTGTATACGTGGATTGGTGTAACTAACCACTCTGTAAACCACGTTTAGCGCCGGGTTTGAGCCATCATCTTTAGTTTAGTTTAGAAATACAACGTGGAAACAGGCCCTTCGGCCCACCGAGTCCACACCGACCAGCTTTCCCCGCACTCTAACACTATCCTACACACATGAGGGACAATTTACGATTTCACCAAGCTAATTAACCTTCAAACCTGTACGTCTTTGGAATGTTGGCAGAAACCAGAGCACCTGGGGAAAACCCACGTAGGTCACGGGGAGAACGCATAAATTACATACAGATAGCACCGGTAGTCAGGATCGAACCCAGGTTTTCTCTGGCGCTGTAAGGCAGCAACTCTACTGCTGCGCCACCGTACCGCCCCTTTGCAACAGTGGCTCTGTTCTATTGGTATCCTCATCAACAATTGCTGCATAATAAAAATCGGCAAAAACATTTTAATCTTCCATTCACCTCACTGATATCTGTAAGACATTGATTTGTAGAAGTTGGATAGCAATAGCCAACAAAATAGCCTAGATTACACTTCAAAGTATTTTACTGTGTGTGCTCAACCTTCCTGAGAGGCGATTAAGGGCTAAATATGTGCATGTTCGTCCTTTCTTCCTTCAGCAACCATTCAAAATGTGCATCATTCTGCCCCGAGCTTAACATTAAAGGGAATAAAATTCCTTATCTACGCTGCAAGAGTCCTGACATTTAAAGACTACTGTTATCACTATGCACATATTGCAGCATCCGAGCCAGACAAGGGAAAATATCAGAATTTAAACAGTCATAAAGGAAGTCGTGTGTGATAACACAGAAATAGAACACGTTTCAAAGGGGGTCATGTGTGTCATATCTCAAATCCTTTCTTGTGACGCCAATCTATCAAATATACAGAAAGCCAAACATCTTACATAATTTGGATTTGGGAATTAGATACAAGAATAGGTTTCATTCTCACCCAAGGTCAATACTCTTAAAGAGGCTTTTCTTTTCTGGTTTTAGATCCCTGATGTTGTTTCCCTCCCAACAGAGTGGGAGGCAACGTTTTACTAAACCACTCAAAGCTGTTGCATATACAGTCGCTGCAAATTATAGGGGCAATCTAGGTTTAATCTCCATTCACACAGACGTCTCATGTAGTAACAAGGAACTGCAGATGCTGGTTTACAAAAAGAAAGAAAGAAAGTGTTGGAGTAACTCAGCGGGTCATGCAGTATCTCTGCAGGACATGGATAGGTGACTTTTCCCGTTGGGATCTTCTTCAAACTTGAAACTTCAAACTATTATTTGGTGGACAAAATTGCTGGAGAAACTCAGCAGGTGCGGCAGCATCTATGGAGCAAAGGAATTTCCTTTGCTCCACAGATGCTGCCGCACCCGCTGAGTTTCTCCAGCAATTTTGTCTACCTTCGATTTTCCAGCATCTGCAGTTCCTTCTTGAACAAACTATTATTTGCCAGGCTTTGTCATGTTCCTCGCCTCTTCCTGCTTTACTCCTGCTTTCTTCCACTCTTCCCCTCCCCACGCCCCCCCCCCCCCACCCCCACACACCCCTACAATCTGTCTGGTGAATTCCTCCACACCTCGGAGGATTGTGAGTCTTTAAAACTTTCCATCTAAAAGGACGGCACGGTGACGCAGCAATAATGTTACTGCCTAAAAGCCCTGTCCCACTGTACGAGCTCATTCAAGAGCTCTCCCTAGGTCAGCTCCTGACGTTACCAGGTCAGCTCCTGACAGGGCCCACTGCCGAAGCCTCACACGTGCGTAAGCACGGGCGCGGGCACGGCCGCCAATAAATTGTGTGTCCCCCCCCCATGTTTTGATAGCAATTTCCGTGCCTGTTGAGATGGTGTTGTTACTGTCAAGGTGTTCCGAAATTGAATGTATGAATGCAAAATGGCACAAACTGCAATGGATCTAGACTCTTCTGGAGACTGGCTGATGTGGGCCATTGCCAATCTTTCAAAGTACTTCATTATGGTTGATGTTAGAACTCCTGGGCGGGAGTTATAGGGACTGGAAAGATACAGGTTTCCTTGAAGCAGTTGGGGACTGGAGTCACAAAGCGGGAGGCTGACGAGGTCCGCAGAGACCTTGGCCTGCTGATTGGTGCGCAATTTTAGAACCGTCCACGAACGTCCAAGGAACAGTGGGCTGTGGCCCCTAGAGGGAGCCGCTGAGCCCAACCCCTGCTCGTCCCCTGAGGATGGAGGGAGCCAGCAATGGCGGCCGCAAGAACAAAGGGCCGCTACGAGAGTGAGCTGGGTTCTTCAAGGTTGGCTGCGGCAGGTGCCCCCTTTGGGCACAAAGAATGAAGGTAGCCGAGCGAGGAGTGGGACGACGGTTCGCTGGACAATCTTGATGGAGGTGACGGCTGGAGTCCAGGGTTCGCTTGGATCGGGAGACCAGGACACCGAGCATACGGACAGGACTTTGAAAATGGCCGGCAAAACCTGGCGACTCTTGCATGCAGTCTCAGTGGACTATTTCTATGGAGCACGTACTAATCGGAGATTGTACTTAAGTATGGCGACACCTGACTGAAGTCTATGCAAAAAAAGGAATGTTTATTGTAGTCTGTACATGTGATAATAAAGATTCTTTGACCATTGACAGCCAACATCAAAAGAATGGAGAGTCAAAATACTGCAGATGCTGGAATCCGGAGCAAAAACAAGCTGCTGCGGGAACTCGATGTCTCTGGTTCGAGATCCTGTTAATCCACTTGACTCCACAGATGTTGCCTAACCTGTTCAGCTCTTCGAGCAGCTTGTTTTTAACATCAAAATAAGTTTCTTGAATCAAAGTCCATCTACCAACTTAAAATAATGGGGGCACTGACCCCGTGAAATACCCTGACCCAGGTAAATGATTCACTTAAAAAGTCTGAAGAAGGGTCCTGACCTAAAACGTCATTAGTCCATTTTCTCCAGGCGTTATCTGACCTGCTCAGTTGCTTCAGCATTTTCTGTCTATAAATCATTCTCTTATTTCAATTTGTTTTCATTATTCTTTGTGAAGTTTGTAAATCATTATAGACTTTGACAGCACAGTGGCGCAGCAGTAGAGTTGTTGCCTTACAGCACCAGAGGCCCGGATCCAATCCTGACCACGTGTGTTGACTGCGTGGAGTTTGCAAGTTCTCCTTGTGACCTTGCCGGTTTCTCTGGGTGCTCCGCTTTCCTCCCACATCCCTTTATCTCTGTACACTGCGGACGGCTCGATTGTAATGTGTTGTCTGTTGCTGTTTGGTTAGCACGCAACAAAAGCTTTTTACTGTACCTCGACACACATGACAACAAACCAAACATCCCTCAAACGTGTAGATTGGAGGTTAATTGGCCTCTGTAAATTGTCCATGGAGTGTAGGATAGAACTATCGTACTGTGATCGTTGATCGGCGCGGACTCGGTGGGCCGCAGGGTCAGTTTCTCTAAACTAAGCTAAACATTTAAACAGCCATCAGATACTAATCTACCAAAGCTAACAGAATGTTCCACCAAATTTGCTTACACCATTTATCCTTTTGAAATAGTGGTATAAGGGGATTTTAGATGTTGTCACTTTTAACAGGAATAAACTTAACTAAATGCACAAATTGTGCTTGCGTGGAAATTACAGGGAACTCATGTGAATTTGGATGAGGGGAGTAACTATTTTTTTTAAAGAAATAAAGACAGATTTGTTTTTGCTTCTATAAGGAAACTACTTAAAAAGACGACCTCGAGCTAAACAGAAGCTTTGATACTTTACCTTTCAGAGAGCTGGCGGATCTGCGGAATTCCCATATACTTGTGGAAGTGCTCCAGCACGTTCACCACCCCTTGCATGAGGTTAGCTACTTCTCCATACTGTCTGCGGCGAGTCATCGCCCTGTCGACATAAAGAATGTGCTCAGAATCACCAACGCTACATTTATTAACAGCAAACATGCGATGAAACCCCTCAACTAACCCTGAGCAATCCGGATTTTAATAAAATACAAAAATAATAATTTGTGAGTTCAGAATTGTGCTGGTGATTAGGATTTCACAATATGGCATTAAGTGTGTTTCTTCTTGGTTTATGACCAGCATCAATTTATTGTCTAGAAAATAATTCAATCATTTCCCTAAATAAACATTGGTGCTATTCCAAATATATGAGGACTAATAGATTCATATGACAGTTATTTCAATAGAGTGCATCCGTGATCAAAACCGACCAACTATTTCCATTTTGTTGGGTATCAATGAGCAACGACAATGTCGTTCAACAAAGGAATCACTGAGTCCTAAACGTGGTGCTCACGTTTCAGCTGTAATAGAGCAATATAAATCTGGTGCGGCACGATGGCGCAGCGGCAGAGTTGCTGCCTTGCAGCGCCAGAGACCCGGGTTCAATCTTGACTACGGGTGCTGTCTGTACGGACTTTGTACATACTCCCTATGACCACGTAGGTTTTCCCTGGGTCCTCGGTTTCCTCTCACATCCCAAAGATGCACATGTTTGTAGATTAATTGGCTTTGGTAAGAATGATAAATTGTCCCCAGTGTGTAGGATAGTGCTGGTGTACGGAGTGATCGCTGGTCGGCGTGGACTCGGTGGGCCGAAGGGCCTGTTTCCGCGCAGTATCTCTGAACCACCCTAAACTAAATCCTTCTGACTGCTGCACCACTTAAACACCTGGTAAGTGAAGGAAGTGCCTTTTGAAGTGCTGGTGTACAGAAACCAATAGGACCATTGTGCATTCTCAGCTGAACTCAGTGATCTCTGCCAAGACAGGATTAAGGGAACTACAGTTAGCCTCACAACCCTTGGCAGAGGAAGATGATAATCTACAACACGAAAATCATGCAATGTATGAAGGCCTTATGCAAAAGAGTTGAGCTTGACCAAACGGATTAGGAAAATTGAATAAATTGCCAATACTCAGCATCTAGATGCTAAACTGCCAAAGGGTGAAGAATCCAAGACTGCAAAATACAATAGTAGAAGGGATCACCGCCCAAGAAAGGTAGGGAGCAGTGCAGATTCATGCTCTCCATTGATTTTAAAATGTAGGTCAAATTTAGTAAATACTCTTCAGGGACATTGAAGGAAAAATAAGGAGCTAAAAACCTTTTGCACATAAGACCAATACAACTTGTTCATTTTGATATTATTTTATTATTTTATAACTGCATACTGAAATAAAATTATTTCCAGTTTCTATTATCCACCACCTTTTCTCTATGATGTAATAAAATGGATCTGCAGATGCTAATTTATACCAAAGACAAAAAAGAATTGTTGGAGTAACTCAGCGGGTCAGGCTGATCTACTCATCGACTGCAATTGGTGTTCCTGATGTGGCCTCCCGTACATCGGCGAGACTAAGCGTACACTCGGCGACCATTTTGTTGAACACTTGCGCTCGGTCCTCCAAGGCCTATTGCTAACCACTCCCCATTGCTAACCACTTTAACTCCCCCTCCCATTCCCACACTGACCTTTCTGTCCTGGGCCTCCTCCATTGCCAGAGTGAAGCCACACGCAAACTAGAGAAACAGCACCTCATATTTTGCTTGGGTAGCTTACAACCCAATGGTATGAACGTTGAATTTTCTAATTTTAGGTAACTCTGCCCCCTCTTTAGACTTTAGAGATACAGAACGAGAACAGGCTCGTTCAGCACACCAAGAGATCATCCCGTACACTAACACTTTTCCTGCACACTATGAACAATTTACAAACTCCGTACAGACGGTACCCATAGTCAGGATGGAACCCGGGTCTCTGGCATTGTAAGGCAGCAACTCCACCTCTGTGTCATTGTGCCACCCCTTCCTCATTCCCCCCCCCCACCTCTTCCTCCACTAAAAGTCTGTTAACTTCCCAACTATGTGTCTCTCTTGGGCTCACACATAGCCAACAAGCAGCCTATCAGGTAACCTCCTTGCCAGAGGTCATCTGTTGCCAGCCCTGATTTGTCCTGTTTTTTTCTTTGCTTCCAGTTTTCTCCCCCACTCTCAATTTGAAGAAGGGTCTTGACCCAAAACGTTACCTATCCACTTTCTCCAGAGATGCTGCCTGACCCGCTGAGCTATTCCAGCATTGTTCTGTCCACCTTTTCTTTGTCTGGAGACTGCTCTGAATGCGTTATTGGTCAGCAGCCTTATTGTACGTTTCCGCTGTGATTATGAGTCAGCCAAATCTTTTCCATTTCAAAATCAATTACTTGATTTGGGAAATCCCATCCCAACGACAGGCCTGGCTTGGCCGCCCGGTACCCGAGGTGCCCCACACACCGGCAGCATGTTCCCGCGGTGTGCCGCGCAGCCGGACGATCCAATGGGCGAGCGCGGCGAGGGCAGAGAGGGGCCCCCGCTGCCGTGGGTGAAGGGCTGACGAGAGCATTGTGGATCCGGCAGGTGGGCCACCGGGAACAATAGAATGAATGAATAGAATAGAATGCCTTTTATTGTCATTCAAACAGCTTGGTTTGCACAAAATTGCATTTTCTACAGTCTTACATTACAAAAAAAAACCAAGACCCACACATATCACAGTTTACACAAACATCCATCACAGTGAATCTCCAACATCTCCTCACTGTGATGGAAGGCAAAGTCTTATCTCTTCCCTTTGTTCTTCTCCCGCGGTCCAGCAGTCCAACTGCAGCGTCGAGGCGAACTGGGGCTCCCAATGTTAAAGCCCCCGGTGGGCGATGGTAAGTCTTGCAGCCGTTTAAGCCGCGCCGGGCGATGTTAGGCCCCGCTCCGAGTCCTTTAAACCCCCCGATTCCAGCAGGAGAAGTTGCCGCTGCTGAGCTCCAAAAAGTGGTCTCCCACAAGGGACCTGGAGCTCCCGATGTTCCTGTCCACCGGGCCTGTGGCCGGAGCCTCTGAAGCTCCTGAGTCGGGTCGCAGCCGCGCGCCACCACAGCGCTTCCCGTTCCGAAGACTGCTAGCTCCGCGATGGCAGGTCCGCAGGCTCCGCGACTGGAGCTCTCTGGTCGGTTCCGGCCGGAGGCAACTGGAGCCCTCAGATTGGTCCCGGCAAGATGCTGCCGCCGGCTCCACGATGTTAGGCCCAACGACACCGGAGACCCGACAGGGGAAGAGACTAACGGTTACCCACCCCCACACCCCACATATACACAGCTAAAGAAAAATAATAAAAACTAGACTCAACACATACATTTAACAAGACAAAAGGGAGACCCCGCTAGGGGGCCGCCAGGAAGGGTGGGGGTCCCGCTAGGGGGCCCGCTGCCATGTGCAGCGGCAGGCTTGGTTCGCCACTGTGAGAATATACGGATTGTTGGATTAACGTTTTGTAACTTTGTTGGCGCCAGAAACATGGCGCCAGTGAGGATTGCTGTATGATTTCACCGGGTTGTACGCAAAACAAAGAATTTCACCATACACAGTATACCGTGTATGACATCATTACAGGAATAGATTGGGTAGATGCACAGAATCTCTTGCCCAGAGTAGGGGAATCCAGGATTCTAGGTTATCCATAGATTCTAGGTGAAGGGGAAAAGATTTAATAGGAATCTGAGGGGTAGCTTTTTCACATAAAGGGTGTTGGGTGCTTGGAACAAGCTGCCAGAGGAGGTAGTTGAGGCTAGGACTATCCCATCGTTTAAGAAACAGTTAGACAGGTACATGGATAGGACAGGCTTAGATGGATATGGACCAAGCGAAGGCAGGTGGGACTAGTGTAGCTGGGACATGTTGGCTGGTGTGGGCAAGTTGAGCCGAGGGGCCTGTTGTCACACTGTATCACTCTATGCCTCTAGGTACAGGTGACTGTGAAGTATAATTGAATTGTCCGATACCAGTAGGAGTGAATGCACGCATAAAATCTAGCTGCAATAGAAACCATATCACATGTCTGTTACAAATGACTACTTACTCCAAGGAGTCGACGCCTCCCGCAAGCATGTGCAGGTGATTGAGCGTGGTGATGGAAGTTGTGAGGTGGCGTTTGGCATGATCAAGCTGTTTAATGTCCTGTGTGATTTCTTTGACCTAAAGGACACAGTTTGAAAAGGTCACTTCAGCCAGAGCAGAATTCCTAACTCTACAATCATTACACTCTTACACAGACTGACTCACGTGTTATCCGTTGCAATCTGAATCCTTAAAGTTAACAAAGATGGCAAACACAAACATTTTGTAGTAGGACTATGATACCTGCTCACATAAGTAAGCTGTTGGCTTGCAGGGTATTGGGTTCACCATGGAGAAATTCAGAGACACAGGGAACTGCAGATGGTGGAGTCGTGAGCAGAATGCAACGTGCTGGAGTCACTCAGTGGGTCAGGCTGCATCTGCGGTGGGAATTGAGAGGCAACGTTTCCAGTCGGGACCCTCCTACACTCTGATTGTAGCAGGGGAGAAAGCTGCAAAAGAGAGGGGGGGCAGGACAAAGCATTGCAAGCGATAGGTGGGTACATGTGAGAAGGGTTTGTTGGGTGCATGGGTGGATTTAGTGACAAAGGCCAGGGATGAAAAGATAAAAGGGTGCCAGGTAAAGTGAGGACAGAAATGTGAAGCCAGAGGTAGGGGATGAGGAGGGGGAAGAGGAAGGGGAGGGGGAGGGGGAAGAGGATGGGGAGGGGGAGGAGGATGGGGAGGAGGATGGGGAGGGGGAGGGGGATGGGAAGGGGGAGGGGGATGGGGAGGGGGAGGGGGAGGAGGATGGGGAGGAGGATGGGGAGGGGGAGGAATGAGGGACTGGATAGTGGGAGAAGTGGCTGTACATCGATATAGGGGGAAGTCACAGGTGGTCGGGAGGTATTACTTAAAATTGGAGAATTCAATGTTCATACGCTTGGGTTGTCAGCAACCCAAGTGGAATATGAGGTGCTGTTCCTCTAGTTTGTGTGTGGCCTCACTCTGGCAATGGGGGAGGCCCAGCAGAAAAGGCACTGTTGGAATGGGAAGTGGTGTTAGAATGGTTAGCAATCAGGAGGTCCAGTAGATGAGTTTGGAGGTACATATAAACCTCTGGTGGGGCTCAGGTAACTCAGCCGGCCAGGCAACATCGTTGGGAAACATGGATGGATGACGTTTTGGGCGGGGGTCCCTTCTTCAGACTGATTGTTGGGAGGGGGGGGGGATTAGGGTTAGGAAGAGAGCAAAGGAGCAAAGGCTGGACAATGCCTGGCAGGTAATATGGGTGATACAGGTGAGGGAGGGGTTTTGAAGCGCACCATATGTCTTCTTTACCACTCTATCTTGTTTTGCCACTTTCACATAGCTATGGACTTGCACCTCAATTCCTCTGTACATCAAAGCTGCTGAGCCATGCTATAGGCAGATATTTGGACAAAGACCAGAGACAAAAAGAATGAATATGTGAGACAAAAGGATTGAGGAGCTACAAGTTGTAAAGCAAGAGGAAGGAATGTAAGTGGGGGGGGGGGGTGAAATAGGTGTAAGTCCCTGGTGGGGCGGGGGGTGTGGGAGAAGATGGAGGAGGGCTAGGGGGTTGTAGTTACCTAAAAGTAGAGAATTCAATTTTGATACCATTGGGTTGGAGGCTACCCAAACAGAATTTGAGGTGGTGCTCTTCCAATTTGAATGTGGCCTCACTCTGGCAGTGAAAGAGGCCCAGGACAGAAAGGTCAGTATGGGAGTTATCTAAATTTGGAGAATTCAATGTTCATTTAATTCAGAGACAGCTAGATAGAGCTCTTAAAGATAGCGAAGTCAAGGGATATGGGGAGAAGGCAGGAACGGGGTACTGATTGGGGATGATCACATTGAATGGCGGTGCTGGCTCGAAGGGCCGAATGGCCTACTCCTGCACCTCTTGTCTACTGTCTATACCATTTGGTTTGTCAGTGATTGCAGACTTGAAGTTTCTGCATTTCAGCATAATATGGTGCAACTGTATAAAATCATGACTCTGTACAAAACGCACAGAGTCTCTTGCCCAGAGTTGGAATCGAGAACCAGATGAGATAGGGTGAGGAGGAAAATAATTAATCGGAACCTGTGTGGTGACTTTTTTTACACAAAAGGTGGGTGGGTGTAGGGAACGAGCTGCCAGAGCAGATATTTGAGGCAGGTACTGTCGTAATGTTTAATAAACATTTGGACGGGTACATGGATGGAACAGGTTTAGAGGGATTTGGACCAAACGCAGGTGGGACTAGTATAGATGGGGACAGTTGCAAGCTTTCCATTCACCTGCTGTTGGGAAATTTGTAACTGTATATGTCACTGTATATGTGGACCAGAATGCGTAACAGTAACTATATATGTAAAGGTAGACAAAAGTGCTGGAGAAACTCAGCGGGTGCAGCAGCATCTATGGAGCGAAGGAAATGGAGCGATGGAGCACTTATGGGGAGAAGGCAGGCACGAGTTAGTGATCGTGGACGATCAGCCATGATCGCAATGAATGGCGGTGCTGGCTCAAAGGGCCGAATGGCCTCCTCCTGCACCTATTTTCTATGTTTCTATGAAATAGGCAACGTTTTGGTCCAAAACATTGCCTATTTCCTTCGCTCCATAGACGCTGCTGCACCCGCTGAGTTTCTCCAGCACTTTTGTCTACCTTCGATTTTCCAGCATCTGCAGTTCCTTTTTAAACACAGTATATGTTGGAAAACGTATCGTTTCTGTCGAAGCAAGAGATACAATACAGCTGTTTCCAAAGTATTTTTCGTCTATTCGGGCAATTCCTTAGAGGAGGCTGGAATTAGCATGGCACTACCTGCTTTATAGTACCTAAATGGATCCAATTTTCAATCACGTGTAATTGGAGTCATACATCACGGAAACTGGCAATTCGACTCAACTTGTCCATGCCCCCATCTAAGCTAGCCCTATTTGCCCCCGTATCCCTCTAGATCTTTTAATAGTACCTGCCTTAACTACCTTCTCTGGCAGCTCGTTCCATATACCCACCACCTTCTGAGTAAAAAAGCTGCCCCTCAGATTCCTATTCAATCGTTCTCCCCTCACCATAAGCCTCTGTCCTCTGGTTCTTGATTCTACAGTATCTATTCACCTCATGATTTTATACCCGTCTATAAGACCAACTCTCAGCCTCCTGGGTTCTAAGGAATTAAGTCATGATTCATCCAGCCATTTTCCTTCCACACCTGCACATACTCTCATTTGCCCAGCAACCCTAATCATGGACGTCTCTATTGGCTTCCACGATACATTCAATGTCCTTCCCTTCTCTCCCCCACCCGCATAAAATGCTCCATTGCTCAGTGTCACCCTACTTTTGCTGGTCTCACCATTCCACACCCAGTGGGCTGCTAACTGTTCTCCATTTTAGTAATTCTTCCCATTCTGTCACCTTGATTCCATCCTTAAATTTGTGTTAAAGAAGGAACTGCAGATGCTGGAGAATCGAGGGTTACACAAAAAGCTGGAGAAACTCAGCGGGTGCAGCAGCATCTAAGGAGCGAAGGAGATAGGCGACGTTTCGGGTCGAGACCCTTCTTCAGACCCTTAAATTTGTGTCTGTTATCTCTCTCCACAATTTACAAACCCCCCTTTAAATCATCTCATTCGCTATCGTTAGTTACCTTTACAAAATCCTCCGTGGCTCAGACATCAAATATCACAGTGGTGCTGTCTGTGTGGAGTTTACACGGTCTCCCTGTTACCGCGTGGGTTTTCTCCGGGTTTCTATGGTTTCGTTTACAGACACAGCAGGGAAACAGGCCCTTTGGCCAACCAAGTGCGCACTGACCAATGATCCCTGTACAGAAGCTCTATCCTACACACAAGGGACAATTTACCAAAGCCAATTAACCTACATACCTGTATATCTTTGGAGTGTGGGAGGAAACCGAGCACCCGGAAGAAACCAACTCGGACACCGGGGGAATGTACAAATTCCCCACAGACAGCATCCATAGTCAGGATTAAACCCGGGTCTCTGGCGCTGTCAGGCAGCGACTCTACTGTTGCGCCACCGTGACACCCAGTTTCCCCCCACATCCCAAAGACATGTAGTTGTATAGGTTAAACAGGCATCGTATCTTGCAATGAGTGCATAGGGAAATAGGGATGGGATGGGAAAGTGGGATAACATAGAACTAGTGTGAACGGCTGATCGACGGTCAGCAGCACTCGGTATCTTTAAATTAGATATAGAACTAATATAAACAGGTGATCGATGGTCAACATGAATGCGGTGGGCCGAAGGGCCTGTTTCCATGCTGTTTCTCTACACTCAAGAAAACTGAATCCACTTTAAATCTCTCACCTCAGGGGTGAGAAACTGCCCCTAGTGTGTGGGGAGTGGATGGGAAAGTGGAATAACATGGGACTAGTGTGGATGGGTGATCAGCGTGAACTCGGTGGGCTGAAGGGCCTGTTTCCATGCTGTATCTACAAACTCAACTACAACTAAACAATCCCATGTCTCAAACTTACCATCTGCTCCGATTTCTCTGCTTTGTCCTTAATGTCCTTAATCTTGGCAAAAAGCTGTTGAATGGCTTTCTGCGCTTCCTCCAAAGCCTGTAAAAGAAGAATAGGAAAGGCTTAGGACACTGGCATTGAACAGAGATGGAGACAACTCAGGCAGGGATAAGTCTGAAGAAGGGTCTCGACCTGAAACGTAACGTCACTTCACCCTTTTCTCCAGAGATGCTGTCTGACCCGCTGAGTTACCCCAGCTTTTTGAGTCTAAATTAAGGGCCTGTCCCACTTGGACGACCTAATCCACGAGTTTACAAGACCCTAGATGAGTTGAAAAAAATGTCAAGGTTGTGTTGACTCGCCGAAGTAAAAGACCTCCTACGACCCCCCTCGACCTCAGTCTTCCACACCTAAGATCAACTACGATTAGCTACGAGTGGAAAATGATCACATGATAAAATGATGTAATGTTTGCTTTTTTTTAAATTCGGGCCAGTTACCGACCTACGACCACCATCGTGACCTACTACAACCTACCTATGAGTAAAAAGTATCAATTTTTTTCCATGCCGACCTTTTTTTTAACTCGTGGACATTTTTTATCAGGCTGGAAAAAACGCCGCAACCTACTTGAGGCCACAAGTACGCGGAGACCACTCACGAGCGTGAGGAAGAGTTACGACGACCTCGTGGCGACCATGCTGCTAGTATAAGTCAAGGGCAAACTCTGCAGAGGTCGCCAATTAGTTCGTGAAAGTGGGACAGGGGCTTTAGGGGTAAGACACAATGCTTTCTCTTCCAACTGTGTTTGTAGTCGCCCAACAGGCGTTTAAGCATCAGAAATACAGAAATGAGTGAGATTCAATATTTGAGATTGTAGGTCTGCAATAGAAAATGCATTTATATTTTTGCTTGAAATTGAAGATCGATTAATGAAAAAATATTTTTTTTCCCCCAAAATTTTCAGGACCATCGAGAGGTTTGTGATTATTTATTTGCTTGCTTGAATATTTTTTGTAGCTACAGACTATGGCCTTTCACGAGTGTGTTTTCAGAGGAATCAGCCGATTCCACGTGCCCTGGGAGTACAAACCAAACAGAGCTGGCAGGCAATATGGTTCATCCTTCGTTAAAATCTCATGGACCATCACTTTTTGCAGAAACCACTTCAACAACACTCAAACCTCCACAGTGTGGTAGTTTAAAACTCTAACCGCTCTATGTAACATTATAATAATACATTTGGAGCCCAAATTCCAACAGACTCAAGAACACCAATTTGGACAGAGAGCGGCATATAATAGAAAATGATTAAAATCTTTGGCCCGCAGTTACAGAAAAAATAAATCTTACAGTTAGAGTCATGGAGTCATACAGCGTGGAAACAGGCCCTTCGGCCCAACTATCCTGCACCGACCAACATGCTCCATCTACACTAGTCCCACCTGCCTGAGTTTGTCCCATATCCCTCCAAACCCGTCCTATCAATGTGCCTGTCTAAATGTTTATTAATGCTAACTCCTATACAAACTGAACTGAATTAAATTGAATGTTACGGCGTGGAAACAGGACCTTTGAACCTCATCGTATCTTTAAAAAACTGAAAGCGAACGCATTTTTTTAAAGAAATTTCAATTGAGCTAACAGTCCTGTTATCACTGGCATGTTTAGTGCGATGGAGCTCATTAAGATGAGTGTGTGTGTGTAGTTTAGAGATACAGCCTGGAAATAGGCCCTTCGGCCCACTAAGTTCATGCCGGCCATCTATCACACTGTTATCCCACTTTCTCATCCACTCCTTACAACTCGGGGCAATTTACAGGAGCCAATTAACCTATAAACACGCACATCTTTGGGATGTGGGAGGGAACCGGAGTACCCGGTGGAAACTCATGCGGTCACAGGGAGAACGTGCAAACTCCACACAGTCGGCACCCAGGGTCAGGATCGAAATGGGGTCTCTGGCACTGTGGGGCTATACTGTCAGTGGCAGTATTGTCAGTGCCACTGCCTTTCACAATCTTTAGATACCCCAAAGCATATTAAACCTAATGAAATTCGTCTTGAAGATTGGTGATTGAAGTAACACTGCACCAATTGTTCGTGGAATATTCAGACCAATGAACAAAATGCGTAAAAAGGCCAGATGATCTTCCTTTTAAATGAAAATAACTGAGGGCTAACTATTGGTCAGAACCCCAAGGACCCCATGAGCAGAATAGATCAGGTAGACGCACAGAGTCTCTTCCCTAAGTTTAAGGTGAGGGGGTAAGATTGAATAGGAATATGAGGGGTAACCTTTTTACACAAAGGGTGGTGGGTGCGCGGAAGGAACTGCCTGAGAAGGTAATTGAGGCAGGTACTATAGCAACGTTTAAGAAACAGGTATATGGATAGGATAGGTTTAAAGGGATATGGACCAAATGCAGGCAGGTGGGACTAGCTGGGGCAAGTTGGCCGGTGTGGGCAAGTTGGGTCTAAGGGCCAGTTTCCTCGCTGTAAGGCTACGACTATGATAACGTTCCCACTATTTTTCTAAGCAGCGCCATGAATTCTTTGGCTTTCACCTGAAATCCTATCATGTGAAACCCTGCACCGCCTCTAACGCAGAACTCTGTCATCACGCCAGTCGACTGCTAATCTGAACTTTGAAGGTTCTGAAGTGGGATCCGATCCCACGGCATCTGTCAAAGGAGCTATGGCTGACATAATTCATCAAGGGATTAATTCCAATAAATTCCGGGAAGCGCAAGAACTATTTTTAATTAGATGGAATTTAAAGATGAAAGGCATCAAAACATTGACATGCTTTTTTTTTTGACGTTACTGCAAAAAAAATGAATGAATTTCTGCAGACTGACAATTTTGTTCCCCTGAGGTCAAGGATGATGAAATCCACTCCAGTTCCAAGGAATATATTATTTATGAATTATTTTATCTCATCTGTCCTTCTCATATACTCCCCTTACCTATTTGTCTACTCTCTCCCCCCTTCAAATCACTATTGCCCTCTCAGCTACCTTCCACTTCAGTCACCCCCTTCACTCACCCCCACTCTCTAGGCTCCCGCCCACTTCGGTTTAGTTTGTTGTCACGTGTACCAAGGTACAGTGAAAAGCTTTTGTTGCTTGCTAACCAGTCAGCGGAAAGAAAATACATGATTACAATTGAGCCATTTACAGTGTACAGATACATGATAAGGGAATAACGTTTAGTGCAAGGTAAAGCCAGCAAAAGTCCGATCAAGGATAGTCAAGTCAAGTATCCTCTATTGTCATTCAGACCTTTCGGTCTGAACGAACTTTCATGTCCGTGGGTCATCAACGAGGTATATAGTAGTTCAGCGCTGCTCTCTGGTTGTGGGAGTCGTCCCCTCCCCGCAGCAGTCTCTTCATTCACACACGCCCCTCTCTCTGTAGTCCTCCTTCATTCGTTCCTCTCTTGGCAGTCATCTTCACGAACATGTTCCTCTCAGCAGCTCATCGCACTCCGCACACACACCGCACTCTTGACAGCCTCTAACTTTCCCTTTTCCATCAGTCTGAAGAAGGGTCTCGACCCGAAATGTCACCCGTTCCTTCTCTCCAGAAATGCTGCCTGACCCGCTGAGTTACTCCAGCACTTTGTGTCTACCTTTGGTTTAAACCAGGATAAGCAGTTCCTACCCATACATACCACTTTCCCTTTGCTCCTTTCCCTTACTCTCTCTCTCAGCTCCCTCCCTCTCACTCACACTCCATCCTGTCTCGTTTACCCTCTCTCAGTTCCATTTCCTTCATTCACAACCCTCTCGGTTCCCTCCTACTCACGCCCCATCCTCTTTTCTCCTTCCATGTTCCCTATCTCCTTCTCTCCATCGCTCCCATACATTTTATTCCCACCAACCACACACAAACCCTGAATCCAGCCTGCCGCACTCTCCTGCTCCCAGTAGGAATCATCCAGCAGTGGAACAGGCCCTTTAGCCCATCTCGCCCACGCAGACCAAGATGCCCTATCTAAGCTAGTCTCATTTGCCTGCATTTGTCCATAGCACATGTTCATGTGATAGGAGTAGAATTAGACCATTCGGCCCATCAAGTCTACACCATTCAATCATGGCTGATCCATCTTTCTCTCTCATCTCCATGCTCCTGCCTTCTCCCTATAACCCCTGACACCCGGACTAATCAAGAATCTGTCTATCTCTGCCCTAAAAATATCCATTGACGGCCTCCACAGCCTCCACAACTAATTCCACAGATTCACCGCCCTCTACCTAAAGAAATTCCTCCTCATCTCCTTCTGAAAGAAACGTCCTTTTATTGGGATAGCCCTAAGACCTCTCATCTTCGACTATCCCACTATTGGAAATATCCTCTCCACATACACTCTATCTAGGCCTTTCACCATTTGGTAAGTTTCAATGATGTCCCCCCACATCCAGTGAGTAGAGGCCCAGCACCATCAAATGCACCAGGGACAATTTACACTGATACCAAGCCAATCAACCGACAAACCTGTACGTCTTTGGAGAGTGGGAGTAAACCAAAACTCCCGGAGAAAACCCACGTGGTCACTGGAAGAACGTACAAACTCCATACAGACAGCACCCGTAGTCGGGATCGAACCCGGGTCTACAGCGCTGTAAGGCAGCAACTCTGCCACTGTACCACCGTTCCACCGTTTCACTATTCGGTACGTTTCCATGAGGCTCCCCTCATCCTTCCAACTCCAGCAAGTACAAGCCCAGTGCCGTCAAACGCTCATCATATGTTAACCCACTCATTCCTGGGATCATTCTCATAATTCTGGATTCTCTCCAGCACCAAAAGTTAACTAAATTAACTTTTTGGGGAAATCCTGTACCAGCACTCCCAAGTCCCTTTGCACCTCTGATTTCTGAATTCTCTCCGCCTTTATTCCTACCACCAAAATGCATGACTCCACACTGTATTCCATCTGCCACTTCCCTGCCCACTCTCCCAACCCGTCCAAGTACTTCTGCATTTGGCCCATATCCCCACTGCGTTCCACTGTGGAAAAGCCATCTGCAAATCACACTTCATGTGTAGGGCGTGAATGCAAAAACGGAACAACATAGAACTTGTGTGAATGGATGATCGATGATCTGTGTGGACTAGTTGGGTCTGTTTCCATGCTGTATCTTCCAAACAATCTCCCAAACTCCATCACTTATCCTCTCCTGCCCTGCTCTGGGATCACAATTTATATTTGAGGGGAATGAACATGTTGAAACCATACACGTACTTCCTTTATCAAAGTCACAAGCCTCAGAATAAAAGGATATGCCTTTTGAATGGAGATGAGGAAGACTTTCTTTAGCCAGAGGGTGGTGAATCTGTGGAATTCATTGCCACGGACATCGGTGGAGATTGATAGGTTCTTGATGAGTAAGGGCGTCAAAGATTATGGGGAGAAGGAAGGAGAATGGGATCACAGAACGTGGAAACAGGCCCTTCAGCCCCACTTGTCCACGCTGACCAACATGCCCTCATCTACATTAGTCCCACCTGCTTGCATTTAGCCCATATCCTTGAAACCTATCCTATCCATGTACCTGCCCAATTGTTTATTAAACGTTATGATAGTACCTGCCTCAATTATCTCCTCCAGCAGATCGTTCCATATACCTACCAACTTTTCTGTTATAAAAGTTGCCCCTCAGGTTCCTATTAAATCTTTCCCGCCCTCAGCTTAGAGGGAAAAATAGATCAACCACGATCGAATGGCGGAGCAGACTCAATGAACCGAATGGCCTAATTCTGCTCCTATATCTAATGATCTAACTAAGTATGCAAAACTTACAGTTCCCTTCTTTTTAAAAGAAATCACCGTTATTAAGTTACAAGAGGATGATGAAACAACACAGCCTGAGTTAATGTTGTGCGTGTTCAATCCTTGAAGTCTTTGCTAGTGACAATAACACGAGGAAGTCACTTCTGACACAGAAAACTGCTTTATGAAAACATGTGCGTTCCACCGGATTGATCTAAAAGCTGCAGCAGAAAGGGTAATGAGATAAGTAATGGAACCATTCTGAATCTCAAGCCAAGCATAATCAAACTGTGCCAGGTAAAGTGGAAAGCAAAGCGCTGGAGGAATTCAGCAGGTCAGGCAGTATCTGCAACGAGAATGAATGCTGCCTAACCCAGTGAGTTCCTCCAGCACTTTGTTTTTTTTGCTCAGAATTTCACCATCTGCTGTCTTGTACGCCAACGAAGCGATGTGTGGCGGAGAAAAATAAAAATGTCCACCCAGGGGTAACTCCAACTTCTCAAGAGGCAAGAGTGTTTTATTGTCAGATGTTCGATAGAACAATAAAATTCTTACTTCTTGCAGCACAACAGCATATGGAAACACAGAACACAGCAAACAATATAATGAACAAGAGGGAAAAAAAGTTCAGAGTGTGCATACAGTATATACATGTACACACACGTGTACACACATACACGTACCCACACGCACACACACACACACACACACACACACAATAGTGCAAAAAGACAAAACTAAAGAGGGTTTTGGCCCAAAACGTCGCCTATTTCCTTCGCTCCATTGGTGCCGTCTCACCCGCTGAGTTTCTCCAGCATTTTTGTCTGCCCCCAAGTCAATGGAGTTCAGAGCTTACTTGGAGGTTGTAGTGTTTGTGACATGAACTATCTGCTCCCACCACAACAGTTACCAATAATAATGGGACCTCTCACAAGGAATATTTATCAGGATCAAGAAGGAATTGCAGATGCTGGAAAATCGAAGGTAGACTTTTGTCTACCTACCATTTATCAGGATCAATCACAATGAAAGACAACTAGCGTACTAGCAGGCATCTCAGACTCTTGGCAGATGATATGGCACAGCAATATTTTTGTAAATAGCTGAATATTCAGAGGGATTATTTTATTTAATAAAAAGAAACATTTCAAATTTGTTATTTTGTATAAATTGTGACATCTTTCAAAACATGTGTAACTGCAGATGTCGGTTTATACCAAAGATACACACAAAGTTCTGGAGTAACTCAGTGGGTTAAATCTCGGTACAGGTGATAATAAACTAAACTGAACTGAACTGGGTCAGGCTGCATCTCTGGAGAAGAAGGATGGGTGACGTTTTGGGTCGGGGCCTTTCTCCAGTCTGAAGAAGGGTCCCGATCTGAAACGTAATCAACCCTTGTTCTCCAGACATGCTGCGTGGCCCGCTGAGTTACTCCCGCACTTTTGTTCCTACCTTTCAAAATACGTGTTTGGAAATTCAGCACTCTCATGGTTAACACAATTGTTTGATTTTCCAATTTCTTCTTTCTCAACTGATTTGAGTCTGCAATAAATAAAAATCCTGTGGCTCAGTTTGAAGTGTCTGTTGTTCATTAGCTGTAATTATTTTTATTTGATCTTATTTGCATTCAGCTTCTGTGGTCTAATTATTGACAGTCCAGCTTCCGATGCTGTCTGAACCTGGAGAGAACAGCGAGGAGAGCTCTCATTGGAACAAATGAGGCAGAAATGGTGGAGGGCGGGGACGGATGATGCGCTCTTCCAGGCTAAACAATATCTTCATATTCTTCATGTCAGACTCCCGCTGCTTCCTAGACTCAGAGAAACTACATTCTCTTTCTTTATGAGGATCCTTCTTTAAGAATAAGGAGTAAAGGGCCTGTCCTACAAGCATGCAACTCTATGCGATGAGCGCGACCTAACGTGGTCGCTTGAGCCGTCCGGCGTCGCGGAGCCGGTCTCACTTCGATCGCCAGAGCCGTGAGGAATTGTGCGGAGTTCGTCCCGACATCGCGCGGGGCTCCGAAAAACTGCCTCTGTTCAAAAATTCCGCGCGGCAACGGCTTGTCGGCTCGCAGTCGCCTCAACGCATTACACACCGTCTCGACGTCGTGCCTCCGTGACCCTCTCTGTAGGTGCCTCCATGACCCTCTATGTGTGTGGCTCCGTGGCCCTCTGTGTGTGTATGCCTCTGTGCCCCTCTCTGTGTGACCCTCTCTGTCCTGGCAAACTTACCTTAAAACTTCGCTCCAAGTTCGCCTCACCCAACCTCCGCGCGGCCCTCGCTGCCGGTTTGGTCGCGCTTGCCGCATGCAGGCGCATGCTGGTGGGAACGGCCCTGTACAGGGGATCACCCGACCTCCGCGCGGCCCCCGCTTCTAGTTTGATCACGTTCATCGCATGGAGTCGGATGCTGGTAGGACAGGCCCTTAAGCCATTTAGAACAGAGACAAGGAAACACTTTTTCTCACAGAGAGTGGTGAGTGTGGAATTCTCTGCGTCAGAGGGCGGTGGAGGCAGGTTCTCTGGATGCTTTCAAGAGAGAGCTAGAGGGCTCTTAAAAATAGCGGAGTCAGGGGATATGGGGAGAAGGCGGGAACAGGGTACTGATTGGGGATGATCAGCCATGATCACACTGAATGGCGGTGCTGGCTCGAAGGGCCAAATGGCCTAATCCTGCGTCTAGTGTCTATTGATGTTGCCAGGATTCGAGGGCCTGAGCTATTGCGAGAGGTTGGGAAACTTAGGACTTTATTCCTTGGAACACAGGAGGCTGAGGGGTGATTGTATAGCGGTGTGTAAAATCATGAGGGGAATAGATCGGGTAAATGCACAGAATCTTTTACCCAGAGTTGGGGAATCAAGATAGGCGCAAAGTTCTGGAGTAACTCAGCGGATCAGGAGAAATGGAATATGTGATGTTTCAGGTCAAGACCCTTCTTCAGACCGAGGGGGAAATCAACAACCAGAGCACATAGTTTAAGGTGGGACTATAGTATTTTTGCTGACTGGATAGTGTGCAACAAAAACACATTTCACTGTACCTCAGCACACGTGACAATAATAAACTAAATAAACTACTTTTTGTGGGTGCATGACATGACCTGCCAGAGGAGGTAGTTGGGCCAGATACTATAACAGCATTTAAAAGACATTAGGACAGGTACATGGATAGGAAAGATTTAGAGGGATATGGACCAAATGAAACTAGCTTAGATTCGGCATCTTGGTCAGCATAGACAAGTAGCATTGAAGGACACGTTTCCCCAGTTGCATGACTCTATGACACCTGTCGCTCATTCATAGAATCCAATCCCAGAACTGTCAAGACAATTCTACATCATAATACAAAACACGTCCAGTATCATAAACAAAACACAAACTACTGGAGTAACTCAATGGATCAGGCCGCCTCATGGGAGGGAGTGGATGGGCAATATTTCAGGCCAAGACTCTTTTTCAGTCCGATATGAGTGGTACCCAGGACCAGGGTCGTTAGAGTCATTCAGCACGGAAACAGGCCCTTCGGCAGACCTTGCCCGTGCTGACCAAGATGACAACCTCCTCCTCTGGCAGTTCATTCCACACACCCACCACCCTCTGAGTGAAAAAGGGCGGCCAGAGATAATAGATTTTTTCTTCCCGAAAAATGTACCGCTCATAAACATTTTACAGTACAGAAGCCAGAAATTGCATACTATTTTAAAGACAACATATCATATTCCATTGCTATTCGCTGTGGTTTGATAGCCTTTCCCATGGAAACACTCTGATAAAGTTAAAAGCGCTTTTGCTACGAAACAGGAAGTCAATTATTTTCGGGATTTAACCATACCCAACGTCGACACTTAGAACAGGGATCTGCAATGTCAACAGCCAAGGGCAATAGGCCGTGGAATTCGGCAAATTTACAAGATCACAAACCCAGATGGCTGTCATTCAAAATACAAACAGTGCCTTTGTGTCTTGAACGTTTGACAGGTGCTGTTTATTGAAGGATTCCAGAGAAAATGGCACGCTTGATATCCAAATCCACATTCACGCAAGTCTGATGCAGAATTAAGCCGGCGGATGATAAGGAAACAAATACAAACCAAATCTCATTCCAGTTAATAGTGGATACATTTAAACAGCTATCCATTCATCCATTTAATATTTTCCGGCCCTAATCAAGATTTCATGTATAAATGACTATAATACACTATAATATTAATGCACCGAGACACAATAATATTTGAAGGAAGCATGCAAGTCTCCAAGTATTTCAAACACGTTTTGAAAAACCACCACTGTTTTAGAAGTCATGCTCTCAAATCAATATAGTTTAATTTTTTAGTTAGGGTGGAAACTGACTCTTCAGCTCACCAAGTCGGCGCCGACTAGCAATCCCCACACGTTAACACTATCCTACACACTAGGGACAATTTGCAATTTTAATGAAGCAAATTAACCTGCAAACCCACAAGTCTTTGGAGTGTGGGAGGAAACACGGTCACAGGGAGAACGTGCAAACTCCGTACAGACAGCACCGGAGGTCTGGATTGAACCTGGGTGTCTGGCGCTGTGAGGCAGCAACTCTGCCGCTGCGCCACTGTGCTGCCGTTAATTATAGTTCATGAACAAAATGTATGTATTTATGCAAGTGTTCAGCCCTGTTGTTTGAAGCAGCAGCCAGATAAACGCATTGATTGAATATAAATAGGCATCTGATTTAAGCACCACCAGGATTGTGCAAATTCACCTTCAGATTACATTGAATGCACAGCACAAGATTAGGCTATTTGCTCTACCTGTTCAACTTTGGCCACGACATCACACGATCCTCCTAATGCCTTTCCCTATCAACAAACTTCAAATTTCTGCTCAAAATCTTCAGTGGCCTTCAATTACATGGCTCATCCACTATATTCAATATCATCTACATGGCCACAACATGGGCAGCACGGTGGCGCAGCAGTAGAGCAGTTGCCTCATAGCGCCAGAGACCCGGGTTCAATCCTGACCACGGAGCTTGTATGTTCTCCCTGGGACCGCATGGGTTTTCTTTGGGTGCTCAGGTTTCTTCCCACATCCCAAAGACGTGCAGGCGAGTAGGTTTAGCGGCTTTGTTGATAGTGTAGGGGGTGATCGCTGGTCGGTGGGTACTCAGTGGGCCGAAGGGCATATTTCCATGCTGTATCTCTAAAATCGAAAGCAAAGTCTACAAAGTAGGAAATGTTGAATGTTAAACTACCCAGTGTTGAGATCAGATAGCACCCATCTTACCCACCGAGCCCTCTCAATGTGGGTGCCATTCAGGTACCCACAACATCCATTGCACAGCAACTGAAACTCCAACATAATGACTGACAGTCCTTCAAAAGGTTCCCCCCCCCCCCCCCCCAAAAGGCAACATAATAGTTTCTAAAAAAAGGCAATTAATTAGAAGCTGCGAAAGGAAAAAAAAAAGGATTTTGGTGTCCCTATCAATCAAATCATTAAAAACTAGAACACAGATACAAAAGGTAACCCAAAGAGCAACCGGAACATTGGCATTTCCATTTTTCGACTTTAGCGATACATTGTGGAAACAGGCCCTTTGGCCTGCCGACTCTGCACTGACCAGCGACCACCCCGTCCACTATCCTACACACTCGGGACAATTTACAATTTACAGAAGCCAAATAACCTACAAACCTGTACGTCTTTGGAGTGTGGGTGGAAACCGGAGCACCCGGAGAAAACCCACTCGGTCACGGGGAGAACGTACAAACTCCGTACAGACAGCACCCGTAGTCAGGATCGAACCCGGGTCTCTGGCGCTGTCAGGCGGCAACTCTACCCCTGCGCCACCGTGCTGCCCAAGTTTCTCTCAAGTTTATTGGATTACATAGGTCGTAGACACACGTCCATTGCAGACAGACCCGATTAGATCCGACTGACAGTACCTTGTTGTATTGTATATGTTCAATTAGAGTTGAATTTAGATGAGAGGCAAACCAATCTAGGATCTTAATTTTTGTTTTTAAATACAGCAAATACAGGGATGTTATCTCATCTGGTAGGGTCAAAGTACAAGACACAATGAACTGCAGATGTTGGTTTACAAAAACGTGCAAATTGCTGACATGATTCAGCAGATCAGGCAACAACTTTGGGGAACATGGATAGGTGACGTATCAAGTCGGGACTCTTCTAAGGAATGATTCGGGTCGGGATCCTTCTTCAGACTGATCTTCGTGTCTGGATCCTTCCTCACACTGGAGTTAAGGTGAGAAGGATGCATTTCCACTACGCAAAGGTGAACATTCGGAGTTTATCCCTAAAGAACATGGATGGCAGGTTAAAAAAATGTGCTGCACACCAAGATCGCGTGATTTTTATTTGGCAAGAACAAAGCAGGCATATATGGCCAAACCACCTCATATTCCACCTGGGCGGCTTACAACCAAGTGGTATGATTGTTAAGGGCTTGGACACGCTAGAGGCAGGAAACATGTTCCCGATGTTGGGGGAGTCCAGAACCAGGGGCCACAGTTTAAGAATAATGAGTAAGCCATTTAGAACGGAGACGAGGAAACACTTTTTCTCACAGAGAGTGGTGAGTCTGTGGAATTCTCTGCCTCAGAGGGCGGTGGAGGCCGGTTCTCTGGATGTTTTCAAGAGAGAGCTAGACAGGGCTCTTAAAAATAGCGGAGTCAGGGGATATGGGGAGAAGGCAGGAACGGGGTACTGATTGGGGATGATCAGCCATGATCACATTGAATGGCGGTGCTGGCTCAAAGGGCCGAATGGCCTACTCCTGCACCTATTGTCTATTGATATTGATTTCTCTAACTTCACGTAACCTCTGCATTCCGTCATTCTCCATACCTCCCCCACCCTAGTTGCAATGCTAGTTTCACTGTCGTTCTGCGTAGTTCCACTGTTTCACTTGTTACTTTCACTCATTATCACCTTCTCCACAGCCAACAATGGACCATTGTGGGCTCCACCTTTTCTTGAGCTTCGTTTCTCTCTTTGATTTGTCCTTTTGCATACCATTCATTAATTCGTTCTTTTTATCTTTTCATATCTTTAGTTTCCCTCTCCCCTGACTCTCAGTCTGAATACGGGTCACAATCTGAAACCTCATTTTCGATGTTTAAGAAGGAACTGCAGATGCTGGAAAATCGAAGGCAGACATAAATGCTGGAGAAACTCAGTGGGTGAGGCAGCATCTATGGAGCGAAGGAAATAAGCAACGTTTCGGGCCGATGCTGCCTCACCCGCTGAGTTTCTCCAGCATTTTTGTCTACCATCATTTTCCATTTCTTTTCTCCAGAGATGCTACCTGCCCCGCTGAGTTAGTCCAGTATTTTGTGCCTATCTTTGGTGTAAACCAGCATCTGCAGTTCTTTCCGACACATATTAGAATATTGAATGGTTTTGAAGGGCTGACTGACATAATTCTGTGTCCATTTCATCATGATAAACATAGCTAAGACAGGCTGGCAAATGCAAACAATTAGAGCTCCCACTAGTATATAAATAATAAAAACTAATGTAAACACAAAATGCTGGAATAACTCAGCGGGTCAGGCAGCGTCTCTGGAGAGAAGGAATGGGCAACGTTTCGGGTCGATACCCTTCCTCAGACTGATGTCAGGGGAGGGGGCAGGATAAAGATAGAATGTAGTCGGAGACAGTAAGACCAGTGGGAGATCTGGGAAGGGGATGGAGAGAGAAGGCAAGGGCTATCAGAAGTTAGAGAAGTCAATGTTCATACCACTGGGGTGTAAGCTACCCAAGCAAAATACGAGGTGTCCTCATTCTTTAGGAAACTGGGGTTCCCCTCTTCCATTATAGATGAGGCTCTCACAAGGGTCTCCTCAATATCCCGCAGTTCTGCTCTTGCTCCCCTATCCCCCCATTCGTAACAAGGACAGAGTCCCCCTTGTCCTCACCTTCCACCCCATCAGCCGTCACATACAACATTTAATCCTCCAACATTTTCGCTACCTCCAATGAGATCCCACTACTGGCCACATTTTCCCATCTCCACTCCTTTCTGCTTTCCACAAAGACTGTTCCCTCCGCAACTCCCTGGTCAACTCGTCTCTTCCCACCCAAACCACCCCCTCCCCAGGTACTTTCCTCTGCACAGCAGGATATGCAACACCTGTCCCTTTACCTCCCCCCTCGACTCCATCCAAGGACCCAAACAGTCTTTCCAGGTGAGGCAAAGGTCACTTGCACCTCCTCCAACCTCATCTACTATATCCACTGTTCCAGGTGCCAACTTCTCAGTATCGGCGAGACCAAGCGCATGCTCGGCGATCGTTTCGCTAAACACCTCCGCTCAGGTACAGCAGGCAGTGATGAAAGCGAATGGCATGTTGGCCTTCATAACAAGAGGAGTTGAGTATAGGAGCAAAGAGGTCCTTCTGCAGTTGTACAGGGCCCTAGTGAGACCACACCTGGAGTATTGTGTGCAGTTTTGGTCCCCTGATTTGAGGAAGGGCATTCTTGCTATTGAGGGAGTGCAGCGTAGGTTTACAAGGTTAATTCCCGGAATGGCAGGATTGTCATATGCTGAGAGAATGGTGCGGCTGGGCTTGTACACCCTGGAATTTAGAAGGATGAGAGGTTATCTTATTGAAACATATAAGATTATTAAGGGTTAGGACACGCTCGAGGCAGGAAACAGTTGCTTGTCTTTTTTTTTCACTTTTAATTTAATTTTAATTTCAACATTTTCGCGTACCTTGCTGTGTGTTGTGACTGTTGGCAGACCAATTTCCCTTCGGGGATGACTAAAGTTTTATTTTATCGTATCGTATTGCTTCACTTGTCTTTCATAAATGCCGCATCACACTCTGTATTAGTTTTGACTCCATCGTCAAATGGATGTGCTCTTTGTTTCCTTAACTAGGTCACGGACTCGCCCTTCTCGTCCTTTCTGTGCCCCACCCGGATTCCAACATATGGTTATTAACACGTTTACAGATTCCAACTTTTAAGAATAGATTCATAGTCAGATGGAAAGCATGGAAACAGCCCTTCAGCCCAACTTGGCCATGCCAACTGAAGTGTTTACCTAAGCTCTCTATCCAATTTGCCCGCGTTTGGCCCATACCCATCTAAAACATTTCTATCCACGTACTTGTCCAAATGTTTAGTTTGTTATTGTCACCAAGGTACAGTGAAAAGTGTTTTTGTTGCCTCTTATCCAGTCAGCGAAAACACTATATGTAGTTACAATCGACCAATCCACAGTGTACAGATACAGGATGAAGGGAATAACATTTAGTGGAAGATAAATTCCAGTAAATAAGTTGTAAATGTTGTAATTGTACTCCCCTCTACCAGTACCTCTGGTAGTCCATTCCAAATACCCACCACCCTGTGTGAAACAAATTGTCCCTCAGGTCCCCTTTAGTCCTTTCCCCTCTCACTTTAAATCTATGTCCTCTAGTCTTTGACTCCCTTATCCTGACCAAAACTGCCGAAAGACTATGACTATTCACCTCAGGTGACCATTTCTCCCTCAAAAGTCACACAAGCTTTCAAAACAACAGTCGGATGTTAAAATAGGGAATGTTTAGGATTAAAATACGGTGACATTTCTTCACTCAGTGGGTTGCAATTCGTTGGAAAAGCTGTGGAGCATTAATCTTTGATTACATTCAAGGTTATTTAGTCATCGTAGTTTACTGGGATCTAGTGGGAAAATGAACAAGGTTGGGGGTTAGCTTTATTAAATAGCTAAGCAGACTAAATAGGCCGCAAGGCTGTTTCTTAAGTTATTTCAATTCTACATAAGCCTTGATACCAGAGATGTTATCCAGAGCCAACCTTGTCAACTCTCCTCCTCCCTTTTGGTTTTACTGGATAAATTCTACTAGCCCCTCTAATATTCTGTCAATTAGCTCCAGGTCTCTGCATTTAGTTTAGTTTAATTTAGTTTAGACATATAGCGCGGAAACAGGCCCACCGAGTCTGTGCTGACCAGCGATACCCGCACACTAACAGGGGCGCAGTGGTAGAGTTGCTGCCTTACAGCGCCCGAGACCCGGGTACGATGCTGACCACGGGTGATATCTGTACGGAGTTTTACGTTCTCCCCGTGATCGCGTGGGTTTTCTCAGAGATCTCAGTTTCTTCCCATACTCCAAAGACGTACATAGGCATGTATGTCAATTGGCTTGATAAATGTTCAAAAATGTCCCTGGTGTGTGTAGGATAGTGTTAATATGCAGGGATCGCTGGGCGGCGTGGACTCGGTAGGCCGAAGTGCCTGTTTCCATGCTGCATCTCTAAAAACTAAAAACACACTAGGGACAATTTACAATTTTTCTGAAGCCAATTAACCTGCAAACCTGTACATCATTGGAGTGTGAGAGGTAACTGGGGATCCTGGAGTAAACCCATGCCGGTCACAGGGAGAAAGCACAAACTCCGAACAGACAGCACCCGTAGCCTGGATCAAACCGGGGTCTTTGGCGCTATAACACAGCAACTCTACCGCCTCATTGTCAGCATGAGGGAATTAAATCCTGAATATTTACTCCTACCTTATACTGATATGCAGTTTGACATAAAAAGATATATTTTCATATCGATAGTTCAAATATAAAATTTTAAACATTCAAAGGAGCCAGGCAATTGCAAATCCCCTAATGTACTGACTGCCCCTCTGCTTTAATTGAAGTAGCTCTGTCATCTTAATAGCATTCAGTAAAATGGATTCCAAACAGTGCACTTACATGATGGACCACACAACTATTGTACTTGAAGTTGTCAAACAAAAACGCAGCAGTTCTGGCTCTGCTATATTTGTTTATGGTCTCTTTGTCAATGAAGAATAAGTACGTTTTGAAAACTTGACACAATGTACTGGAACCGTCAATGCATTTAGTTTAGTTTAGAGATACCACGCAGAAACAGGCCCTTCAGCCCACTGAGTCTACGTCGACCAGCGATCCCTGCACACTAACAGTATACTGCACACACTAAGGACAATTTATAATTTAGCCAAGCCAATTAGCCTACAAACCTGTATGTCTTTGGGAGCTTGGGAAGAAACCGGAGTATCCAGAGGAAACCCACATGGTTGCAGGAAGAACATGCAAATTCTGTAGAGACAGCACCCATAGTCAGGATTGAACCAGGGTCTCTGGCGCTGTAAGGCAGCAACTCTACCATTGCGCCACCGTGCCACCCTCAATTAAATTAACTTTATCTTTTTGTTTTTTTGTATGTTTGTTCTTATCCCCTATTTTATTGCATCTGCTCCACAGGAGACCGTTCTTTGAAGTGATTCTACTTGCACTCGACATCTTGTTTACTGATAAAGGAACCATGTTAGTGAGAATTAGTAACCTGCTCTCCATGTGCATGTGCTTTAGTCTTTGTAACCCTGTTACCAATCAATGTGCCTACAGGCAAAAACTGTATTAAAAAAACGTTTTCACCCAGAGTGCTGTGAATCTGTGGAATTCTGTACCTCAGAAGGCAGCGGAGGCCAATTCTCTGGATGCTTTCAAGAGAGAGTTAGATAGAGCTCTTAAACATAGCGGAGTCAAGGGATATGGGGAAACAGCAGGAACGGGGTACTGATTGTGGATGAACTCCAACCCCCCTCATGCACCCCCTGCCCCCTGATGAACAAGGGCCCCCAGATCCCGTTGTACTTCCCCTTTTCCCTTTTAGTGGGCAAAATTAGGGCACATGGTATTGGGGGTAGAGTGTTGACATGGATAGAAAATTGGTTGGTAGACAGGAAACAAAGAGTAGGGATTAATGGGTCCTTTCAGAATGGCAGACAGTGATTAGTGGGGTACCGCAAGACTCGGTGCTGGGACTGCAGCTATTTACAATAGACATCAATGATTTGGATGAAGGGATTCAAAGTAACATTAGCAAATTTGCAGATGACACAAAGCTGGGTGGCAGTGTGAACTGTGAGGAGGATGCTATGAGAATGCAGGGTGACTTGGACAGGTTGGGGGAGTGGGCAGATGCATGGCAGATGAAGTTTAATGCGGATAAATGTGAGGTTATCCACTATGGTAGCAAAAACAGGAAGGCAGATTACTATCTAAATGACGTCAAGTTGGGAAAAGGGGAAGTACAACGGGATCTGGGGGTCCTTGTACATCAGTCTATGAAAGTAAGCATGCAGGTACAGCAGGCAGTGAAGAAAGCAAATGGCATGTTGGCCTTCATAACAAGAGGAGTTGACTATAGGAGCAAAGAGGTCCTTCTGCAGTTGTACAGGGTCCTAGTGAGACCACACCTGGAGTATTATGTGCAGTTTTGGTCTCCAAATTTGAGGAAGGACATTCTTGCTATTGAACGGCGGTGCTGCCTGTATGGCCTACTCCTGCATCTGTTGTCTATTGACACCATTTATATATTAATCTGCCTTCCTGTTTTTGCTACCAAAGTGGATAACCTCACATTTACCCACATTTGGAGTTTCATTCTTCTATACCTTTTGCCTGATGGGAGAGGGGAGAAGAGGCAGTGGTCAGGGTGCGACTCGTCCTTGATTATGCTGCTGGCCTTGCCGAGGCAACGTGAGGTATAAATGGTGGTAATAGAAGAGAGTATGGTTTGTGTGATGGTATGGGCTATGTCAACAATTCGCTGCAATTGTTTGCGGTCTTGGATGGAGCTGTTCCCAAACTAAGCTGTGAGGAATCCTGACAAAATGTTTTCTTTGGTGCATTTGTAGAAGTTGGTGAGAGTTGTAGTGATCATGCCGAACTTCCTAAAGGGCCTGTCCCACTTTCACAATCTAGTTCGCGACCTCCGACGACCTTAAATGACCTAAAAAATCAAGGTAACCTACGATCTCCTGCGACCTTCCACGACTATGTTGAAGACCTCCCACGACTATGTTGAAGACCTCCCAGGACTATGAAGGAGACCTCCTTCGACTATGTTGAAGACTGGCTTCGACCATGTACGTTTTACTGCTGTTTGCCTTTTAAGAAAGGCAGAAGGGGAAGAGCAAGGGTGAAGAGGAAGCACAAGATGAGGTCTCAATGGGTGAATGGAGATGATGTGATGGATTGTCCCAGTACACCAGATGACTGGAAGAGAGTGGCGCTGGGCTTTGACAAAAGATGGAACTTTAAGCACACATGTGGGGTAGTGGATGGCAAGCATGCCATTCTTGTTCCTGTCCCCCTCATTTTCCTTTTCGTACAGGATGGTATTCTGCTGGAACCATTCCTCAAGGTCCCCCTCCTGCTGCCTGCTGAAGGTGCAGGGCATAACCTTCCTCCAGCCCTCCCTCACCACCAATGGGGCATCTGCCTCTGATGCTGTGTCAGATACAGGAGAAAGGGCTGCTTTGTGAAGGATGGGGTGGTGGTGGTCATATACTACCACCCTGGTCTCCTCCTCCAGGGGTCTCTCATGCAGGGCTACCTCCTCCTGTACTATCACCTCCTGTAGCATCACCTCCTGCCACTCCTCCTCTTTGGTGAGCAACACCTGCTTGGCCGTTTTTGTTTAGGGTTGTGCCCCCTGTGCTGCTGCCTTTTTGGTGCCAACTCTAAAACACAAGTCTCCTCTCCAAAAAACTCTCCAGCTATGAATGAACATGCCTTGGAGTGACAGAGGTGACGTTCTGCTGTTTAAATAACCTTTTTTTCCCACTGACCTTTTTTTCACCCCAGAGCTATTACCTGCGACCATCTACGACTAGCATCACGACTTACTACGACCTACCTACGAGTAAAAAGTATCGATTTTTCCCATGCCGACCTTTTTTTTTACTCGTGGACATTTTCTTTCATGCTAGAAAAAACGCCGCAACTTACTTGATGCCACGAGTACCTACAACTAGCATCACGACCTCCTATGACCTCGTGGCGACCATGCTGCGAGTATGAGTAAGGGCAAACTCGGCAGAGGTCGTGAATTAGGTCGTGAAAGTGGGACAGGGGCTTAAGCCTTCTAAGGTAGTAGAGGCGTTGGTGTGCTTTCTTGGTCGTTGCTTCAATATGGGTGGTCCAGGAGAAGTCGTTGGTGATATTGACTCCTAGGAATTTGAAGTTTTCAACCATCTCTACTTCAGCACCGTCAATGCAAACTGGGGCATGTGTACCGCTTCACTTCCTAAAGTCGATCACTGTCTCCTTTGTCTTGCTGACATTGAGTGAGAGGTTGTTGTCTCGACACTAGGACACGAGGAGGTTCTCGATCTCATTCCTGTACTCCGTCTCATCATTATTTTATATCCGGCCACAATGGTGGTGGTGTCTGTGAATTTGTGAATTGAATTAGATTTGTATATGTCTGCACAGTCGCGGGTGCACACGGAGTAAAGAAGGGGGCTGAGAACGCTGTCTTGCAGACCACCAGTGTTGAGGATTATCATAAAGGATGATTTGTCCCCTATCCTCACCGATTGGGGTCTGTTGGTCAGGAAGTCGAAGATCCAGTTGCAGAGATGAGTGCTGACACAAAGTCACGTGAGTTTGGTGATGAGCTTGGATGGTATAATGGTATTAAGGGCAGAGCTGTACTCGATGACGTAGGTGTGGCCACTACCTGTCAGTCTGAAAACATCACCTAGCCACGTTCTCCAGAAATGCTGCCTGACCCTTTGAGTAAAGGGTCTGTCCCACTTGGGCGGCATTTGCACGTCATTTACGCGACACGTGATGCGCGCATGGTGCGTGGTGACGTAGGCAGTGACGAGCTGTCATGCGCGGTGCCCCAGGATTTTGGGATGTACAAATGACGCCCAAGTAGGACATTTACTCTAGCCATTGACTTGGCCTCCACAGCCGTCTGTGGCAATGAATTCCACAGACTCACTACGATCTGACTAAATAAATTCCTCCTCGTCTCCCGTACTAGATTCTAAATGTTTGGATATTAAAGGGAACAACTAGCCTGTCTGGTAACAAAGTAGCAGGGCCAAAGTGGTCACCTATTATTCACCTTCCCCAGTGAAAACAAACGCAGCATTTGGATTTTCAATCAATGCACCTAAAATGACACCATTTACTCGTGCAGAGTGCAGTATGACTTTAAATTTATCTGCAAAAACGCTCATGAAAAGAACAATTTGCGGGGAAATAATCCTTTCTGACACCAATTTATTTATTTTAAAAAGAATGACAAGCTTGCTCTTTGAATGGTGCAGGGGAAAGAATGCTCCCTTCACCGGGTGGAAAAGTACTTAGTGAGGAGGACAGGACCAGTGGCCCAACATACTCACTGTGCACAGGAAGCACATTCCACTCTGTGGGATTTTCCACATTCTCAAGGTAAAGGAGCGAGACAGCCACAGGCTATAACGAGCACCTCCGAATGTCTGATTACCAGGCTCCAAACTCAAGACTGCAGCACAAACATAAACTGCCCTTTTTACAGTTAGTGTCTATCTGGGCATTAAGGAACATGCACATAACAATATTTGTCTGAAGAAGGGTCTCGACCGAAACGTCACCTTTTCCTTTTCGCCAGAGATGCTGTCTGACCCACTGAGTCACTCCAGTTGTTTGTGTCTATCTTTGGTTTAAACCAGCATCTGCAGTTCCTTCGTACACATTTTCTAATTCGCAAGATGAGATACTCGTTCTTACGCCTTGTTAATATAGATCCACTGATACAAACCTTTTGTCCTTCTGGTTTTCCAAAACATTAGATTTCTTGTGTTCCTGCAAGGCATAAACTCTCACTATGTTGCTTGGAGTCTAATTCCAGATTTGGAAGGCTAGGTATTACAAAGAGCCAGCCATTATAAACACTGTGGATTCCAGGGAAGGAATATCAACGACAGACAAAGAATTTTTATTCCAAGTCTCCATCCGAACATTTTCTTTTAGTTCGCCAAAAAGGGCGGCACAGTGGCGCAGCTGGTCGAGCTGCTGCGTCACAGCACCAGAGACACAGGTTTGTCTGTGTGGCGTTTGCATGTTCTCCCTGTGGTCGCATGGGTTTGCTCCGGGTGCTCTGGTTTCACAGTCATAGAGTAAAACAGCGTGGAAACAGGCCCTTCGGCCCAACATTCTCCCACACTCCAAAGACGTGCTGGATTGTAGGTTAATTGGCCTTTGCAAATTTCCCTCAGTGTGTAGGGAGTGGATGAGAAAGTGGGATAGCATGAAACTGGTGTGAACTGGTGATCGATGATCAGCGTGGACTTGGTGGGCTGAAGGGCTGGTTTCCATGCTGTATCTCTAAACCAAACACAGCACTCGTGTAAGCGGGTGATCAATGGTCGGCATGGAGGCAGTGGGCCATAGGGGCTTGTTCCATGCTGCATCTCCATGCTAAACCAAAATCCAATTTAATTCCCTCCCCTCACCCAATATGTTTTTTCCATCACAAACATCCATCGCCCCACCTTGCCACTGCAACTATGACGATTAGGTGGGATAAAATTTGAACAAGTTAGGTCTTTATTCTTTGGAGCGCAGAAGGTTAAGGGGGGACTTGATTGAGGTCTTCAAAATGATAAAAGGGATAGACAGAGTTCACGTGGATAAGCTTTTCCCATTGAGGGTAGGGAAGATTCAAACAAGAGGGCATGACATGAGAATGAAGGGACAGAAGTTTAGGGGTAACATGAGGGGGAACTTCTTTACTCAGAGAGTGGTGGCTGTGTGGAATGATCTTCCAGCAGAAGTGGTGGAGGCAGGATCGATTTTAACATTTAAAAGTAAAGTGGATAGGTATATGGACGGGAAGGGAATGGAGGGATATGGTCTGAGTGCAGGTAGATGGGACGAGGGGAAAATAAATGGTCGGCACGGACTGGAAGGGCCGAGAAGGCCTGTTTCCGTGCTGTAATTGTTATATGGTTAAAATATAAGGATTCAGTCCGAAATTCCGAAAAGGACAAAATATCACCTTTGCGCCGAATGCAAGTGACTAGTCATGAAGCGAGTGCAAAAGGCCACTCAAACCAATTTAGTGTTCGGTTTCCTTTTGCTCCTCCATTCTCCCACAAATCAATGAGGCTGCCTGTCTCTTTCCAAGAAGCAGCCTCCTCATAAACTACGTGAGAGCGCACAGAAATATAAATCAAAAGAAACTCCAGTAACCTTGTCCTACAAAAACAGAGAGCGACTCCCCTGTTATACTAATTCATGGAATGAAACCAGCGTAGAAAATGAAGCCAATAAACAGCAGTCAGAGTATCGGATTCAGAACACAGATCACAGTTACATTTGCATTGGCTACATTTATCTTGGTTTAAAACAAAGCCAGGTTTGTCTTTTAGTTCTTTGTGATAACGTGATTAAACATTTCACTTAAAAAGCTACCCGAATAAAGTCATTTGAAGGTCAGATATAATAGAATACATTTTTCTTTATTAATTGAGTGATTTGGAAAACTGCAATAAATAACAACTGTACAAATTGTGTAACCTTAGTAAATCCTGGCTCCAGTGTTACCTTGGCTTGGATGTAAATATATGCTTATGTTTCTGGTTAATAATACTTTTACATCCAGTCATTTACAATCATGATGAACCAGTCACTGCTGTTTTTGAACGAGTTACAGATAATGATGAGTCAGAGTGTAGGAGGGAGATGAATCGCCTCATTGAATGGTGCCAGAACAGCAACCTTGCTCTTAACGTCAGTAAAACCGAGGAACCGATTGTTGACTTTAGAAGAGGAAGGCCAAGGATCTACAAACATGTCTTCATCAATGGGTTGATGGAGGAGAGAGTCAACAACTTCAGGTTCCTGAGCGTGCTTATCACTGAAGATCTGTCCTGGACCCAGCACATTGATCCAAACATGAGGAAAGCCCATCAACGCCTCCACTTCCTGAGAAGATTGAGGAGATTTGATGTGTCGACAAATTCTCACTTGAACCTCTACAGATTTATGGTAGAGATCATATTGAATGGTTGCATCATGACCTAGTTAATCAGACGCCCAGGAATGAAGGGAGATTACAAAGAGCAGTGGACACTCCTGGTCCGTCACGGGATCAAGACAAGGCACTGCCTCAAGAAGGCAGCCGGCATCATCAGAGACCCACCCCACTCTGGCAACACTCTCATTTCACTCCTGCCATCAAGAAGAAGATTTGGGAGTATGAAAACTGCAATGTTCCAGTTCAGAAGCAGCTTCTTCCCAATAACCATCAGGCTATTGAACAATATGCAGATAAATGTGAGATTATCCACTTTGGTAGCAAAACCAGGAAGGCAGATTACTATCTAAATGGCATCAAGTTGGGAAAATGGGAAGTACAACGGGATCTGGGGGTCCTTATACATCAGTCTATGAAAGTAAGCATGCAGATACAGCAGGCAGTGAAGAATGCGAATGGCATGTTGGCCTTTATAACAAGAGGAATCAAATATAGGAGCAAAGAGGTCCTTCTGCAGTTGTACAGATCCCTAGTGAGACCACACCTGGAGTATTGTGTGCAGTTTTGGTCCCCCAAATTTGAGGAAGGACATTCTTGCTATTGAGGGAGTGCAGCGTAGGTTTACAAGGTTAATTCCCTGGATGGCAGGACTGTCATATTCAGAGAGAATGGAGCAGCTGGACTTGTACACGCTGGGGTTTAGAAGGATGAGAGGGGATCTCATTGAAACATATAAGATTGTTCAATGCTTAGACACACTAGAGGCCGGACACATGTTCCAGATGTTGGGGGAGTCCAGAACCAGAGGCCACAGTTTAAGAATAAGCGGTAAGCCATTTAGAACGGAGATGAGGAAACACTTTTTCCTCACAGAGAGTGGTAAGTCTGTGGAATTCTCTGCCTCAAAAGGCGGTAGAGGCAAGTTCTCTGGGTGCTTTCAAGAGAGAGCTAGATAGGGCTCTTAAAAATAGCGGAGTCAGGGGATATGGGGAGAAGGCAGGAATGGGGTACTGATTGGGAATGATCAGCCATGATCACATTGAATGGTGGTGCTGGCTCAAAGGGCCAAATGGCCTACTCCTGCACCTATTGTCTATTATCTATAATATGAACTCCAACTAAACTCTGAAATTTGTTTTGTTTTCTGCACTACTTTGTTTTTTTTAATTTATTGAACTTCAAAAAATGTGTTTATCATGTTATCTATTGAGTAATGCATGTACAAAACCTGTTATGCTGTTGCAAATAAGAATGTCATTGTTCCGTTTCTGGACATATGACAATAAAACACTCTTGACTTCTAAAACCTTTTCAATTCCAAATTCAGATGGAGATGACATCTCTATAATACTAAAAGTCTTTGTCGTGCGTGTGTGTGCGTGTGCGTGAGAACCTGGTTAATTCCTATTTTCTTCCAAACGCTAGGCCACAGCCTACCCATTTCTATACACCCTACTCACATTTTTCCCGTCGAGGCGATAAACATCTTCCCGTCGCATTCCCACCTATATTTCCAAAGTTAATAATCGTATAAAAAATTGTTTAAAATTTTAAAAACAACCCGTAAGCTCAACCATTTCGGGAAAAAAACCTGAGTGAGGTCACACTCCGGGAGGGAGGGGCACTCCAGCGCTCGCGGTGAATGAGGAGTGGCAGCAGCCCGACGCCCAACACCTGGTGGAGAGGTGGTGCTGCAGTGAGGGCCGAGCCAGGGGCTTGAGATGGGGCCATGACAGGGGCCGAAAAAGAACGAGCCTGGGTCCAGGGTCAGGGACTGGCCCGTAGATTAAGTCTGGGCCTGCACTGGAGCCCAGGTGGCGGCTGAGCTGACAGCTGGAGTCTACAGCGAGGACCGAGTTCCAGGCCCTGGCGCTGCTCTACGACCTGGGTAGGTCCTGGGGCAGGGAATGGGAGTGAGGGGAGGAGGATGAGGGAAATGAGGAGGATGGAGATGGGGTGGGGGGTGGGGTGCTAGAGGGAGATGGGGAGGGGGGAATGGAGGATGGAGATGGGGAGGGGTGGAGGAGAGAGGTACCCTCTACCTCTCTAACCGCCTCCCTCTGCCTCCCTACCCTCCTCCCCCCCTTTTTCCCCCACTCCCTCTCTCTAGCCCCCTCCCACTCTGCCGCTCCCCCTCTCTATATACCCCTCCCCTCGCACTCTACCCCCCTCCCTCTCCCCCCCTCCCTCTCCCCCCCTCTCTACCCCCTTCCTCTCTACCCCCCCCTCTCCCTCCCACTGTACCCCACTCCCTCTCTACCACCCCTCCCTCTCTAGGGACTGAAGAGGGGGGGTGAAGAGGAGGAGGAGGGAGTGCTGGGGGATGAGGAAAAATTAGCTGTGTCTGCACAATTGGGGACTATGCGTGAGTGGTGCAATATTGCGTTGGGGGAATGGGTGAGTGGTGGAATCTTGCGTTGGGGGAGCATTTGTGTACAAGTCCTGTGTATTTGCACTCAAGACGACCAAACAAAACTCACTTTGCAAAACCTCATAGACTTCCACACATAGACTTCCACTCCAACTATTTGCCCAAACTAAACAAAAGAACAGGAAATGAAAAGTGGTGTATTAATTCACTCTGTTAATCAGTCTCCTGATGTCTATGGCCCATAACAGGGAAAAGGAATATCAGCACAATGTAGCCATAATGATCAAAAATGCAGCCAGCATCATCAGAGACCCACACCACCCTGGCCACACACTCATCTCACTCCTGCCACCGGGAAGAAGAAATATATGGCTGGGGAGAAGGCAGGCATGGGTTCATGATCACAATGAATGGCCGAGCTGGCTCGAAGGGCCGAATGGCCTCCTCCTGCACCTATTTTCAATGTTTTAATGTTAAAACTACAGTGGAATATTCACACCACTGTACAACGAAAGAATGGAAAGATATATCTGCAGCTGTGCTCAAAATGTTTCTATGCTCTGGTAAAACATCATTAGCGTACCGATGTGACAACTGTATATTTGAATGAAGCTGTAACTCAAACTCCATAGCAACCACGCACATTTCTCCAGTCCTTTGATATTTACAGGAATCATTAGGGAAAATAAATAGGACGTTAAGTGATATATTGAAGAACCTCATCTGTCTAATCAGCTTCTACTTCATTCAAAGTAGTTTGCAATTATTTTAATCATATTACTATGCTGTGAAAACACAATAACAGGATTCCGTTTAACTCAGTGTTTAAGAAGGAACTGCAGATGCTGGAAAATCGAAGGTAGACAAAAATGCTGGAGAAACTCAGCGGGTGAGGCAGCATCTATGGAGCGAAGGAAATAGGCAACATTTCCGCCCGAAACGTTGCCTATTTCCTTCGCTCCGTAGATGCTGCCTCACCTGCTGAGTTTCTCCAGCATTTTTGTCTACCTTGCGTTTAACTCAGAATAGTTTAGTTTAGTATAGGTCAATGATACAGCATGGAAACAGGCCTTTCGGCCCGAGTCCACACCAATCATTGATCACCCATTGATAACACGAGTTCTGTATATTAGCCCACTTTCTCATCCACTCCCTGTACACTAGGGAGAATAATATGCTCCACTACCAAATCTCCTCAATTGTTCTAAGCATGTGGAGGTGTGGATGGGCTCATCTACATATACAGTGGCTTGCAAAAGTTTTCATACCCCTTGAACTTTTCCACATTTTGTCACGTTACAACAACAAACGTAAATGTATTTTATTGGGATTTTATGTGATAGACCAACACAAAGTGGGGCATAATTGTGAAGTGGAAGGAAAATGATACATGGTTTTCAAATTGTTTTACAAATAAAAAACTGAAAAGTGTGGCGTGCAAAGGTATTCAGCCCCCTTTACTCTGATACCCCTAAATACAATCCAGTGCAACCTATTGCCTTCAGAAGTCACCTAATTAGTAAATAGTAAATACACTTGTGTGTAATCTAATCTCAGTATAAATACAGCTGTTCTGTGAAGGCCTCAGAGGTTTGTTAGAGAACATTAGTGAACAAACTGCATCATGAAGCCCAAGGAACACACCAGACAGGTCACGGATAAAGTTGTGGAGAAGTTTAAAGCAGGGTTAGGTTATAAAAAAATATCCCAAGCTTTGAACATCTCACAGAATGGCACAACTGCAAACCTACCAAGACATGGCCTTCCACCTAAACTGACAGGCCTGGCAAGGAGAGCATTGATCAGAGAAGTAGCCAAGAGGCCCATGGTAACTCTGGAGGAGCTGCAGAGATCCATAGCTCAGGTGGGAGAATCTGTCCACAGGACAACTATTAGTCGTGCACTCCACAAATCGGGCCTTTATGGAAGAGTGGCAAGAAGAAAGCCATTGTTGAAACAAAGCCATAAGAAGTCCCGTTTGCAGTTTGCCACAAGCCATGTGGGGGACACAGCAAACATGTGGAGGAAGGTGCTCTGGTCTGATGAGACCAAAATTGGAGTTTTTGGCCTAAATGCAAAACGCTATGTGTGGCGGAAAACTAACACTGCACATCACCCTGAACACACCATCCCCACTGTGAAACATGGTGGTGGCAGCATCATGCTGTGGGGATGCTTTTCTTCAGCAGGGACAGGGAAGCTGGTCAGAGTTGATGGGAAGATGGATGGAGCCAAATACAGGGCAATCTTGGAAGAAAACCTGTTAAGAGTCTGCAAAAGACTTGAGACTGGGGCGGAGGTTCACCTTCCAGCAGGACAATGACCCTAAACATACAGCCAGAGCTACAATGGAATGGTTTAGATCAAAGCATATTCATGTGTTAGAATGGCCCAGTCACAGTCCAGACCTAAATCCAATTGAGAATCTCTGGCAAGACTTGAAAATTGCTGTTCACAGACACTCTCCATCCAATCTGACTGAGCTTGAGCTATTTTGCAAAGAAGAATGGGCAAAAAGTTCAGTCTCTAGATGTGCAAAGCTGGTAGAGACATATCCCAAAAGACTTGTAGCTGCAATTGCAGCGAAAGGTGGTTCTACAAAGTATTGACTCAGGGGGGCCTGAATACTTTTGCACGCCACACTTTTCAGTTTTTTATTTGTAATAAAATTTGGAAACCATGTATCATTTTCCTTCCACTTCACAATTATGCACCACTCTGTGTTGGTCTATCACATAAAATCCCACTAAAATACATTTACGTTTGTGGTTGTAACGTGACAAAATGTGGAAAAGGTCAAGGGGTATGAAAACTTTTGCAAGCCACTGTAGGTGCTATCGCATTTAGACAGGTACTGTAAGGGGCAATTTAGAGGTCAATGAACCTACAAACCCACACGTCTTTGGGAAGTGGGAGGAAACGGAGCATCCGGAGGAAGCCCACGCGAAAACAGGCAGTAAAGTAAAGTAAATTTTATTTATATAGCACATTTAAATCAACGTGTTGAAACCAAAGTGCTTTACATGAAAGAAATAATAAAGTTTCTGTACATCCATAGAAAAAATTTTAAAAACAAGAAAAATGACACGACACATTATAGAATTCAACATGAACATCCCCCCACAATGGAATCAAACATTTCCACTGTGGGGAAAGGCATCAAAAAGTTTAGTCCTCTTCCTCTGTGAAACACCCGAGGTCGGGGCCTATTTGTGGCCTCCGCAGCCAGTCCGATGTTTTCAGGCCCTCTTTGCCGGAAAGCTGGAACTCCGGCGTCGGGTGAACACACCTCGGCGGCTTGGAAAATGTCCACCAGTGTCTTGGAACTCGGGGCATCAGGTAAGTCGGGACGTTTTTTCAACATGTTGAAAAATGTCCATCAGTAAAAAAATAGCCCCGAGTACCAACGAATGGCTATTATCGTAATTCTCCGAGTTCGAATCAAGGGGAAAACTCGGGAGAGTTTGTGAGTAACTCGGGAAAGTGGGATAGGGCCTTAAGGCAGCAGCTCTACCAGCTGCACCACAGCACCGCACTTTCAGTTTAAAAGCAGTTCTGGTTTAAAAACAAATCTTGAGACTTATTATAAATTTAATCTTCAACTTGCACGACTCAATGCAACATTACAAAGCCCAGGCTTCATTGACAGTTGTACTAGTTGTACACAACAGTGCAGCATCTGGTTTTCATGGGAAATGAATGCTTGGGTTACATATAGTAGGTGGTCTTCAGACAATAACGTTACAGGGACCTCCTTGGCTGGGTTGCATGTTACTGGATACGACTCATTTTGGAAACAATTGTTGGAAATGAGAAAGCTTATAATTGTAATGACAAAAACATTGTCGTTCCTTTAAGTTTGTTTTGTAAATTTACAGCCAAATGCAGCTCATTGTAGAGGAAGTATCAGGTGAAACCACAAGTATATTCAGCATACTGAATAGGTGCACCTGTGCAAACACCAGGTTAACAGAGGATCAGGCTTGGTCACACATTGTCTGCTGTGGCTCAAAGAATGTCATTCTCATTTGTGCAAGATGATTGTAGGTTGAAGATGCATGTCACAGGTTTCAGCACAATATTCAAGTTGGCACTCTGTACCAGTACAGTTGCACTGAAGTGTCAAGCGGGTTTCATTGTAATACTGGACCAACTGGGATCAGTTGGGTCACTCACACGGGAGGCCTGGACCCCAACGCAAGCCGTTCCCCTTATTCCAGCACTCAGCTGACAACTACGCAGGGGCTGCTCATTTTGCCTTAAGCCCCTGTCCCACTTTCCCGAGTTACTCATGAATTCTCCCGAGTTTTACCCGATTCAAACTGGGAGATGCCAGCCGTAGGTACTCGGGGCTATTTTTTTAACTTATGGAGATTTTTCAACCTGCTGAAAAAACGTCCCGACTTACTTGATGCCCCGAGTACCTACGGCTGGCATTATGAGCAGCTACAAAATATCTACGGACTCCTACGGACATTGCCCGAGTTTGAATCAAGGGGAAAACTCGGGAGAATTCGTGAGTAACTCGGGAAAGTGGGACAAGGCCTTTATTCAGCCTCCATCATTTTTAAACTGAAAAAAAATGCATTTGCACTTGCTAGGGCGAGCAGAACCCAGTGTACTTGGATAGCAACAATGTTACGAGCAGGGCAAAACACAGGGCTAACTAAGCACAGGGAAAAAGCAGTTGTTTTTTCCAAGCTTCTGCACATTTGTGAACGTTTTCATCAATAACTCGGGAAATGCATCAAATTTTCAGATGAGGCGATTTTTGACATCATGGCGTAAATCTCTATCGGAATATGTAAAAATTTCACCATTAGCACGTCGTGTTTTCGAGGAGATGTGAATCGCACTCACACACACACAAATACACACACACACACACACACACACACACACACATCCAAGACCAAAGTTTTAATAGTTGCTAAATTGATGTCCCAAAACAGAACAATTAAAATTCTTTCTGACAGCAGCACAACAAATATGTAAACATGGTACTCTAAAAACACCATAATGTTCATGTGTATGCATATAGACAATAGACAACAGGTGCAGGAGTAGGCCATTCGGCCCTTCGAGCCAGCACCGCCATTCACTGTGATCATAGCTGATCAGTACCCCGTTCCTGCCTTCTCACCATATCCCCTGAATCCACTATCTTTAAGAGTTCTATCTAAATCTCTCTTGAAAACATCCAGATAATTGGCCTCCACTCCCTTCTGACAGAGAATTCCACAGATTCACAAAAGTGTTTCCTCGTCTCTGTTCTAAATGGCCTCTCTCTCTCACTCTACACCAGGCACGTGCCGTCAGGGTAGGCAAGGTAGGCACTGCCTACCCTGACAAAAATTATAACATAGTAATAACTAAATATAAATAGTAAAGGCATGGGGAATTATGCCTATGTAAGAGACCGATCTCTTATGTAGGCATAATTCTCCGTGCCTTTCATCCGCAGCGCTTGTAACATGGGAAGGTCTTTGCAGCCCACGTGCCGTCAGCGCTGCCTGAAGCCGTCACTTTCAATCGGGGCTGAAGGTAGCAGAAATTCTGCCTTTGCTGTGCTGCGCATGCGCCTCAGTCTACTGCACACGCGCAGCTCATGTTTCTTGGCAGGGTTTTCAACTATGGTTTGTTGTGTACCAATGATGTGGTTAGTACATTTTGTGTTTATGTTTTTAAATACCGTATTTCCTGGGGTGTGGGGGTTGGAGGGGGGGAGAGCTCCTTTCACAGCGTTTGGGGAGTCTGGCCCGGGGTAAAGTTGCGGGGAGGGCACGAATGTTATGAATGAGGGGTCGGGAGCATCCACTTGCGACGTTCCTTGCATGGAGGCGTGGAATACCACCGCTCTGAGGCCGGGGGGGGGTGGGGGGGGGGGCGGGAGAGAGAAGCAGCTCGAGTGGCTGAGCGGCCGCCGGGCCGGACAGCAGAACCAGCCACCACCTTAGCTCCTTCTGCCGGTACCCGCTCACCTCTGGCACCTCTCCGTCTAAAAACATCTCTCCTGCCGCTCGCTGGCCTCACTCATGTCCTTAAATTCCGACAGCGCGATTGAGGTTACTCGGCTGTGGGAATTTAAGGATTTGCAGGAAGCCGCTGACATGAGCGAAGTCGGCGAACGGCAGGTGACAGGTATTCCGACGGACAGCACTGCCAAAGGTGAGCGGGCCGGCAGAAGGCGCTGAAGTGGCGGCCAGTTCTGCTGTCGGGTCCCGGTGGCCGCTCCCCGACCAGCTTCTATCCCCAGCTACAGTGCATGGCTTCGCGCCCAGAGAGCTGTGGTAGCGGTGAGCAAATGAGTTACTGGCAGTATCCCCGACACCCTCCTTCTCAACACTCGTGCCCTCCCCACAACATTACCTCTGGCACAGACTCTCCACACGCTGTGAAAGGAACTGTTCCCCCAATTGGTCTAGGACTAGGAAGCCTTGGACAAATTGAAATGTCACTGTTTTCATTCATTTATTTACTTAACGGAGAGAACAATCTGCGCATGCGCGGTTTAATTTTTTTTTAAAGCGGACTGAGTGCCCACCCTGAGTAATTATTCACAGCACGTGCCTGCTCTATTATATGTGTAGAGACCAATATGTGTACTAGACCAAGTGCAGACCCGTTGGGTCTGTTCCCCCAAAGTGTGGTTGCGGGGAACGGGGGGGCGGCACGCGGCATCACACACACTAACTACTCCCCCGCACGCACGCTAACTACCCCCCTTGATATTATATTAATATTATTAATTTGCTCCTTTTACCCCATAACCGCCCTATCCACTGACGCATAGCCCCCAACTCGCAGGCGTGTCTAGAGGGGGGGGGGTAGAGAGTGAGGGCAGAGAGAGAATGGGGAGAGACAGAGAGAAAGGGGCAGAGACAGAAGGGCAAGAGACTGAGGGAGAGGGGGTGGAGGGTAGGAGGAGAGGGAGGGTGGGTGAGGGGGTGTGGGTGGGGGAGGAGGGGTGAGAGAGATAGGAAGACAGAGAGAGGGAAGGAGAGAGAGGGGGGCTGAGGGTGGAGGGTGAGAGGGAGGGGAAGGGAGGGGGAAAGGTGGGGGAGGGAGAGAGGGAGAGGGGGAAAGGTGGGGGAGGGAGAGGGGGAGAGGGGGAAAGGTGGGGGAGGGAGAGGGGGAGAGGGGGAAAGGTGGGGGAGGGAGAGGGGGAGGGGATAAGGTGGGGGAGGGAGAGGGGGAAAGGTGGGGAAAGGTGGGGAAAGAGGGGGAGGAGGGGGGAGAGGGGAGGGGGGAGGGTGAGAGGGAGAGGGAGAGGGAGAGAGATGTGTAGAGAGAGAAATGGGGAGAGAGAGAGGTGGGGAGAGAGAGAGAGGTGGGGAGAGTCCTTCTATAAGGGAGTTGTACCCCTTTATATTGGGGACCTGGGGTGGAGAGTGTTGCATGGAGCGGTGGTTTGTAATAAACATTTGAGTCGGTTCACGGGCTCGTCTGCCGCTTGTATTTTCTGCGGGGAGGAGGAGAACGTGTTCCATGTGTATATGGAGTGTGTGAGGTTACTGCCCCTGTATCATTATCTGAAGGGGTTGTTCCTCAAGTTTTGGCTGCATTTTAGCCCCACGATCCTGGTGTTCGGACACAAGGCAGGGAGTGGGGAGAGCCGAGTGTGGGGGGGGGGGACTTACCTGTCAGTTTGCTCCTCGGCCTGGCTAAGATGGCCATTCGCGGGTCCAGGCAGCGGGCGGTCGACGGTCAGGCGAGAGTAGGCTGCCTGCCCCTCTTTCGGGCCTACGTCCGTGCACGTGTGTCCCTGGAGAGGGAACACGCGGTGTCCATGGGGACGCTGGAGGCCTTCCGTCAACGCTGGTCACCACGTGGGGTTGAGGCTATTATAAACAATGATTGTATTGTTGTACTACAATGATCTGTTCGTTATAGTGTGATTTTGATTATGTTTTGATGTGTTGTATTTTATGAATGTGTTGAATAAAGTTTTTGAAAAAAAAAGTGAGTACTATTGTAAACAATGAATGTACTGTTGTACTACAATGATTTGTTTGTTATAGTGTTATTTTTGATTATGTTTTGATGTGTATTATATGATTGTGTTGAATAAAGTTTTTGGAAAAGGAAAGAAAAAAAAAAGAGGTGGGGAGAGAGAGAGGTGGGGAGAGAGAGAGAGAGAGAGAGAGGGGGGAGAGACAGAGAGAGCAAAATGCAACCGTGCGTCACTTGTTCAGAATGTTCTAGAAATGAAGCGTGCGTGTCTCATGCACGAAAGCTGTCGGCAGCTCTATGGAATTCAGGGGAGCAGCCTGCCGCATCACACACATACTAACCACACCCCCATTTTTTTGATGTTTTGTGAACAATTTTATTCAAAATTTGGGGAAATAATTGATAAAATCTAGAGAGGATTTCTGAACATAACTTAAATCACTAGCGAAATTGTAAAAATCTCTGCGTTTTTGCGTGTGGTTTTGGCGGACCAAGGAATCAAAGGCCAAAAATCTTATCTGAAAATCGAATCTGACACACACACACACACACAGAGTTTTTAAATTATACTAGACCAAGTGCAGACCCGTTGGGTCTGTTCCCCCAACGTGTGGGGGAGGGGGGAGGGAGAGAGGTGGGGGAGGGGGAGGGAGGGGAAGAGTGGGGAGTGAGGGGGAGAGGGGTAGCAGGGAGTGGTGCAAGAGAGAGGGGAAGGGGGTGGGGGGGAAATGTGGTGAAGATGGGTGGGGGAGGGGGGAGAGAGGGTGTGGGTGGAGGGAGAGAGAAATGGAGAGGGGGTGGGGGAGGGGGTGGGGGAGGGGGTGAGAGGGTTCGGGGAGGGGGTGAGAGAGGGGTGGGGGAGGGGGAGAGAGGGGTGGGGGAAGGGGAGAGAGGGAGAAGGAGGGGAGGAGGGAGGGGATGGAGGGGGGAAGGGGAGAGGGGGAAGAGCGAGGAGGGAGGGGGAGAGGGGTAGGGGGGAGGGGGAGAGTGGTGATGGAGGGGGAGAGCAGAGAGAGGGGAAGAGTGGGGGGGAGAGGGAAGGGAGGGGGGAGAGAGAGAGGTGGGGGAGGGAGATGGGGAGGGGTGGTGGATGGGGAGAGAAGTGGAAGAGTGCGGAGGGAGGGGGGAGTGGTAGAAGAGGGACAGAGGGATAGGGGAAAGTGGTGTGGGAGAAAGGGAGGGAGGGGGAGAGAGAGGGTGGGAGAGGGAGAGGGGTGGGGTAGGGGGGAGAGAAGTAGAAGAGTGGGGAGGGGGAGAGCGGTAGGGGGGAATGGTGGAAGTGGGAGAGAGGGAGGGAAGGGGGGAAGGGGGAGTGGTGGAAGAGAGAGGGGTAAGGGAAAGGGGTGGGGAGAGAGTGGAGGGGGGAGGGAGGGGGAGAGAGAGGGGTGGGGAGGGAGAGGGGTGGGGAGTGAGAGGGGTGGGGGAAGGGGGAGAGAAGTGGAAGAGGGGGAGGGAGAGGGGGAGGGGTAGGTGGAAGGACAGAGGGCAGGGGGAAGGGGGTGGGGGGAGAGAGGGAAGGGGGTGGGGGAGAGAGGGATGGGGTGGGACGAGGAGTGGGATGGGAGGGAGAGGGGTGGGGAGAGGGAGATGGGAGAGGGGGAGGAGAGGGGTGGAGGAGGGGGGAGGGAGATGGGGTAGGGGAGAGAGGGGGATGAGTGTGGTGGGAGGGGGAAGAGGAGGGTGAGGAGAGGGAGAGGGGTGAGGAGAGGGAGATGGAGAGGGGGAGGAGAGAGGGGTGGGGAGGAGAGAGGGATGGGGAAGGGGAGAGAGGTGTGGGGGAGGGTGAAGGGATGCGGTAGGGAAGGGAGGAGGGAAGAGTGTGGAGGGAGGGGGAGAGGGGTGGGGGGAGAGAGGGGAAAGAGTGGGGTGTTCGAGTGGGAGGGGGAGGGATATATAAACACATACATATACATATACACATATACAGATACATATGTATACACACACACACACACACACATATATATATATACGCGTACATGTCTGTGTATATGTATATAAATATATATGTGTGTGTGTGTATATCTATATTACTAAAAGTCTGATCTTGACCGCTTTTGGCTCACTGTGGTGTGATTTCCGAGAGAACGCCGCCACCTACGGCCGTCATTTTTGGCCAGCTCGCTCAGAGCCCCACTCCGCCATCCTGGACCAGAGGATTTTTCCCATCGATGAAAGATCGGAGAGATATTAATGTTTTTTAAAAAATTCGCCACTCTCTCTGCTGCCCCTGCTGGAGGGAGGTGGAGGGACTATAAAACCAGGAAGTGGTGTGCCTCACTCAATTTCTGCAAGATGGAGGAAGCCAGAGGGTCACATCTCTCTGAGCTCTGAATAGCACTGAACACATGTCTACTCAACTGTGAGTGCCCTTAATGTGGTTCGATAAATGCTTGCAAAAAGTGTCTCTATTGGTTCTAAAATGCTTGCAAAAAGTGTCTATTGGTTCCAAAATGCTTGCACAAAGTGTGTATTGGTTCTAAAATGCTTGCAAAAAGTGTCTATTGGTTCTAAAATGCTTGCAAAAAGTGTCTCTATTGGTTCTAAAGTGCTTGCAATAAGTGTCTCTATTGGTTCTAAAATGCTGCCTGGCCAGAGTGACTGAGCTGCCTGGCCAGAGTGACTGAGCTGCCTGGCCACAGTGACTGAGCTGCCTGGCCAGAGTGACTCAGCTGCCTGGCGTGAGTGACTCAGCAGCCAGCCCAAGAATCCATTCGGCCCACAATGTCCATACTAACCCTCTGGAAACCAGTCCCTTTGACCCACAACACACATACTAGCTCTCCAGAAAGCCCCCCCCCCCACCCCCACTGGCCAGCAATATTGGAATTGGTGGAGAGGTGGAATATTGCGTTGGGGGACCAGCCCTCCCGTGTGAAGCTGGGACCCAACGGGTCCCACTCAGTCTATATATATATACACATACTAGACTATATATATATTTGTGTGTGTGTCTATGTGTGCGTGTGCACGTGCGTGTATATATATGTATATATGTGCATATATGCATAGAAATGTGTGAATGTGTGCGTGCAAGAGATTTTTAGATAGCCACGAGGATATGCAGGGAATGGAGGGGTATGCATTATCTGCCGGCAGATAAGACTTGGCACGAACGATCCCAGGAATGAATGATGTAATATATGATGAGCATTTGAAGACACGGTGCATGTACTCGTTGGATGCCCTCATTGAAACTTACCGAATAGTGAAAGGCCTGGGTAGAGTGGATGTGAGGAGGATGTTTCCACTATGAGGAGAGACTAGGACCAGAGGCCAATAGCCTCAAAATAAAAGGACATACCTTTAGAAAGGAGATGAGGAGGAATATACTTTGTAACAGGGTGGCGAATCTGTGGAGTTCATTGCCACAGACGGCTTTGGAGGCAGTCAATGGATATGTTCTTGATTGGTAAGGGTGTCAGAAGTTATGGGGAGAAGGCAGGAGAATGGGGTGGAGTGGGAAAGACAGATCAGCCATGATCGAATGGCGGAGTAGACTTGATGGGCCGAATGGCCTAATTCTGCTCCGAGAACATATGAACGGCATCATGTTCAGCACAACATTGGGACAAAGGGCCTGTTCCTGTGCAGTACTGTTTTATTTTACTGTGTAACTATTCAAGCACTCCTTTAAATATAAAATACTGAGAGACAATCAACTTGTGAAAAGCACCACTTTTCTTGAAAAGTAAGTGCTTTTCTTGAAGTCTGTTATGGCATAGCTCACGTTGAAAAATCCCATAAAGCATTCACTTAAACATTTCCATCTTAGTTTCAAACTGGAGAGACTGCAGAGAAGATTTCCACAGATATTGCCAGAACTCGAGAGCCTGAGCTGTAGGGAGTGGTTGGGCTGGCTTGGACTATTTCATGGAGCGCGGGAGGAGTGATCTTGTAGAGGTGTATAAAATCACGAGGAAAATACAAAGGGTGAATGCACAGACCTTTACCCAGGGTAGTGACATCAAGATACAGAGGGCATTGGGTTAAGGTGAGAGGAAACAGATTTAATAGGAACACGAGGGACAACATTTTCATTACAGAGGGTAATGAGTACACGGAACGAGCTGCCAGAGGTGGTAGTTGGCAGGTACTATAACAACATTTAAAAGATATCTGGACAGATACGTGGGTAGGAAAGGTTTAGAGGGATATGGGCCAAGGCGGACAGGCGGGAATAGAGTTGGTCAGCATGGGCTAAGTTGGGCCACATTCCGTGCTATATAACTCTCTGACTCCACAACAAATTGGGCCGAAGGCCTTCTTTCTGTGCTCTATGACTCGATCACTCAGAGACTTTGGACTCCCGTTGAGCAAATTCCCATATGATCTTTCAGGCGCAGGAAGTGGCAACACAGTCGGCAAGGTGGCCCAGCAGTAGAGTGTCAAAACATCCACTGTTTTAAACTTACTGTTGAAATGTGTTTGGTTTGGACCTTGATGGTCAAAATATGTTTCATGACCATTTTCCTCTCTCCCTTCTTACATCGCCAGAGACCCGGGTTCCATCCCGGCCACGGGTGCTGTCTGCACGCAGTTTGCACGTTCTCCCCGTGACTTGCGTGGGTTTTCTCCGGGAGCTCCGGTTTCCTCTCACACTCCAAAGATGTACACGTTTGTAGGTTGATTGGCTTCCGTAAAAATTGTAAATTGTCTCTCGTGTGCGTAGGATAGTGTTAGTGTGCGGGGATCGCTGGTGGGCGAAAGGCCGGTTTCTGTGCTGTATCTCTTAACTAAACTAAACTAAGTCTGAGGATTGCAATATTAACTTCAAGGGAAGATTATGCTGCCTCACAGCTCTCTTGGATTTCCTCCGGGATATTCGCCACCAATGATCTCTGCAATCCCTTTTATTTCCCAACAAGGTTTACCACAGTGCTCTCCAGTATGCAAGGATTCGTAGGGTAATCCTCTCTTTGCAATTCAGTCTAATTCATCACCAGGATCTGCTCTCCACAGTGACTCATGCAACCCCCCAATCACAGATATATTATAAAGATAATACCTGGTAGATTCGCCAGCACTACACACCGGGGGAGTTAAAAGGTTTTAAAATACATAAGCAAAAGTTTCAAATATCACATTTTCATTTCCTATTAATTACTCCAATGTTAATTTGTTCTCCCGAGGGGCAAAATGCCATGATGAGGGTGGCTGGGGTAACAGATGAACTTCTCCTCACCCTAAGCCCACAGTTTCCACATACCCATTCCAACAGAAATGATATTAGCAACAACCACACACCCACGTCAACTTTCGCATCTGCTTCTTATTCACAGCAAAAACAACATCTACAATAGACCAAGCTCACATAGGTGAATGTTATTCTTGACGGCTCCTGATCCCAATTTCAAAAGATCCGTCGTTTCAAACTTATGTGTTTGGTTTGGAACTTCTCGGTCAATATATGTTTCCAGACTATTTTCCTCTCTCGCACTTTCACACGAAAAAAATATTGCAAGATGGAAACACAACTTAATCTGGCCTCTAAAATATAAGATGTGAAAAACAAAGTAAGGTTTGTTTTTAACAAAGTAAGTAGTAGATAAACTGTTTAAACCAAAGAAAGACATCAAATGCTGGAGTAACTCAGCAGGTCAGGCAGCATCGCTGGAGAAAATGAATAGGCGACTTTTTGGGTAGAAACCCTTCATCTGAGTCCTTTTCTCCAGAGATGCTGCCTGACCCACTGAGTTACTCCAACATTTTGTGTCTATCTTTGGTGTAAACCAGCATCTGCAGTTCCTTCTTACACATTTTGTCTGCTCCATTGATTAAACCCAACTTTATAAGAACACATTTGGTTAAAGACTGTAGCTGCCAACTAAATAAAAACCTGATTTTTATATGCAAATGTATAGCCTTGAAGCAAATTTGAATTTTATTTTTTACAATTATGCATTGACAAATCCACAGATGAAGCACAAAATATTTAACAAAAGCATTTTGCTTTAATAGCGTTTAATAATTTGTTTTAATCATGGGTTAATTGTCACAGATAATAAACAATGTCAGCTACTTGCGTTAATTCGCTTCATTTTGAGTGATCCTTCCAAACTCCTGCTCGCAAGTTTTGTTAGGAATTAAACTGAACTTGGTTCAACTTTACTTCCATTCCCACACTTAAATACGTCTCTTTCCCCGGCCAACAAATCCGTGAGAAGATTATCAGAAGATGTCACTTGGCTTCTCACAATCTCAATTCACTCCAGAATTTGGAAAGTATTCGAACTTTAAGCTTTTCCCCATTATTCCACCATTGGAGAATACTGGAGATATAATCCTTGCAGAACCAACACCTCCTTTATATTCTCCTTCCAATTCCAGGACGCACAAAAGAAAAACAAAGAATTGACCACCAATAAAGAATGCACTAAAATACAAGACCACAAGTTATAAGGAATGGCTACCTGTAACTTGCTCCTTTCCACTTGTAAAACCTATTGAAACAATTTGTTAATGTTTCCAATATTATTTCAGAATATTTATCGTGCCTTGCATCCTATAGCCACTAGCAAAAGCCTATTTCGACCTGGTATGTACAGTGTCTTGGCTGTTCAGAAACTATTTTGTTCTACTGAGAATGTGTGCCTTTATCTACATTTTTGGGGCACTCAGCAACTTGGGCCGAGACCGCAAGAAATTGCAGAGAATTGTGGACGCAGCCAGGACCTCCCTTCCATTGATGTCATTTACATTGCACGCTGCCTCTGCAAGGCCATCAGCAAAATCAAGGACTAGTCACACAGCGGCCACTCCCTCTTCTCCCTTCTCCCATCAGTCCTGAACTACCATCTACCTCATTGGAGACTCTCAGACTATCTTTGATCGGACTTTACTGGACTTTATCTTGCATTAAACATAATTGGCACAGGTGATGAGGATCCACTCCAAAACCAGCAACCCTATCCCAGGGCTCGAAATTAGTGGTTGCCCGGGTGCCAATGACCACTCAAAGTGCCGCCGGGCAACCTAAACGCCGAGTCATTTTGCCCGGCTTGGCAAGCAAATACTGATTTATACCGATAGACACAAAAAACTGGAGTAACTCAGCGGGTCCGGCAGCATCTCTGGCGAATAGGAACGTGCGTTCCGTGTCGGCGGCGATTCTATTGCGGGGCAAAGATACTAGGTGCGTGGTGACGAAGGGTCGGAGCGAATGACGGGCCCCGAACAGCGGCAACAGTGGCTCCACCGCCTCCTCCTCCCGCACCCCGCCTGGCGGAAGGAGGCCTCCCTCCCTCCATCCTCCCGGCCTCAGCGTGCGAGAGGAGTTGTTTTGAAAGTGAAGTTGATGGATTTGCAGCAGTATCATTTGATTTGCAGGCAGCGGCCGCTATCGCCCTGGCCGCTATCGCCCAGCCCCGAGGCTGGGAGGAGCGAGGGTGGGAGAGGCAGGCCTCCTTCTGCCGGGCGGGGTGTGCGGGAGGAGGAGGCGGTGGAGCCGCTGTCACGGCCGCTGTTGCCGCTGAAGCAACTGCACTAAAGATCCTATACCTATCGGATCTTTGAGCTGCACCGTGGCGAGGAGTTCGCAACTGCCTCCCCCTTTGGCGTTGGCACTTTGGCGTTGGACAGGAATGGCCAAGGCAGCGGGGCGATGTTGTCCGAGGAGTGCTGACGTTCCTTCCTCCCCACCTCCTCTGCCCTTCCCCCCCCCCCCTCTCTCTCTTGTACGTCCCCTCCACGCCTCTTATCCTGGGACCCCTCCTCTCCATCCTGCACTGATCCCCATTCCCTCCTCTATTCAGTCCTCACTGACATCCCCTGTGCTCCCCTCCCAATCTACCCACCCCCCCCCCAATCTATTCATCACTCTACCCACCTCGCATTGATTCTCCTGCCACCCCCCCCCATCCATCCATCCATCCTACACTGGTCCCCCAATTCATCCTGTACTGATCCCCCTTCCCATCCATCCTGCACTTCTCCCCCCATTCATACTGCACTTATTCTCCCATTCGTCCCATACTGACCCGCCCTCCATTTACCCTGCACCAATCCCCCCATCCATCCTGTAGTGATCTCCCCATTCATCTTTTACTGATCTCCCATTCATCCTGTACTGATCCCCCCATTCATCCTGTGCTGATACCCCCCCCCCCATCCATCCTGTACTGATCCCACTATTCCAGAAGAATGGGGGGAACAGTCTGAAGAAGGGTCTCGACCCGAAACGTTGTCTATTTCCTTAGCTCCATAGATGCTGCCTCACCCGCTGAGTTTCTCCAGCATTTTTGTCTACCCCCATTCATCCTGTACTGATATCCCCATTCAACACCACTGACATCCCCCGTGCTCTCCCCTCACGATTTTACATACTCCAACCAACACGTACTAATTCACCTGCCTCAATCCATCTATTCCGCACCGATTGCCTTCTCAACCCCCCCCCATCTATCCACCCCGCACTGATTCACACACACCCCCTGACCCTATTGTGCTTCATGGTCTTCAGAGTGAACATTGACTATGTTTGATAACGCAATCAAATATGTTTTAATTCCCAATGTTATTATTTATTTTGACACCTTGAAACATATTACCAAAAGAACATTTGCTGTAGTTATGTCCTTCGGCCATCTCGTCAGTTAGTGTAATGTTTAACCTGTCCAATGGGTATAGTCGGTTTTAACAGCTACTAGACCAAGTGCAGACCCGTTGAGTCTGGTCCCCGAAAGTGCTTCAGTCGCGAAAATCGGCCGCGGGGGAAAAAAATGGCAGCGTTTTTGGAGGACAGCGGGCTGCAGCACCTGCTGTTATGGTGTCTGACCAGCAGGAGGCCACAAAATGAGTAAGAGTGTGTGTGTGTGTGTGTGTGTGTGTGTGTGTGTGTGTGTGTGTGTGTGTGTGTGTGTGTGTGTGTGTGTGTGTTTTTTTATGTGTGGTGAAGGATTTTATTTAAAAAAGTGTACATTAAAATGTCTAAATGTAATGAAGAGTGAATGGGTGAATATAAAAGTGTAATGTGTGGCAAAATGGAAAATATCTCGGGGTTCGGAAACGTGGTTTTGGCGAACCATGAAATCAAAGGGCAAATCTGACACACACGTGGTCAGCAGACACACACACACACACAGAGTTTTAATAGTATATAGATAGATTAGCATAAAATGCCTATAGAAATTTCCTTGCAACCTGTATATTTTGTTATGGATAAATTAGGTGGGAAGCAAGAGTGTTTCTGTGCCAATAGCAATAACGACCCATGCTATGGCCATGTCATGGTAATTTTCGGTCCTTCACAGAAAACATGCTTGCATCAATCTGTAGTGTGCATGGTTAAGCATATATGTTACCATGGTCCAGGATTTATTGACGCAGGTTGATCAAATGCTGAATAATCCAACCACATTTTTGTTTGGAAGTGGAAAGAACTTGAGATATTGTATTATAACTTGAGATATTGTATTATAATTTTGCTACATGTCATTGTGGTATATATCATGTCTTGATTGGTAAATATGTTTAGTTTGTGAGTTATTTGAAGCAGAAATAATATGTGAATGTAGACAAAAGTGTGGGAGAAACTCAGCGGATGCGGCAGCATCTATGGAGCGAAGGAAATAGGCAACGTTTCGGGACGAAACCCTTCTTCAGACTGATGGGTTTCGGCCTGAAACGTTGCCTATTTCCTTCGCTCCATAGATGCTGCTGCACCCGCTGAATTTCTCCAGCACTTTTGTCTACCTTAGATTTTCCAGCATCTGCAGTTCCTTCTTGAACATAATATGTGAATGCTTCATTGAGCATAATTCCGACTGGTAACTGCGCACTTCATCCGAGCACATTATCGCACGCGTCATGCAAACTGTCTCAAATGACCACCTAAACTGTCATTTGGCAACCTAAAAAGCTGTCAAGGTTGCCTGGCTGGCATCAGGGATAAAAAGTTAAGCGAGAGCCCTGCTATCCTTATGCACAGCACTGCTCTAGAGGAGGTAGAAACATTCACATACCTAGGCAGTGTTGTGGACATCACCAGAGGGGCAGAGGCAGACATAAAAAGTAGAATCAATAAGGCTAGGGTGGTGTTTAACATGCGCAGGAAGATCTGGAGCTCAAAACACATCTCGATCAACACCAAAATACGCATCCTTAACTCAAATGTAAAACAGGTGATGCTGTGTGGATCCGACACATGGAAAACCACAAAACACACTACAAACAGGCTGCAAACATTAATTAACACCTGCCTTAGGAGAATACTTAATATCTGGTGGAGAGACAATGTAAGCAATGCGGACCTGTGGAAAAGAACAAGCCAGGAGCCCATTGACTTACAAATGTGAAGGAGAAAATGGAGCTGGATTGGGCACACCCTCAGGAAACTTGCCAAAAACATCACCGGCAAGCCCTGAAATGGAACCTCCAAGGAAAAAGTTAAAGAGGTCGCCCCAGGAACAACTGGAGAAGCGGTGTCCAGACAGAAATGTCTGAGAGTGGGCTCAACTGGGGAGATCTCAAAAGAACTGCCAACCACCGAGTGAGGTGGAGACATTTGTCAACGGACGATGCTCCCTAGAGGACCAAAGGGCTTAAGAAGAAGATCTCTTCCCATCATGTAAATGAACCATCCTACCAACAACTAGAGAGCAGTCCTGAACTACCATCTACCTCATTGGAGACCCTCAGACTATCTTTGATTGGACTTACTGGACTTTATCTTGCACTAAACTTAATTGACATTATTCCCTTTATCATGTATCTGTACACTGTGGATGGCTCAACTGTAATCGTGTATTGTCTTTCCTCTGGCTAGTTAGCACGCAACAAATGCTATTCACTGTACTTCGGTACACGTGACAATAAACTAAGCTCAACTGAGTGTTTTATCTTCTTCATTATTAACTAACTAACACATATTTTAACAAGTATTTTACTTGCTGTTCTCGGCCAACTCGGGTGTAATAGGGGGAAATAAAATAAATCCCTTCCATCTTTTAGGCCGGGAAACACTGACGTGGCTGATGGAGATGCTGCCTAAACACCAGAGACCTGCGTGCACTTCTGACCTTGGGTGCTGTCTGTGTGGAGTTTGCACGTCCTCCGACTGCTCTGGATTCCTCACGCATCCCAAAGATGTGCTGATTTGCAGGTTAATCGGCCTTTGTAAATTGACCCTCGTGTGTAGGATGGGACAATAGAGAACTAGTGTAATAGGGATCAAAGAGGCATCTTTTTCACACAGAGGGTGGTGGGCACACAGAATGAGCTGGGACAGGGGGAGGTTGAGGCAGGTACTATAACAGCATTTAAAAGACATTTGGACAGGTACATGGATAGGAAGTGTTTAGAGGGATATGGGCCAAACACAGGACTGTGGATGGATGGGGCACTAGGTCAGTATTGAGATGAATTGCGCCACAGGGCCTGTTTCCATGCTGTATGACTCCATGTAAGAAAAATTACCACATCCAAATCAGTTTTTTGTAAAATGGAATCACCAAAATCCTTGTAAATGTAAGTGCTCTCGGTAAAATGCAATAATATCTGTTGGGGAAGGAAACCTTCCCAGTTAGTGATGCTTAATGTACATTGGTGGACAAGAAGCCTACTCAATGGTGGCAATCTTAATTAGTGGCGGCACGGTGTTGCAGCCAGGGCCATCTTAACGCATGGGCATGCTGGGCAGTTGCCCAGGGCCCCATGCGAATCCATGTATGTTGTGGCTTGCTGCCAATAAATAAATGCTACACTGTACTAAACTATAAATATGTTATTGGAAAATGCATATTTAGCATGTGTTTTACTAAAGATAATGAACAATATTCATGTTGATTTTTATGCAACAAGTGGACATTGGCATTCACCTCTGATTTAGTATCATGGTCACCTCTGCAACCACATGTGCATGTATGTGTACGTTTATTGTCTATTATCTAAATGGTGGCCGATTAGGAAAAGGGGAGATGTAGCGCGACCTGGGTGTCATGGTACACCAGTCATTGAAAGTAGGCATGCAGGTGCAGCAGGCAGTGAAGAAAGCGAATGGTATGTTAGCTTTCATAGCAAAAGGATTTGAATATATTTTGGAACGGTCCTATACCCCACAATTAAAATGTGGATTATGGAAATGTCAGAAATGTCAGAGACCTTACATTTGGAAAGAACTGGACTTGTCTTATTCGACAAACAATAATTATTTGATAGAGTATAGGAGCAGGGAGGTTCTACTGCAGGGTCTTGGTGAGGCCACACCTGGAGTATTGCGTACAGTTTTGGTCTCCAAATCTGAGGAAGGACATTATGCCATAGAGTGCAGAGAAGGTTCACCAGACTGATTCCTGGGATGTCAGGACTGTCTTATGAACAAAGACTGGATAGACTCGGTTTATACTCTCTAGAATTTAGGAGATTGATAGGGGACCTTATAGAAACTTACAAAATTCTTAAGGGGTTGGACAGGCTAGATGCAGGAAGATTGTTCCCGATGTTGGGGAGGTCCAGGACAAGGGGTCACAGCTTAAGGATAAGGGGGGAAATCCTTTAGGACCGAGATGAGAAGGACTTTTTTCACACAGAGAGTGGCGGGTCTCTGGAACTCTCTGCCACAGAGGGTAGTTGAGGCCAGTTCATTGGCTATATTTAAGAGGGTTAGATGTGGCCCTTGTGGCTAAGGGGATCAGAGGGTATGGAGAGAAGGCAGGTACGGGTTACTGAGTTGGATGATCAGCCATGATCATATTGAATGGCGGTGCAGGCTCGAAGGGCCGAATGGCCTACTCCTGCACCTAATTTCTATGTTTATTTGCTCTATGTTTCTATCTCACGCGCTACATAACTGGAAATCCTGGAAAAGGGTACCCATCGTATTTATCGGCAAACATTTGTGAGGAATTTATTGAATTAATGGGACAACATGTTCTTTGTGCTATTCTTGAAGAAATAAAAGAGTCAATAGCATGATTCAATATGTGTGGATTCCACTCCAGACATCTCACACACTGATCATTCGAGGATGTGAGCCTGTGGAACGTTTCATTGTTCATCCCTATCTTTTCTTCATGGAGCAAAGAATCTAGCAGACACTGTTGTGGATTTCCTTAATGAGAACAAAATTCCACTATCAAACTGCCGTGGTCAGTCGTATGACAATGCCTCAAATATGTCTGGACGCTATACTGGATTGCAAGCACGGATTCATGAAGTGAATGAGTTCCCATCTATGTCCCCTGTACTGGACACAGCCTGAACTTGGTGGGAGTAAAAGCGACAGTGTTGTCTACAGACTAAAATTATTTGACTTTGTGTCTGTATTCTTTTTCCCTGCTTCTGCACATCGATGGGATGGTTCTGGCATCCTCTTTAGGAAACAATGTTGTGGTCAAGCGTCTGTCTGACACAAGATGGTCGTCACATTTTGATGCTGTTCGTGCTCTGTACGGGGGTTTCGAGAAAATTAAACATGCACTGGATTCTGTATCAGCTGACACTGAACAGGAAGTGAACACAAGGCGAGTGGCAGAAAGATTGAACGGGAAAATGGAGAACCTGGAAACGATCTTTCTCACGATTCTTTGGAAAGGCATTCTTGAAAGAGTGACCAAAACATGTAAGGTCCTGCAGTCAGAGGATGTGAACATACTTGTTGCCATGAATCTTCTTGAGTCTCTGAAAACCTATCTTCAGGAAATTAGAGACAAATTTAGAGAAAACGAATTGAAAGCCAGGAGTAGGTGTCCAGATTCAGATTATAGCGATGTGAAAAAACGGGAACGGAAACTAAATGTGTAGGTAGGGGCCCCAGTGCACTGCTTTGCCCCGGGGCCTATAATGCTGTTAAGACGGCCCTGGGCGCAGTGGCAGAGTTGCTACCTTACAGCGCCGGAGACCAGAATTTGATCCCGACTACGGGTGCTGTCTGTACGGAGTATGTACGTCCTCCCCGTGACCACATAGGTTTTCTCAGAGATCTTCAGTTTCCTCCCACACTCCAAAGACACTAATTGGCTTAGTATAACATATAAATTGTCCGAAGTGTGTATGTGGGGATGTGTGGCCATTAATGTGTGGGGATCACTGGCCGGTGCAGACTCAGTAGGCCGCAGGGCCTGTTTCCACGCTATATATCTAAACTAAAACTAAACTAAACCATTTTGACATCAAAGAGTGGACAATAAATGCAGGCTCACCAGTGTCAATCATCAAATCAGATGAAACGGAGCTTGTTTAAAAAGGCAGCTGGAACATTAGTTTGCCATCAGTTTAAATGAAGCCAGCTTCTGAAAGGTTAGAATGATGCATTTGTGAATTATTATGGGAAGGGACTGTGTAACAAGTAGAAGTACCTGCTCGAGCAAAACAATCTACTGTCTGTTGCTGGCACAGGGATTGTGGAAGAGGAATTAATTCATCACTCGAAAACCAATGGATGACTGTCACCTCACAGTTAGCTCAACAAAGAAAGCTCTGTGCTGAGCAAAACAGACATCTGGAACCAGTAACATGTTTCGAAGACAGTATAGAAAACCGATCTGGCCCTCGTTTGTTTTTTCTTGGGTCCACTTCCTGCAGGATTACCACCACCTCCAGAGATGGGTACAGTTATCTGGGCCAAAAGGGTCTCCCACACAGCTTTTAATCAATGACAGTCTCACTCATCCACAGAAATGATCGTCCCTTTAAACTTAGAACATAGAGCAATGCCGCCCTTCGGCCCACAATGTCCATGCCAAGCATGATGCCAAGACCAACTCTTGTCAGACTACACATAATACATGTATCGCCATTCCTTGCATATCCACGTGCCTATTCAAAAGTCTCTTAAAAGCTACCATTTAAGAAAAAATGGGGAGCAGTGAAAGAGGATCTAACAGAACCGCGGAGAAGAGAAGAACTTGGTTTACGAAAATGATCCCAAGATCATCCCGTTAACGTCTGATAAAGAAGGGCCTTGACCCGAAACGTCACCTATTCCTTTTCTCCAGAGATGCTATCTGACCCGCTGAGTTACTCCAGCTTTTTGTGTCTATCTAACATATGATGAGCGTTTGACGGCGCTGCGTCTGTACTCGATGGAGTTTAGAAGGATGAGGGGGGTCCTCATTGAAACTTACTGAATAGTGAAAGGTCTGAATAGAGTGGACTTGGAGAGGATGTTTCCACTCACGAGAGAGTCCAGGACCAGGGGCCTTGGCCTCATAATTAAAGGAAGAACCTTTAGAAAAGAGATGAGTGGGAATTTATCTTGTCAGAGGGTAGTGAATATGTGGAATTCTTGGCACAGACAGCTGTGGAGGCCTTCAATACATATTTTCAAGGCTGAGATTGACATATTCTTGATTAGAAAGGCTGTCAGCGGTTATGGGGAGAAGGCAGGAGAATGGGGTTGAGAGGGAAAGATAGATCAGACATGATTGAATGGTGGAGTAGACGATGGGCCAATTGGCCTCATTCTGCTCTAGAACATGACCTTATCCATATCCTTCCATATCTATAAGTCTCTCATATCCAGAAGTCTCTTAAATGCCACTATTGTATCTAAACTATAAACATTATAGGGAGATCACTAATACTATCTCCAGAGGTTTGCAGGGTTTCACCAGCCCCCAATATCAACATTGAGAAGTTATGCTCTTTGGTGATATCCGTTAGATTATAAAGACCAGCTTGGGATATGAAAGATGAACACAATAGCTGCATTTCCCTTGTCGCAGAAGTAATGGGATCTAAATTCCAGCATGCACAGCACTAATATGCATGGACCCGTGCCAATTTCTTCTGGGGCCACAGGGATGTGATTTTCTCATGTGCACCACACACAATGTATGAGAAATGGATTGCCAAAGCAAAAGTGCCATCGACCTTCAATATTTTTACTCGAATTTCTGACGTTGCACAATGCATCTTACACACACCCTGTGACCATGCACGAGCAGACCCAGCCACCGGCCACGAACAAAGCTCATAAGTATATAAGTGATAGGAGAAAAATTAGGCCATTCGGCCCATCAAGTCTAATCCGCCGTTCAATTATGGCAGATCTACGTCTCCCTCCTAACCCCCGACACCTGTACTAATCAATAATCCATCTATTTCTGCCTTAATAATATCAATTGACAGCCCCCACAGCCTTCTGTGGCAATTAATTCCAGAGATTCATCACCCTCTGACTAAAGACATTTCTCCTCATCCCCTTCCTAAAGGAACGTTCGTTAATTCTGAACCTATGACCTCTGTGGAAACTGTGAGGTTCTGAGGCTATGATTACTAGTGGAAACTTCTTCTCTACATCCAGTCTATCCAGGCCTTTCATTATTCGCCGCTTCACTAACAAAGACCTGGTGGTCTTGAGAACGAAGGTCCACGTGTGGCGGCAGGTCACGGGGAGAACATACAAAATCTGACAGCACCCGTAGTCAGGATCGAACCTGGGTCCCTGCCGTTCTTTCTGAGGCAGTAACTCTACCGCTGCACCACCGTGTCACCCCCTGAAGGACATTAGCGTATTCTTAGATTTACTGAAACACCCATAAAAGGGTTCTCCATATCCCAAAGAGGGCTTCATTTAAATTTCTCCCCATGAGATTTTTTCAGAGGTACATTGCTGAGATTTTTTTCTGAGCTCATTGTTTTAATATTGGGTTTATTTGCATTTACAATTCATGTCCACCAACTCCAAGACAAAAATATGGGATATTTCAAAGTGTGGTGAGAACGCTGCATGGGCAGCTTCGTGACAAAACAACCTCAACATCTGAAATGTTGCATTCAAGTTAGTGCTGCATTGGGATGCAATAGTCATAGTCACACAGTGAGGAAACAGGCCCTTTAGCCCACACCGACCACCAAGCCCATCTACAGTACACTAGTCCCACCTCACCTTGCTTGGACCAAAGCCCTCTAAACCTGCCAGGTACCTATCCAAATGTCTCTTAAAGGTCATGATGGTACCTGCCTCAGCTACCTCCTCCGGCAGCTCGTCCATATACCTACCACCTTTTATGTAAAAAAGTTACCCCTCAGGGTCTTATTAAAACTCTCCCCCCTCACTTTAAATCAATGTCCTCTGGTTCTCGATCTTCCTTCTCTCAGCATAAATCCTGATCTATTCCCCTCATGATCTTACACACCTCTGTCGGATCACCCTTCATCCTCCTGCTCTATAAGGAATGAAGTCCTAGCCTGCTCAACCTCTGCACTGCACGCTTAGTTTTTCGAAAACACCCAAGGGAAGCCCGCCATAACCAAAGGAGGACTCATTTTAATTTTCCCCAATTGTAAATTGGTGATAGACAAAAATGTTGGAGAAACTCAGCAGGTGCTGCAGCATCATTAATGGAGCGAAGGAAATAGGCAACGTTTCGGGCCAAAACCGTTCTTTTTCCCACATCCACACTTGAGTTACTTAATATTTTGGGTGGACACAAGTAATTTTGTTCTAGCCGCAAAGAGAAACTGAAATTGTGCGCACCAAGTTTCTGAGGGAGGCCAACTATGGTTCACAAATATACCTGACGGAAAGAACCAAGTTCAGTAAGATAGGGGAAAAAATGCTTTATAATGACCAAGGAATCTATTATTTTCAATGCTTCTTGTGGATCAGCAAAAGCATTCCTTATTGATCTATGTTTGGCTACAGTTCAAAGACAAAACATAACTGCCCTGACCATGTATCAGGCATTGTTTTAACACTTTTGACAAGGGGGGGGGGGGGGGGGGGGGGGGGTGGTGAGGTGAGAAAACTGCACTTTTAAACCCACTTTAAATTTGACAAATGTGAAAACTTCAACACGTAACATCGGACAGGAAACTACAAAGGAAAAAAAAAATTAAAGATTGTAAACTTATTGATGAATGTATAATGGCTCGCAAAGCAGTCGTTGAAGCATTAGATCAAACGGTGCAAGATGTTTGCGCCAATAATAAATTACTGGAAGGTATTAGTTTGGAGATTTTCATCAAATGTTACCAGTAATTCCACAAGGTACTAAAGCAGATGAATTGAAAGCCTGTATTAAAGTATTTGTTTAGAAAATATGAAAATGATTAGACTTGAAAACCAATATGTGAGCACATATGATAGACGATTTGGCTGTAAGGGAATTTGGTTGATGTTTACACAAATCATGAAAAGAAAAAGTGGCCCGAATAAGGGCGCAACAGTGGAGCTGTTGTTTTACAGCACCAGAGACCCAGGTTCGATCCTGACTACAGGTGCCATCTGGACAGAGGTTGGACATTCCCTCTGTGACTATGTGAGTTTTCCCCGGGTGCTCCGGTTTCATCCCTCATTCCAAAGACGTGCAGGATTGTAAGTTAATTGGCTTATGTAAACTGTCCCTGTTGTGTCGGGAATGGAGGAGAAAGATGGATAACACAGAACCAGTGTGATCGGGTGATCACTGGTCGGTGCGGACTCGGTCGGTCGTAGGGTTAGTTTCCACGCTGTATCTCTAAGCTAAACTAAGAGATGATATCAATGATAAAATTGCACCAAATCTTTTAATTCACTTCATGATTCAATGCAAGCTGTTTACCCAAATGTAACTCAACAATATTTGCACAACCAATCATTGTGTGAAAAAGCATTTAGAGCACAAAACTGTAACCCGGCCTTCCTATTTTTGCAGCTAACCAGTGGTTTGCATCTTGCAATGTAGCCTCTGTATTTCTGGTCATGAAGTCTTCAGCGGACAGTGGTCATTGACAAATCCACACCTGGCTCCTGAATAGTGTGTCTGATCTGTCAGACAGCTGTTTGGGAATTTTTCTTTATTATAGAGAGAATTCTCCTGTCATCAGCTGTGGAGGTCTTCCTTGGCCTGCCAGTCCCTTTGCGATTAGTAAGCTCACCAGTGCTCTCTTTCTTCTTAATGATGTTCCAAACAGTTGATTTTGGTAAGCCTAAGGTTTGGCTGATGTCTCTGACAGTTTTATTCTTGTTTCTCAGTCTCATAAGGGCTTCTTTGACTTTCATTGGCACAACTTTGGGGCTCATGTTGATAAACAGCAATAAAATTTTCCAAAGGTAATGGAAAGATTGGAGGAAGGACTATGTTCTGAGAGCTCTCTTGTACCTGCATTAACCATATAACAATTACAGCACAGAAACAGGCCCTCTCGGCCCTTCCAGTCCGTGCCGACCATTTATTTTCCCCTAGTCCCATCTACCTGCACTCAGACCATACCCCTCCATTCCCTTCCCGTCCATACACCTATCCACTTTACTTTTAAATGTTAAAATCGATCCTGCCTCCACCACTTCTGCTGGAAGCTCATTCCACACAGCCACCACTCTCTGAGTAAAGAAGTTCCCCCTCATGTTACCCTTAAACTTCTGTCCCTTAATTCTCATGTCATGCCCTCTTGTTTGAATCTTCCCTACCCTCAATGGGAAAAGCTTATCCACGTCAACTCTGTCTGTCCCTTTCATCATTTTAAAGACCTCAATCAAGTCCCCCCTTAACCTTCTGCGCTCCAAAGAATAAAGAGGCATTTAAACTGAAGAAGGGTCTCGACCCAAAACGTTGCCTATTTCCTTCGCTCCATAGATGCTGCTTCACCCGCTGAGTTTCTCCAGCAATTTTGTCTACCTCTGAGCAATTACAAACATCTGTGAGATGTGTCCAAACATTATGGTGCCCTGAAACGGGGGCATTAAACACAGCAGTAATTTCTACATGGTGAAACCAAAATGTATAAACACCCGTTAATAAAATATGACAATGTGTACTTTAACCACATGTGATTTTTTTTTCTATTACAAATCTCAAATCATGGAGTACCAAGGCAAATAAATAAATGATGGGTCTTTGTCCCAAACATTATGGAGGACACTATATGTCCCAGTTAAAACAATGAAGTTCTTACTTGCAAAAGCACAACAGAATAAGTACACTGTAAATATAATAACAAATGAGAAAAAGTACATCCACACACTTACACAAAAAACAAACAAGTCAATAACAATAATAGTCTATGTAGTTTACAGCTTATTTGAGGTAGTAGTGTTTAATAGCCTAATGGCAGTAGGGAAGAAGCTGTTCCAAAACCTGGACGTTACAGCTTTCAGGCTCCTGTACCTTCTTCCTATTGGCAGGGGTGAAATGAGTGTGTGTCCAGGAGAGTGTGGGTCTCTGATGATGCTGGCTGCCTTTTTGAGGCAGCGACCAGTAAATCCCTTCGATGGTGGGGAGGTCAAAATCTGTGATGGACTGGGCAGTGTTCACAACTTTTTGCAGTCTTTTCCGATCCTGGACGTTCAAGTTGCCGAACCAGGCCATGATGCAACCAGTCTCTACTGTGCACCTGTAGAAGTTCAAGAGATCCCTCTCTGACATAAATAACTCCTTAATCTTCTCAGGAAGTAGAGGCATTGATGTGCTTTCTTTATAATTGCATCAGCGTGCAGGATCCAGGAAAGATCTTCAGAAATATGCACGTCCAGGAATTTGAAGCTTTTGATTCTCTCCACCATCTTGATATAGACAGGTTTATGGGTCCTCATCCTTCCTCCTCCAAAGTCTACAATCAGTCCCTGTGCACAGATGCAAAGGAACTATATTTGTAGGAAGTAACTACATGTGTAGGAAGGAACTGCAGATGCTGGTTTAAACTAAAGATGGACACAAAATGCTGGAGCAACTCAGTGGGACAGGCAGAATCTCTGGAGAGATTCCTTCTCGCCAGAGTTGCTGCCTGTGCTGCTGTCAAAGGAACAATATATGTAATTGTTGCATACATATTTGTTTTCAGTTTGTATATGTTTTTATTGTTGATTTTAATTAAATTGCATAATAGCCCCTTTGATTATATTACTCATGGGTAATATATTTGTTACATTTTATTTCATTTACAAAGGCGAGTTATAAAACCCAATTGCATGGAAACAAATGCAAAGATTATGATTGCGAGCATAATAACCCAAGCAACGAAGGATGTAGATGCCAGTATAGAATGCTTTATATCTTAATGTTGTCCGCCAATGTTAGTTCAGTGCCAGATGACAGTGGTTTGCAAAGCGATATGCAACTGAAATAGGATTCAAAGGTAGACAAAAATGCTGGAGAAACTCAGCTGGGTGCGGCAGCATCTATAGAGCGAAGGAAATAGGCAACGGTTTCGACCCGAAACTTTGCCTGTTCCTTCGCTCCATAGATGCTGCCACACCCGCTGAGTTTCTCCAGCATTTTTGTCTACCTTCGATTTTCAAGCATCTGCAGTTCCTTCTGGAAATAGAATTCATCCATTTTCCAAATAACTAAATATGAACTAATCAAAATCTGCCAAGTTTCATCCTTCAGCAATTTTCTATTTTTACTTTATCTTCTGCTTTATTCTGCTCACGAACGGCAGCACGGTGGTAGAGTTGCTGCCTCACAGCGCCAGAAACCCAGGTTCAATCCTGATCTCGGGTGCTGTCTGTACGGAGTTTGTACGTTCTCCCCGTGACCTGCGTGGGTTTTCTCTGAGACCTCCAGTTTCCTCCCACACTCCAAAGACGTTCAGGTTTATAGGTTAATCGGCTTGGTATGAATGTAAATTGCCCCTAGTACGCAGGATAGCTTTAGTGTGCGGCGATTGCTGGTCGGCGCGGACTCGGTGGGCCAAAGTGCCTGCTTCCGCACTGTATCTCCAAACTATATGTCTAAAATCAACTTTATGTCTTTATATCTAAAATCCACATACATTTTAGTAACATCTGTCAGCTTGCAGTAACAACTAATAGAGATGATGTGATTTATAAACTGAAAACTGAATCTGTGTTTGAAATCTGTGTGATTTTAACACCTTACCCGCTCCATACTCTCCCTCCTTCTGCTGCTTCTTCTTCTTGCGTATGGTGTGCACACCCTAAAGTTGTACGACAACTTGTTCCATTTGATCTTATTTGATTGTGCGCGCCGGGTTGATTGCATTCGTTGAAACAGGGCAGACCACGTGAAGGTTGCAATCTCCCACCCCATAATCTCTCGACTCTCAGTCTGAAGAAGTGTCTTGACCCGAAACGTCACCTATTCCTTCACTCCAGAGATGTTGCCTGCCCTGTGAATTGCTCCAGCATTTTGTGTCTATCTTCAGCATAAACTAGCATCTGCAGTTCCTTCTTACCAATTAACAAGTCAATACCAGGTTATTTGTTCAGGTGTGTGTAGACTGGGGGATCGTTTCGCTGAACACCTTCGCTCAGTCCGCCTGAACCTATCTGATCTCCAGGTTGCTAAACACTTTAATTCTCCTTCCCATTCCCACACAGACCGTTCTGTCCTCGGTCTCCTCCATTGTCAGCGTGAGTGTAAATTGGAGGAACAGCATCTTATATTTCGCTTGGGCAGCTTACAGCCCAGTGGTATGAATCATGATCTCTCTAACTTCAAGTAACCCGGCATTCCCCCCTCCCTCTATCCCTACCCCACCAAAGTCACACCAGCATCTTGTTTTTAATCCAACAGCTAACAATGGCCTGTTTCCTTTATCATCGTTACTTTTTTGCATATCTTTCAGTCATTGCTCTTTATCTGTCCACATCATCGTCTATATCTCTTGTTTCCCTTATCCTTAACTAGTCTGAAGAAGGTTCACAACCCGAAATGTCACCCATTCCTTCTCTCCAGAGATGCTGCCTGTACCGCCGAGTCACCAGCTTTTTGTGTCTCTCTTTGGTTTAAACCAGCATTTGCAGTTCCTTCCTATCTATCTGTTCAGGTGTGATTGAAGTAGAAATCTGTACACGATACACAGATAAGAGCACAAATCAAGTGTGGTTGCCTACCTGTCGGCCATCTTGTCCTACATTGGTTTGCCCTCTTACCACAGTTCGAATGTTATCATCCAACCGTCTGCCAAAACAAAAAACAAGATTTACAATGGTGAGTGGGTTTGCTTGGCGCAACATCCAAGAAGCTGTACAATAAATAAAGCACAATGGGACTTTCCTAAACAAACGTAAAGGTATTCAATTTTATAAATTCAAATGCGCGTGTTTGTGAATTCTTGAAATGATAGTAGCTTGAGGACATGGAATCCTTTTTTTGGCATTCAGTATCACTAAGTTACAGATCATTTAACGTCCCATCCTTGCTTTGAATTGATTGAAAGATACAGCGTGGAAACAGGCCCTCCTTCCCACCGAGTCCATGCTGACCATCGATCACCCGTTCTCACCAGGCCCTCTCACAGATGAACTGAGGCCCAGGTCAATTTCAATTTTAGAGGCCCACAAACCAAGATCCCTTTGAAGCAGACAGGCATGAGGCCCAAGCCAAATGGCACGTTGCCCCCCCTCTGATAGGGCCTGGTTCTCACTAGTTCTATGTTATCCCACTTTCCCCATCCACTTCCTATGCACTAGGAGCAATTTGTATAGAGGCCAATTAACCTATAAACCAGTACGTCCTTGGGATATGGGAGAAAACCGGGGCAGCCACAGAAAACCCCTTGAGACCACAGGGAGAACATGCAAACTCCACGCAGACAACATCCAAGGTCAGAATCTAACCCAGCACAATGAGACGGCAGCTCTACCAGCTGCGCCATTCTTCCACCATTTTCCTTTAAGAGCTGCTTTAGCCTCAACCACAGAACAGTTGCCCTGCATGGTAGTATTGGCCATTATCCAATTCACGATCCTTGGTCTCCTTTGGCAAGGAACCGAATGGCACCAAATCACTAGCAATGACGCCTTCATAGCAATTGGTTACTTGGCTAAGATGAGCCAATGCTTCTACAACAGAAAGGCTTGCATTTATATGCTGGCTTTTTAGCCACAAGTTATACCAAGCACATTACAGCCAATTAAGTAATTTTGAATTTTGAAGCATTGTTGTAATATAGAATTGCAGCATCAAGGTACACAAAGAAAACTACTACAAACGGCAATGTGATAACACCCTGCTTATCTGATTTGACAATGTTGATTGATCTATAAATAATGATCAAGGCATCTCCTCTGCTCTTCTTCAAAAACAGATCGAAGATTTTTCTTCATCCATCTGCATACTATCACACCAGAAAGATGTAAAAACATTTGATTTTCCCTCATCATTCAAGACGAATTGGAACACGAGATAAAAATAAGTCCTAATAACATATTCCCCCCCATATAAACATGAGTATATACATTGTGGAGGTATTTAGTTTAGTTAGAAACATAGAAAATAGGTGCAGGAGTCACCTCGAACTAGCACCACCATTCAATATGATCATGGCTGATCATCCAAACTCAGTACCCTGTTCCAGCTTTCTCCCCATAGTTTAGAGATACAGTGTGGAAACAGGCCCTTCGTCCCAACAGGTTTGCACCGTCCACCGATCCCCACATACTAACGTTATCCTATACACACTAGGGACAATTTATTTACCAAAACTAATTAACCTATACATCTTTGAGGGAGGAAACCGGAGAAAACCCACACCGTCACAGGAAGAACGTACAAACTACGTACAGACAGCACCCTAGTCAGGATCGAACCTGGGTCTCTAGCGCTGCGCCACCGTGCCGCCCCATATTTCTAAATGGTTTATACTAGAAGATGGATGAACAAAGGAAATGCCTCAAATTCTTTTTAAAAATCTATCAGCAGTGGAATTCAGCAGTGTATTCAACTGAATGTACAGGTGAAGTCAGGATATTGGGATAAAAGCTAATTCCTCCCATATGAAGCAATGGAATTGATGGCAACTTAATACCAAAATGCCTCACAGGATCTTGAGCTTAATTTCCTGCCAACTCAAAATTCAAATTAGTCATGCCAACAACCCAATACAGTTTTCACATGATGATACTGATGGAACTCAAGACATTTTCTGAATGTTTTTTAATATTCAATTGCAGATTTAAAAATCTGTTCACGAAATAGGAGTGTTCAATTCACAAATCTAAGGACTGAGGATTTGTCCGTGAAACTATCTCACAGGGAAGACAACATACATTTTTAGAAATGTATACTCGACTAAATGGAGTCCCAAAAACAACAGGATCTTTGATTAATCCTTGTCGCCTGGAAACCTCATTGATAGCACGAGCTCGAAAGACAATCCTTGTCATTTGCAACCTTTCGTATGATGGTACAGGTACTGCCTTACAGCGCCAGAGACCCGGGTTCAATCCTGTCTGTACGGAGTTTGTACGTTTCCCCCCATGACGATCGAGGGTTTTCTCCGAGATCTTTGGTTTCCCCCCATACTCCAAAATGGTACAGGTTTGTAAGTTAATTGGCTCGGTACAAATGTAAATTGTCCTTAGCCTGTAGAGGATAGTGTTAGTGTGCGGTAACGCTGGCCAGTGCGGTCTCGGTGGGCTGAATGGTCTGTTTCTGCGCTGTATCTCTAAACTAAATTAAATTTACACCCCAAATCTTTGATACCTATCCCAGAATCTTATTTTTAACCCCTTGTCTAGCCAGTGGGATACATCAGACTATCTTTACTTAGTCATTTTTGAATAAGGTACATTGAGAAGATGGTAAACGATGGTAACAGAAATTGTTAAAAAAAAATGCTTATATATCATTGTCATGTGTACCGTGAAAATCTTTTTGCGGCGTGCTATCTAGTCAGCGAGAAGACTATACATGATTAGTGGACCACAGAGTACAGATACAGGATAAAGTGTATTGGAACTAACTTCTATATCACACAACTGTAGTTACATTTTGCACCTCTCTCACTCCTGTCCATGAGAAGACTAAATAGCTTTGTACAAAGGCAGGAATCATAGTTGAGCTTTGAAACAGATCAGTTTGCAGGATGGAGTGGCCTGCTCCTGTTGCTAATTAATTTGTTCACATTTGGATGAGGGGAAAAGTTCTCTGCATACAGCATTGCAGGTACTATCGTAACATTTAAGAAACATTTAGACAGGTACATGGATAGGATAGGTTTTTATAGGGATATGGGCCAAACTCAGGATGGTGGGACATGTTGGTCAGTGTGGGCAAGATGGGCCTGTTTCCATGCTGTATGACTCTATGACTAATTTTCACGCAGAGATCTATAGATTTGAAGAAGGGTCTCGACACCCATCCCTTCTCGCCAGAGATGCTGCCTGTCCCGCTGAGTTTATCCAGCTTTGGTCTATATTCATTTTAAACCAGCATCTGCAGTTCCTTCCTACACGTATGAATCTTTACTGATTGGCCACACAGTTGTGAACAGCAAACCCATATTTTCTGGGCAAGTTAAGCTGAAGGGGCCACATTGTATGACTAGGACATGTTGTTGACTAGGGCATGACTAGGGCCTGGGATGTCAGGACTTTCATATGAAGAAAGATTGGATAGACTCGGCTTGTACTCGCTGGAATTTAGAAGATTGAGGGGGGATCTTATAGAAACTTACAAAATTCTTAAGGGGTTGGACAAGCTAGATGCTGGAAGATTGTTCCCGATGTTGGGGGAGTCCAGAACAAGGGGTCACAGTCTACGGATAAGGGGGAATTCCTTTAGGACCGAGATGAGGAAAACATTCTTTACACAGAGAGTGGTGAGTCTCTGGCATTTCATTTCGGAGTCTCGTGAGTGACTTCGTGAAGAGCCCGCTGGCGCGCATGCTCGACATATCGTCGTAACGCGTTGCTGCGACGGCTGACGGAGGAGCGTGCTCCTCGCCAGCCCTTCATAAGGGAACCACGCAGGTAAGTATGCTACCTTAAGTTGGTGGTTCTTGTTGTGTTTGCTTCACAGCAAGAACATGGATGGGAGTTTGAGAGGCCGGAGATCGGGAGGAAGTCGCCGGACAGCAGTTCCGGAGCGAGAGTTGTCGGGGGTACCTGCAACGCAGACCGGAACGAGGGCGGAGATGTCGGTGAGCTCTGTCTTTTCAGGTCCGGACCCGCCCGCACACCACAGCTCGGAGGTGTTTGACGAGGAGGAGTGTGGTGTGCCGCCAGAGCAGGACGACCCTGCCATGGCAGTCCGCTCGTCAGCAGGCTTGCTGACGGCCTCGAGCAGACGGGTCCGTGCGGCTGCACAGCCCGCTTCACGAAGCCCCCTGCGCAGGGGAAGGGCAGGAGCCCAGACGCCTAACCCTGTCGGGGCTAAGGCTCTGCCTGCCGCTAAGGAGCGGTCAGGTTCCAGGACGGGACCCGGGGCAGCTGTGAGGTCCAGCCGTCGCCCCCCAACTTCCGACGCCGGGACGAGTCAGTTGGGGGTCCCGTCACGGTCGCCGAGCCCCCCATGGATGGGTGGGCGAGACCATGCGTCGGCAAGGTCCACGATGTGGGCAGCTGGCAAGCCTGCACGGGCCCAAGGTATCCAGGCTTCGGCTGGTGCCGACACTATGCCGCATCTGTCCTTAGAGGCAACGGCTTCCGCTCCCGCTACACGGAGGCGGTTGAACACGCCCGTGCAGGAATCGCGCAGTTTCGCCTCGGCGGCTGTCGACGACAACTACCGGCACCGGCAGGGCCTCGACGAGGTGCGGGCCGATGACAGGAGCCCCGGCCAATTTTCAGAGCTGGAGGACTCCGACCACCTGAGTGTTCAGGGTGAAGGGCGTATTGACCGTATAGAGCGGCTGCTGGAACGTCTCATCCAACATCAACAGGCATCCAGCAGCGACAGGCACAGGGCTTCATCACCAGCTTCATACACCAGCCTGGAGCAGCAGGACGAGGAGGCCGTGGGCGACCCCATCCCACCCCCGCCTGAATTACCGGCGGAGGACCTCCTCGATGTGGCCACCAAGTTTGCAGCCCCTCATTCCTTGGGGCTTCCTATCAATACAAAGCTGGCAGCCACTGTGGACTTCCTAAATAATCACCAGCTTCAGGAGGAAGTTCTATTACAAGCCATGAGCCGTCACAAGGCTCCATCAAACTGCAACTCCCTCAACGTGCCTGTGGTCAATACGCCGATATGGGGCAACATCAGTACGGCTATCCGTCAGCAGGAGCTGAAGATTCAGCGGATCCTGAAACTCCTCACGGCCGGGATTACTGCCTTTGTGCGGTCGGTCGATGGAGAGGAGCTTAATTTGGACCAGGAGGATGCTCTGGCGCTTCTATGCGCTACTCAAAACGAAATTAACGGCGTTCGGAAAAATAGCATCCGCCCAGCGCTCAACCCCAAATTTGCAGGGTTGTGCAAACCACCGCCGCCGCCGCCCCGTCAGCTCTTTGGCGAAGACCTTTCCAAAAGGGTCAGAGAGCTTGATGAACAAGCCAAGACCGTGGGGCTCATGCGCTCTCAGAGTGCCCCCACGCCATCGAGCTCCAAAGCTTCGCTTGGCCGCTCACGAGGGTCTGCCAGCATGTCTACCAGGAATTACCCTCCAGGTCCAAACCGATATCAGCCACCCCAACCACAGGGGTCTTTTTTAGGACAGGCTCGGCAGAAGCCGAGATGGAAAATGAGGACGCCACGACCTCAAACCAACCCAGCACCTCTACGTCCACCCACTCGTGTCAGGGACCGCCGGTAACCACAGAGGTGAGGCGGTCTGGTTCTCTTTTTTCTCTTTGTTTAACTTCACATGTTGGTGGGCGTTTGCGGTTGTTTGCGGGTGCATGGGGTAATATTACCAGTGATGAGTATGTGTTACGGAATATTCAGGGCCATAGCATTGAGTTTATTAATGGGGACATCCCTCCGTCTCAGCATAGACCGGGTCGTATGTTTAAACTAACGGCTGCGGAACAGTCCGTAGGCTATAAGGAAATTTTAAGGTTGGCACAGAAAGGGGTCATAGAGAAAACGGTTCATGAGCCCGTTGAATTTGTTTCCAATATTTTTACCCGACCTAAGAAAGATGGAGGCTGTAGAATCATTATTGATCTGACCACTCTGAATAACTTTGTAACATATACTCATTTTAAAATGGACACGTTTGAAACGGCCAAATCATTGATCTCACAAGGGTGCTTTATGGCATGTATTGATTTACAGGATGCGTACTATACCGTACCCATACCGTACCCGTACCCATTATTTACTAAATTGGTGAAGCCAATTATGGCTTATTTAAGACAACGACATCATGTCGTGATGGCCTATTTAGATGATATTTTAATTATCGGACACACCTTGGAATCAGCTCAACAAGGGGTTGCAGCTGCGGTCAATTTGTTCCAACAGCTTGGGTTCATTGTTCATCCAGAAAAATCTAAGTTCTGCCCCACCCAGGTAATTAATTATCTGGGGTTCCAGGTGAATCCATTAGCACGAGAGTCACCATACCAATTAACAAAGTTGAGGAGGTAACACAGGTGTGTACAGATTTACTCAATACTCGTATACCATCGATTCGTCACACAGCTACTGTCATTGGCAAGATTGTGGCTTTGTTTCCGGCAGCCCGGTATGGACCTCTGCATTATCAAAACTTGCAGAGAGCCAAGATTGCTGCGCTGCGGCGGCACGCTGGTCATTATGATCGATCAATACAGCTGCCGCCTGCAGCATTGGATGAGTTACGATGGTGGGTTTGCCACATTAGTAACTCGTTTAAAACTATTATTGAGGCGAAACCGATGATATACTTACAAACTGATGCGAGCTCTGATGGCTGGGGAGCTACGAATCAACATTCTAGTTGTGGGGGCCGATGGGATACCCTTGAGAATACAATGTTGGTATCACAAGGGATCAACTATTTGGAGCTGCTTGCAGCATTTCACGGACTTCGTGCATATTGTTCCAAGATCTTTGGAGCACATGTCCGGCTCCAAATAGACAACACCACAGCGGTGGCGTATTTAAATCACATGGGCGGTACCAGGTCAGTTTCATGTGATAAATTGGCTAATTCAATTTGGCTCTGGTGTGTCAAGAGAGACATTTGGATTTCAGCCACCTATTTGCCAGGTGAGCTTAATTTTGTGGCGGACGCCAGGTCATGCAAGTTCAATGATAATATTGAATGGATGTTACATCCTGAAATTTTTGCAAAAATCACAGCCAAATTTGGGAAACCGGATATTGACCTTTTTGCGTCCCGGTTGAACCATCAGGTACCAACCTACGTCTCGTGGGAACCAGATCCTGGGGCTATAGCGTTAGATGCATTCTCGCTAGACTGGGGGAATTGCTTTTTCTATGCATTCCCTCCGTTTTGCCTCATCAGTCGGGTATTACGAAAAATTCAGATGGATGGTGCCAAGGGCATCCTTATCATACCCGACTGGCCTACACAGCCGTGGTATCCGATGGTCTTTGACACGCTCAGTGAACCTTGGGTCCGTTTGCAGGGTAGCCCAGAATTAGTTACTCACCCTGTTTCAGGGGAGCCACATCCCTGCCATGGCTATTTAAATTTGTTGGCTTGCAGATTCTGAATCGGCCTTTAGTTGGATACAGCCCTTCTACCCGGACCATGGATACCATTGCAGCGTCGTGCCGAGAGTCTACAAGGCGAAGATACCGCTCTCACATCAGGAAGTGGGAAGCCTTCTGCAGCCGCTCTCGCATCACGTATGATGCCGTGACTATAACCGACGTCCTGGAATTCCTCGCGGGGTTGCACCATGATGAACACTTAAGCTACAGTGCCATCAACAGCGCCAGGAGCGCTCTATCATTCTACCTCAATATTGAGGTGGGATCCAACAAGCTAGTGTCCAGGCTCATGCGGGGTATTTTCAATACGAATCCGCCTACACCACGCTACAATATCACCTGGGATGTCAGGGTAGTTTTAGCTCTGCTCAGGACGTGGTCCCCCATGGAAGGGCTCCAGCTGGACAAACTCACCATGAAGCTGGTGATGTTACTAGCGCTGACTTCAGCACAGAGGGTACAGACACTCCATAAACTACGTGTCGACAGAATGATGTCTACCCCCACAGAAGTAGTTTTCTTTGTTGACGAGCTACTAAAGCAGCATAGACCTGGGTGCACAGGGCTGCAGCTGAAGTTCCCGGCATACCCCGCAGATGCTAGGCTATGTTTAGCCTCCCACATCCGTTACTACGTCAAGGTGACGGCAAGCATCAGAGGAAAAGAGAGATACCTGCTTGTCACTCATAAGAGACCTCACCATCGAGTGACAACACAGACGATATCCAGGTGGCTTCGAGTCGTCTTGGGTAAGTCAGGTATCAACACTAATGTGTTCAAATCTCATTCCACCAGGGCTGCATCGACGTCGGCGGCGAGGGTCATGGAGGTGCCCATGGACCATATTCTCGCCACAGCAGGATGGGCTAATGAAGCGGTGTTTCAGCGTTTCTACAACCGGCCCGTCGCTGCGCCTCTACAGTTCGCAGAAGCCGTATTAGATGCGGGGCAAGAACGTGGAGATGTCCCCGAATAAGGGGTTTTTGATTTGTTGTTAATAAATATGATTTGTTTTGCAGTATGGACTAGTCAGCACGTTATTCCTCCCATCCATCCCTGGTAGTGGTGTGACAGCATGGACGTGGTCCAGGGCGTGTCATCACAGAAGCTTTGAAGTCTTCACGAAGTCACTCACGTGACTCCGAAATGAAATAGTAAGATTGAACGAGAACTTACCAGTTCGAAGGTTGATCTTTATTTCATGAGGAGTCGAAGTGAGGGATTTCGTGCCCTCCTCGCCCAACCCTCAATCACCTTCATCTGGTAATCTTAGTCGTTTTCATTCTTACTATGTGAAGTCATTTCTTTTCATTGGTTTCTGTGATTCCACGCCGCTACTTTGAAGTATGTCGAGCATGCGCGCCGGCGGGCTCTTCACGAAATCCCTCACTTCGACTCCTCATGAAATAAAGATCAACCTTCGAACTGGTAAGTTCTCGTTCAATCTTACTATTCTCTGCCACAGAAGGTAGTTGAGGCCAGTTCATTGGCTATATTTAAGAGGGCGTTAGATGTGGCACTTGTGGCTAAAGGGATCAGGGGGTATGGAGAGAAGGCAGGTACGGGATACTGAGTTGGATGATCAGCCATGATCACATTGAATGGCGGTGCAGGCTCGAAGGGCCGAATGGCCTACTCCTGCACCTATTTTTCTATGTTTCTATGTTGTTGTTTGACAAAATAGGTTTATAAAAGGTCATATGCCTTTGTGCCTATGGGAATCTGATATCAGCATCAAATGATCCAGTTCAAACGCCATAAAGTTATTATCTCAAATTTCACGCATTAATGTGCCGACCTTCAACATAAAGCACCATGATATGCTGTAACAGACATCATAACTGAGTTGACAATATTAGTCTAGCATGTGGCAGTAAAACTGCTAGGGGTATAGTACAGTTTAAACTCTCATTGTACATGGCCTGTGAAGAAATTAGATGCTTCACAACTAAAATTAACCTTCTACCCAAACTTGCAGAATGGTAGAAAATGTCAGCAAAATATATAAATTCTGCATGTCATGGGAAAAAGAGATTTAAAGAGACAGCACAATGGGACAACAGTGGAGTTGCTGGCTTACAGCGCAAAAATCACGGGTTCAATCCAGACTATGGATGCTGTCTGTACAGAGCTTGTACGTTCACGTGAACGTATGGGTTTTCTCCAGGTGCTCCTGTTTCCTCCAAAGACGTGGCGGTTTGTAGGTTACTGTAAAGAAAATGTCCTTCGTATACGTAGGATAGTAAAAATGTACGGGGTGATCACTGGTCAGCATGGACTCGGTGGGCCGAAGGGCTTGTTTCCAAAGTCTAAAGTAAGATTACTTTTTTGTTTAAACACATAATATTCCGTAGGTCAAAGAGGGTCACATGTTTAAGCCATAGTTCAAATTTATGAACATCAATAAATGTTCAGCTTCAACCACAGATGCGCAGAAGCAAATGACTGATGGTTCAGCTCACGTGAAGAGACAAGAGGGACACATCATTTACTTAAAGAAAGTTGCAGTACTAGGATAAGATAACAGCACATGCAATATCCATCGGCAGATGTGCATGTGGTGACAATATTTTTCTTTTTACCTTATACATATCAAAGATCAGCAGTTTCGGGCAGCAGAGATTCAGCGGTAGAGTTGCTGCCTCTCGGCACACAGATCCTGACAACAGGTGCTGTCTGTACGGAGTTTGTACGTTATCTCTGTGACTGCGTGGGTTTCTCTGGGTGTTCTGGTTTCCTTCCATAATCAAAAGAGGTTTGTGACTTGTAACTCAATTGACTATTGTTGGCACGGACTCAGCGGGTTAAAGGGCCTATTTTTGGACTGCATCTCTTAAAAGTCGAATTTAGTTTAGTTTAGAGATACAGCACGGAAACAGGACCTTTGGCCCATCAAGTCCGTGCCGACGCGCGGTCCCCACACACTAGCACTATCTTACACACGCGGACCAATTTACAATTTTACCGAAACCAATTAACCTGTACGTCTTTGGAGTGTGGGAGGAAACTGGAGTTCCTGGAGAGAATGCACACAGATCACGGGGTACACGCACAAACTCAGTGCAGACAGCACCTGTAGTCAGGACCGAACCCAACCACCGCCCTAAAATATGATCTAAAAAATTTAAGCGAGGGGAAAAATTAGGAATTTGATAACATCGCTTCAAATCAGAGAAAAACAATTGCAGAAATGATTTTCAATACAGACATCCCACCAGCTGAAATGGAGCACTGAAAAAAAGGCTTAGATTGTGACATGGTAAAAAAAATTAATTCAAAAGCTATTGGGGTGAAGGAGGATAAAGAACATTAAGCTCATAGCCTGTCGGGTCCCAACCCCAAAATACCACCTATCCATGTTACGGTCCCAAATATCACCTATCACTGTTCTCCAGAGATGCTGCTCGACCAGCACTCTTTGTGTCCTTTCGTGTAAACAGCAACTGCAGTTACTTGTTTCCCCAAGATGTTCACGATCTCAACTGCAGGAATTTTGCTTATAATCTTAGTTTGCAGATATACATTTGTTATTAATTCAGCAATGATTCAGTCATCAGATTTTGAACCTTGTCACAATAAATTACATATTTAAGATTTCACACATGATATTTTGACAGAGACTATTATGATTAACTTATCTAGATCACTGGAACAAAAGCAGAGCCTGAATTGTTGGACTTGTTACTCTAGTCTTGATTACTAGAGGAAACACACCTAGCCACAAGATCTCATGCAGACAAAAATGTTGGAGAAACTCAGCGGGTGAGGCACCATCTATGGAACGAAGGAATGAGTGACGTGTCGGGCGGAGGGTCTCGACCCGAAACGTCACCCATTCCTTCATAGATGCTGCTTCACCCGCTTAGTTTCTCCAGCATTTTTGTCTACCTTCGATTGTTCCAGCATCTGCAGTTCCTTCTTAAACATAGCCACAAGATCTCTGTCGCTTTGTCAGTGGCATGAGACAGCCAGACTGTAGCATAGCATTTACAAAGCCTTGCACTGCATGTTATTGACATTTCCAACTTCACACGGTCAGGGCTCTCGCTTAACTTTTTTTCCCCTGTTGCCAGCCAGGCAACCTTGACAGCTTTTTAGGTTGCCAAATGACAGTTTAGGTGGTCATTTAAGACGATTTGCATGACGCGTGCGATAATGTGCTCGGATGAAGTGCGTAGTTACCAGTCGGAATTATGCTCAATGAAGCATTCACATATTATGTTCAAGAAGGAACTGCAGATGCTGGAAAATCGAAGGTAGACAAAAGTGCTGGAGA